>CM062811.1:315756778-316356778 GCA_031772625.1 Pinus tabuliformis
TTATTGGTGGTACCTCTCGCGTCTGTTAACAATTTTCATCATTGACTGGTAATCAGACGATGTTCTTGCATGTTCGACTTCAACTCCTATATTCGCATGCTTGAACTTGTACTTTGTTCGGGTCGAGATGGAGCGCAAGACCCTGGATTTTGTCTGTTGAGATCCAGGTTGCGATTTTGTGGATTATTATGATCATTACATGACTCGTTGATGGATGGCTGCGACCATACCTGAGTCTTCATGGATGGCTGCAACCATACCTTTTTTATCTTCATGGTCTCATTAGCTGGGTGGCTGCGTCCATTCCATAGACCCATTTCGTATGTCTTTTGGATGGTTGCGCCCATGCCTAGACTACATGTAATTGATTATCAGAGATATCAGTTGTACTTGCGTGCAGGTTCTTCCCGGTGGTGTTCCAGTTCAGTCAGTTTCATAAAGCATTTCACCCCTCCCACTCTCTCGGGCTTCATGCTTTAGGGGGCATCTGTTACATAGTAATTTGTCACTGCCTTCATACCAGTCTTCCTACTGTGTCATGAGTCCAAATCATTCATGCTCATGCTCTCTGATGTTGCCAAATGACCCAATTTGCCAAAGTTTTTTCCATCATCGCGACTGTTGTAAAAATAAGCGCGCTGATGAGCGCTCCAAAACAGACCGAACGCGCTGCCATCACAGAAGTACACATGATTCCCGCGATGGTCGAATTTCATGAGACAACGCAACTGTTGCTTATATTTGATCGCGCTGACATGAATTTCTCCGTTATGCAGTAGCGATGTCAGCGCTCCAGTATAGTTATGTACCCGCGATGATCCAGTCTGGGCGAGTTTGTTCTAACAGCTGGCCTTCCAGATGACTCCAGACCTGGTTGTTGGCCTTGTATATGTCGCCCTCCCTTCTCTGGCATGTCTTTTTCGTCATTTGAGCTACCTTCCTTGGAGATAAGCTCATCTTCCCACCATTCATGGAGACTCCTTCTCCTATTTAAGCCTCCACCATTGCTATGAGCTACTAGTTTTTTTAGTTTGGAATTCATAGTGTTTGGAGTGTTGCTGATAGTGTGTGAGCTTGATAGGTAGCTGGTGTGACAAGTGTGGGATTGTTAGAGAGCTTAAGGAAGGTTGTGAAGTGTTTTGATCTTGTGTGAACTTGTGAGTGAGAGAGTTTTGTCTTGGGAGATCTACCTTCAAGGGTGAATGCTTGAGGAACTTGCTGCCTGGACCCTCTTGAGAAGGATTTGACGTCAAAACTATGGTTGTATTCTTCTTTGTTTATCAATAATAGACGACTATCATTATGGTTCCACTCTTATTGTCTCTATGATGGTGTTTGAGTTATATCCTTTCTGACTGATATATAGTTGCATCTATTGGATTTTATGCTTGTGTTTGTATCGTTCTTTGCATGTGCAGGTGTCCGTGCATGAGGATCGTGGGGATTGTGACCAGCCGGAGCAAAGGAACGGGAGCGTCGACTCTTCTACAAGTACTAGCGTTGGAATCCAGGTAGGCCTTCATCATCGGTCTTTAATTTGCAATTAGGAACCTGCGTGTTAGCGTTGTTTGATTGTTGCTAGACCCTATTTGGACTAGTAGGGATCGCCTCTGTCCGCAGAGGGGATTTACCTCCACAACACCAATGATATGTGTGTTGATGATGCCATTTTGGGATTTTTATTAGTGTTTTCTTCTGGTAAAGAACCTTCAATTATGTTCAACTATAGTCAATTTCTTTCCGACATTATTCATGATCAATTATTAAAGTTCAGTGTAGAAGGGTCATTTAAACTTTAGTCAGTCTTGGTTTACTTGTTCTTATATCATCAATATGAAAGATTCAGCTTTTGTTTACAAAAGTTAGATGCTCAAGGTAAACCTATGTCAGTGATCCATTGGACATCTTTGGTGAAGAAAACATCTGATGAGCTTTATTTCAGTGATTTTGTTAATCAATTCTTGTATATAGCTATTTGTTAGTTAAATAGTGATGCAATCCCCAAGATTTCAAAAGAGATCATGATAATTCTGCATCTGAGTGAGTAGACAAAGGTTGGAGACTGGTATTTATATTATAATTTCATTGAACTAAGATATTATGGCTGCGAGCTTAAACCATACAAATTTCTAGTGTTCATCCCCATGAGGATTTTTGCACTTGAGTACATCAAACAAATTCTGAACATGGATGAAGTTCATTTTGTTTCCAGAAAACAAAAATCTTAGTTTAAATTCAAAGCTCAGTTTAAAATCAAAGGGCTTGAAGATTTAATTATAACATTAGGATTAGATCCTAAATATATAAATGCAGCTGAGGAAATAATCAAAATCATGAATGATAATATTCAAGCATTGAGGAAATAGTTGAAGCTGCGAACAACTGAACATCCACAGGCTCAAGAAGTCATCCAGTTAGATAAGGGGAAAGAGAATATGCTTCGAATGGTAGTTGAACAAAAAACACATATACAAAATATGGAATTATAAATGGAAAATTTAATTAAGGAAAAATAGCTACAACTCAGTACTGGAGTAGAAACTTCTACAACAACAACAACATCTATAGCAGAGGCAGAGCCCATTGGCCAAAATTTAACAGAGAAGTTGTGAAAAGCTATGGGAGACTTATTATTAAAAGATATTGAAACTGAAAAACTCAAAAATATATTGGATAAAATTTAAAATGTTAAGATAAGGGCACACAACACATATCTTGTAGAAGTTTAGAAAAATTTCAGATTAATCAGATACTATCGCAGGATTTTCAAATGGAAATAACACAAATAGCATTGAATACACTATCTCGCTTTAAAACACTGTCGCGACTCATAAACAGTCTTAGTCATAATTCCAGGAATTACACTATCGGCGCGGTAATATTCAAAGTCCTGTGTTATACGCAATATACACTATCGACCCCTTTCAACACTCCTTCTTTTATGTGATAACACGTGGTGTTATCAGAGATCGCAATTGGCGATTCCAAAAGTCAACACAATAGACTCCTCCCGCCTCAACCTTGCGATGCGATAACCTTGTGGACTCGAAAACTTATCAACCCAACTATATAGTATTTTGGATACGAGCTTATCAGGGGTTCGGACTTCGACGATTCCATAGGTATCTTCTGCTCCACTTATGGTTATGCGATTCGATAGAGGTTCGAACCCGATACGGGTATGAACAACCTTTAATAATAACTTAGGTCCAGAACTACGTCCAGCTTAATCCTTTTCACGATTTCCCTGTGTAAAGCTGAGTTTTATCTGCGGAACTTAACAATGCATTTAAGAAGAACAACTGTGTTGATATAAGGGAAAAACTGTAACAACAAATTAAATTCACGTGTATGATAGGAAAATAAGGCCGAATCACCATTAAAAAGGCTCAAAAGGAAAGAATCGCCATCAAATACATATGCAAATATACGAGTTAACAAAGAACTGTAAGTTCTTATGCACAGAGAGAAGTCTTCAAGAACACAATGCCTCCGGGCTCTATCTTTTGTAGAGAGTCCCGTTATTTTATTTATAAATAATAGATAATCCCTCTTGGTCCTTATCCATACAAAAGCATTCCTTTTACATAGAGTGATTTAAAGCTATAAAGCTACTACAACTTATCATAAAGCGACTATTACAACATGGTTTTATTCTTAATTTTATCGTTATCTTAAACTAGAAAAGCATGAAACTTGCTGGCTAAAGGACCCCACTCCCTTGCCTGTAGATTTTTTTGGAATTTTGGGATATGTTTGAAGATTTTTTCCCTCTAAGTCACATGCTTCTGCATCAGACTCCTGAGGACAAAATTCTTCATGGGCTCTTGTCCATGAGTTCATCTACAGAATTGCCCAGTTTCTGTAGCATGTCTTCTGCAACCCAAATAGCTTCAGTGGTTGTCAAATCCTTCCATTTTACCAAATACTGAAAGTACTCTCATCCCCTTGTCTTCTTAAACACCTTCTTGTCCATAATTCTTTTTGGCTACAACTCCTTTGCTGTGGGTAACTATTTTACCCAGTCAATCTCTTGGTTCTGTTGATCTTGCGCTGTATCATCTGCAGTTTCACCTTCATACTTGTACAAGCCTACAACATTAAAAATTGGTGATATTCCAACATTAGGGGGTAACTCAATCTCATATGCATTTGCAGTAAAATTTCTTAACACTTTGCATGGTCCAATTTTCTTGAATTTTAGTTTATTATACTCCGTCTTTTGAAACCTCTCCTTTCTGAGATGTGCTAAAAACAAATCCCCAACTTCATAGTTCACCCCTCTTCTCGGCATGTCTGCTCTAGTTTTGTACTTGGTGTTGCTATCCTGCAGCTGTTGTTTCACTTGTTCATGTATTGCTTGCATTTTTGAAGCAAAATCTTCACCCTCTGCACTTCTCATCTCTTCTTTTCCCAAGTTTCTTAACTCAGTTACTCCTCTTGGATGCATTCCATGAACAATATGGAATGGAATCTGTCCTGTACTCCTATTAGGTGAGTCATTATATGCATACTCAGCTTGTGCCAACACTCGATCCCACTGCTTTGGATGTTTTGCAGTAAGGGTTCTTAAGAGATTGCCTAAACTCCTATTCACCACTTCAGTCTGTCCATCAGTTTGTGGATGATAGGCAGAACTAAAACTCAATTTAGTTCCAAAATTCCTCCATAATGCCCTCCAAAAATGTCCAACAAATTTGGAATCCCTATCTGAGACAATACTTTTGGGAAATCCATGCAATCTTACAATCTCCTTAAAAAAAAAATTAGCAATGTGAGAAGAATCACTAGTTTTATAACATGGAATAAAGTGTGCCATTTTTGAAAATCTGTCCACTACAACAAAAATTGAATCATTACCTCTTTGAGTCTTTGGTAAGCCCAAAACAAAATCCATACTTACCATATCCCAAGGCCTATCTGGAATTAGTAATCGGATATACAAACCTGTGTTTTGGCTCCTTCCCTTTGCATATTGACAAATTTTGCAAGTTCTCACATACTTCTCCACTTCAGATTTCATTTTCGGTCAGAAATAAAATCTGCTTAACTGCTCAAATGTCTTCTTTATACCAAAATGTCCTACAAGTCCTCCACTATGTTTTGCTTTGATTAAATTCTCCCTCATAGAACGTTTTGGTATGCATAGCTGATTTTTCTTAAATAACAGCCCATCTTGTAAAAAGTGATCCAACCATTTACTCCTATTCACTAAAACAGGATTTTTACAAGCTTCAAATGCCTCTTTAAAATCTGAATTGATCTCATATAATTCCTTAATAAAATCAAAACCCAACATTTGGATTTAGCTCTCTTGAAGCAATACATTTCTCCTACTTAGGGCATCTGCAACTTTATTTGATTGGCCATTTATATGTTTCAAAACAAGATGGAAACCTTGAAGATACTCTACCCATTTAACATGTTTCTGGCTGAGCTTTGGCTGTTGCATTATAAACTGTAGTGCATTGTTTTCTGAATAAAGGATGAATTCCTTTGACATTAGATAATGCCTCCATTACTTCAATGATTGCACAACTGCGTAAAACTCCTTATCATAAGAATAATACTTACTTTTGGAATCATTTAGCTTTTCACTAAAATAAGCTACTGGTCAGTCTTCCTGACTTAAAACACCTCCAATTGCTTCTCCGCTGGCATCACACTTCACTTGGAAAGGTTTGTTAAAATTAGGCAGAACCAAAATAGGCTTTTCAGTGATTTTTCTCTTTAACAACTGAAAATTTCTTTCTGCTTCTGCAGTCCATCTAAATGGCTGTTTGTCCTTCTTTATGGTCTCAATAATAGGTGAATTTATCTTACTAAAATTCTTGATGAATTTTCTATAAAAGCTAACAAGACCATGAAAACTTCTTACCTCAAAAACATTCTTGGGTGAAGGCCACTTCATGATTGCCTTGATCTTCTCTGGATCCATCTTTAGCCCTTCAGCAGAAATAACAAAACCCAAGTACACTAGCTCTTCTTTCATGAATGAACACTTCTTCAAATTCAACAATAATTTCTCCTGCTACAACCTTAGTAAGACATAATTCAAATGTCTCACGTGCTCCTCCTTAGACCTACTGTAAACTAATATATTGTCCAGGTATACTATTACAAACTTACCAATGACCACTTTAAGGACTTCATTCATGAGTCTCATAAATGTACTTGGTGCATTTGACAACCCAAAAGGCATTACTATCCACTCATACAATCCCTCATTTGTCTTAAAAGCGGTTTTCCACTCATCCCCTTCTCTTATCCATATCTAATGATACCCAGTTTTAAGATCTAGTTTTGAAAAATACTTTGCTCCACTCAAGCAATCCATTAAATCCTCAATTCTAGGCAAAGGAAATCTGTACCTGATTGTGATTTTATTGATGGCTCTTGAATCTGTACACATTCTCCAGCCTCCATCTTTCTTTGGACTCAACATTGTTGGTACTGTGCAAGGACTCAAGCTTTCTCTGATCAGCCCTTTGTCAAGCAATTCTTGCACCTGCTTCCTAACCTCTTCATTTTATGTAAGAGTCATTTTGTAAGTTGCTTTGTTAGTTAGAATTGCTCCAGGAATCAAATCTATATGATGGCTGATTCTTCTAATGGGTGGCAACTCATTTGGCAAATTATCAACAATAATATCACAATATTTCTCCAACATTTATTGAATTTGAATGGGTAAATCAGAAATTTTAGTAGAAGTCATTATTACCTTGGGCTTGCAAATTACAACAAAATTTACCTCATTCTCTTTAATCTGCTTCAAGTATTCTTTTCCTCCTAGTAACAGAGTTTTTGGATCAGTCTTCTTTCCTGGTACATCTTCTTCTTGTAGAGGCAGCAATGTATGATTGACACCATCCTTTCCAAACTTGTAGGTGTTTCTTTTTCCATCATGCATGGCTCCTCTGTCATATTTCCAAGGTCTTCCAAGCAATATGTGACACACATCCATTGGCATCACATCACATACGATTTTATCTTTATACTTGCCCACCTGAAATTCCACTTCACATTGTTCATTTACCAACAGTTGATGTCCCTTTTGCAACCATGACACCTTGTAAGGTGTTGGATGTTTCATTTTTTTCAGCTTCAATTTCTCCACCACTTCTGTAGAGACCAAATTATCAGTGCTGCCACTATCAATGATCATCTGGCAATATTTCCCTTGGACTTTACACACTGTCTTGAATAAAGTCTTTCTTTGTGATGGTTCAACTATCTCCTTTGCTGGCTTGAGCAAAACTTTATTAACTACCAAAGATTCTCCTCTCTGGTATATTTTCTTCTTCTCTCATTTCTGTTGCTATTGCTTCTCCCTTAGCTTTAGAAACAATGGCATTCTTCTAATTTGTTTCTGCATTCTATGGGCACTCAAAATCTCTGTGTCCCAGCTTGTTACATCTGTAACATCTTATTTCTCTACCTCTTCCTTTGCCTCCTCTTCCTCTAGAAAAACTCCCTCTGCCTCTTGCGTCACCTCCTGTGGGTGCATGCTAGGTTGAGCTGCTGATAGCTCCATCTTTAGGTGCTGTATACCTTCCTCTACCACCTTGACTTCCCCTTCCTTGGAAAGTACCTCTCCCTCTAGCAGATTGCTTCCTCATGAGTTTTTCTTCAGCTTTCAGTGCTATCTGATAAGCTTCCTCTACTGTTTTAGGAGACAAGAGACTTATCTCATCTTGAATGTCCATCCTAAGACCATTCACATATCTAGCCACCTTCTCATCTGTATCCTGGACTTCTCCTGCTCTTATGCTTACGTTGTAGAATTCCTCTGTGTATTCTTTCACTGTCATAGCTCTTTGTCTAAGATTCTGCATTTGTCTGAACAAGGTTTTCTGATAATTACTTGGCAGAAACTTACCTCTTAGCTTTGCTACCATCCTGCTCCAATTCTTGATTGGTTTCTTGCCAAGTCTCTTCCTTTCTGCCTACACACCATCGCACCAGAGTGCTGCATGGCCTTTTAACTTGGTGACAACAAACTTTACTTTCTTCTCATCTTCTGTTTCTTCATAGTCAACGAATTTCTCCATGCCAATAATCCAATCTATAAATTCTTCTAGATTCAGTCCTCCTTCATATATTGGAACCTCGGTCTTTGGTATGGGTTTGGATCTCAACACTAACTGAAAGAACCTCATCTCAGGAGTAACTGCTACAGCTTCCTCCTCTGCAACTTCAATCTCAGGTTCACTAACATCTCCATAATCTATGTTTCTGCCTGTTGTTAATGCAGCCAATCTAGCTTGCATTTGTTGCATAGCTTCCATTACTTCAATGTTTGGAACATGCCATCCTCTTCCACCACGTCCTTGTCCTCTTCCAACTCTGAAAGCTATAGTAACTTTCCTTCTCCTTCTTCTGAGATTCAATCCAATGTCAGATGGCTGCTCTGATACCACTAATGGTGGCCTGGGTGCAAGCAATATAGACAACCTCTCAAATCTGGCTACAATTTCTTCAATATATGGTTGAATTTCTCCTTTTGCATCAATTGCCGTATCAGTCATCTATAGCCACATGGGTTTTTCTTCAGAATCACCCCAACCCTTGTTATCGTGCAATTTTATTACACAGAGTCCTTTATCCTCTACTGGGACTATAATTCCATATGAATTATAAAAATATATTATCGCAGGTTTTTCAAATGGAAATAATGCAAATAGTGTTGAATACTCTATCACACTTTAAAACACTATCGCGATTCATAAACAACCTTAGTGTTAATTCCAAAGGAATTACACTATTGGCATGGTAATATTCAAAGTCCTGCATTATACAAAATATACACTATCTATCCCTTTCAAAGCTCCTTCTCCGATGCGATAACACGTGGTGTTATCAAAGATCACAATCGGCGATTTTGAAAGTCCACACAATAGACTCCTCCCACTTCAACCTTGCAGACCCGAAATCTTATCAACCCAACTATATAGTATTTTAGGTCTGAGCTTATTGGGGGTTCGGACTTCGGAGGTTCCTATGCACAGAGAGAAGTATTCAAGAACATAATGCGTCTAGGTTCTATCTTTTGTAGAGTGTCCCATTATTTTATTTATAAATAATAGATAATCCCTCTCCGTCCTTATCCATACAAAAGCATGCCTTTTACATAGAGTGATTTAAAGCTATAAAGCTACTACAACTTATCATAAAGCGACTATTATAGCATGGTTTTATTCTTAATTCTATCTTTATCTTAAACTAGAAAAGCATGAAACTTGCTGGCTAAAGGACCCCACTCCCTTGGCTGTAGATATTTTTGGATTTTTGGGATATGTTTGAAGATTTTTTCCCTCTAAGTCACATGCTCCTGCATTAGATCGACTGGGCTATTGACATGAACATGGTGATTAATTTGAAGAAGTGGATGATGTCCTTTGAAAGAAAATTGCTCCGTGTAGCAGTACCATTGGACCTTGTAGAAGGACCGCGCTACATTGAACCAGTCCGCAATTACGAAGTGATGATGATTTGGACCAGATTGATAAGATAACTATAGAAATTTTGAATAATTAAGTACTTATTCACAGAGATTATCCCGATTATACACTATTGCGGAATACATGCACAATACATAATCTCCTCTACGTTGATCATCAATTTAGCAGCATCAAAAACAATGAAACATCAATCGCATGCACACATTAACACAGTAGGTAACCCGGGGAAAGCATACAGCTGAAAACCCCACACTATCTGTATATTATAATGATCGAGAACATGTAACAATACATATTACAATACTCCTCACAAGTATCCAGCACTATCTCCACCTGTTACACACAAAACTAGCTCAGATCCGAACAAGTCACAGGTTCAAATCTTCTCCACAGCTTTGCTTGCATCCACTGCACAATGCTTGGTGAAAATCACGTGAGCAAAGGCTATAATTCCAAGAGGATAAGATAATGTTTATAGTCTAAATATTATTATGAGACAATAATATTTGACTTTTCTATTTTTAGCCTGGCAGTCTAAAAATAGACTCTAATCACTCCGCTGTGAACCAGAAATAGAAGTCCATCTATTTTTCCCAACATGACCAATCATCCGTAAACAACATCCTGCAACTCATAGACCATGATCCATATGTCTAAAAATAGACATAGTCTAAAAATAGACATAGTCTAAAAATAGACTTTGTGCCAAACATAGCCTGTGGGCCCACTTAGTGAAGGCGACTTCTTTCCACTAAGCTCCATCATCTTGTTGCATTCTCAACAATAACGACACATTATCAAGATTGGGTGAATCCAACAACTGATGGATGTCTTGCATGAGACTGTGAAATCTCCTTCACATCAGACTTAGACAAGGAATTGGAGCATTGGCAGAATATATTGCACAAAGTATCTACGCTACGATATAACATGATGACCAAATCACTGTGCTGCGTATCATCGGAGGTAAGAAGTTTGCATTACGATGATGTTTTAACTGATGTTGATAAATTTATGGATGCATTTGAAAGGGAAGTGCCAGAGAAGAATCGCTTCCAAGCCTTGGACTTGGCGCTGTGTGCTACGCCTGCAAGTTGGTGGGGTACGCATATAGGCAACTTCAATGGATGGCACAAATATAGAAGAATGATGAGGGTGCGGTTCGGTTGCCCAAAGGTATGGTTCACAGTGAAATACGATGGAAGTAGTGATCCATGCGATCACTTAGCCAAATGGACTGATGCTTATGGAGCAGAACCGCAACCGGAGTGGGTGTATCTGTTCTGTCACACCTTGGATGTAATAACCATGAATTGGTACTTGGAGACAGAGCTCCGCCATGGCACAAATGAATGGGATATTTGGAGATAGGGATTCTTGATGACATTCAAATTTGAAGATGGATTTGAGTGCATTGATGAAGTGCTACAGGAGGTCAAAGCAACGATCTTCAGAATGCCGTAGGATCCCTTGGATTTGATTCAACCAGATTGGACCACCCAGTTGCACCACGTGCTAACTATTGAAGAGGAAGATGAGGATCTGAGGAACATTAACATCCCAGAAATAGAAGGACACTGTGAAGTTGAGGGGCCGCAGATAGAAAACCCAGATATCACCACACTGCTGAAAACAAGACAAGTGAAAATTGGGACAAAGGTGGAGCCAAAATTTGCGAAGATAGGGGACTACTGGGATGATGCTATGGTGGATAAGGTCATTGAGTTGCTCCGTGAGTACCAAGACTTGTTCCCTACGAAGTTCTCAGACTTAAAGGGGATAATAGGGGACCTGGGAGTTATGAAAATTACATTGAAACTAGATGCGAAGCTGATCAAGCAAAGGCCTTACCGCCTCAATCCAAAGTATAAATAAAAGGTCCGCTTAGAGTTGGATAAAATGCTTGTAGTAGGTATTATTGAACTAGTGGAAGAATTTGATTGGGTGAGCCCAATAGTAGTTCAAGAAAAGAAGCAGAAGGATGAAATAAGGATATGCGTAGATCTTAGGAAGCTGAATGACGCTTTTGTGCATGATCCTTTTCCGACTTCGTTCATCGATGAAGTGTTGGATAATGTAGGGGGACATGAAGTATATTCGTTCACTGATGGCTTCTTAGGGTACCATCAGATGAAGATCGCACTGGAGGATAGAAGTAAGATGACCTTCATAATTGAGTGGGGATGCTTTTAGTATACTATAATGCCTTTCAGATTGAAGAACGCGCCAACGATCTTTTCATGTGTAGTCATCACGACGTTTAAGGACTTCATTCACAAGTTTCTAGAGGTATACTTTGATGATTGGACGGTGTTTGGGCTGGTTAAACGCCATGTAGCCAACCTATGCTTGATGCTGGATACATGCCAAAGGTATCAAATCGTGTTCAATTTGAAGAAATGTTTGTTTAGTGTTCCTTTTAGAATCTTGCTGGGCCATGTGGTGTGCAGACAAGGATTAATGGTGGACCCAGCTAAGATAGAAGTTATAATTAATTTGGAGGCACCAAGAAGTGTGAAACAGCTACGCACAATGTTGGGGCATATAGGATGCTATAGAAAGTTCATCAAGAGTTATGCATAGATTACCGCGTCGATGGAGAAGCTGCTAAAGAAGGATGCTACATTCCTTTGGAATGAAGAATGTTAGCGAAGCTTAGATGTGTTAAATGAAAAGATGGTCACCGCATCGATCCTAGTCTTCCTGGATTGGAAGAAGGAATTTCATGTGCATGTGGACGTGTCATGTATTGTGCTCAGGGTAGTACTGACACAGGATGGTGAGGGAGAGTTGGATCACCCTATAGCATTTACAAGTAGGAAGTTGTCTAAAGCTGAGAAGAACTATTCAACGACAGAGTGTGAAGGTTTGGCTATGGTGCACGCACTCCAGAAGTTTAGACACTACTTGCTAGGTGGATAGTTTAAGATGTACACAAACCATTCTGCATTGAAGTACTTGGTTAACAAGCATGTGTTGTGGGGAAAAATATGCAGATGGCTATTGCTATTTTAGGAATATAATTTTGAAGTCATTGTGAAGCCAGGATGATTGAATGTAGGACTGGATCATCTGTCATGCATTGAAACAGGAGAGGAGCCTACTAATGTGGAGGACAGAATGCCTGACGCGCAACTCTTTCCGGTGCATGTAGCTAACAATCACTTTGAATATATCATACACTTTATGACGATGGTGACGGCTCCAGAAGGGTATACTAGTCAACAAAAGAAGGAGCTGGAGGTGCACGCGATAGAATTTCCTGTCATTGCAAGACATTTATATAGAATGGGCTCGGATGAAATTCTGCGACGTTATGTACCTGAGTTTGAACGGAAAAACATCCTCACTGAAGCTCATGGAGGAGACGCGGGAGGACATTATGCAAGAAAAGCAAAAAAGCAGAAGATTTTACGTGGTGGGTTGTGGTGGTCGACACTACATAAGGATTCCAAGGATTACTGTAAGGCATGCGATGCATGTCAAACGATGGGCAGGCCATTGCGGAGGGATGAGTTGCCTCTGAATCCACAAGTGTTGTTACAACCATTCGAGAAATGGGCCATTGATTTTGTAGGCCCAATTCAGCCTCTAGGAAAGAAGACAGGTGCACGGTATATCATCACTGCGATGGAGAATTTGACCAGATGGGCAGAGGTGCAGCCCATGAACGACTGTACAGGGGCAAAAACAACGAAGTTCCTCTTTAAATATGTGCTGACTAGGTTTGGTTGCCTGAAAATTTTGATAAGCGATCGTGGTACACATTTCCTTAATGAAACGATTAGCGCACTGATGGAGGAATTCCAAGTTTATCATCAAAAGGTCCTTAATGAAAGGATCAACGCGCTGACATAGAAATTCCAAGTTTATCATCAAAAGGTCCTTAATGAAACGATTAGCGCGCTGACAGAGGAATTCCAAGTTTATCATCAAAAGAGCACGCCATATCACCCATAGGCTAATGGGATGGTTGAAGCATTTAATGAGATATTTGAGAACACGCTGACAAAGGTTTGCAATGAACAAAGGAATGATTGGGATGTGCATGTACTTGCGGTGCTATGGGCTATAGAACTACTTGCAAGAAACTGACTAAATAGACACCCTTTAGACTGGTTTATGGCGTAGAAGATGGGATGCCAATGGAGTATATTGTACCTAGCCTACGCATAGTGGCATTCATAGGAATGGTGGATCTCGGAGCCCTGGAAGAAAGGCTCACACAGCTGACAGAGCTTGAAGAAGATAGGTTTTTGGCTGGATTCCATTAGCAAGTTCGAAAGGAGTGCAAAAATGCATGGCACGATCAACACATCAAACTGTGCACCTTCAAGGTAAGAGATTTGGTTTTATTATATGACAGCAAGTTTGATAAATTTCCAGGAAAATTTCAGATGCATTGGCTAGGGCCATATTTCATCAAGGAGATTTCTGATGGTGGAACACTTCAACTAGTGAAATTGAATGGAGATCCATTTCCCGAAAAGGTAAATGAAAGCAGATTGAAGCCATACACCAGGTATCTAGCCAGATGACTATATGATGGAAGCACGATATTAGCACTCCAGGTAGCTAAAAGGGGGCACGAGACTATAAACTACACTGCTTGGCTTGTAGAGATCCGTGACTAGGGGATTGCGCGAGATGGAAGAATGTCACAACATCAACAAAAGTGTGAAGGGAGATGTGCTATAGGAGGAGAGACTGCGCAGGGCAGCCAGAATGTGACCATTATGGTCAGTGTTCATGATTTGATAGTGAGAAAATGGCTAAGAGTAGCAGGGGGAAACATTTAAGACGGAATTTAAATGCGAGATCTTTGAAAATCTGCCGTCAATCTAGCATTTATGAACGGATTTTTGGGGGAATGGTCGGATTTGAATTCAAATTTTCCTATAAACTACAGATGGCTGCCCACGAAAAACACTTTACATTTTGAGAGTTGAGGTGTCAAGCTAACGGTTGTGCAGGAACCCTGATAGCTTTGAGGCTTTGGTGGCCAGTTCAATGTTTGAAAGGTTGCCTAAGGAAACCCAAGAGCTCCTTAAGATCTTGATGTCAGTGCCCATGGAAACTGCAAGTGATGGAGGATCAATGGCCTTTGAGGGAGCTTCTCCTGAGGTCGTAAGTGTGGAGATGCCTCCCGTGGTGCCAAAATCACCGAGGTCGCCTAGGTCGAAGCCTACATGGGCAGAAAAGGTTTCCAAGGTAAAGGAGGACAAACAAAAATCAACACAGCCGGTGCACGAGCCACCAAGGAAGCACGAGAAGAAAGAGATGTTGAAAAGTGTGCAACAAGAAATTCTTGCCTTCACTAAGTGGTCCCGCAGGCAAATTATGGCGCAAAGTCTATTTTTAAACTATGTCTATTTTTAGACATATGGATCATGGTCTATGAGTTGCAGGATGCTGTTTATGGATGATTGGTCATGTTGGGAAAAATAGATGGACTTCTATGTTTGGATCATAGCAAGAGTGATCAGAGTCTATTTTTAGACTGCTAGTCAAAAATAGAAAAGTCAAATATTATTGTCTCATAATAATATTTAGACTATAAACTTTATCTTATCCTCTTGGAACACTTCAGTTTGAGCTACAAATATGGCACATGCAACTGCCAGAAGGAAATACGCTTTCTTTGTGGGTCATTTGAGCTATTGCATGCAGGACATCAGTTAGAACTCATGTGGTTGAGTTCTGTGGAGTTGGATGAGCAGTTAATGGAGTTGTGTTCAGTTTGACTTAGTTGAACTAGTTGTATTTAGTCTAAATGGAAAATAGACTAAGTGATGAGTTGTGTGAATTAGTTATTAATTAATTCACTAATTATTAACTCATAATGCAACTGAAGAATACATCAGTTAACTCAGTGCATGTACAGTTCAGTGGAGACAGGTGTTAGAGGTTGAGATTGCTATCAGTTGTGACTATAGTTGTGCATGAGATTTTGCACAATCAAAGGATTGAGTATGCCCATGAGAATTTCATATGCCCAATGATACAGCATGTGCTCACGTGATTTCCAGTGTGAGTGATTCTCCAAGGTAAATAGAACTTGGAACGAGTTTGGATTCAATTCATTCTCTTGCAGGATTGTGCAGTGGAGGCAGGCAAGCAGCGGAGGAGATTTGGAGATCAGATCTGAGCTGTATTGTGTGTAACAGGTGGAGATAGTACTGAGTACTTGTGAGGAGTATTGTACTATGTATTGTTACATGTTCTCAATCATTAATATACAGATAGTGTGGGGTTTTTAGCTGTAAGCTTTCCCCGGGTTACATACTATGTTAATGTGTGCATGCGATTGATGTTTCATTGTTTTTGATGCTGCTAAATTGATGATCAACGTAGAGGAGGTTATGTATTATGCATGTATTCCGAAATAGTGTATAATCGGGATAATCTTTGTGAATAAGTGTCATATTATTCAAAATTTCTACATGGTATCAGAGCGAACTGATTTGTAGAAGAAGTTCTACATGATATCAGTGCTGTATTGATCATCAGATCTATTATTCAGAAAGTGTTTACATTTTATTTCTTCAGGCAAAGTCTGTGATCGGGCTAGGTAGCCTCTGGATTCATCCTTCTTTTGGAAGATGTGATATCCGGTGAATGCCCATACAGTCGATCTCTGTACGAGAAATACTTTTTTCTCACGAATTTTAGATCAGAAGCGGTTGAGTTTCTTGAGCTGGTGGAATTCGAATTTGCAGCAGTGTTTTCTTGGTGTCAAAGTTGAAATGTATTTCAACGGATTGTGATTGGAGTATGCCCTTGAGGGAAGCTCGAACTATATTGCATGGAAGGACAGGATGGAGGCGGTGTTATATGATAATGGGTTGAAGGAGTTCATAGATGCGGATGTCTCAAAACCTACTGATGCTGCTCAAGTCAGGGATTGGCAAAAGAAGGAAACAAAGTGTCGAAGGATTCTGTTGGAGGGCGTGAGGGATCACATTGTGTCCAGCCTACATGGAAAGGCTTCTCCATATTTGATGTGGAAAATGTTGACATAATTATTCCAAAGCAAGAGCGACCAAAGGAAGTTGGCGCTCAAGGATAAACTCAGAAACATTAGGTGTGAGAATGGAGACAGTATGCCCCAGTATCTCATGAAGTTCACCCAATGCCGGGATGAGCTGGGAAGTGTGGGGGTAACTATTGAGGATGAGGATATGGTGAGTCTAGCACTCCTTGGCCTTCCTAAGAGTTGGCATAGCTACCAGGACTCGGTGAATGGAAGGGAGAAACTGCCAGGATGGGAGAGACTTTGGTCAGATCTTGTGCAAGAGGAGATTAGACGGTGCACCAGAGACAGTTCTTCATCTATGCATGACGAGGAGAACTGTGCCTTAGCGAGTAAGGTGAAGAAGGGGAAGGGGAAGGTTTCTCTTTTCGAATCCAGTTCTTCCAATGATGGAAGAAGGTTGACAAGTCGACGGTGCGATGCTTTCGTTGTCATGAGTTGGGCCATTATGCTACTAATTTCCCAAAGAAGAAGTCCAAGAAGGGATCCGGGGAAGGATCTAAAGGTGAGGCACTTGCTTCACAGTTTGAGTTGGATTTCACACTCTTCGCATGCATGGTTTCATCCACGATGGGAAGTGGTTGGTTTCTTGACAGTGGAGCTTCTTTCCACATGACCGGTGACAAAAGTTTGTTTAGTACTTTGGAGGAGAAAGATCTCCAGATACTCATAGCGATGGGTAATGGTGAGAAGTATAGTGTCTCAGGTGTAGGCACGGTTATTTTTTAGAGGGAGCATGGAGCTGACCTTACCTTGACCGATGTCAAGTATGTACCAGGACTGAAGAGAAACTTGGTGTTGATCGCTATGCTGGAAGATAGAGGCTATGATGTAGTCTTTAGTGAGGGAAAGGTTTTCCTTAGACACATCATCACTAGACAGGTGAAGTAGATTGGTTCACGGGTTAAGAACCTGTATGCTCTTGAGGTTCAAGATGCATGCAAAGCCTTGAGCAGTGAGGAAACTAATGGAGACTTGGTGGTTGAGAGGGAGCGTATGTTACCTCTCAACATGCAGATCCAGAAGAAGTCTCAGACGATTGTGGAGGAGCCACGATTGGTGCAGCAGCTTCAGGAGGTTGTGGAGCAGCCACAACAAGGGAAGCTGAGAGGAGATCGAGTAGAGACATCTACTCATGCAGAGACCTCCAGTAGGGGGAAACTTCAAGCCAAGTGGGCTGAGGGATCACATGCAACCATACCTCCAGGTAGGAGGTGGGGTGATGTGGATTGATCATCCCAAGGAGGAGGGGCAGGATCCTTGAGGTACCTAACCTCTTGGATGAGACCTTGCTACGGGAGCCCCGATGTGGAGTAGCAGGAACTGACTGATTCGGTAGAGACAGATGCAGATGGAGCGGCAGAGAGAGCGATAGTGAAGGGAATCCCAGGACAACGCATAGCTAGCAGGCTGCAGCAATGCGAGAGGCACAAGTGTTTTGCACAGTGCTAGGTGGCACAGAGAAGTGTGCAATGGTGCGAGATGCATGGAGATGTTGCAGTAGCACAGATGTCAGAGAGGGAGCACTTGTCAGCAACAGGTAGAGCTTCAGCATCAGAGTATGTTCCTAGCCCAACAGAGTGGTCAGTTGGGAGTGTTTTTGTTCCAAGTGTTGTTGGAGCAAAGTGGACCGGGCAGATGTGTTGCATGCAGAACATTCCAGAGTTACAGGATCGGGTTTGAGAGGAAGCCTTTCTTGTTGAGAGGGAGTGTTGAAAAGTGTGCAACAAGAAATGCTTATTGAGAATGCAACAAGATGATGGAGCTTAGTGGAAAGGGGTCGCCTTCACTAAGTGGGCCCGCAGGCAAACTATGGCGCAAAGTCTATTTTTAGACTATGTCTATTTTTATACATATGGATCATGGTCTATGAGTTGCAGGATGCTGTTTATGGATGATTAGTCATGTTGGGAAAAATATATGGACTTCTATTTTTGGATCACAGCAGGAGTGATTAGAGTATATTTTTAGACTGCTAGTCAAAAATAGAAAAGTCAAATATTATTGTCTCATAATAATATTTAGACTATAAACTTTATCTTATCCTCTTGGAGCACTTTAGTTTGAGCTACAGATGTGGCACATGCAGCTGTCAGAAGGAAATACGCTTTCTTTGTGGGTTAGTTGAGCTATTGCATGCAGGACATCAATTAGAACTCATGTGGTTGAGTTCTGTGGAGTTGGATGAGCAGTTAATGGAGTTGTGTTCAGTTTGACTTAGTTGAACTAGTTGTATTTAGTCTAACTGGACAATAGACTAAGTGATGAGTTGTGTGAATTAGTTATTAATTAATTCACTAATTATTAACTCATAATGCAACTGAATAATACATCAGTTAACTCAGTGCATGTACAGTTCAGTGGAGACAGGTGTTAGAGGTTGAGATTGCTATCAGTTGTGACTATAGTTGTGCATGAGATTTTGCACAATCAAAGGATTGAGTATGCCCATGAGAATTAAATATGCCCAGTGATATAGCCTGTGCTCACGTGATTTCCAGTGTGAGTGATTCTCCAAGGTAAATATAACTTGGAATGAGTTTGGATTCAATTCATTCTCTTGCAGGATTGTGTAGTGGAGGCAGGCAAGCAGCGGAGGAGATTTGGAGATCAAATCTGAGCTGTATTGTGTGTAACAGGTGGAGATAGTACTGAGTACTTGTGAGGAGTATTTTACTATGTATGTTACATGTTCTCAATCATTAATATACAGATAGTGTGGGGTTTTCAGCTGTAAGCTTTTCCCGGGTTACATACTGTGTTAATGTGTGCATGCGATTGATGTTTCATTGTTTTTGATGCTGCTAAATTGATGATCAACATAGAGGAGGTTATGTATTATGCATGTATTCCGAAATAGTGTATAATCAGGATAATATCTGTGAATAAGTGTCATATTATTTAGAATTTCTACAAGAGAAGCCCACCATGTATGAGAAAGGCAAGGTGGTCAACCTAGAATCTGAAGAGGGTGCCAAAGAAACTAGTATGGGCGTAGAGGACATTAATGTTAAGGGTATAGAACCTATCTCAAAGCTATCACAATACATTCCTCTGTGTCAGGGTAAGGTGAAGATCCCAAAGGACTTAGATGAGGGAAATTTTATGCTTAATACACCCTTCTTGTCAGAAAATATCGCGTTTGTAGGATCGCGCTTGGCACGCGTCGCCCACCTAAAACTTGAAGATTGGGACTAGGCGAACACGGAGCGGTTCCCCCACCTGGCTACTGATAGTTTCATGCAGAGGATATTCTATAAGGATTCGAGTGTCACCATGCTAGAGATAGTGAAGTGGATTCGTGGGGTGGAGAAGGCAGGATTTCTGAACCTGCTATGGGTGCTGCATTACTACCGCGCGCCCATAAATTTGATAGTTATCAAATAGTTGCTGTGCTTGGTGCACGACAGGTGCCTTTTGTTGAAGGAGCCAATCCCTATAACTAATATGTTGATCCATAGGATCACCTGGCTACCCCATTCAAGACTAAATTCGGCCAAGGCATTTAGTGGAAAGGTGGGCGAGCACGACCTCGCCGAGCGCATGAAGGACAAGCTTAAGCTTGTCAAGAAGCTGCGCGGATACTCAATTTCAAGCATAATTGACCTCGTGGTCAAGTTAGCCAACCATATATTGGTTTGGAAAATGCGGAAGTGTCGCGTAGATGAGGTGTTGA
Organism: Pinus tabuliformis; assembly: GCA_031772625.1. NCBI lineage: Eukaryota > Viridiplantae > Streptophyta > Pinopsida > Pinales > Pinaceae > Pinus > Pinus tabuliformis. The sequence goes on from CM062811.1 coordinate 315,776,949, forward strand.
CACCAGTAGTTTCATTAGCATCCTAGTGCGAGGAGGGCGTACAATTCAATTGGGCACGCTACCTCTGCAGCGAGTTCCTTGTGAACTGCAGAGAAGCACAGGATCACAACAAGACATTCCACTACTCTTGGCTGTTTTTATCAATTGTGTTGGTCACGTGGTAGTTGTTGGACGATAGTTATTTTCCTTTGATAACAATTTTTTTTCCAGAAGCAGCGAAGTTTGCTTCGCTATGGGCCACAAGGGACGTTGAGTGGGTCTGCAAGAGCAAGGTCTTATGGGTTTTGACGGAGATGAGCATCAATATGGCCATCAACCACAAGCCAAGATTGTCACCAACTGTCTTTGAGTAGTTTTCGGGATACACGGAGTTCAAAGCAGACTTCCACTGTATCTCCATTTGGGCGCAGAAGGGCCCATAACAGAAATGGTATGATCTTCCATACCTTGCGATGGATGATGCCATACCAGTGGTCCTCAATCGTTGGCTAGCCGAGTGGTGCACAGCCTTTGATTTGTCAACTGAGTCTAGTAAGTCCATAGGAAAGCAGAAGAAGGAAGAGCCTTGGTCGAAAATGTAGTAGTTGGATGAAAAACAAAAAAAAGGAGACTGAGGAAAAAGAAAGAGTAGAAGCGGAGCGCGCTACGAAGGAAAAGGAAAAAGAGCGCGAATCTGACAGAATTTAGAAGTCTCCTTTGCCACAGATGGAGGAAGAGGAGAAATATGAACAGGGTGGTGGAGAATAAGAAAGCACCCCCTTTAGGGTGAAGCGGAATCATGAGTAAGAGAAAGAAGTGTTGCAGAAGAAGACCAAGGCTACTAAGTCATTGCTTAGCCTGATCACCTTCACAGAAGGTGACTTAGATGACATTGGGGATAAGGTTAGGGACACGACCGCGAAACTACTTTAGCAGTTCGAGCAACAACAAAAGCAAGCTTTGGTGTTTATTCAGATGGGTCTGCGTGAGCTGTAGATCCAAAATACTCAACTGCAGGCTGGTGTAGGACAGGGCAGCGTGGCGTCAACTAGTTTGGCGACAGGGACCACTGGAGCAGCCAAGATGGTTCACTCCTTGGATCCTAAGTATGTTGCGCTACTTGATGGAGCCCTAAGCATGGAGATAGAGATTGACATGGCTAATTTAAGGAATATCAGTTTCAACTTGGCCACGCTCCCAAGAGAATTCCTTCACACACTATAATTTGGTGTGATCGCAAAGTTGAGGGCTCGAGAGCAGAGCACATTAAGTGTGATCAACGAGCAAAAGGTTAACAACAAAAAACTTTTCATTGAGAAGACATCTGTGATAGAAACCTGGAAGAAGGTCTAGGAGAATAATGAGCACATCACAACGGTGGTAGCAGAAGTGTGCAAAACTGTTCCAGAACTGCGCGTCCCCGAAGAGGCGCATGTGGAGGCCAAGATTCAGAAGTTGGATGCAGGTGTATGCGATGCACGAACTGATATTGCCAAGGATCAGTTTGAGGTGAACCTCAAAATTACAGAGCTCAAGTTGAGGGCATAGCCTTCAACTCCACCAGAGGTTAGAGAACAGCGCAAGGTAGATGTCAAGAATGCAATTGCTGCAGTAGATACCGTGGTGGCAGATTGCACTACACTCTTCGAGTAATCACTGGAGGTACTTACCATTTTTCAGGAAGATCCCAACTTGCAGAGGTTAGCAACCAAGACAAGGGAATTGCAGCAGTTGTATGATGAGGTAAGAGAGACAATGCGTATCGTTGCTATCACGCAGAAATTGGCAAAGCTGCAGGAGGTGAAGGAATTGAAAGAACAGGCGGATGCATCGCATCAAAGAGAGATAGTACTCAAGGCCATATTGGGGCCTTGTCTAGATGAGGCTTATGAGATCACTAACACAATTGAGGAAAAGTTGACTAGCCTACAAGGAACACAACAAAAGATCCAGGGAGATAGCGCAGGACCAACAATGGAGCAGCTGGTAGAGCAGGTTAAGCAAGTAGTGACACAATGTACCATTGAGGTTGTGTTGTGGCCAGCAACACCCCCCCCTTGTTCATTTAAGTGTTGTCCAAAATACTAAATGAATGGGTACCCTTAGTTAAATTTTAGAAAAAAAGCAAGAGTTTCCTTTCTTCAAAATAAGGTTACCATCGTAAGCTTAGGAAGGTCTTTTGAATATATTTTTTTAAGCTAAGTCTATGATAAGGGAAATATCTTTAAAGCCGTGTTGCAAAAAAGATAGGAAATGCCTCCATTTCTCTATAATATCGGTATGCGCAAGACTCTCGTGTTAAACATAATATCGCATTGCAATAAAGTAATACTCATAAGGAAAAAACTTCAAGATTTACTGATCTGCGATAACACCGATCGCAAGATCGCATATCGCAGAAATGAGCTGACAAGATTCGGAAAACATTAAACTTCTGTGACCTGCGATGTTGCGATCGCTGCGATATTATATTCGTATGTTTGCGCGATCTGCGATGGTGCAATTTGCGATGGCGCGATCTGTGATGTTACGTAAGAAAATCATAAATCACTTCATCATGAATCCTTCGGGCACACTATTCAAAGAAAAGCCGCTTACCATAATCTGACTCAAGATCATGCGCTTTTAATGATAGTAAAGGAATTAGTTGTCAGCTATTAAATGAAATGAAGACGCTTGCTTTTGTAAATAATTACTTCACGTAAGGTGGCATATTTGATATATCTGTTGCATTTAAAACTCTCCCATCACCTTTCTTGATCAGTCATTTCCATTTCACTCGTAAGCTGCAGGAACGAAGAACTAAAGACGATTCAAAGCCAAACGCAGGAAGAAATGGGAAAGAAAAATAAAGCTCAAGGCTCTGAGGCGAAGGAAAAGACGAAGGAGATGGCGCCTTTGTATACAGACACAGCCTGTAATAGAGACGTAGGGATATCGACATGGGAAAGCATGTACAGACTGCTTGAAGAAGAGAATCCCAAAATAATGAAGGTTGCTGCTATCGCGGGCTCACAACGCTCTTCCAAGGCGTCCTTAGAGGAGCTAGCATGTTCATTTCTTCACCGGATAGCAGCAAGGCCCAAAATTCTACCATATACGGATATGATCAAGTGGATACTTGACAATGTAGAGATGAACAACAGACAATTCAAGATTCAAGGACACGGGCTCATCGGATCATTCACTGCACAAGATTTAAAGCTTATGTATCATCTTCCTGAACCGCAGGTGACTTACAATGCACAATTCGTTAAGAAATTTGTGGCAGAGAACCCAAACCTAGCAGAGACCACCAAAGATTGGTCCAGAAAAGAGGAGCCACTCAAAAAAGACAAAAATGGTATGTACAGCACTGGTTCCCTCACCTCTCCGTATTGTTTTGCTGCGGCCATGCTTTGTAGATTATTTGGGATGCCGGATATCAATAATTTTTCGTCTAAATGGCTACCATTAATAGATGCTGCCACAAATGCCGATATTATGGATTGGGCCAAGATCTTTTCTGATAATCTATACACGGCTATTATCAATTACCGGTCTAAAAGATCCTTGTCTCAAAGGATCTATCCTCCTTTTTATCTGTCCGCATATGTTATGGATTCTATTTTTTATGTGTCTAAATTTCCCACTATGGGTTGGAAATGGACTACCCAGGACCCATTACCTATCCATGTTTATCATAAGGTGTTATGGTATTCTCAGTTCGTCCCACACTTCTACCAGATTTGTCACGGGCTTATCTTACCCTTGTATAGAATGATGTATGATGAAGACCCCCTGAGGTGCTCACCCAAGGCACAGATAGATATCATCCCCATCGCAAGATGGTTCGGGGAAGAATGGTTCACCTATATTAGAGTGTTTTGAAGCACTGTACCTCCTCATGTCCTGCCTCTGTATATCCCCGATAAACTTTTGGATCGGGAAATTGCACATCAAACCTGTTCAGAAGGCGGCCTGACCAAAGACCTAAAAGACAAAAAGACAACGGCCAGGCAAGCAAGCATTCTTATCGACTGTGTAAATGAGAATTTACACAGGGCCAATTTAATCGAAGAGACCACCCCGGGGTACCTACCAAATAAACTACGACTGGAAGTAGAATGGAAGCAGAAGGCGCAGGAAAAGGGAAAAGCGATCCAAGCATTAAACAGGTTAAATTGGGAGTGTTACTGGGCATACTTGGTCAAGCCGCATAGCCAATGGATGACTGTGAAATGCATCATAAACGCGATCGAAAAAGTAGTGCCAACTCTCATAGATTCTGTTTTCGCAGCCTAGCTCAGCGCAGAAGTCAGCCAGCTGACTCTCCTCAGGCCCATGATGAACACTTGCAGCTTTAAAGACCAAATTCAGAAGTAGCCTTATTTTAGAATGTTGTTTTTTCTTTAAAATTAGATTAGAAAAAGGACGGTCATTTGAAAACCGCATCCTAAATTTTGTAAATACACTATTATTAGAATTAGGAAGTAGTATTTTAACCCTTCTCATTGCATTTGGAGAGGGGTCCAGAAATTTGTCAAAAACTTGTCCTCGGAACATGCACTTCTGCACCCTCAGAGGAGGTTTTGATGAATGGATGGATCGAGATTTATTAATGTTTGCATTTGATGTCTGCTACTGATGTTGCACTTTTGTACTCTTAGTAGATGTTAGAACAAGTAGAGATAAATCGTTTTTGCTTGAAGCTTATGAGTAGGATTAGTCATAAATGGTACTTTTATCTCTTGTCCATTTCTGCTTATATTCTTAAAGTGATATACAATTTTCAGTTGTTTATATGTTACTGCATGAATGTATGAGTTACCATTTGGCACTTCTGTACGGTGGAGCCATTTATTTATGTTTGATATATGAATAACTTATTATGTGATATGCTGTTCACAACTGTTTTGCCTAAATTTTTATGCAAAGTGGTTTGTATTAATTGATTTCTATTCTTATGATAGCTGAATGATCTTTATTACCAGTTATTGTTTGAAATCTCTTTAGATCGCATAATAGAAGAAATACACCCCGGGTTAGCATAGCTTAGATGTGTTGTTTCTCATTAGATTACAATAGCATAGAGTTAGTTTAAAAGTTTGAATTAAATTAGCTTTAAGTATTCTTAGATCAACAACATCCAACTCTGCACACACACACATACACCCTTAGATTGGGAAACTAGTCCCATTATCCCCAGTCGGACCCACTATACCAAACGGATAAGGAGATGCCAACCAAGGTCCGGATCGGGTGGGTATCCCCCTTGTTGTCGACCCGATTTTCGGGGCTTCAACAGGTTGCAATGTTGTAAGTGGAGTTGGGAGGTCTTCACAGCAAGATCTCTGTGTTAGTAGAGTGATTCGGGGGGGGGGGGATCACCATATTCGTGTTGAGGGCTTGTTGGGACAAGGTCCCCTAGGGTCACTTTTGGGGTTAAAAGCCCAAGTTTTGGGGCAGAAAGCCCAAGTTTATGTATGTAAAGTGTAAAGTCTCCGCAATTTGTGGTCGTAGAGCACGTAGATGTTAAGTGTCATAAAGGGTTTCCACCCTTATTTTATGTAAGTTGTGTCGGCTTTAGAAGATCCACCCATGGTCCGCAGACCATGGGATTGTATACAAAGGAGAGTCTTAGAAGAGTCTAAGGCAGTTGAGATTTTGGATGATGAATGTAATTGGTCATTAGTGAAAAGGGAAAAGAGTCTTAGAATAGAAGGAAGGCTCTACATTTGTGTGCATAGAGGCGTAGGGTAGAAGTCTGGAGCTGAGTGCGCGAACCCCTGCAGCTGAGTGCATAGAGTAGTTAGAGTCGTTAAGAAGATTTGAAGCATTGATAAAGAAGATCATTATGGAATTATCTGTGTTTGATCTATTTCCTTCTGTTATGAATGAATGAGATTATGTTATGCTGAATAATGGGTTTATGATTTAATGCTATATTGATGCGCGAATCTATATGTTTACATTGTTATCTGTCCGCAAATAATAATATATGTTTACACGAAGAATATCTTAATGCATGTTGAAGTTATCAGATACTAAGCCGATCTAGGTAAATACAGAGGTAAGGGTAATTACAGAAGTGCGTAAGTAGATAAATCACCTGTTTAGGGTCCGCAAAAGATGATCATAGACCTTCGCGAAGGTCTAGAAACCGAATAAGAGAGGTATATCGATAAGCCCTAAAAGGATTATCGATCTGCGCGAAGGTAGGTTTGGGGCACAAAATGACATCACTACCATGTCTGGGTGCGGAAACATGGTTCCAACATCCCCCCATATTGCTTCGAGTGAGACTTCAGTCTGCACTCTGCAGATTGATGCCGAAAGGGCCAGTAGTGTAGGGATTTGTATGGCTAAATTATCGCTGAACCTGGATCAGGGCCCACTAAGCCAACAAATTTAGAATAAATACTTTTTAGTTCTATTGTTGTAAATCAAAAACAATTTCAGATATTATCTCATTTTGTAATAAATTTTGGCTTAGATCTAAGATATTTTTGGAATTAGATTTTATAAGTATTAGGTAGTTCGATGAAGTCAGGGTTGAACCCTTGTAATGAACCAGTGACATGCTTGTAATATTAAAATCTATTTCTCAAGATAATTGAAGGATTCTGGATTTATTCTGAAGAGCTTGGGTATCTATGTCACTTTGTCTTGTTACCGACTATTTTTTTCATATTTATTTCTGCACATATTCAAGGTAACGTAGAAGTTTGGGAAAGGCTAGATTGAATATCAATCTTCCTGAAATTTACTGCAAAGTTATAATTAATTAAAGAGATTAATTAGCTGAGAAATTTGTATTAGTTAATTCCTCTAAATCTTTTAATTGTTGCCTTTTGTCATCTCTTGAATGTGTTTTGTTTGGCTATAGAAAACTTCTACATGAATCTACTGTATATGATAAATTAAATGTTCAATATGAATGTTTGACAGTTATATACCCTCTTTATTTCTATTTTTTCAAATCAATTCAAATACTATTTCTGTAAGGAATGAAAGTCAACCCTTCAATTTTCTCAGAAATACTTAGAAATTATATCTGTTGAAAGGTTTAATTCACTGGTCATCCATTTAAATCAAAACCTCACTTTAGATGCTTTGGCACAGTTCCCCAACCTAGAGCTGTCTATACAGATACAAAAAGAGACAAGATTGAGTGGACATAAAATAACTTAAGGATGAGCATGACGATTGCAAGTTGGTCTTTCAAGGGTTTCTCTTCATTCTTGAATTGCAATATCGTGCAAAATAATGTTGCAAGAACATTCAGTTTTTCACAAAAAGCACCATTTTATAGAATATAATCAAATATTCATGCCAAGTAACACTTCATTGATCAAGAAATTGAACCCTTAAATCCACCTATTGAGGAATAAGCAAAGTCATTAAAGTAAAAAAATAACATAGAGTACAATCATCTCTAATATTGTCACCAAAAATATATTGATGGAGAAGTATTAATACTTCTCAAAACAACATCTCAAATCCCATTAGGCTAAGTGAGTGTTGACGGTGCGGTACCTGCCAACATGTCAGGGGATCTCCCTGGTAAGAAGTCCCAACTAGGCCTCAAACCGTTTGGAGTAGGAGTCCCAACAGTGGGTAGTAAAATAGTGCCTTGACTACGTAGCACACAGAGGTAAGCTAGATATCTTTGTCAGAAGAAAGTGTGTGACCTTGCATCAAGTTAAGTGAGATGCATGGGGGTTATAACACATGGATGGGAAAAGGAAGTGTGTCCCTTAGAGGCCTGTAATAGTATACAACCTAAAAGGAACACACAAGCTGAATGACATCACAAGATGGAAAGAGGAATAATCCACAATCCAAAGTGATGGGTTAAACCAATGACACGACTTCAAAAAGATTCATACAATCGTATACAAAATAGTTCATACACAAATGTGTAAGTTAAACAACATACATTTTAAATTAGCCAGAATAGTCAAACTACAATAAACATATGAATGAAGACGTGATGGCTCTGTTATATTATATAAAGTGAAAGTTCCATCCATACATACACCATTGATAACCACTAGCCCCAATGGTAGAACATTACAATCAATACCGCCTACTCCTCCAAAGAGATGTACTCTCTCTGCACTGTGGAGAAGCCAAGGCTCATCACAATACTCTCCAAGCCTTCTCTAAGCAATGCTTAGCCAAAAGCTTAGCTCCCAAAAAGCTCGTTCTATGAATTATGCGGTTCTATATATAACAAAGGGTGGGGTGACCCTTGACATTCCCCTTTGAATCTTAGACTAACCTCATGACTCTTCAACTTTATTACATATAATTATTTACATTACATATGACTGTTTGCATTCCACTAATGACACTTGGAATTTCACTTTACATTACATTTGATTACAAAAGATATGGCTTATAGTAGTGAGGTGCCTGAGACAACTCATAACACAACTCGACATGATACTATTGACACGTACTGGCTGACTGTGGTGTCCATGTCAAGATGTGCACTGCTAAGCGGTGGATGTGTCTTTGGATGTGCTTCGTCTTCACTTCCACATAGCTTGATGCTTTTGTGTCTTCAATGGTCTTGGTATTTGCAATATGGTTCCATGCATGTACTCCTTTTTATTTCTACACGATGTGCTTTGTACATCCGTCTAGCTGCAAGAAAGTATTCTAGTATGCGCTCCTTATTCATCTCGCTCGTCGTCTCACCATTTTCCATCAATGTACCTATTCCTAAAATTCACTCATGATAGGACAACATAAAATCCAAAAATATCCTTGTCAAGCATGAAGCATTGTTTTCTGTGTTCAGGTCCTGGTGACCGGGAGGGAGGATAGGACACTGAAACTGCGCAAAGAAAAAATCAAGCTGGGATGAGGAGTTCTGGAACTCTATCTGTACTGTCGAGAAAAACTGCACAGTGACCATTGGGAGGCAGAATTGCACAGTGACAGTCACCAATGTCAACTACAAGATGGGACCTTGAGGGGGACAATTTCTACGCAGTTTCCAGAGGGAGGATAGAGAGGGGCTACAAAGGGACTGTTGGGTAGTTCTGTGTAGTTTCTAGAGGAAGGACAAAGCAGGGCTGTAGAGGGAACTGTTGCAAAGTTTTCAAGGGGAAGATAGGACAGACCACTCAGGGGACCAGATGGAAATTTTGTACAGTTTCCTAGAGTAGTGCAGAGCAAGCCAATAGAGGACCTGCCAGACAAGATTGTGTAGTTTCTAGAGACAATGTAGAGAAAGGTAGAAGATGCCTTACTGATCATGACTACACAGTTTTTGAAGGTAGTGCAGGTCAGGCAACATGGAAATTAGCTGGGTATGTCTGCACAGACTTGGAGAGAAATGTAGCTTCGGGTCTCTGTGCAGTGAAGGTTTCTAGCAAACCAGAGGGAGGTTGAATAACTGTGTTTGAGAAATGTGCAGTTCAGTTTGGGTATGGAGGCAATTTCTGTCTAGTTTTGGGAGGCAGGAAGGTTGCTCACTTTTGGGATTGCACAATGCAGTTGATCTAGAGGATAGCTTCAAGAACTACATGTTTATAGGCAGCAGAGCAGGGTCATTGAGGGCTGTGACTATGTAGTGCAGCTCAGTCGGGGTCTGGTTGAAGGAGGTTGTTCGGTTGAAGATATTTTCAGGAAAATGGATAAGTGTGGGAGGCAAGTGAACCAGTGCAATCTTAACATTGTGATGACACACTTAGCATACCTTGATGACAAGAAAACAAATACCAACAAGACAAAACATGTGCTCAATGAGACTATCTTAAAGCTAAGAGCGACAAGTGCAACACTTGAGGTGGACCTTCGGACGACCGTGATGACACTTGCGTGACTGTGCTTACAAATTTTTGTGTGAGTGTGACTGATGTTCATAGAGCGAATACAACTCATGCACACAAAGACAAACCTTCAAAATTGCCAGAACAAGATCACAAGCATGACAAAGCAATCCATAAGCCAAAAGATTACCGTTGGTCCAACAAGCGACAAGAAGCAAGACACATAGAGGAAACACATGGAATGATTTTCAGTTCTTGCAACCATGCATGTCATTGAAGGCAAAATGATATGATGATGATCAACAATACTTCAAGCTAGACTAAGATATGTATTTCAAAAGGATGAGATTTTCCTACCATACTTACCCTCCAGATGGTTATGGATTCCACGAACTTTTCATGTGGTCCAAATCTTTTATCATAACTCGGTTCCTTGGTATTTCTACTCAACTCTTTGAGAGTCATCTAGCATGTCATGTTTCCTTGTGGTCACTGAGAGATACATCTGGGCAATTTCAGCAGGTAGTGACTGCTGCCGAGATGATGTCATGGGGGGACATCTGTGCAATTTCTGAATGCAAGGCAAACTAGACAGTTGGGACAACATTGCACAGTTACGGGATGCAAGACATTTCTGCGGGACGGGGTCCTGGGAGGACACCTCTGTGTAGTTTCTATATGCAAGGTAGACTGGGAAGCTGAGGGAAAATACTGCAAAGTTTCTAGAGACAGTGGGTTCTGGCTGAGGGAAGGACACTGGAGGAAATCACTGCACAATTTTGGATGCCAAGGGAGGCTGGGGTCTTTGTGCATTCCAGCAGGCAAGGGAAAAAGCTTGAGTGTTGGAGAAAAGAAGTGTATAGTTACAGAAAGCTGGATGAGGCTAGGTTGCTCAGGAAAATGGCTAAGTGTGGGATCGGTGAAACTGTTGTAACAATGATAGAAATTTGACTATGATCACACATTTGAACCCTTAGTGATACAACATAGACCATCTAGAACATATAAAACATACTCTGCTTGATGAAACAACCTTCATGACAAGAGTGTGTGAAGTGAGTGTGAATCATGTCTATGTAATGAGAACAACCCATAAGCACAAATATTTCCCCTTGAAGCAGAACAAACTTCCCTTTGCATGACAAATGATAATCCCCATGTCCAAATATGACACCTACTACATAAGATGAGAACATGAAAAAATCTTAGGATTAATGAGGGGAGCTTGAGATCATCATATTACCAATAAGTTACCAAGGAATGATCAATCACAGGATCCATGGTAGGCTCCGAAATTGCATGCAAGACAAAATTTTGGAGGATGGTTGTAGCCGCTACAACATTGAAGACACACTAGTAGAACTCCAACTCTTTGTATGGACCTTGTCTCATGAAAGCGAGTCTAACTCTTCCGGAAGTATTCTTAAATTATTTGATCATCAAGGATTCCTCACTAGCTCAAGTTTAAGATGTAGTACATACCATTCTCTTGATCAGTCAACACACATACCGAGCCAAGTCAACTAAGTTGTTTCGGTTGGGGATGAGAAGTATATTGGTCCACAAGTAATATAACTGTCAGAGTTTTAATTTCATCTCTGGTGTTTCTTTGCTACTTGCAGGCCTGGTTACTACCCGATCAGAGTTTCTTGCATCACCTCTCTATGCTAGAAGCTTTTCAATCCTTTCACCTTTTTTTTTCCATTTTTTCCATTTTCAATGAACTTTGCATAGTCACTTATTTATTTTCATGAGGCGAAAGAGGGATATTGACTTATTGAGAGTAGAAGAGGTTATCCCTTCAGAGAAGTATATTATATATGCCTTTGATATACTTGGTAAGGTTTTTCCCCTCACCTTACTCTACTTGACTGAGCTGACAAGGGTTAACCAAATATAGAAAACCGATTAGAGTAGGCGATACTAGTTAAAAGTGCAAGTGTTCTGTTTTCACCAAGACTCACTCTGAACAAAATGTATTTTCCATCAGGGTATCATAAACTGAAGACAACAATCTCTTCATAGAGAGAGAGGACAAAATATAACCAATTGTTGATATCTATACAAGTCCTCTTATATGTTGGAAATACTGGGGGGGGTGAATCAATATTTCTTTCAATTGTTATTTTACCAGTTAATTACTTATATTTAGAACATAAAATGAACAATAAGAATAAAACATTTTATGAATTTCTTCTTTAAAATAAATCAAGCACAATATATATAGGGCTCCAACCGTATATGAAGACACCGATCTTCAATCTCCCATGCTCCATCCTGTGTTTTTCCAAGCACCGACTTGGACTTCCAAGGCTCCAACCTTGTCAAATTTGAGGCACCAACCTCAAGGGCTCCAACCCTATATGTGGTTTAGGCTCTGACCTGGTTTCTTGAGGACTCTAATCCTCTAGGGATCCAACCCGATCCTCCAAGGCACCAACCTTGTCTTTTCGAGTCTCCAACCTCTTGGGCTCCAACCCTTGCTTTACTTCGTTAAGATATATTTGGTAATACTTCACGAATCCCAATGTCTTCTTCAATGAGAGCTGTCAATCTTTTCTTAGAATTCACTTTGGTCTCCACATTACGTCATCAATGACAACCTTGATCTCTTCACATTAATGTGTCTCCTTTATCCTTCATGTTACCCAATAAAACTCTCAAAGGTCACTCCATGAGGGCTTTAATCAAGGTCTCCAAGAATTTCACCAAGACCAACTTCTAAAAAATATCTTCAAGTATTCTTCAAGGTGTCTTCAATAGGTAGCCCAAAGGGTCTTCACAAAGCCTAAAAAATGACTTAAATCAAGGAAGTTTGTAATGGTTCTCAAAATAATGTCTTCAGTCAGGCTACCCCTAGAAGTCTCTAAGGTATGCTTAAGAATACCTTACGGTGATGTAAAAAGATATTCTTCAAAAATTCAAGTTGCTCCAAGAGTGTCTTTGGTATCCTTCAACTGAGGTTTGCTACTCAAGGTTGTCCTCACAAAGCTTCAACGACGAAGGCTTCAATACTTTAGATTATTCTTCAATCAAGCCTCCACAAGTAAAGCTTCACAATTGCTCCGATCTAAGTTCTCACAAGAGAATTCCACCATAGGTCTGAGAGTGTAGCTTGTATTCACACAAGACTGTGTCCTTACCAAAAATTTGAGCCACCACAGTTATATCGTTTGGATCTTCCACTAGTTAACACCTTTCAGTTTCGATCTTTTCAAACTATGCTAAAACACTGAGCTATTGGGCTAAGTCCAAAGAAATGTGACTATCCATTCACCGAGGTGTTAATGTTGATTGGTTTAAGGTTATACTTCAATAAATTTGTCACAAGATTGACCCTTAAGAGGCCACTGTATTGTGCTTCGAAACTAGTTCGAGCCACATAAAATTGTCCACACAACCAAGTTGCCTACTTGTCTGAGATCTTCAATTGTCACTACCCATAAGCACCAGGCCCTAAACAAATATGCAATTTCACTGTAAAAACTGAGACCACTAACCTTTTGATCCGGGCTTATGAGGTCCAAGTTTATTTGGTGACTAGCTGTCCTAAGTCAAAAAGAGAAATCCGAGCGGACTGTCCACACATATATCCAACACATCACAGGCTATTTTTGAGGCTACAATCCAAGGTAGAAGGATATAGGTTGCTGCCACAGTTTCTAAAGTGCACCGAGTTGTTTTTAGCTACCACAGGTTTGTGGTATATCCACCAAAACCTCAACAAGTATTTCCCAACAATCTGAGCTACAGTGATTCGAGCTTGTGTATTTATCTCTAAATAACAACCTAATCACAAAGATACGCTCAAACTATAATCTCCTCGACCTTAGTGCACGAGATGTGAACTCTCCTATTGTTGTGTGTATGTTTTCACTGAATTGATGATAAAAATGAAGAGTTCGAATTTTTATTTATACGAATTTTGTCACTCTTCAAGAGACATGTCCATTGACTTTTAAAGGTGAGATGAAAAGGAGTATTTGGAAGGAGGAAGCTGACATGTGAAGAGAAATATATTTAAATATGTAAACTTGGTGTCCCCCTTTTTTAAGATCTGTAGTCTCATAGTATCCTTTATTGGCAACATGACAAATTGAAGAGGACATGTAAAACATAGTCTTCCATGTGATGTTTCACACATGCATTACCTTTTTATACCCTATGAAAATAAAAAACTATGCAAAATACCTTGTCTACCATGTGAGTAATGTATTACACCTTTCTTCCTGCATTATACATTATGTCTGCCATGTAGGAACATGTATTCCATGTGAGTAATGTATTACACCATGCTGTCTGCATTATACATTATGTTTAACATGTAGGAACATGAATACCATGTGAGCAATGTATCACCATGCTGCCTACATTATACATTATTTATACCATGTAGGAACATGTATGCCATGTTTTTACACCATGCTGCCTGCATTATACATTAATTCTGCCATGTATGATCATAGGGAACATGTATGCCATGTTTTTCTTCCATTAAACAAAGTCTATACATGTTTGTCTGCCATTAAATAATGTCATTTTATGTATATGGTAATGGTAAAGTGCATAGGTATATGATGTTTGCCTAGCTACTTTAGGAATTAAGAAAATTCATTTCATGCATATGGTGTGAATCATTAAATAAGGATAGGATATTATATGGGACTTTCATTAATATTTTAATGCCTAAAGATTCATCTATGTAGGGTTTTATTCATTTGAAAACACATAGTAGAACTATAGTTTCATTGTGATATGTAAAAGGATTAGGATTGGGATTAGGTTAGGGTTTTATATGAAAGGTCTTCAAACTTGGAAATTCTTCAATAGTTTGGATATGATTAGGATTAGTGTTTTCTTCAACTAGGGTTAGAGCATTATGTAAAGATAGGATTTCCATAGGGTTAGATAAACATCACACATCACAAGAATATTTTCCATTCCAATAATACCATATTGACATCAATGACAACCTTGATTAACATTATATTTTCCCGGCTTGTATCAAGAGCCAAACACGGTTTCATGTGAAGCTAACCTACGGGTGAAAAAAAACAAACAAACAAGAAAGTGAAGGGTATAAGTAAAGTGAAAGTAAAACAAGCAAGCAAAGAAAAAAATGTAAGAAAAACAAAGCAAGAAAGAAAAGCAAACAAAAGGTAAAGAATACTCCTAATCCTATGCTAAAGAAGGCATGGGCCTGCTCACGTAAAGTGATATTTCCAATGCAGCCACCGATGCATTGGTTGACCCATGTTAGTGAAGGGATGGTTGACAAGAAAGATAAGCATGTAAAATAGCAAGAAAAAGAGATAAGACAATGAAGACCAACACGCTCCGAGTTTAAATGTGTCCACAACAAAGAAAAGAGTAAATGTGTAAGACAAACATTCTGCAGACGTGCTATGGTGTTACAACACACTGTGCGCAAATGATAAGCATGTACACTCTTTCGACCGTGTCAAATGAGTAAACATAAAAAGTGAAGACAACTTACGTTTCACAAGAGTGATCTTTGTGTATGATTCCGCCAATGCATGAGCGATAAGATCATGTGATATAAGTGGAGGATGTGAAATCCATGAACTAGATTGATCTTCAATTCCAACATGAGAGTAATGAGGAGCGAGGGTGTTTCAATAAATTTCTGATCCGAAGTGGAACTGAAATAAAGACAACAAGGACCTGACGTAACCATCAGCACGGGTTGAAGTGCCTTGACATCTTGAGGGGTTTCCTCTTCATGAGCAGGTAGATCATCAAAGACTAGTGGCTTAGAAAAATCAACAACGAATGAATCAACATCGTGATTGGATGAAGGAGTAAAGGGATCATGACAACCACGATTAGAAAATTTGATATGTTCGTCGACATCCTCATGATCTGACGAACCATACAGAGGGGTTGATTAGAAACAAGAATGTTCACCCTATGTGTTTCCGGAAATGACAAATGAAAGATTAAGTGGATTTGCAAAGA
The DNA here is from genome assembly GCA_031772625.1 of Pinus tabuliformis. Classification (NCBI taxonomy): domain Eukaryota; kingdom Viridiplantae; phylum Streptophyta; class Pinopsida; order Pinales; family Pinaceae; genus Pinus; species Pinus tabuliformis. The sequence continues at coordinate 315,792,674 of CM062811.1, forward strand.
AATATGTCTCCTCTCTGCAATGCAATGACAGATTAACATCCAGTGTGTTTTGTGAATGATCGAAAGTAGATACATTTGGTGATGGGTTTTCAAAAGGAAAATAAAAAATGGCTGAATCATAAAAGATTTCAGGATAAAGCGAATGAGGCGCGGACAGAAGGAAGTCATCCTTCGCCGCAGGTTCTTCTTCAGATTCCCACACATACTCATCATAAATGATAGCGCAGGTTGGCTGATCAACACTAACTCCGTTGACAACTTGATCCTCATACACAACAAATGTGAAGTCTAGAATGAAAGAACACAACATAGTACAATCCAGAGGATCAACTGAACGAGAGGACGTAGGCTTAGAGAACAAGTTCAAGTGAAAACCAACATGATTGTCAATCAAATCAGCACATATTTCTAGAGCAGGTGGGGTGGGAGGATGTGATAGTTCAATAGATGTGAGCACCTTCTCCCACCTCACACTGCGGAGCTAGAGATGTTTGATGAGAGGAGGATGGATGATCACCTGTGACAACAATGTTGTCTGTCTTGGATTTGGAATCTCTAACATAGAGATATGCTGGGAGGGGTTCAAATGATTCTAAAATATGAAGAATTTCAGATATGTGAAGAAGATACTAAAATCTTTAAGGGAGAAATTTCCATTGAACTTCATCTTCGGGGATTTGAAATGCAAGATTACAAAAGTGATCCCAAAAGTTGCACAAGGGATTCATTAGGTGATTTTCGTAATTTCAAATTTTTTTTTTTTTTTATTGAGTGCTTTATGGTCATAATGATAGAAAGCATGTGTCAACTCTGCGACATGGTCAAAAGAGTGAATAGAGGCATCAAGCAGCGTGACACACCACATCAGTGTGTGCCCACGAAGTGTGAAAGCGAACAACGAGCATGCAATGTAATCCTCATGGATTTCAGTCCTTTCACAGAAGCATGTGAAGGAAGCTCTGTGTCTAAGCAAGGTTGCTCCATCTTCACTATCATATGTGTCACATGAAAAGTCATTCCAAAGTTCCTCTAGTACTTCAAAATCATTTCCATAAGACAAACATCTCAGGGAATAAACTGTAGCGTAAGCCATGAAATATGTGCAGAGATTCAAAGTAGACTTTGAGGACTCAACTTGTCATCTGGCCCTCCTTCTAGTGCCAGAAATGCTGATAGTGCTGAACCTGCCAACATGTTAGGGGATCTCATTAGTAAGAAGTCCCAACTAGACCTCAGACCATTTGGAGTAAAGGGATCATGACAACCACTAGTCCCAATAGTGGAACATTGCAGTCAACACCGCTTGCTCCTCCAAAGAGATGTACTCACTTTGCATTGTGGAGAAGCCAACGCTCATCAAAATACTCTCCAAGCCTTCTGTAAGCAATGCCTAGACAAAATATTGGCTCCCAAAAAGCCCATTCTATGAGTTATGAGGTTCTATAGATAGTAAAGGTTAGGGTGCCCCTCGACATTCCCCTTTGACTCTTGGACTACCCTCATGTCTTTTCAACTTCATTACATATAACTCTTTACATTACATATGACTATTTTCATTCCATGAATGACACTTGGAATTTCACCTTTACATTACATTTGATTTCAACAAATACGACTTATAGTAGTAAGGTGGCCGAGACAACTCATAACACAACTCGACATGACACTATTGACATGTACTGGCTGACCGCGGTGTCGATGTCAAGATGTTGTGTTGCTAAGTGGTGGATGTGTCTTTGGATGTGCTTTGTCTTCACCTATGCATAGCTTGATACTTCAACGTCTTCAATGGTCTTGGTCTTTGCAAGATGGTTCCATGCATGTACTCATTTTATTTCTACATGATGTGCTTTGTACATCCGTCTAGCTACAAGCAGGTATTTTAGCATGCACTTCTTATTCATCCCGCTCGTTGTCTCGCCATTTTCCATCAATGTACCTATTCCTGAAATTCACTCATGAAAGGACAACATCAAATCCAAAAATATCTTTGTCTAGCATGATGCATTTTTTTCTCTGTTCAGGTCCCATTAACCAGGAGGGAGGATAGGACACTGAAACTGCGCAGAGCACAACTCAGGATGGGATGAGGAATTTCGGAGCTCTATTTGTACTATCGAGAAAAACTGCACAGTGACCACTGGGAGGCAGAGTTGCGCAGTGACAGTCACCAGTGTCAACTACAAGATGGGACCCTGAGGGGGACAATTTATGCGGAGTTTCCAGTGGGAAGATAGAGAGGGGTTGTAGAGGGACTGCTGGGCAGTTCTGTGCATTTTCCAGAGGAAGCACAGAGCAGGGCTGCAGAGGGAGCTATTGCACAATTTTCAAGGGGACGATAAGACATACCACTTAGGGGACCAGATGGGAATTCTACATAGTTTCATGGAGTAGTGCAAAGCAAGCCAATAGAGGGCCTGCGAGACAAGACTATGCAGTTTCTGGAGACAATGTAGAGAAAGGTAGCAGAGGCCTTGTTGATCATGACTATGCAGTTTCTTAAGGTAGTGCGGGGTAGGAAACATGGAAATCAGCTGGGTATGTCTACGCAGTTTGGGAGAGAAGTGTAGCCCCAAGTCTCAATGTAGTGAAGGTTTCTGGTATACTAAAGGGAGGCTTAATAACTGTGCTTGAGAAATGCGCAGTTCGGATTAGGCGTGGAGGCAATTTCTGTGCACTTATGGGAGGCAGACAAGCTGCTCACATTCTGGATTGTGCAGTGCAACTGACCTGGAGGACAGCCTCAAGCACTACGCAATTTTTGGCGACAAAGTAGGGTCACTAAGGGCTGAGACTACGTAGTTTAGCTCAGTCAGGGTCCAGTTGAAGGAGGTTGTTCAGTCAGATAGATTTTTAGGAAAATGACTAAGTGTGGGAGGCAAGTGAACCAATGAAAACTTGACATTATGATCAGACACATAGCATACCTCGATGATAAGGCAACACAGAACAAGAAGACAAAACACGTGCTCAGTGAGACTGTCTTAAATCTAAGAGCGACAAGTATGACACTTGAGGTAGACCTTCAGACGACCGTGATGACACTTGCATGATTGTGCTTATAAATTTGTGTGTGAGTGCGACCTATGTTCACAGAGAGAAGAAAACTCATGCACACAAATAAAAACCTTCCAAATTTCCAGAACAATATCGAAAGGATGACAAAGAAATCCATATGCCAAAAGACGACTGCTAGTCCAACAAGGGATAGGGAGTAAGACACATAGAGGAAACACATGGAGTGACTTTCAGTGCTTGCAACCATGCATGTCATTGAAGACATAATGATATGACAATGATCAACAATACTTCAAGCTACACTAAGAGATTTATTTCAAAAGGATGAGATTTTCTTACCATACTTACCCTCTAGATGGTTATCCATTCGATGGAGTTTTCATATGGTCCTGATATTTTATCACAACTCGGTTCCTTGGTATTTCTCCTCAACTCCTTGGGAGTCACCTAGCATGTCATGTTTCCTTGTGGTCACTAAGAGATACATCAACACAGTTTCAGCGGGTAGTGACTACCGTCGGGATGATGTCTTGGGAGGACATCTGCATAGTTTCTGAATGTAAGGCAGACTAGATAGCTGTGACAACACTGCATAGTTTTGTGATGCAAGACACTGCTAGGGGATGGGGTCTTGGGAGGAAACCTCTATGAAATTTCTGTATGCAAGGCAAACTGGGCAGCTGAGGGACAATACTGCACAATTTTTGGAGACAATGGGTTCTTGTTGAGGGAAGGACACTGGAGGAAATGACTGCACAATTTTGGATGCCAAGGGAGGCTGGGGTCTCTATGCATTACACAATTCCAACAGGTAAGGGAAAAATCTTGAGGGTTGCAGAAGCAAAGTCTACAGTTCCAGAATTTGGATGAGGCTAGGGTGCTCAGGAAACTGGCTAAGTGTGGTATCGATGAAACTAATGTAACAATGATAGAACTTTGAATGTGATCACACACTTGAACACTTAGTGATACAACATAGACCATCCAGAACATTTAAAACATACTCTGCCTAATGCAACAACCTTCGTGAAAAGAGTGTGTGAAGTGAGCGTGAAACATGTCTATGTAATGAGAACCACTCATAAGCACAAAGATTTCCCCTTGAAGCAGAACAAACTCCCCTTTGCATGACAAACGATAATCCCTATGTCCAAATATGAGACCTGCTACATAAGATGAGAATGTGAAAAACTCTTAGGATCAAGGAGGGGAGCTTGAGATCATCAGCTTACCAATAAGTGACCAAGGAACGATTGATCCCAAGATCCACGGTAGGCTCCAAAATTGCATGCAAGCCAAAATTTTGGAGGGTGGTTGTAGCCGCTACAACTATTAGAGTCGGTCTTGAGCCCTCCATCAGCGATCAAAACTCTTTACATTTGCATATGTAGGTGTCTCATCAGTGTCAATTTTTGCATCCCATTAGGCATGCCATAACCCTGATGGAGGAGTTGGTGTGTTTATACCCCTCTTGGCATTGCTGGATCAGGTCATTTCAGTCCTTAGTCACTTTCAAGCTTATCTTGTCTTGTCTTGAGGTCAAATTCCTAGGTCTAGGGTTTTGGTCAAAATGGTTTACAAGGTCATGTCTCTGAAGGTCAGTAAGTGCTCAGCAAGCCAAAGGGATGGTTTTAATGGTGTTTCTTCGAAAATTTCTCTTTTGTACAATTAATCTTCACCTTGGATTTAAAAACTCTGTTTTTAAAGCCAAGGTCATTTTTAAATGATTTTGCAAAAAATGTAAAAATTCAAAAGTTTTCAAAGGACAGCATGTAACCCTGGCTCCCTTGCCAAGATCCCTCAGATGTTATCCCTGCAAAAAGTATCAAGCAAAAGCATCAAATGAGTCAATTTCAGGACAAAAGGAAACCAAAAAAGTCAAGTTTATAAAGTGTCATGGAAAAGCATTAGAAAGTGGGTTGTGACATGAAATTTATTCAAAGCCAGGCTATAAAGGCTCTATTTCCCTCCATCAAGCTCCATTATGCATCCAAGTGATAGAGAAACTGATTGCAAGAGAGTTTGAGTGAAGTTTGTGAGTTGGGAAGGCGCGCGACCCGTCAAACCAGGCGCGCGACCCGTCAGGCGCCCTCCGCCAGTGCAAAATTATAACGGGCGCGACCCGTCAGAGGCGCGCGACCCGTCAGCGCCCTCTTTGTAAAACTGCCTGCAAATTCACCAAGGAGCCACAAATTGCCAAACTTCGTAAGGTAGGCCCTCAATCTTAAACAATTCTTGCTTGCCATCGTTAAAGGAAATCATGATTGCATTCTCAAAGGCCTTCATTTGCAAATGAAAAGCTCCACTTTGCTTTGGTTTAAAGTTGTCCAAATGGCGGTCCATGTCATCATTCAGCTGAGTGTATCATCATTCAGAGGGTTTTCATCATCATATTAGGTTCCATTGGGTCATGTTACACCTTGTTCATGCTTCAGTTGCACCCAGGCAAGGTCATTTCCCTCTCCTAGGGTTTTGAAAGCTAATTTCTCTTGGACGGTCAAATCATCGGCAAAACTTGTATCCTGATGTTCATACACCTTCCCCTATCCTTAAAGTACCTTATCAAACACTTCCCATCCCTTAGATCCGCCAAATTCCTCATTTTTGCACAAACCCTAGTTTCTAGCTACAACCTGGCAATTTTCTAGGTTTGGCCTGTGTTTTGCCCTTTTGGACCCCTTCCCCTCACTCAATCTCTGAGATTCAACTTTCTCCTACTTCCTAACAACCCTCCCCACTCCCAAAAATTTCCCCAAGAATTTAGAAGCCTCTTATCCCCTTCATTTCGCTCCATTTCGACAAAATTCCTTGTTTCACACATCAGGACAAGTCGCACTCAAATGATGTTCCAGAGCAATCAAAGATGAATTTTGGAAAAATGTGAGAGGTTTTTGTCCACAACATGCCAAAGAAGAAAAACCTCTTTCACTTTTTTCACAGGTGTCATGGTTTTAGAGAAATGTCAAAATTTCAATCGCCAGATCCAAGAAGGTTGGCCAAGGCACTAAAACGATGGAAAAGGCCCGATCCACTCCAAATTTTGGCCAAAGCATCTTTGACTGAGCATGAAACTAAATAGCCTAGCCACAGCACAAATCCCAAGAAATTTTGAGCATTTTGGGTAAATTTTGGTTTTTTCAGGCAATTTACAGGTTTTTCCCATTAACGGGTCTCACCCCCCGCGCCACCCTTCATCATGGCAACTCCATTTGGAAAAAACTCAGCATTTCCAGATTTTTCATGCAAAGTTACACATGCTCATGGATGGACTTGAGATTTGGTGAAGTTTTGGGCCTCCAGAAAGTCAAAAAACTAGCAAAAAATGACTTTCTGCCACTTTTTTGAATTGCAAAAAGCAGTCTTGGTAGATTTGATTTTTGACATGGAAAATGAACTCCAAATTCAAAAATTCCAGTTGGGTTGGAAATTAGACTCACAGAAATTTCCAACAAGCCTACTCTTGCTCAATTTGGACATCGGGAAGTGCCCCAAATGTGGTCCCAAAGACGCGCGACCCGTCAGGCAGAGGCGCGCGACCCGTTAGGGAAACTTCTCCAGATTTCAGTGTACAACTCAGAAAAACGCAGTTTGACCCTGTTTGACTTTTTGGGGTAGATTATTATGCTCTTTGATGTAATTAATGTACTTTTATGACACTTTTTCACTTATGTACCTCTTCTAGAAGATTCATTCATGAAAAAGGTGAAAATTAAATGAATGAATTGGTTTCCTAGCTTATAGAGGCAAGTTGTTTTGACTGCCTAGATTTTAGTGCTTAGTTTAGAAGTGGTTGAAACAGCTCCTAGGATAGTGAGCTCGACCCATGGAGGCAGGGAAAGAGTTTATATCATCTATATTATGTACTTTCTTGCTCATTTTCATGGTTGGACTCTTGAGGGATAAGCTATCATTGTATTATTCACTGTATCTCTGCAATTTTTGGCTAAGGAAGACCAGGGTTTTGCAGTCCTCTTTGGGATTCTTGTGGACTCATGTGTTGATGGTGTGTTTCTCAATGTACTTGTAAGCTTGTTATGTGACTCATTTCCTTTCTTTTACTTCTGCACATTAAACAAATGAAGTGTTAAAGTAAGAATTCATGCCTGCCATGCTCTGCTTTTAAGTTTGTTTAATTTCAATGTTTTCTACTGTCTAAAGAGAATTAAAAGTTATTGTTTGCTCTCTTTAGCTCTTCACCTTTCATTCCTGATCATCCACCTCAATTAAAGGCATCAATACTGTCTCCTACCTCGCCCCAAAGAACCCCCTGCAGAAACTGTGTCCAATCCCCGCACCCAAAATTTCCCTCTCCTCAATTTGCCACCAAAAACCCAAAAAACCCCAAATCAAACTCTTTGATCAATTTACTAGCCTAATATCAGTGTTACCTTATTGGTCATCTCATCTATTGAAGATTTCATGAGATAGACCGGAGAGAGCCTTCTCCTGCCCCGTAGGGCTAGCTACGAGGCTAAATGGTTTGATGTTGCCTTGAGGTTTACCTTTCTCAGCCTGAGGTGAAATTTCAAGCGTTAACAACAAAAACGAGATAAATAAGAATATCATCCTTTAAATTTACATCCAAATTCGAAAAGTCAACATTATTGAAATATGATATTTATTTTTATATTATAGTTTTTTTTCATGTTTTTTCTTATAATGACTCAAAGAATAAAATAACCAAACAATAATACATGAAACTTATGGTCAGGAAGTTTATAAATAATTTAGAACTCAGGAAAAAAAATATAAACATGGAACGATAATATCAATTCAACATAAAATTTATAGTAATCCAATCAAAGAAATAAGCTGATAATAAGTTTATTTTATTTTATTATAGACCACTTTAAATACAATCTTGATTGTTTTTTCAAATCCCTTTTAGGATCAGAACCAAAGATGTATATAGAAGCCAAGGTTGTTGCAATAACTCATACAAAGGAAATTGAGTGCCAGAAGGAAAGAGAAAGAATAAAAATAAATATAATCCAAACCACTTCAAGAGATGTGAAATACATCAACAAATCTACACACAATTTACACTAATTAGAACTGAAGAGGTTAAGAACTTCGAGATAGTGTAAACAAAACAAGAAAAATGAACAACCTTAGAGAAAACCACAGTTCAATGGCACTCTATCTTTCCTTGTCACTTTCCAAGATATCCCTGCTATCAACTGTAGAGCTATAAAAAGGGTCTCTTTCACCTCTAGTTACCTCACATTAGAATGTCAATCCGGGAACGTCTTGCTATTTCAAAAGAGTGTCTCAATCTGAGGCTTAGCACTTGTCAGAGTAATGATCGTAGTACAGCTACTTAAAGGCTACAAAAGTAAATGGCTGCATGTCTACAACTTAACTACTTCAAAAGGCTAAATCACACCAAGCATTGCATCAGTCGAAGGTTCGGTAGCAATAACCCATCCTTTTCATAACTGATGAGAACAAATCCGAGGTCTGGGAGCTAGGTAGCAGATGCTGGGGCTCACTACAGCCTGAGATCGTCCTTGATGAATATAAATGAAACGACAAGTAAAGGAAATAACGATGAAATAGAACAGCACATCAGCCAAGGGTTTGGTGGCAATAACCTATCCCTTTCATAACTGATGGGAGCAGATCAGAGGTCTGGGAGCCAAATAGCAGAAGCTGATACTCACTACAGCCTGAGTCTGTCTTTAATAAATGGCAAGTAAATGAAACAACAAATCAGCAATCTTGAAATAGACCGGGAATTGAAATGGAACAACAATTCAGAAATGGAACAGCAACTAAATGGAACAACAATTCAGAAATGGAACAACAACTAAATGGAACAACAATTCAGAAATGGAATAGCAACTAAATGGAACAGCAACTAGAATAAGTAATAACCAAGTTCATCAAGCTACGATTCTATCTAACCACTCCAATCAAAACATCAATCCTGCAGTCTTAAAAGAATTACAACCCTAGAAACACAACGTGCTCAATCTTCTTCCGTTATTGATCTAAATAAACGTATGCGATTGCATCTCAAGATATAAACAATAACATTCAATAATCATCTGAAATCAGACTTCTCAAGATAACTGTCATAATGCTAAAACACAATCACCATGAACTCTGTACTGGAGTGATAATATCCTGTAGAGATTAATCAACACTTTAATGAATTGGTAACATAATGCAGTGTCAATATAAGACTTCAATTTGCAGGAACATTAAACAAGTTAAACATAACAGAGCATGTAATATAATGTTCATAAAACACAACAGATTACCAGATTACGCCTATGAACAAACCACACAGACACCACGCGTAATGGTACAAGAGCAAGTGTCCTCCAGGGCCGGGCCCTTAGCCTCCAGGGGTACACCGCTTAAGATTGATCCAGGATCAAAGATAAAAGAGTAACCAAGTCTGTATTAATGCATGAAATAAACTTACAGCAAAGCGAGTCTTAACAGGACATAAAGATCATAGTCTTGATCTGGTAAAAAGAAATTACAACAGAACCTCCCCTATAGCCAAAAATGTAATCTCTTATATAAGGATGATGACAGAGATATCTAGATACAAAAAATAGATAAAATAGCGATCCCTCAGGATCTAAGATCCTGAGGGATTCGCAGAATCATTAACCCTGAGTCACTTCTTTCCTTTTCTGCTCCGAACTGGTATCTCCGCTTCCTTTTTTGGGTTGGTCCGTTTTGATCTGGTCTGTTTGCGGTTCCCCGTCAAAGGGACAACAGTTAGCTCCTCTTTGTCTTTCCCTTTGAGATGGCTAATTTTTGCTTTTCCTCCTTTTTGCACGTAAGAACGACAATTATCAGTTTTGCCTATTAACCTCATGTGTTTCGTTATTATCTAAGTTTAAAATGCAGAAAGGCTTATATATCCTAATGAAAAAGATACTGAAATAACCATCAAAACATACCTTCTTTGAGACTCTACACACCCCCCAGCTTACCCTTTTTCATGACCTCATGAAAACATTGTAGTTGATATGCAATGCAGTGAGTGAGTAAGCTGGAGATGGAATCTCATGTGAGGGTCTACAGCCGTGATGCGAAACTAAATAATCAAAGAAGTGGCCTGTCTGACCCTCAGGCATCTCATATAGGGCTTGGTATCCGGGTGCTGGATGCCAAATGATTGGACTCCGGAACCTATATCCTAACCAGGATGGCCCTGCCCTCAAAACAATTTCACCATAGAGGGGAAAATGGCTAGCAGCAAGTCTAAAGTTCTCGTATTTAAATGGTTCTCTGAACTAAATATTCAGATTAGATACTTGATATCGAAATTTAGCTGCATCAATGGCAGGGTCCTTAATAGAGGAAAAGTATTCAAGTCCCTGCTGAATGATTGCCTCATGCATGGGTCCTAGCACTTCAATCACTCCTGGAGCCCACATAAGGTTTCTATGACTCCTCCATAACTGCGCTGGATCCCTAGGCTCGGCTCTTACCCAAAGATCTAATCCGTTCTCTTGTTTTTGAAAAGCGTTATAAGCTTTGAGCCATTTAATTTGATTAACTGCAAATGAGATAAATGCTTGCAATTGAATGTCCCCAACAAAGGGGCTGGGTTCAATTCAGTCTCTTGTTCTAGTATAAGGTTATGCAAGTAAAATTCACATAATAATCTCTGCACTTTCACCCCGTAATGTTTACAGCAGTTTATGAAATCATCCATAGTGTTAATCTGTATAGGAGCGCCTGCTTTGACAGCCTTTATTTTCAATTGTAAATACCTCTCCATTAAAAATAGGGCATAATTTTTGGTAGGGGCTCTACATGCTAGAACGTCATTATATAAAGAACACAAGGTATCCATTTGTTTGATAACTACATCTAATCTATGGGTTACCTTGGCAACTTTCTCCTGTTCCCTTTGCCATCCTTCGAAAGCTTGGCTTTCAGATAAGTTGACGTTCCTTAGCTGCTGCTGTAATTCTTCATATTTTTCTCGGGGGACCATTTGCTCCCTGAGCTTTTCTGCTTCTTGCTGGGCCTGCTTCAAATGTTGGTGGAGGGTTCTTGTTTTCGAGTCTTTCTTCCATGCATCCGCGGAGGTCGGGAGCTTTACTTGAACTTTCTTATTACGCTGTTTTGAGTTCAGAGCCATTATTACTCCCAATGGTGGTGCCTCCGTCTGAACCATCTTATCATCCTTTTCAACTTTAACACGAACTCCAGCCCACTGCTGTTCCTTTTTAAATGGAACAACAGTTTGTTTTTCAGCTTCATTTGGAACAACAGTTTGGCTTCTGTCAGGGTTTTGAGCAGTGGGACGGCTTCTGGTCCTCCGCTTTCTGCCCTTAAGGGGCCTTACTGGTGTGGTCAAACCTTTTCTCCTTGAAGTCCCCTTCACCCTTTGCCTTGCTTTTAGAATCCTAATCTGCTGGTGAAGCTGGGCTATTATGTTCAACAATGTCCGCTTTTCCCTTCGTAATTCCCTTATTTCCATCATCTCTTCTGAAGGAACAGTAGGCTGTTCGCTGCGGTTTGGATTGTGGCTAGCTTCCTGATTTTCTTCCTGAGGTAACTGTTCCGGGGTAAGAACCTTACTTGGCTCCGTTATTTCTTGGGCTGATTCCTCTTCTGCCCTTATTTCCTCCGGACTTTCCTCTGGTGGCTTCTGACTAGGAACGGGTTGTTCCTGCTCAGTATTTTCTAATATCTTCTCATTGTGAACGGGCAAGTTTTCTATTTCTGCCTCTTCTTCATGCAATTCCTCGGGTGCATCTTTCTCCTGGGTTTTCTCTTCGGCATGGAGGTTTGATGGACTCAGGGGTTGGCCATATTCGCCCATATTGGCCAAAATGTCGGCCAATTCATCTTCCCTTAACGGGTCTTGTAATGGGCTCCCTTCCTGCTGTTCCATTCCTTCCTCCTGCTCGAACTGCTCAACTTCTTCCTTTTCGTCTCCTTTTTCTTCAGTCTGCTCATCTTGTTCTTCTTCTCTCCCTGCAGATTGCTCTGGATCCTCCTTTCCTTCTTCTGTTTCTGCCTCTACAGACTGCTCTTCTCCCTCGATGTTTTCTTCTTCGGTTTCTGTTTCTGTAGACTGTTCTTCTTCCTCGGCATCTTCTCCTTCCGTTTCTGTCTCTACAGATTGTTCTTCTTCCTCGGCGTCTTCTTCTTCCATTTCTGGCTCTGCAAATTGCTCTGTTTCCTCGCTGCCTTCTTCTTCTGCTTCTGTTTTTGCAGACTGTTCTTCTTCCTCGGCGTCTTCTTCTTCCGTTTCTGTCTCTGCAGACTGCTCTGTTTCCTCGCTGCCTTCTTCTTCTGCTTCTGTTTCTGCAGACTGTTCTTCTTTCTCGGCGTCTTCTTCTTCCGTTTTTGTCTCTGCAGACTGCTCTGTTTCCTCGCTGCCTTCTTCTTCTGCTTCTGTTTCTGTAGACTGTTCTTCTTCCTCGACGTCTTCTTCTTCCGTTTCTGTCTCTGCAGACTGCTCTTCTTCAATTTCTATTGCTTGGATCATGCTTGCCTGGGGCTTCTCCAACCCTCCTTGTAACCCTGCGAGCCTTGCTGACTTTCTATGCTTTTCTGGTTGTTCGGGTGTACTAGCGTCATGTTTCCGCTTTTCGGGTCGTTTTTCAGATTGTTTTTCAGGTTGCACTTCTGTGCAAGTGTCCTGTTTTCGTTTCTCTGGACGTTGGGGTGTGTTATCAACTCGTTTTCATTTTTTTGGGCGTCAAGATGTGGCCGCCCCTTTATCGATAACAACAATTAGTTCTTCCCAGCTGCTCTGCTGCTGGGTGAGACTGTAATTTACTATCAAGCGAATTAATCCGTGGTGGCTAATAACTGATTCTACGTGCTGTGCCTTCTTCATACTTTGTGCGACATCATGCAATAGAGAATTCAACAATGCAGGCAAATTCACAGCACATTTTTGTTTTAAGACAGTTAGGAGTTTAAGATGTCGTGGTCTTACCACGTCTTTTCTGCCTTCGCAAGTGATGTAGCTTTGGATGATTTTTGCCAATTCCACCCATGGCTCTCCTAGCGTTGTTGGTAGCACCCTCTTTCCTCGGATTGCCAACTTCTGACCCTCGTCCTGAAAGATTTCCAAAATCTTCTGCAGCCTTTCCTTCTTTATTGTCCATACTGGTCCCGTGGCCAGTAGTCCCGTGACTCTTGCTATTATGTCGTTGGTGACTTCAATTCGCCTTCCTCTTACTGTGGAGTATTCTTCCTGTAAGTTCTGTAAAAATTCTCTTGCTACTGGTTCATTAGACTCCTTCAGGCAGTTGAAATAGGTCAACCATCCTGCTCTTTTCAGGATCCTTCGGGCTACAGCCGAAACAGTTAATGTTTGCGGTTCTCGATGGACTGACCTTCCTACCATAGTTTCACATTGAGCCATGCCGTGCTTGAGTACAAATTTTTTTAAATAACGGACTGACACGTACTCTGGGGAATGATGAGGATACCTCCCCCCCGCAATGTGATAGGCTGTCCCAGCCGTCAAATAAAGGAGCAGCGTCTGTTCTGCCGCGAGGTCTTTATGGAACAGCTTATGGATATATGACATGTTCGCCAAAAACAACGTAATACTGAAATCGAGGTAAAAATTTAGATCGCTTTTAATATTATGGGGCTGCGGTGATTTGATGGAAGTTAGAGGATAAGACATTTGCCATAAATAGAAGGTCTCATGCGGTGACTGTCAGTAGCTTCGTAATGATTGGCGATGATATATAGTCATGCACTATATGGTTGGGTAATATTATATAATTTAATTATCATGGCATAAGAAGCAAAAGGATGTAATCTTCTTACCTATTGGTTTAAACATACGACTTCAATACCATTAACAGTGCTCTGCTGCCGACAGGTGTCCATAACCTTGGCAGAGTTGTTTGTTTCACCCCTGGAACCATAGTCCTTTGTGTATGCGAGGAAGCGTTTGAGCAATGTCAAAATGTAGGCCACTATGCTGGCTTGGTGACCAGTTAGTCATAATGCCATTCACGAGGAAGGAGCGAATAGTGGGCAGGCCGGCTCGTGGTGAGACCTCCTGTTCCAAGGATTATTTGTTTAATATACCTTTTGGACCATTTCCCAGGTGTGGTGGCCCTAATGGGAATGCCACTTCGCTTCCTTCCTGATGATCATGGTAGGCCAACTCGTAATGAGACTTCCTATCCTGCAATTTGACAGTCTTTAGAAATTCTATTTTGCTTCTTTTTAATAGAGAGCCTTTCCTGTTTATGCACAAAGGGTGGTTCAACACTCCTTAAGAGTAGGAATGGTGGAAGAAGTCTTAATATCCCAATAGAAAGGTATAGATATTTTGATCCTATTGCCATATGATAATTAAAAAAGAACCATCATAATACAGATAACCAATCAGAACGAAGTTAGTAAAACAATGGCAGCAAAAGATGATAAGTAAGCATGTCTTTCTCCGCATCCTTTCACCAAGTCAGGGCAGTTTGTTATAAAGATAGCGATTTATGATTTAGTGATTTCGGTATGCTGCGTTTTTGCTTTAATCTCATAAATTTATAGCCGTATTCCAAAAGACCTGAAAGAACATTAGCAATAAACATCCTTAATTTGGGGTAGAGGGAGCAAGCTATTTCAAAATCGTATGAGTAATGTTCCTTTCAAGGAAGGTCATAACAACAGTTCACAGATGCTGTTCGTTTGGAGAAAGGAACAGTAGTTTCAAGGAAATGCCGTTCTCTTAAAAAAAAAGATCAGCAGAAATCAAAAGTGCTGTTCCTTTTGGAAGCAGCAAAAACACACAAGTGCTGTTCCTTTTGAAAAAGGAACCGCAAAAAAAATCGTAAGTTGCAAGTGCTGTTCCTTTTGGAAAAGGAACAACAAAAATCAAAAGTGCTTGTTCCTTTTTGAAAAGGAACAGTAAAAATCAAAAGTGCTGTTCCTTTTGGAAAAGGAACAACAAAAATCACAAGTGCTGTTCCTTTGGAAAAGGAACAACAAAAATCAAAAGTGCTGAAACAAAACATACTGCAAAAAAATATGTACAAAAAATAATTCGATAAGTTATATACAAATTATAAAGAAAAGTAGATTTTTTTTGTGAGTTACAGGCGGGGAAGACTTGTCTTCCTCCCCTAAGATCTCCATATCTGAATCTTGGCGTAGTTTTTGGCAGAAGGACTCCCGAGTAAGTGGTTTGCGATAGAGACAGACTCGATGGCCGTTTGCCTTGAAGTTATATCCAGAACCATCGATAGTAGTCAAGGTAAGGGTCCCATTGTCATGCACTTTCTGAATTTCATATGGTCCCAACCAACGAGTCTGGAGTTTCCCGGGAAAGTCCTGAAATCTAGAGTCATACAAAAGAGCCCAGTCTCCTTCATGGAAGACTCTATTTTTAATGAGAGCATCATGCCATTTAGCTCTCTGCTGCTGTATCAGAGCAGTGTGTTGAAGTAAAGAGAGCCTAATTTCATCCAGCTCATTAATCTGTTGTAGTCGATTAGTCTGTGCCTCAGTTAAATCTAAACCAACTTGTTGTGCTGTTCGTAATGTCTGGATTTCAAATTCTATAGGAAAGATAGGTTGTTTTCCAAACATTAGCTGATAAGGTGAGTGACCAGTAGTGCTTCTCCATGTTTTTCTATAAGCCCACAGTGCTTCTGGTAGTTTGGCTGCCCAGTCGCATCTATGTGATGCAATTGTTTTTGTTAGAATCGTCTCTATTATTTTGTTACTGATTTCTACTTGCCCATTTGCCTGCGGGTGATATGGGGTGGTAATTTTATGTTGAACATGATAATTATTGAGTGCTGCTATTCTGTTCCTAGCAAACTGTGGCCCTCCATCTGTAATTATCTCTCTAGGGAGGCCATAACACACAAATAGATGGAGCAGGAACTGTATAACAGATTCTTCTGTAGCTCTGGGCAAGGCCTCTGCTTCAACCCACTTGGTGACGTACTCTGTTGCCACCAAAATGTATGTTTTTTGGTTTGATGGTGGGTTGATTGGTCCCACGAAATCAAGAGCCCAACGCTCAAATGGTTCGATGACTAACTGTGGTTTCAAAGGCATCTCATCTGAATGACTAGGGCGTCCCGCTCTCTGGCAACTGTCACATGCTTGGACGAATTTCTTTGCATCTTTAAAAATTGTGGGCCAATAATACCCTGTTTGTAATACTTTATGTGCAGTCCTACGGTCAGTGAAATGTCCACCATATGGTTGTTCATGGCATGCTTTCAATATATCAAAAATTTCATCTTGTCTAACGCATCTTCTGATTTGCATGTCTGCCCCTGTATGAAACAAATAACCCCCAATCCAGGAAAATCTGGTACTTCGTTGAACAATCTGTTTTCGCTCATTAGGGGTTAGATGCTTTGGTAACTTACCTACTGCTAGGTAATTGGCGACATCCGCATACCAGGGTGTTTGAACAGCAACATCAAAGAGATGCTCATCTGGAAACTGATCTTCAACTGCTGCTGCATCGACTGGTTTTGGCACTCTTGAGAGGAAATCAGCTACCGGGTTTTCTTTCCCGGGTCGATCCTTGATTGTAATATTGAATTCCTGCAATAAAATCAGCCATCTAGTTATTCTGCCATTTGTGACAGGCTTATTTGCTAAATATTTTATAGCAGAATGATCTGTGTACAGGATAACAGGATATCTAGTAATGTAATGTCTGAATTTATTGATAGCATGTATAACAGCTAGAAATTATTTTTCAGTGACAGTATAATTCAATTCAGCAGGGGATAGATTTTTGCTAATGTAATAAATGGCATATGGTTTTCTATCCTCCTCCTGTCCAAGGACTGCTCCAATGGCTGTATCTGAGGCATCAGATGATATCTGGAATGGAAAATCCCAATTTGGTCCCTGAAGAACTGGGGCTGTAGATACGAGCTTCTTCAGATCGTTGAAGGCACGTTCGCATTTTTCTGTCCAACAAAAATCAATATTACCAGTTAATGCATACAATGGTGCAACAATACGTGAATAATGTTCTATAAATCTTCTGTAATAACCAGAGAATCCAAGAAATCTACGTACCTCTGTTTGAGTAGTAGGAGTAGGAATAAGCAAAAGTATTTGGATTTTGGCTGGGTCTACCTGAATGCCAGCTGCTGAAATGTAGTGTCCTAGAATAAGTCCTTCTGTCATCATCATGTAACATTTTTCATGGCTTAAACAGATCCTGGTAGCTATGTAACGTTGTAGGACTTTTTCTAGTGTCTCTAATGCTGGATCAAACTCATCTCCATATGGAGTAAAGTCGTCCATATATACTTCCAGTCCTTCATTTATTAGATCTGCAAAAATGCTAAGGATAGCCCTTTGGAATGTGGCAGGGGCATTACATAAACCAAAAGGTAAAACTCGGTAGGCGAATGTTCCCCAAGGACAAGTAAAAGTAGTTTTGTCCTGATCTTCAGGGGCAATCTGTGTTTGGTTATACCCACTGAAGCCAACGAGAAAAGAAAAGAATTTCTTCCCTGCCAAAGTGTCCAATACTTGATCGATGAACGGGAGAGGAAAGTGATCTTTTTGCGTTGCCTTATTTAGCTCCCTGTAGTCCACGCAGATCCTCCACTTCCCATTCTTTTTCGATACCAGCACAAGCGGGGAAACCCATTTACTATCAGAGATAGGGTAGATGAAGTTAACATCTAAAAGTTTTTGAAGCTCAGCTTTTACTACTTCTTTTAGATGAGGGTTTAGTCTTCTCTTAGGTTGCCTAACAGGTCTTGCATCATTTTCTATGTAGATGTGGTGTGTACATAACTGCGGGTCAATTCCTTTCATATCAGGGTAATCCCATGCAAATGCTTCTTTATATTTTCTTAAAATATAGATGAGTTTTGTTTCTTGTTCGGGTGTAAGGTCGGCGTTAATGTTTAAGGTCTTTCCAGGTTCGATTTCCACAATTTTACTATGTGCAACTGAAGTGATAGGGATTGTGTGATCATGTGCATCTTTCAGAGGTTCCTCTTCTACTTCGTTATCAAATGCTGCTTTTATCATATGACACTGGGTACGAGATGTGAGTTCAGTTTGACTAATGAAATTACTGATGGCATCATCTTCTGTTTGGTCTTTGAACTCTAGTGCTTCTTGTATAGTCAATGGAGATCTGATGTTGTCAGTCTGATATGATACATGGTGCCTATTAGTTTTAACTATAGTGATACTTGGCTGCGCTGGGGGATATAGTACTAAATTCTTGATATCCGCTCCCTTGGTTATAATCATGTTCCCTTGCCGACAGCCGATATAGGCATCAGCGGTAGCGAGCCAAGGTCTTCCTAAGATCAGTGGATGTCCATCAAGTCGGGTTTTAGGGTTTATTATTAGAAAATCAGTTGGGTATTCCCAGGAGTCAACTGAGACCATGACATCATGCAGTATGCCTTACGGCCTAACCACAGACCGATCGGCCAATTCTAGCAGAGTTGAGGTAGGTTCTGCAGATGTAATGCCTAGCTTTTGGCAAGTAGCAGTTGTCAATATATTGATTACAGCTCCAAGATCAACTAAGGCATTGGTTAGGGTTTGACCATAAATTTGAACAGTTATTATTGGGTTTCCTGGGTCCTCATACTTAATAGGTGTTTCCTTTCCTGACAATAGGTCAGATAAAGTACCGACTACTTGAACTCTTGGATTATCTGTTATATTCCTCCTTGGCCTTTTTATGCACAATTCTTTAATAGTTTTTGCCTATATCGGGATGTATTGAATGGCCTGAAGGAATGGAATTTTTATGTACAAATTTTGTAATTCTCCCAGAATGTAAAAATTAGGTTGTTGTATCGGTCGAGGTATGACTAAACGTTCTGGGAACGGGGGAGAGGATGTGGTTGCTTGATTATGAGTTTGCTGTCTATTCACATCCTCTTCTTGTGACAGATGTTCTCTAGGTAACTGATCTTCAATCTGAACTGTTTTATTTCCCTCTGTTTGGATAATATGCCCAGATCTTAGCTGAAGATCGTTTCACTCCCTCAGATCAGGTCCTTCTTCTAGTGTTTCTAAAATTTGGAGTGCTTGGACCGGTCTGTTATTTGGATTGGGATTGGGCTGGGCTGGGAGTTGCGGTCTCAGATTAGCCTGGGGATTTTGCTGTAAAGCTAGCAGTGTAGGTTGAGGGAGAGGGACATTCCCTACTGGCTGATTTGTTGGTCTCTGCCAGTTATTCTGCCAGGCTAAACTTTGTGAAGTAGGGGGAGTCCATTGTGGAGGATATGGGCTATTTTTCCAATATGGTGGGGGATAAGGAGGATTCGACCAACCGGATTGGCTCGTCTGATTTAGCCATGTATTAACAGAAGGATATGACTGTGGTGACCAGTTTGGGAATGGGGGCTGAAATTGGCTTTGTCATGTATTATACTGTTGAGCGTTATACTGGGGATACTGAAAAGAAGAAGTTGGATCTGAAAACATACCAGTTTGTCGCGGCTGCCATTGACGACGCTGGTTGAGCATGTACACCGTTTGTGGTTCTTCTTCTGCCTCCTTATATATTGCTTTTAGTCCAGGTAGTGAGGGACAACTTTCTGTCGAATGATCCTTTGCACAAATGGCGCATCCTTGGACTGCATCTAGTGGGCATTCCTTATGGCTATGCTTCTTCCTACATCTAGGGCAGAAGATAGCTAAATTCTGCTCTGCCTCCATTTGCTTTTGCTTGGCCTGCAAAACGTCCAATTGTGTAGTCAGTGTTCCTAGTATATCAGTTTTAAAGTTTTCCAATAAATTTCCGATTTCAGCCCGCGTTACTCCTTCTGATGAGATTTTGTTTTCTCTTGCAAAATGATCATGTTCTGCTGGTTTGATCCGTGTACTGCCTCTCGAACTCCTGATACATAGATCGATTATGTCAGCAAAACTTTCCTGATAAATATCCCCTTTTCCCATAATGTTTAATGTCTCAATCCATTGTTCTTTCATGCCTCTTATTAATGCTGTTTTCAACAGATTATCGGGTAAGGGTGATGATGCATAGGGCGATCTTTGCAAATTATACTGAAAATGCTCCACATATTCTTCTAATGTTTCGCTTGGTCTAGCCACCATCTGGAATATTTCATCTTTTAGTTCTCTAGACCTGCAGTAATCTTGATATTTTTTTAGAAAATATTCCTTCATTTGATCCCAATTATTTATAACCCCACCACCTAATCCCATAAACCATCTTAAAGCAGCCCCTTTCAGGGTCGAGGGAAACAGTTTTAGTTTCTGGGGGTCAGTGGTGTAGTCATATCCCCTGCATAGTACATCAAATTCAAATAAAAATGCATCCGGGTCTTCTGATGTAAGTTCATGAAATGTAGGGATATGTTGAAGGGGAATTGCTTTCATGGGGGCATTTGCTGCAGAATCCACTATGGGGTATTGTAATGTAGAGGTTTGGGTGTTTGGTGGATTTTGAGCCATTTGGTCAAATATATGCCAATAACCTTTTGGAATATCTAGAAGAGTGTTCTTTGGTTGAGCGGGAATGGCTTTGATAGGATTAGTTTTAATAGCACTTCCTCTATCTGGAATTTCTATCTGAGGGGATTAGATCTCTTCAATAATAATTTTTACCGCACTTCCTTTGTCTGGGCTATTCAATGGCTGAGTTATCCTAGGAGGAGATCTCGGCTCTTCCCCTATTTCCCCTTCTCCTTCACAAAGATTACTAAAATTCCCTTCTTGCAATCGCTCTGGAATAGAATTTTCAATTTCTTGAAAGTCCTGTTCGTCAGTTTGACTATGCACCTCAGCAAAGGCTACAGATGGTGAACCTGTGGCCTGAAGGGAGCTAGTAGGTTGTTTGGAAATAACTTTCCTTGGTCCTACTGAAGCCTAAGATTCGGCTTTCTTATAGATTTCGTCTACGAATGTTGTTCGACCAAGGGTCACCGGCTCCTTAGCTTTTTCTGGCTTCGGCAAAGGTTTGGGATTTTTCTTCGGCTTTTTCTGCTTAGTCATGCACTCAATTTAACTACTAAATCTTTCTTAAGCAGATAGCAGCAAATCTGCAGGAAAGCGGGCAAAGGAGCAGGGCTTTTACATGCTCCGTACGTAGGTTCTTACCTTCCGTTTTCAAAACCCAATTCTTCCCTAGCAGGCTCGTACACTACCCTGAAAAAGACAAATGGCTACACTCTTTCCCCGGCAACGGCGCCAAAATGTAGAGCTATAAAAAGGGTCTCTTTCACCTCTAGTTACCTCACATTAGAATGTCAATCCGGTAACGTCTTGCTATTTTAAAAGAGTGTCTCAATCTGAGGCTTAGCACTTGTAAGAGTAATGCTCGTAGTACAACTACTTAAAGGCTACAAAAGTAAATGGCTGCATGTCTACAACTTAACTACTTCAAAGGCTAAATCACACCAAGCATTGCATCAGTCGAAGGTTCGGTAGCAATAACCCATCCTTTTTATAACTGATGAGAACAAATCCGAGGTCTGGGAGCTAGGTAGCAGATGCTGGGGCTCACTACAGCCTGAGATCATCCTTGATGAATATAAATGAAACGGCAAGTAAAGGAAATAACGATGAAATAGAACAACACATCAGCCAAGGGTTTGGTGGCAATAACCTATCCCTTTCATAACTGATGGGAGCAGATCAGAGGTCTGGGAGACAAATAGCAGAAGTTGACACTCACTACAACTTGAGTCCGTCCTTAAGAAATGGCAAGTAAATGAAACAACAAATCAACAATCTTGAAATAGACCAGCAATTGAAATGGAACAACAATTCAGAAATGGAACAACAACTAAATGGAACAGCAATTCAGAAATGGAACAACAACTAAATGGAACAGCAATTCAGAAATGGAACAACAACTAAATGGAACAGCAACTGGAATAAGCAATAACCAAGTTCATCAACCTGCGATTCTATCTAACCACTCTAATTAAAACATCAATCCCGCAGCCTTAAAAGAATTACAACCCTAGAAACACAACATGCTCAATCTGCTTCCGTTATTGATCTAAATAAACGTATGCGATTGCATCTCAAGATATAAACAGTAACATTCAATAATCATCTAAAATCAGACTTCTCAAGATAACTGTCATAATGCTAAAACACAATCACCATGAACTCTGTACTGGAGTGATAATATCCTGTAGAGATTAATCAACACTTTAATGAATTGGTAACATAATGCAGTGTAAATATAAGACTTCAATTTGCAGGAACATTAAGCAAGTTAAACATAGCAGAGCATGTAATATAATGTTCATAAAACACAACAGATTACCAGATTACGCCTATGAACAAACCACACAGACACCACGCGTAATGGTACAAGAGCAAGTGTCCTCCAGGGCCGGGCCCTTAGCCTCCAGGGGTACACTGCTTAAGATTGATCCAGGATCAAAGATAAAAGAGTAACCAAGTTTGTATTAATGCATGAAATAAACTTACAGCAAAGCGAGTCTTAATAAGACATAAAGATCATAGTCTTGATCTGGTAAAAAGAAATTACAACAGAACCTCCCCTATAGCCAACAATGCTATCTCTTATATAAGGATGATGACGGAGATATCTAGATACAAAAAATAGATAAAATAGCGATCCCTCAGGATCTAAGATCCTGAGGGATTCGCAGAATCATTAACCCTGAGTCACTTCTTTCCTTTTCTGCTCCGAACTGGTATCTCCGCTTCCTTTTCTGGGTTGGTCCGTTTTGATCTGGTCTGTTTGCGGTTCCCCGTCAAAGGGACAACAGTTAGCTCCTCTTCGTCTTTCCCTTTGAGATGGCTAATTTCTGCTTTTCCTCCTTCCTGCACGTAAGAACGACAATTATCAGTTTTTCCTATTAACCTCACGTGTTTCGTTATTATCTAAGTTTAAAATGCAGAAAGGCTTATATATCCTAATGAAAAAGATACTGAAATAACCATCAAAACATACCTTCTTTGAGACTCTACATCAACAAGATAGTTTAGCCAACAAAATATTTACAATGGAAAATGAATAACAATAGAAAATCGCTCTCAAAGCTTGGGCATATTTTGATTGATTTTTTTTGGTTCGCTTTGTAACTTCTCCCTTCTTTCAATATTGTATAAAACAATTATTTGGTTGAACGATCTCTTAACCACTTGTTTAAAATTTGAATTTAAAAAACATTATAGGAGAGTAAAAAATATTATAAAAAGGTCATGAAGGTTTAAAACATTCTTAACTAATAGTAGGTGGGATCTCATTAGATTCAATTTATAAGACTTTTTTGCAAATAAAAATCCTTGTGGTTCCAATATTTAATATATATATATATATATCTCTCTCTCTATATATATATCATCATCATCATTATCTCGAAGACATGTATATATCCTTTATCCAAAATATGATATTTTGATGTTTTCATAGAATTAAATATCATATGATCAATGTCAGTCCAAACACTTAGTACCTCAAAATACTTAAACTCTAAATATTGTCATAGAAAGAAAATAGTTGTGAAATCATAGAGTTATGAATACACATCCTTGAAATACATGTCTTTTCCTCTCATATCCTATTTTATGTGAATGTGTTTAAAAATGAACTAAAGTCACTCCTATTCCAATGGTATATGGCTTGTCTAGTGGTTCCTCACAATTTGCAAGATATGCCCATTTGAAGTCAAAATCCCCATTCTTTTACCCCAAGGTGGAAGATATGTGGCATTAATCTATTGGTTGATGGAAGGAAATAAATTTATGGTCAAAATTAAAAAAATAACTATAATCAAGGGTTGAAATTATTTTAGGGATCAACAAAATAATATCTATCAATCTGTTAAGGGTCTTATTTCCGACATGTTTTAAATTTTAATATAAGTCAACCCTAAAATTTCATGTCAGCTTTACACTAGGATTCCTTCCTTTTGTAAAATTTTCTAGCCCTCCAAGTCCATGTCAGTTCCTTATCACATGCCTTCATCAACTATACAAAGTGGCCGATTTCTCCTCAAAAGATAGGAACAAAAAACAAATATTCTTTGAATTTGTTTTCGAAATAAAATAGTCATATGGAGTAGTGTTAAAGCTTATGAGAGACTCAAATTAATATGATTGGTTTTATATTCCATATTCATTGAAGGATCAAAAGAAAATTTTATGTTGGAGATTCATTTGATTTGTGTTATTATTGGAAAGGGTTTCGTTGGGAATCTTTGTGATCTTTTCTCTCTTTTTTATAGAGCGATTTATGAGGATACTTTTATGGTTAGAAGTAATGTGGTCTAGTCATGTTTAAGAGACTCCCTTCACTCAGATCATGTTCTTTTCAAAATACAAGGGATAATTATGTGGAAATTACCTAGATGTTCAAGCAAGAAATCTAGGCAAATGTTCACTGATCCTCTTAGCTTAAGTTCTGAAGAAATCTTCGGAATATTATTCGCCCCTTTCCTGAGATAGATCTACATTAAATAAGGGTTAACCTTGGTAGGAATATTGACTAAAATGGGAACATATTGTAGGTCCATATGTTGAATTTTTCTGAGCACACTTGAGGATCCTCATATGGAATGCTAAGGACCTTTTTCAAGAGAATCTTTCACCCCTGTGGTAGAACAAACCCTAAGGTATTATTGAAGTATTTAAGGATAGGTTCATGGCTTCTATGCTATGGTGTTGATAAAATTTGATCCGAAAAATTGATATGTATGGTGTCTTCTAAAGATCTGTGCCCCAGTCTATAGGGTCATGTGGCAAAATCCTAGAGTGATTATGTGTTGAATTTGATGTTGCAAAGAATGACTTGTAGTGTATGATCTGTATTGTAGTCGATGTTGGAAAAAATGACCTATAACATATTTTAATGTCCATTGAATGAAGTGATGAGCATGGAATGATATATGCAATTGAACGCTGCCAATATTGTTGCCATTCTCAAAGCCACAAATGAAACTCAGAGCATAATTTTGTATGTGAATGATTCACTTGGCCATATGAAATTGGTTCATATCTACCACCAAACCACATTTAATTGACACCATAATAGTCTCAACTTGCATTGAAGTCAATTTGAACCTTGGATATAAATGATGTGAATGCAATCGATAAGGAATACATATAATTTAGAGGGCCCATCTGGTAAGAAAAATATATCATTTTATACTTTAATTTTAAATGTTTATTTGTCACATAAATAAACATCATGGAAGGTTGATGATGAAATTTGGCAAGTCATTTGGAAGGTTCTTGAAAATAATCAAATTGTTGAATATTTAATTCATTACATAGATATATTGGATAATTAAGTCATTATTAATTCAAATTAATGTCTAGAAGAAGCCTGACAATTGTGGCTCATAGACAAATCTTGTGGAAGTGAATACAATGAACCTAGATATATTATGATAGCGTGATGTATGGAAATTATAGAGCAGAGGATTTGATGCCTCAAGAAGCATTGACAGAGTTGATTATGATAAGGTACTTGGCAGAGTTGGGTTTAGTACAACAACAACATCGTCAGTAAGAGTGTATTAGTGTTATGCAATGGTCATAATTAATATTGAGTTTGAATAGGATGAGTTGATCAATAACTAGGGTTTCATGTGAGTTATTTGTTGAAAAGTTGTGCAATAATTAGATTGGTTATTAATTTTGAGCATAGGTGAGCAGTGAGGCTCATAGGGTTTGATAGTGATATGAAGAAGCAATAGAGATTACATTGTATTTATTTTGTATTGATTCAGACTACAGGTGGATCCAATCTAAAAATTGTGAAACATGGTCCATTGGTTGATCAGGGTGGTGCAAGGCAGGAGAGTGGATACTCCTTTAGGTTGGAGCCTAAGAACACTTCAGGGTGGCAGGGTGGTTCTAGGGCAAGTTGTAGCTTGCGCATGGCATTGGAGCATCCATCTAGTAGCAGGTGGTAAACAAAGTGTTGGAGAATCCGTTAGATTGGAGTCTGAAAACTAGGGCGTAGGAGTGTCCTATAGGTTGGAGCCTCCTTCATTTGGAGCAGAAAACTTTATTTAAATATTTTAAAGACAAATATTAAGAAGTGCTTGGTGGTTTTTGTTTTAGAGGGGTTTTCACCTAAAAATATATGTGTCTATTGTCTCTATTTTCTATGCATTGTTGAATGGTGTTGATGATGTTTATGTTTATATGCTGCTGATAATAATTAATTCTATATGAAATTAAAAATATACTAATTGATAATAAATACCGATTCACCCCCCTCTCATTATTTCCAACAATTGGAATCAGAGCAGGTCCCTATAAAATCAGTCTAACCGATGAAGGGAGATCACGGAGTACACCAAGAATGGAATTCTTCTATTTAATGGGGCATAAATACACACTATGGAGTTTAAGGATGTAGGTATATAGAATTGCACAAGGATATGATATTTGGGAGATAGTTGAATAAGGTTATAATACAAAAGCCTCTCCTCCAACATATTAAAAAGGCATGAAACTTGTTGAATATGATGCCAAAGTCAAGAATTCCATTATGAGTGAACTCACTCAATATGTCTATGTTAAGGTGTTAGGTTGTAAAACAATTAAGGAACTTTGGGGTAAGGTTCAAAACACATATGAAGGAGACTCAAAGGTTAATGAATCAAAAATTCAAATATGCAGAGCTCAATTTGAACAAATGAAGATGGAAGAAGACGAGAACACTGCAACTTACTTTCAACAAGTGGATGAAGTAACAAATGCTTTGTAAGGACTAGGAGAACCAATAGATGAAAAATTTATTGTATGAAGGCCTTGATATATATTCCAAAAAGATTTAATCCTAAATTTTTTGTTTTAGAAGATAGACTAGACTTAAACAATCTTAGCATGAATGATCTACACGATATTCTTACATATTATGAAATGAGTATTAAACATGAATATGGTCCATATAACCAAGACAAGACATTAAAAACATCCAAGAAGACCAAAAAGGATAAACAAGAATCAATACCAAGCTCCAGTTTTTGCCAAGAAGAAGAATAGTGAGATGAAGAAATTGCTAACTTTGTAAGAAAAATGAAAATAGGAACACGTAACTTCAAATGTAAACTTCCATTAATATGTTTCAATTGTGGTGAGTGTTGGGCCGCTAGTTTGTCATTATTATTATCACTCTTTAATGCCTATTTCATCCATTTCTACCATTCTTTATCACGTCATTTATCATACTTTATCATATAATTCCATTTTATAATTATTTATGCTCTTATGGATAAATATTATTTCTTCTCCTTTATTTTTAATAAATTGATGATTATTATGCATGATTTTACCAATGATGGTTTATTAATAAATTTGTTGTAACATCACTCACCATTTTAGCCTCCAAGATATTTTCCAGATTGCAGATTTGATCTCCAGCTCATCATTAAATATGCCAACTCAGAAATTCGCTGGAATAAGAAGTGACAATTTTGCATTGGACATTTCGAGAAAATGGAGAAGAATTTGGAAAATCCAAAACATGGGTTTTGTTCAGAATGGACTGAATTAGTTTTTTTATGAGCATTTTCCCCAAATTCGGTCTATATTAAGAGAAACAGAAGGTTCTTTGAAGACATTTTTCTCAGATTCGCTGTTGCGGTCAGTTTCCAAATTATCCAAGTTGCAATACCAAATTCGACCTGTTCCTGTTGAATGTTGATGGAAAGATATTTCAGATATGATCTTGCTGATCAATTTGTTGTGAAAAATCCAATTTTGTTATGGGAATCATTTTGTAATCATATCTATTGTAACTTCTCTCTGCTCTCTGTGTATTTAAATGAGAACAGAGATCAAAGAGGGGGATGGATTATTAGAGATTAGAGATTAGATTAGAGATAGATAGGATAGGGTAGGAGGAGATATAATGGAGGGATATAAATTTTCACTGGGGACATCAATTGTAATATACAAAATGTTATTCTGAAGGACGCATCGTGTTGTAATGAGGATTGGATTCAATAATTAATACATAATCTACGTTGCTGTTCATTCGCATTCTTTGAAGTAGCTTAGCAATATTCGCTGGTGGCTAGGGCCTGAACCTGGGTGGATCAAACTGCGATTCCTTATGTTATATATTTTTTATTCTTGCAAGTGTGATTGGTTTGATAATTTTCCTGTTTTCTGTGAGTTTATCTTATTCGCTATTTACCGCTTTCCTGTATTAAAGTAGTATATTTTCTGTACATGTTTTACAGCACTATCATTTGAGTCGATTGACACTTATTCCAGATTAAATTATTTAGACAGTGATTCATATTGATTTAATCAGTTGTAAGAGTTTGGTTATCGCTATTGAACTCTCAGATTGATATCATTGTTAGTTGGATTGCTTAGTGGAGATTGAGTATGATTTAGATTGAATCAACTAAGAAGAGATGAGTTATTGCTACTGTACTCTCGACTGATGCTATTGTTAATTGAATTGCTTGTGTGAGGATTGATTACAATTTCAGTAGAGGATTGAGTCTTGAAGCTTAGATGTCATATTCCCTTTAATAATTACAATTTGAGTTTATTAGATGCATCCGCTTTACTCTTGTATCAAAGATATATACTACATTGTAAGAAACATTACTCTCTCGATTTATAGCCTACACATATTGTGTACACTCTTGGAATAAAAGGACTTGCCTAGGTTGATGATTAATGTGGGGTAATTAGGAGTTCTAAAAGACACCTTTTAGCAACCAACATTTTGGTGCTGCTACCGAGGAGAGTGTTGCCATTTCACAGAGAGTGATGTATGTTTTATATTTGCTGCTGGGAAAGAATTGGGTATTAAAAACGGAAGGTAAGAACCTACGTAACGAGCAAGTAAAGTGCTTGCTCCTCAGCTTGCTTTTTAGCGCAATTGCATAGAAGTTGAAGTAGGTGTTTGACGTTTGTCTGCTGTGAAAGAATTGGGTATTAAAAACAGAAGGTAAGAACCTGCGTAACGAGCAAGTAAAGTGCTTGCTCGTCCGCTCGCTTTTCAGCAGAATCTCATAGGAATTGAAGTAGGAAATTTAGAGGTAGAATTTTTGAAAAAAATCTCATAATTCCACTCGAGTGGTGATGTAAGCACCACCCATTTCACTAACCAATTGACAAGAACATTTGAACGAAGAGCCTCAAAGAAACACATGAAAAACATCTTCTATTATGGTAAGATATGGCTCACATTTCTACTTTTGAATTTCCTATCAAAGATCTAAGAGGAATGACACAAATGCACATAATTTCCCCATCTTCTCTACCAAATTTTCATGGTTTGATAAATGAAGATCCAGATACTTTCTTATTTGAGTTAGAAATACTTTATAGAGGATATGATTATTGTACTAATGATCAAAGGTTGAAAATGTTTCCTCTTACTCTAAAAGGAGCAGCTCTCCAATGGTTCATGCCTAGGTGGGAACTGCATCCAAACATGGGAGGACATGAGGAACATATTCTTGAAGAAGTACCAAGACTACCGCAAATCCAATGAAGATATTTTCGATATGATACACGAGGAAGATGAAAGCTTGGAGGACTATGTGGAGCAATTTCAATACAACCTTCAAAAATCAAAGCATAAGTATCTGGAAAAAGAGATCTTAAAAACACTCCTTCTTAAAGGAATCAAAGATGATTTTTTAGAACTCTTAAATCTGATAGGAAAAGGTGATGTTTTTCAATTATCATATGATGATGTTTGTGAATTGTGCATAAGGTATTCAAGAGGAATCTCCAAGGTTGGTAAGAATTCTAGAGAATTCTCTTATTTCTTTTCCAAATCTGCTACAAGAACATGAGACATAAGAGCTGGAATCAATGTTTTATTTGAAAATTTTAAAGTTGATTTTATTAGCTCTCTAAATTCAAAATTGGATGTTTTGCAGGTTCAGAAAAATCAACAAATTGAAGAAGTATTTTTCCCTCATTACCGAAAGGAGCATCCCATAGATAGTTGTTCTTCCTTATCTAGGATGCAAGTATCATATCAAAGAGATGAGAAAGCTGTAACAAGGTCAAAACCATGGGAAGCATGGCCTACAGGTATGGTTCAAAACACTTCCTCTCCATCTTCTTACTTTCATAATCCATTATGGAATACTCATGTGTTAGGGCAGCCATGTCAATCTCAATATAACCCCCACAAATCTTGTCTACAAGTTTGGCATGGTTCATCTTATGATTGCATGACTGCTCTCCCTCATCTTGTAGCACAAACACATCCTCCATATTCTCCACTAGCTCTTCCACAACATCTTGTTTTCCTATCAAAATCATCCACTCAACCCAATCAACTACATCATCAAAATGCTCCATTCCCTACACATTTTCCTGCTCAACTCATTCCACACCCTCACCACAATAAACTAGTACAACATGCTTACAGTGTTGAACTACAAAATTACCCACCCTTCCCACCCATTCTATCTCACATGCACCATTAGAGAAAACTCATATTGAGATTCAAAATATTTCAAATCCAAAAGTTGTAGAGGTTATGGAAAAAAATGAGGTTTCTTCTAGTTTGCATCAACAAGCCGTTTTAAAAGCTCAAGAACTTCATGATATGATGGATATGGGAAATCAATAAAGTAAATGATATATTGAAGATTGGTTTCACTCCATCATTTGTTTGCAGCATCACTCCATACTTCAACAATTTTTGATACCATCTTTTCAAGGGAAGTTGGCTTCTCATACCCTAATATTTATTAACATGCATTTTTCAAATTTGGGTATGTACATACTTGAAGCCTTATTTCGAAAATGGTTCCAGTGGAAGTACTCCTATATGTAATCATTTTCATTTTTCAAATCACAATAGGTTAGTGTAGAAAATAAAATAAATAAGGAAATAAATAAACACATTTCTTTTAATGTAAAAATAGCTGTTTTTGTTGCAACATGCTGTGGAAATCAACATCGGTGATAAATGTTTTAATTCATTTATGTATGTAGATGAATTATAATGGAAATAACTGTTCTACAAACACTCATATTCATTTTTATCACCAATTTGAAAAAAATGCTTGAATATCATATTTTTTGGCTTGTGGGCTTGATGAAATTTCTGAAAACACAGCCGAGACAATCATGTTTTGACGGACCAAAAGGGAATTTTTTTAAAACTTGTTTATATCCTAAGTATCCCTTGATTTCTATTTCCAACCCAATTTGAATCACTCAATCTGGATTTGAAACGAAAACGTTATAACCAAAACATTGACAGGGTGTCTAGTAGGCCGCTCAGGAACATAGTTGGGACAGTCAGTTTTTGGAGGCTTAAATGACTATATTTTTAAAAATTGTTTCTATTATAATTATCCCTTATTTATAATTTCCATCCCAATTTGAACCACTCAATTTGGATTTGAAACGAAAAAGTTATAACTAAAACATTGACTGGGTGTCTAGTAGGCATCTCAAGAGCAGAGTTGGGACAATCAGTTTTTGGAGGCCTAAATGACTATATTTTGAAAACTTGTTTCTATAGTATATTTACCTATGAATATAGTTTACAAGTAAATTTTAATTAATCATTTTCGATATCGTATGAGAAAGTTATGACTAAAATACTGACTGTCTATCATAAATCAGCACTCTTAAAACTCTGTTTTTCCGGTTGTTCACTAGAGTATTTGACCCATCAATTCTTTTTGTTTTCAAAAATTGTTTCTATTGGAGATAAATAAATGAATATAATTTCATTTTCAATTTGAATCATTCGAATCTATCATCAAACGAAAAATCTATGCTTAAAATGTCCACTGTTGTTCTAAGTGGGGAAATTGAAAATGACTTTGTTATGCAAGTTGTTCTAAGTAAAGTTGACATATCATATCATTGAATTTTAAAAACTTGTTTCTATTGGTGATATAACTTTGAATTAGCTCTCATTTGGATTTTTAATCACTCGAATTGGACCAAAAAAAAAGGAGTTGTGATCAAAACACTGCTGGTTAGTATGGTCGACCACTACTCTCTCGTAGGTGACAAATAAATTTTACTTTGTTATTTTTTTCTGTGGCTTTGTTTTACAGAGTAACTACTTGTTAGTTTTTTACATAATTCTTGGATTAGGAGAGCCCGATCACCTCTCTTTCTCTATGATTTAATGTTTTATTGCACGTAGACTCTCGGTTTTTGCAGGTCTTAGGAGAATAAAGAAGGTCAATTTATGGACGAGCAATTCTTGAAAGAAATTTTAATGAAACAATGACATTTCATCTACTTCATTACCTAATGGATTCATACAGAAGAAATGAAGAATTGATTTCCATTCGAAGATTCATGTCACTGCTGCCAAAGCATTTTTCCAAGGGATCATTTTTTTTTCATTGACAGATTGATATTCCCTTAGGAAATAACATCATAGCTGTTGTAACTTAATTAATTAATTTATATATTATTTCTAAATAAAGTGTTGTTTCTTTTCTGATTTCTCTTATGTTTGTGTGTTTCAGGTGTTGCTTCCTTCAAATTGTAGTTTTTGCTCCATTGGCGATTGAATAATGAGGACCCCACCATGCAAGTTTCAGTGGCAGAAGGCAACTCTTCGATAGCCCCAATTCTGTAAAAGTTTATTTTTGAGACCTGTACATACAATTGGTTTTTTGTTTTCTTTCTATGTGATTGTATTTGCTTAGAACAATAGAGATGATAGTTTGTCGGTTTTTTTTCCCTGTTTTCCTTTGTTGTTCCCTATAGGGAACAACACTTTTTTGTGTGCATTTTTTTGTTGTTCCCTACAGGGAACAACACTTTTTTGTGTGCATTTTTGTTGTTCCCTACAGGGAACAACACTTTTTCATGTGCATTTTTTTGCTGTTCCCTATAGGGAACAACACTTTTTCGTGTGCATTTTTTTCTATTCTCTAGGGAACAACACTTTTTCGTGTGCATTTTTTGCTGTTCCCTATAGGGAACAACACTTTTTCGTGTGCATTTTTTGCTGTTCCCTATAGGGAACATCACTTTTTCGCGTGCATTTTTTGCTGTTCCCTATAGGGAAAAACATTTTTTTGCGTGCATTTTTTGTTGTTCCCTATAAGGAACAACAATTTTCATGTGAATTTTATTTGCTGTTCCCTATAGGGAACAACACTCTTTTGTGTGCATTTTTTGCGATTCCTTATAGGGAACAACACTTTTTGGCGTGCATTTTTTTGCTGTTCCCTATAGGGAACAACACTTTTGTATGTATTTTCCTTTGCTATTCCCTACAAGGAACAACGGCTGTTCCCTAAAGGGAACAACACTTTTTCGAGTGTTTTTTCTGTTCCTTCAAGGGAACAATACTTTGGGAGTATTTTCGAGAACAACCTTTCCTTCCTCTTGTGGGATTATTCATAGTTCATCTCAACCACATTTTACTGATTCCCTTTCATGGCATGAAGTACACTACTTTTATGAGGACAA
Source organism: Pinus tabuliformis (assembly GCA_031772625.1). Lineage (NCBI taxonomy): Eukaryota > Viridiplantae > Streptophyta > Pinopsida > Pinales > Pinaceae > Pinus > Pinus tabuliformis. The sequence goes on from CM062811.1 coordinate 315,826,025, forward strand.
GAATTATGGATTCTATTGAAGTGAGTTAATATCATTCACGTTATGATCTTTAACAGGATGGCTCCTTGATGATAGATTCTTTTTGAAAGGGACACAATTATTTATATACTACTTTACTGCATTGTTTATTGTTGTACATGATACCGATTCATCATCTTAATACCATGCTGGTTCCATCCTTCTTGGTTATAATCTTCTCTGTCTGTAAAAAATGAGATTATGGGTATATTTTTTTCTATTGACATGTTCAACTTCTTCCACCATCCCTACTCTTAAAGAGTACTGAGCCTCCCTCTATTTATCATAAAAAAGTGTAATAACAATAAAATTTTGCCTACAGATAGAGCATAGGGGGTTTCATTAAGAGCTAGCCTACCATGTTGATAAGGATGTAGCAAAGTGACATTCCCACTATGGGCACGACACTAGGGTTATGATCCATTAGATAGCCAAAATATCTTTGGAACAAGAGGTCTCATCACGAGCTGCCTGATCACTTTTTCTACATCCTAGTGAAAGGCAGTGTGGTTATCTGGTTACCACACCAACACACTAATCTCTTCTGTAGAACAACACTGGAACTCTTCATTTATAAATTGAGGATCCTGGCTCATACGGGTTAAAAAAAAAACCCTACCGAGGCTATAGACAAGCTGGCAGCAGAGGCTCTACTTATGGTATTGAAGTTATATCTTATCATCAATTATTACTATAATACCCTTTTCTTATTCTCTCTTTTTGTTGGAGAAGTTCTTTCCTTAATTTTTCCCTATTTTGAACCTTTACGCATGAGAAATTGTTTTCCGATCAATCGCATCATTTTCAGCTAGAATACCGTCAGCAAAGCATCTTTTTGGCATATTGTTGTCATTTTTTTATTTTTTTATTATTATTTTTTTATTTATTTTTTTTTTTTTTTTTTTTTTCGCATAATTTATCATCAATCCAAAGTGTCCTATCTCTTATTCATAACTATGTTTACACACTCTGCTCTCATTATAACCATACCTCTTGTTGTCCTATCATTGATATGTGTATTCTGCTTCATTTACTGTCGTATTATTCATTCCCTTGCCTTGCCGTCAACACAACACCTTTCATATGCTTTATGGTCATGGAATCCCTTTTCCAATTGGAGGGGGGAATGTATGAATTATGGGATAGCATGTGATATAATTACTGAACTCTGCTATAACTTGTTGATTTGACAAAATATTAGTATTGCATTTATACAAAAGTTTTTCTGATTGAAATTTTTGCATGCGGCTTATTTATTGCTATTCAAAACCAAAACCGTGGATTCAAGAAATTTGCATGCAGCGTAGTGATTTGTTCAGAGGAGAAAAAAAAGTATGGGGGGGAACTCTATTCACAACAAGACCACACTATTGCAACTAATAGAAGAGACTCACGAACGCAAACAATTGTTTAGACATGATGTGCTTGCCTGGATTCCACCTTTTGCATCACTTTCAACATCAACACAACCTACATCAGCTTCAGCAAATGCCAGTGCATACATGTCATTCCACATTTTGTTCAGAGGTAAAACTTGAGGTAAAATAGCATAATTTTCTAATTTATTACAAATTTATGAGAATTTCATGAAAATCCATTGAGCATTATTTATCATCATTCATTCCACATCTTTACCACTTCCCATTTTTCAAAGACATAGATTCTTTCAGTTTGGGGGAGTGTTCCTTTCATTTATTTATTTATTATGACCATGCCATTAATATTCTTTATCATCCATTGATCTTCTTATTCATTCTCAACACCTCCCTTATTCCATGTTGTTTTACACCAAGCATAGATTTCAACAGATGGTAGCAACCACCTCAATTTGTTTTCTAGCATTGCATGAGGGCATGCTAATTCTCTAGTTTCGGGGAGGATTGATACACATGATGGATGCTTTCTACTTTCTTTCTTATTTAAGGCATGCAATTTCATTTTTATACAATGCAAACATTGATTTGCGTATATCTTTAAAACTATGAACTGAATTCTTGTGATTTCTGGAAAACAAAGAGGTATCATTAAAATACACAAACCCAGAAAATTTCAAGTTAAATTAGTTTGTCAAATTTCAGAAATCATGCACTGTCACCTACAACCATTTTGTTTATATCTCATGATCCGTGCATCAAAACGATATGATTTTTGGATCATAGAAGCATTAATATAGTAGAAATCTACTTGCAAAATTTCAACAAAATTTGGTTTGTAGTTTTTGAGAAAATGGTTAATGAAATTTGTTGTTACTTATATCATATTTTGTTGCAACTTCATATACATATAGTTGAACGTCAATGTAAAAATTGTTACCCCTTCATCAAGATTTCTAAAATTGAATATTCATTATTTGAGGAAAAATTCATTTGTTCCATCCATTTCATGAGTTGGGATGAACAATTTTTGTATTATTGCTTGGTTAATAAAGAGGCTTTGGGTTGCATGAGGACATGCAATATATTTAGTTTGGGGGTATGTTGGGCCGCTAGTTTGTCATTATTATTATCACTCTTTAACGCCTATTTCATTCATTTCTACCATTATTTATCACATCATTTATCATACTTTATCATATAATTCCATTCTATAATTATTTATGCTCTTATAGATAAATATTATTTCTTCTCCTTTATTTTTAATAAATTGATGATTATTATGCATAATTTTACCAATGATGGTTTATTAATAAATTCGTTGTAACATCACTAACCATTTTAGCCTCCAAGATATTTTCCAGATTGCAGATTTGATCTCCAGCTCATCATTAAATATGCAAACTCAGAAATTCGTTGGAATAAGAAGTGACAGTTTTGAAATGGACGTTTCGGGCAAATGGAGAAGAATCTGGAAACCCTGAAACATGGGTTTTGTTCAGAATGGACTGAATTAGTTTTTTTATGAGAAATTTTTCCAAATTCAGTCCGTATTAAGAGAAATAGAAGGTTCTCTGAAGACGTTTTTCTCAAATTCGCTGTTGCGGCGGTTTCCAAATTATCTCAGTTGCAATACCAAATTCGACCTGTTCCTGTTGAATGTTGATGGAAAGATATTTCAGATATGATCTTGCTGATCATTTTGTTGTGAAAAATACAATTTTTTTATGGGAATTATTTTTTAATCATATGTGTTGTAACTTCTCTTTGCTCTCTGTGTATTTAAATGAGAACAAAGATCAAAGAGGGAGATGGATTATTAGAGATTAGAGATTAGATTAGAGATAGATAGGATAGGATAGGAGGAGATATAATGGAGGGATTTAACTTTTCACTGGGGACCTCAATTATAATATACAGAATGTTATTCTGAAGGATGCATCGTGCTGTAATGAGGATTGAATTCAATAGCTAATACATAATCTACGTTGCTGTTCATTCATATTCTTTGAAGTAGCTCAGCAGTATTCGCTGGTGGCTAGGGCCCAACCCCTGGTGGATCAAACTGCGATTCCTTATGTTATATATTTCTGATTCTTACAAGTGTGATTGGTTTGATAATTTTCATTTTTTCTGTGAGTTTATCTTATTTGCTATTTACTGATTTCTTGTATTGAAGTAGTACATTTTCTTTACATGTTTTACAAAGCTATCATTTAAGTTGATTGATGCTTATTCTAGATTAAATTATTTAGACAGTGATTCATATTGATTTAATCAGCTGTAAGAGTTTGGTTATCGCTATTGAACTCTCAGATTGATATCATTGCTAGTTGGATTGCTTAGTGGAGATTGAGTATGATTTAAATTGAATCAGCTAAGAAGAGATGAGTTATTGATACTATACTCTCGGCTGATGCTATTGTTAATTGAATTGCTTGTGTGAGTATTGATTACAATTTCAGTAGAGGATTGAGTCTTGAAGCTTAGATGTCATATTCCCTTTAATAATTGCAATTTGAGTTTATTAAATGCATCCGCTTTACTCTTGTATCAAATATCTATACTGCATTGTAAGAAACATTACTCTCTGGATTTATAGCATGCACATATTGTGTACACTCTTGGAGTAAAAGGACTTGCCTGGGTTGATGATTAATTTGGGGTAATTAGGAGTTTTAAAAGACACCTTTTAACAACCAACAATAAGATTAGTCAATTTGCATCTAAATTTCCTCATAAGGACTCAGGTAATGAAGCTGAAGCACCCAGGAAAGGGAATAAGGGTCAAAGAAGTTTCAATAAAGAAGGTAAAAGGAAAGGCTTTAAGAAGACAACTTCTCAGCTAAAGAATAAAGTGAGAGTGATGAAGAAAATGACACAGGAAGAGTGCTATTCATGGATAGGGACAACAAGAAGGAAGCTTCGGAAGAAGAAGAGGGATATGAAGAAGAGATGATTGAGATTGAATTTCAAAATGAAATGGTTAGAGTTATAAAGGAGCTTAAGGTTGAAAAAGGAAACATCAAATCCTTAGATGCTGAACTGAAAGATGTAAAAGAACATGCCAGAAGTATAAATAATAAGAATGAATAATCAAAAGAGATCATCATCAACCTTAAAGTGCAGTTGGAAGAAGGCAGAAAAATTGAAGGCTCACTTAGAAGAGAACTTGAAGAAAGTAACAAAGTAAGGGAAGATTTAGAAGCAAAGATAGTCTACTTATGGATTGAAGCACGGAAAGGAAATGTCCAACAAAAATTTGCAAGCAGCTCAAGAGCATTGAATGAGCTCATCAAGAGTCAAGGCCAAATTAAAATGAAGGACAAAAGAAAATTAAAAATGTTGTGACTCTAAGAAGTAATGATGAAGGATTCAAGGATAATGATCAACAAGAGGTTGTACCTTCTCCAAAAAGAATGAATACATAAGATCATCGAGACAAGATAGCTCATACGAGTATTGTTATGAATATAATTCATAACAATTAGCTAAATAAAAGAAATATAAATATTAAATAATTAAATATTATTTAGGTTAATTAGTCATTAAATTAAGTGAAAAGGAATTTCTAAAAGACATGCCCATTCATGAAAGGTCCCCTGCTGATGTATAAAAGCAGGGTCCTCATTGTACATTCAAATCATCTTATACATTTTAAATATATTAATAAAATAATTATTTTAAATACCTGTGTGTATTTTTAACAATTAAATCTACAAGCTATCAGCAATTGTGTTTCAGCATAAGTTTTTATGCTACAGTGGTATCGGAACCATGGCATACGATATAATCATGCGGGCCTTTGAACATAGTTCTCCACACAATGTGCCATTTCAAGCTCAAGCTCAGCCATCGTCCCAACCATTTGTAAGATCCAAGGAAGTGCAAAATGTTCAAGAGCAAATGGCACAAGCGTCCACTGTAAATTGCAGTGGCCGGTCAAAAGTGCTAAGCAGCCAAGACAGTGTAGCGTTGAATAATTCTTCACGTTATGCAGAGTCAGAATCTACGAAGGATGAACATAAGCATGTAGCATCTGTTATGAGTAATGATCCTAGGTTTTCTTCATAAAATATTGCACAATTCCAGCTCAAAACTGCTATTGTAAAATCAAATAGTGAACCTAGAAATGAACAAGCGAATGATAGAGAAAAGGGAGAGTGGTCAGATAAAGACGATACAATTGAACCTTCTGGAAAAACTGAAGTAGATTCTTGGGCAGGTAATGATGCTGGAACCGGTAGCAATAGGCCTTTTTTGGAGTCAAAGGCCAAGGAGGCAGTGGAAAAATGCATAGTTTTTATGCTACAGTGGATAAATGATATGGACATTGACAGTGAAAATGAGGAAGCTGGAAATAATATGAAAATGAAAGTTAATAATGAAGTTCTGGCAAAAATGTCTTATGATGAAAGTAACAAAAAAGAAGGCATGAAGTCCAAAAAAGGGCACGTTGAGGCCCCATTGATGGAAATTCCCACTAAGGATGTAGAAAGTTTATCTAAGTTGATTCCTATGAATCTTGTATCAAATGAGTCAAGGGTTTCTGTAGAAAATGAAAAGGATTCAGTTATGTCAGCTTCCCTGTTTCTTGCAACTCTGTGTTTGATGGGAAGAAAAAGTTCATGTTTACAATATGCTGCAAAATTGGCAAGGGAAGGCGCTCTAGTTTTGAAGGGGACTTTGGCTGCAGAGATGTGTGCGACTTCTTGCTTGCCTCTTATATTGGCACCTGAATCAGATTTTGATGTTGAGGCAACTGTACAGTTACTCAAGGATTTTTTATGATCTTGGAAACCTCAAGCAGCTAAATCACTATTGTTACCTTCCATTCAAAAAAACTCTACAGGTACAGAATATAAATAACGACGAGGACAACGAAAAGGAAAGCCAAACATTAATGCTAGCTAGACACTAGCGTGAAATCAGAGAGCTTCAAAATAAGGAGTTAATTTTAAAGAAAGCTGCTGAAAAAGGTAGCAAGGCGGAGCAAAAGGCTAAGAAAAAGCAAGCTGAGGAAAAGATTGACAATTTGGATGCAAAAATGAGAGCTAGACAGGCAAAAGAGCTTGCGTCATTAGGCTATAAAAGTGAGGATGGCCGGGACTCTAATGGTCGTGACAACTTGGTTAAAGCCATAGCAGGTATATCTGTGACAAGTAGTAGTCAGTCCAGCAAGCCAAGTAAGGGTGTACAGCGGCGTGCAAAGAGAGCACAACAAGATTCAAGAAGAACAGGACAACATAATCAGTAACCGTGTGCTTGAAAATCAACAGTTGCAGCAGAAACTGTAGCCACTTGGGTTATCGTTAAATGAAATCAAGGCAGATGATCACTGCCTCTATTGGGCTATAGAGAATCAACTATCACTACATCCAGGGCTTTCATGCAAGTTTTCATATCAGCAACTTCGAGAAATGGCTGCTGCATATATGCGAAGTCATGCGGAAGATTTCTTACCATTCTTTTTATCTGAGTTTGAGAATGATACAAAATCAAATGAGAGTTTCTACAGATTGTTTGACGTGATCATGAAACTCTGGGTCATAGAGGAAGGATTGAAGCAGCCCAAACTGTCACAGGCAGTGGCTAGCTTAGTGTGGCCAATACACAAGCAAATTACTAATGCACAGTATCAATATTTATTGCGCTCAATTTCCTCTGACACCGTCCTACCCATCACAACCCATGCCCAGTTTCGAGAAGTCCATGCCACCAAATTCTATGTCCTGCCCAAATTTAGCATCTTCTTCTTAATCCTCATCAACCCATTTGTCCCAGTAAACTTTAAGGAAAGGCAGTCGCTTCGCTTTACTCTTCAACAATTGTTTCCACCATTTCTTTTCCTCTTTTTTAACGATGCAAATTATGTTTCTCAAACCAACATTGATTTTGCTTTCCTCCGCATTCACCCTATCATACAAGTAAAATTCAAGCTCATAATGTGTTTGCTCTTGCCTAGTAGTTGCAGAGAAAGTAAACTTTCCATCGGCTTCAAGCTTCACTTTTGGATTGTTTGCATCAGGGAACTCGATTGTGATATACAATTTATTAGACCTATGGGCCCATTTAACTTCCGGATGTCGAATCATTGTGCTTTAAATAGCTGTAAATCCAACAAAGAATGCTTCGATCCTCAAAACTCCCAAGGAAAATACAACAAAAATGATGACGGAATGGCTTATGAGAATCGAAAACCGAACAACCGTCATAGTGTTATTCACCGAAAACTGAACAACCGTCATAATGTTTCATTTTCGTTCCCTTGTCTTTTCTTATCTCGTGACTTCAGTGTGTGTTATATCTATTAACATAACTTATGAAGTCATAAAGTGTTATAACAACACACGTGGATGATCGGTTGAACCTTTGCATTTTCCTTTTTATATCAAAAAGGAGGTCCAAAAAAAAATTAATTTTTTTTATTAATTCTATATATATATATTATTAAAAAACAATATATATATATATATATATTAAAAAGAAGAAGAAGAAAGTTTTGAAAATAAAAGTAAAGAGAGTTGCAAAAAAAATAAAATAAAAAAAATCCAAGGAAATAGCACTGAGAAGCTACCTGATGAATCAATGACCAAGTTGCATACATCGGACTAAGTGAAGAAAACCCCATTATTAAAGCTTTGAGGACAAAGCTGCCAAAGGGAGAGGCTATGTTATAAATATAATTCATAACAATTAGCTAAATAAAAGAAATATAAATATTAAATAATTAAATATTATTTAGGTTAATTAGTCATTAAATTAAGTGAAAAGGCATTTCTAAAAGACATGCCCATTCACAAAAGGTCACCTGCTGATGCATAAAAGTAGGGTCTTCATTGTACATTCAAATCATCTTATACATTTTAAATATATTAATAAAATAATTATTTTAAATACCTGTGTGTATTTTTAACAATTAAATCTACAAGCTATCAACAATTGTGTTTCAACATAAGTTTTTATGCTACAAGTATGGTAATTTTTTAATGGGTATTGTTTTTCATATTCTAACAATGGGAATATGGCTAGGGATTGTAATATGTAAACCAAAGCTAATTATCAAAGACATTATCAAAGGAATCAAAATCCTAGAATCATGTTTGCAGGATCACGAGACAATTTTGATGATGACTTTGACAATAGGAAGTATGTGTCGTATGCTCCATTATTCAAGCCCAACATTGAATGTTACAAATCTAATAACTATGGGAACATAACTCGAGATTGTTGGTACAATATGGAATATTCCATGAATGAAAACACTAATATCAAGTACATGAAAAGAAAATAGACGCAAGAATACCAAAAAAATGAGAAAGTCTCAGCAGTAATGTTATCAAGTTTTGTAAAGGAAAAAGGTCATAAGGAATCAACATGTACATTAGGCAATAATAATATTCAGGATGATCCATCCAAACAAATTGATAACACATTATTTTGAAGAATTTAGCATGATGACTCCCTTAATATTGAAGAGGGAGAGTCTATGCATAATTAATTGCATGTTTAAAGACCTATCATTAGCAGGTTGAGGAATGACAAATGATAGATTGCATAAGAATTCACAGCAATTTTCAACATCATAGGAATTTTCAGTAAAATAACAACTTCAAATTGACATGTCATGGAAAGGATTGCAGAAAGATTCATGTAGCATCAGATGTGTCAAATTATGGGATCACAACAGGTTAGGGGAAGAGAAACAATAAGAGAAAGTAAGCTACTCTATTGCAGGAATTATCAAAGGAAGATATTTGGTTAGGGTGGGGGAGAAAATTAAAGTAATAGATGCCCACAATGATCGTCATCTCTTCCAAATTGATAAACAAGAAGAAATGTATATCATTAGAAGAAATCAAAGGAGTCATCTACATTGTGGGTAGATTAGTCAACTTGAGGAATACCATGTTTGCAAAGCAAAATTGTAGACGGTATCAATTATGGAAAATCTTATGAAGCACAAAATGTCAAGGGGAGATAAGTTGTTTGTTGATTCAATCATTAATTAAGGCATTTCAAAGTAGATAAGGTATCTTGAAGGAAGACATAAGAAGTATTATCATTAAGGGGAGCATAGGCATGTTATAGGTCCACAAAAGAAGGAAGTTTGTTAGGAGTCACCCTTTTCCATTGTTGTCAAAAGGGGAGAGAAATCATGAGAAGGAGATTGAGGCATGAATTCAAGGGGAGTTGTACTCATAGAAGGAGTATGTGTTGCCATCAATGACACAGGGGGATATTTTTGAATGGAGTTGTCATTAATGCCAATGTCTATTAATGAACACTCCTAATATTTGTCTGAATTGCATCAAATTGGAAGCTCCAATGAAAGGATGGCTGGAAACCCTAGTATCCCTGTATTTATTAAGGTTTTGGATGATGAATATAAGTGAATTTTATCTCACAATCATTGTCATTAGATTCTCTTTTTCATTTCGATTCCAATAACATATGTCTCATCTAGTGGTTCCTCACAGTTTGCAAGATATGCCTGTTTGAAGTTGAAGCCCCAATTGATGGGTAAAAACCCCAAGGTGTAAGATATGTTGCATTACTCTATTGGTTGATGTATTGCAAAAAATTTATGGTCAAAATTTAAAAACTTTACTATAATCAAGGGTTAAAATTATTCTAGGGATCAATATAATAATTATCTATCAAATAATCATATCTGTTAAGGTTCTTGTTTCCAACATGTTTTACAGTTAAATAAAAGTTATCCCTAAAATATCATGTCATATTTACACTAGGACACATTCCTTTTGTAAAATTAATTGTCCCTCCAAGTCTAGTTCATCTCCTTCTTATCACACGCCTCCAACAACTATACAAAGTGGTCGATTTTTCCTCAAAAGATAAGAATGAAAAACATATATTCTTTGAATTTGTTTTTGAAATAATTTAGCCTTATGGAGCAACATTAAAGCTCATGAGAGGCTCAAATTAATATGAATGGTTTTCTATGCCATATTCATTGAAGGATCAGAAGAAAATTTCGTGTTGGAGGTTTTTTTGATTTGTGTTATTATTAGCAAGGGTTTCATTGGGAATGTTTATTACCTTTTGGCTCTTTTTTATAGACCGATTTTAGAGGCTAATTTTGTGGTCATAAGTAATGTGGTTTGGTCCTTTTTAAGTGGCTCCCTTCACTAAGATCTTGTTCTATTCAAAATACAAGAAATATTTTTGTGCAAAGTACTGAAATGTTCAAGCAAGCAATATGGGAAAATATTCACTGATTCTCTAAGCTCAAGTTTTGAAGCAAGTTGCAGAAGAATCTCGAACCATTTCATAAGATAGATACGCACTAAATTATCTTTCACCTTGGAATAAATATTCACTAATTTGGGCACATATTTTAGGTATATACGTTGAGTTTTTATGAGCACACTTGAGGCTCCTTGCATGAGCTGAATTTTTGAGGAGAATCTTTCACTCCTATGGTAGAACAAACCTTGAGGTACTATTAAAGTATATAAGGACAAGTTCATGGGCTATTTGCTATGATGTTGATGAAATCTGATCCAACAAATTGATAGGTATGGTGTCTTCTGAACATCCATGCCCCAATATATGGGGTCATGTGGAAAATTCCAAAGTGATTATGCGTTGAATTCGATGCTGGAACAAATAACCTATAGCATATGATGTGTGTTGAATTTGATGCTGGAACAAATGACCTATAGCATATTATAATTTCCATTGAATGAAGTGATGAGTGTGGACTGATATATGCAATTGAACGATGCCAATATTGTTTCCATTCTCAAAGTCACAGATAAAATTCATATCACAATTTAGTATGTGAATTATTCGCTTGGCCATATGACAACTGGTTCCTATTTGCCACCAAAACAAATTGTATTGACACCATAATAATATCATCTTGTGTTGAAGTCAATTTGAACCTTTGATACACATGATTTGAATGAGATCAATAAGGAAAGCATATAATCTAGAGGGCCCATTTGGTAAGATAAATATGTCATTTTATACTTTACTTATAAATGTTTATTTTATCTCATAAATAATAGTTGTGGAAGGTTGATGATGTAATTTGGCAAATCATTTAGAAAGTTCCTGAAAATAGTGAAATTGTCAAATATTTAATTCAATACATAGATATATTGGTTAATTAAGTCATTATTAATTCAAATTAAAGTCTAGAAGAAAACTAGCAATTGTGGCTCAGAGATAGATCTTGTTGAAGTGACTACAATGACCCTATACAGGTTATGACAATGTGATGTATGGTAGTTCTAAAGCAGAGGATTTGATGTCTCGAATAACATTGGTAGAGTTGATTATAACAAGGTACTTGACATAGTTGGGTTTGGTATAACAACAACAACGTTAATAAGAGTGTAGTAGTGTTATATAGTGATAAGATTTGATATTGAGTTTGAACAAGTTGAGTTGATCAACAACTAGGGTTCCATGTGTAGATTGAGTTGAAGCAAAGTTATTTGTTGACAAGTTGTGCAATAGTCAGATTGGTTATCGAGTTTGAGTAGAGTTGAGCAGTGAGGTCACCAGGGTTTGATAGTGATATAAAGAAACAACAAAGATTATATTGTATTTATTTTGTATTGATTCATAGCACAATTGGATCTAGTCTAAAAATTGTGAAACATTGTCCGTCGATTGATCATGATGGTAGGGTGTTGTGAGGCAGGAGAGTGGATTCTCCTCCAAGTTGGAGCTTGAGAACACTTCAGGGTGAAGGTTATTGCTTGCAAAATTTGTTGGAGCGTGCATCTAGTAGCAATTTTTAAACAGGGTGTTGGAGCATTTGTTAGGTTGGAGCTTGAAAACTAGGGTGTTGGAGCATCATTTTGGTTGCAGCTAGTAAACATGGCATAGGATCATCCTACATGTTGGAGACTCCCTCATTTGGAGATGAAAATTTGATGTAAATGTTTTAAATAAAAATATTAGGAAGTGTTTAGTGGTTTTTGTCCCGAAGGGGTTTCCACCTAAAAATATCCATGTGTAATGTCTCTATTTGTTATGCATTGTTGAATGGTGTTGATGATGTTTATGTTTATCTCATGCTAACAACAATTAATGCTCTATGAAATTAAAAATATACTAATTGATAAGAAATATTGATTCACCCCCCTCTCAGTATGTCCAACATATCTCCAAGGATCTTAAGATGAATTTCTTTGGCATTTTAGGTAGACAATGAGTAAAAGAGGTGACAAAGGTAATCATAGGTTCAATAATACGTGGTAGGGGTGGTTCTCTCAAGCTTACAAGCCAATTGATGATGCTAGAGGGAAGTCTAACATGATTATCTTCCCAACCATATGACATAGGTTAAGGTTGTTGTTCAAGAACATCCATAATAGTTGGATGAGGTTGAAAAGGAGAATTTGGAGGGGAAAATGACTAAGGCAAGGCTAAATATCCACCAATGTTTAAATGCCCCATTTCAATTTGATGAAAAAAGCAACAAGAAATTCTCAATTTGATTTTTCCTTGATTAAATTGAGAAAATTCGAATTTCCACATAAAAAGACAACTTGGATGATGTTAGTTTGTGTGACATGGCTTTTGTCACCCAATTTACTTAGTAAATTAGAGTTGGAGGAGTTAGAGTTTAATTTTGCATGTGTGATTGCTAATTTGTAGCAATCAAGGTCAGTTATCTCATGTCATTTTCAGTTAAACTAGTTCCAACTATTGGAGGAACTAGTGAAAGGTCAGTTAAAGAAGTAAGACGTCAGTCAAACTCAATGATCATCTAATTAACTGATCAATCATCCCAAAATAGCTAGTGCATGCAGAGAATTAGAGTTACCTAGTTGAGGTGGAGATTCCAAGGTTGTGTAACATTAATTGTAGACTAGTCTTCAGTGTACATGGGTCACATGAAGTTAGAGGATCAACCTAAAGGAATTGAAAAATCAATATGAGGACTTTCCTAAATAATAGTGGCCTAATTCATCAAGGAAAAAACAAGTAAATAGGATCTCAAGCAAAGGAAAAAATTGACTAAGTCTGGGTCAGATCCTTTCAGTCATCAGAGAGATAGGTTATGCACTCGCAGGTTGTTCTTAGTTGAGCAAAGCAATTGTAATACATATCTATTCTTTTGATTTAATGCAAGAAGGCATTGAGGTTTTTAGCAGTTTTCTTTCCCTAGGAAAAATACTTCTTGCATGTGTTTGATTTCTTATTGCATGTCTATAATTTTTGTTCTAGATTGTGAATTACTTTCCATAGAGCAGTAGAGTAGGTTTGTGTCTTGTGATCTTGGTTAAAATTTCATGAGCAGTTGCAAATATATATTGTAATTTCTACATGGTATTAGAGAGGGATTCACACTAGAGAAGGAATTCATAGTTGTTCTCAGGAGGTTCAATTTTGGAGCTCAGTGTAGCATGATTTCTCCAGAGTTGAGAATATGGCCTTCAATGGACTAAGGCTAGAGTATGCCTTGGAAGGAATCTATAATTTTGTTGCATGGAAGGATCACATGGGAGCGGTATTGGATGAAAATGGATTTCTAGAATACATCATGTTAGATGTTGCAAAACCACAAGAATTTGATTCCCATAACCTTGCTAAGTGGGAGAAATATGTAGCCAAGGTGAGGAGAATAATCTTGGAGGGAGTACGAGATCACATTGTCTTAAATATCCACAGAAAAGAAACTACATTCGCAATGTGGAAAGTAATGACATAATTGTTTGAGAATAATAGTGACCACAGGAAGCTAGCCCTCAAGGATAAACTTCGAAGTATCAAGATGCAAAAGAATAACATAGTTCCACAGTATTTGAGCAAGTTTACACCATTTCCCGATGAACTTGATGGGGTCAGTGTTACTGTCCCTGAAGAAGACTTGGTATGCCTAGCCCTTCTGAACCTTCCCAAGAGCTGGCATAACTATCAAGATTCATAGAATTGGAGGGAGAAACTACCAAATTGGGAGCACTTATGGTCTGATTTGGTAGAGAAGGAAATAGGGCAGAATACCAGAGATGGGACTTCATCCAAGGGCGAGCATGAAGAAAAATTTGCATTGGCTAGAAAGGTAAAGAAGGTGTTAGGGCCTAAATCTACCTCAGGCTGAGAAAGGCAGGATCTAGGGTAACATCAAACCACGCTTAACCTAGTAGCTAGCCCTACCAAATCGGGAGAGGGCTCTCTCCTTGTCAATTTCATAAGAATATGGTCATTAAGGCTTGAGATGAATAATGTAAAGACTAATTTTAGGATAGGTATATGTTCAGAGGAGTTTGATTGAATTTAATTTTAGTTTGCTGGCTCAAATGTGAAAGGCCGATTTGGGTCCGGGGAATGGACACAGTCTTGTAGAGATCTCTATGGGGTGAGGTAGGCAAATGGTTTAGTACTTCAAATTGAGTGAGATGGAGAAATTTTAGACTAGTGAGGAGTTGGAGAGGGCATGAAAGTCTCAAGGATCCTCTTCAAACAACTGAAAACATAAATAACTAAACAAACCCTAGGTAGAGCACTGCAACTCAATGAATTCTACCTTTCTCCTTGTTTCATTTATTTAAGATGAACAAAGAGAGATGATGGCATACAAAAAACACATGTAAACTTGAAATTACAGAAGGAAACACAATACCAAATCAAGTTGCCACAAGAATCCCATTAAGTACTATAAACCCTGGTCTATTCCTTTGCCAAACTGCTGAAATGAGTGTACAATAATGCTCAAAGCATTCACAAGAGTCCAACCTTTACCAATGACTGAAAAACTACCAAATATAGGCAACAAAAAACTCATGCTAGGCTTTAGGGGTCGAATTCATGAGTTTAGGAGCTGTTTCAACAAGATCTAAACTAAGAACTAAAAAGTAGGCAGTGGAACAACTTGCCTCTAAAACCTAGGAAACTGATTCATTCAGTTGCAAACTACTTTTTCATGATGAATCTACCTCCATGAGTGAAAATTTAGCATATTTACATCATAATCTATCAAGTCACATCAAATTACATCATGAGTTTGACTATTAGAAAGAGAAAAGTCAAACTGTGAAGAAACTAGGCGAAAAGCAGAGTTTTTTGGCCAAAATGAGAAAATTTCATCCTGTGCGCCACGCTCCTATCCCTGTGCGCTTGGAGGCCTTCCAATGCACCAAATTTGCTCCAAGTGGGCTTGTTGGAAATGTATGCCTGTCTAATTTGTAGAACAAGTGTAATTTCTAAATTTGGTCTCCATTTTCCCCTCCAAAAATGAGTTCTCCCAACACTAATTCTTGTGTGTCCAAAAAGGGGCAGAAATATCATTTTTGAGGTGTTTTTGACCCTTTGGAAGCTCAAAACCTGTCAAAATTTCTTGGCCATGTGAGGGAATTCATATTTTTCCACGAGTAATCCAAAAATGCCGAGTTTTCTTCAAAAATATGTCTCTAGAAAAAGCGCACGCTAGGTGGCGCGGCGCACCAGGCAAAAAAACCTGTTTTTTAGGCCAAAAAAATCAAAATTTGCAAAAAGTTTCCCAAATTTCTTGAAATTTGGGCTGGGTGTCCTTCATTAGGTGCTGTGTTGGGCTAAGGAAGCCTTAGCCAAGATCTGGAGTCTATCTTTCTCTTTTCTCTTCCTCATGGCTTTCTTCAACTTGGCCTTCAAAATCCTGATTCTCGCTTTGCTCACCTTGTTTCTCGCCAAGTAGTGGTATGCCATGTGCCTCAACATCTTTTTCTCTCTGTTGGCATTCTCCAACATCTTCTCCAAGTGCAAGTTTTTCCTCTCAAGCCAAGATTCATGATCAGCTTGAATTTCTTATTCAAGTGTTGTCAACTTGATCTTCCTCCTCTTGGCAGCTTGTCGGTTTGCCTTTATGTTTTTGAGCTCCATGATGGTTTGTTGATCCTCTAGCTGTTTGTTCCTCTACTCCAAATAATTGATTATCCATTTGGCTCTTTCTAGGTTGAGGGACAAATGATGAATGTCATCTTGCTTCTCCCAAATGATCTCTTTGAGCTTTGAGCTCAAATTAGTGTCATCATCCTGAATAAGAATGAAATCTGCCTCTTAACCTCCTAAAGGTCCCTCATCATTCAAGGGCTTCTTACCCTTGTCCTGTACCTGCTCTGCTGATGGAGGAAACAAGACCCCTTCCACCCCGGGTGGAGATAGTACTTGTTTTACTGCTGCAAACAATCTCCTAGTGCCCTTTTGGTATGTGACAAACACTGGCACACTAGTGGTTTGTGTCTCATGAACATCCTACTGATGTGAAGGCTCTCCTGCCTCATGAAAAACTGATGGGGGCACTTGAGGACCTGTAAAGACCTCATGTGAGATGAAATCCTCCCATGACACATTCAGTAAACCAAGCTGATGCAAAACCACAATTTTGATTAGTGCAAAGTGATAGATGCTGTTATACTGTTGATGAGGAGGCTTCCTTTGCACTAATGTGGTCATCTTCTCAATATTCCAGAAAATGAAATAGGGGAGGTTCATCATCCTCACCCTAGTAAAGTGCATCAACAATCTGATATGATAGGTGTACAGACGAGAAAATCTGCCCTCATAGCTGAAGTATTTAATTATGTGTTTCATCAAGGGAGCATATGTGTCTTGTAGGTACTTGAATGGGAAAACTCTACTAACATGTCTCTGAAAACCAGCCTTGATATAAGGCTCATAATGATCTCTATCTACTAGTTGCCCCTTATTCCACTACTCACCTACATTGGGAATACCGGTTGCTTGAGCAATTGTCTCAGGTGTCAAGGTGAATATCACACCTGCCAAATTGACTTGGCCATTGTGAAGATGGATCACGAACAGTCTGGCCAGCTCATGGTGGTATTTGACTCTTTCCACCATGTCACAAAATTGATAACAGGATTGGTGTTGGAAGCATGTGACAGCAAGAGGACAAGCCAAAATCTCAGAAAGTGAAGTAGGCTCCTCTCGGTTATGTTTTCCACTCTTATGAGGCCTCCTTGGTGCATGAATTTCTCTAGAAGAGTCACTGACTGTTTCCTCATTTTTTTCATAAGAAGAATCTGACTCCATGTTTTCCAATGCTTGGGTTTTCTTAGATGCATATGAAGAGATTTTATGGTGTCAATAGGATTTTGCTGCTAAAAGATAGGGATTTGATGATAGGACTGTGGAGGGAATGTGTATGAGGGGTTTGGGAATGCTGCTGATAGGTTTTTGGGGAATAGAAGGGTTTAGGGAATGATATTTAGGATTTAGGGATATTTGATTAGGGTTTGGGATAATGGGATTAGGGATTAGGGTTAGTAGTTTTAGGTATATGGGAATAGGGAATGGGTAAATATGAATGAAAAGGGAGGGAGAAAATGAAGTGAGGGAGTGAGGGAGTGTGAATGAGAGGGATGCGATTTAATAGAAAAATAGCAATATGTAAACCCTAGGCAATGGTTTTTCAACAAACTGTGAAAGTAATTAGGGTTTCAATTTTTTCCTATTGAATCACCATGAACACTAAGGAAACTCATTCATTGGCCATGAGAGAGTGTCAACTTACTTGTAGGATTGAGGAGTTGGTGATTTGAGAGTTTGGAGGAAGTTGTATGTGAATTTCGGGTGCTGTAGTCCTGTGCGCCGCGCCACCTCACATGTGCACTGTGCTTCCTCGGTGCATCACGCCCCTTATAAAAATACACTATAAACCACTACCCGTTGCGCCGTGTTGGATGGGTGTGCCGCACCCATGCCCAGGTGCACTGCGCCTGTAATTTTCACAATTTGAATGCGAAATCACTCCCTTGGCTTTTGAAAATACAAATGGACTTGCTCTCTTTCACTTTTGGCATGCAAATGAACCTCTTTTATATGAATACACTTTATATAGCAATGGATTTTAATTTTTCACTCAAAAAAACCCACTTTTCTAATGTTTGCTCATTTCACTTTCTTTTAAAACTTTGTTTTGGGCAGTTTGCTTTACTTTTTGTCTTTGATGGACTAAATACTTTGGCATTTTGTTTCTTTTGTAGGTGGTGGACTTGCAGAGGCTTGGCAAGGAGACGAGGGCTGCCTCTGATATTATTACATATGGAAAAATGAAATTACATAAGATTTTAGTACATGAAACATAAAAAACTCTGTTTTTCCTCAAAACAGGGTTTTGAGGAAAAATTAATCATTGAGCATGTGATTATGGAAATTATTGTTGCTGAGACTTTATTTGACCTCCTCATGTGCCTGCTGACCATTATTGAGCATTGACAAGACCTTATTGATGAAACCCTAGACCTAATGAGACCTAAAACCCTAAAAATGACTTTTGCAGATTTAAAGACAAAAAATGACTGCATATGATCTAGATGTATGAAAATGGGCCAACAGGTAAAGAAAATGAGGGAAAATGTATAATATGCCACTACCATCAGATGATCCATGACCCTAATGGAATGTAGCTGATCAAGTGAGACACCTAACATGCAATGCAACAAGAGAATTTGATCATTGATGGAGGGATGAAGATACGGACACTAACATTGGCTCCAATGGGGATGGTAGCTCCTTGGAGGTTCCAAGAACTACAGACATATGGAAGGCAGACAATGCCTTCTTGCATTGGGCTATGGAGTCAATAACTTTGACAAACCAAAACCAATATTTGACTCAATTTTAGGACTGAAATCTGATTGAAAACTGACTCAATTTCAAGATTGAAATCGACTAAAAACTTGACTCAATCAATCCAAACCAAAATTGAAATCAAACCTTCAGTTTTATAGCCTTCACTTCGGGCCCCAAACTGAATGAATGATTACAGTACACACTTGCAATCAAGGAAATAAAATGGTATATACAATGATACATATGATAGCAGAAAATATTTCAGAGATATTACCGTTTCAGTAGCTAACCATTGACCGACCCACCTAGAAAATCATTTCCATCCATTTCTTTCAGCAAGAAAGCATTCTGACCCCGGTATGCAGCAATTCTAAAAGGTTCTTTCCACAGGTTCTCGAATTTGCCGTGTTTCCCTTTGTCTTCGTTTTGGGCATCCCATTTCAACACTATGTCTTCAATTTGAAACTTATCCGCCTTTGCCTTTCGATCATATATTTTCTTGATTCTCTCTTGCAGCTTGAAGGTGTTCTGAAAAACCTCCTCTATAGTCTGCTATAAATGGATCATTTGATTGATTCTCCGCTGTAAATGATCTTCCTCACTACTAGCTTCCTGCAGAAGTTTAACAACTGGAACTGCGAGAGATGTAGGAAAAACCATGTCCACACCATACACGATCTCGAAAGGGGACATACCTATTGACATTTTCTGACTTACTCTATCCGACCATAGTGCATTGACCAATTTATTATGCCAACTTTTCTTGTTTGTTTCCAGCAGCTTTTTGATAAGGTTGACTAAAGATTTATTCGAGGATTCCGCCAAACCATTACCCTGTGGATAATATGCAGTTGAGTGCCCCAAGGTAATTTTATATTTATTGTAAAAATCAATCGTATTTTTAGATTTAAAAGCTACTGCATTATCTGTAATCAGCTTATTAGGACAACCAAAATGTGACAAAATATTTTTCTCAAGAAACTGAATTATTACCGCATCAGTGGCCTGCCGAGTAGGAATCACCTCAATCCATTTAGTGAAGTAGTATGTTGCAGTAAGGATCCACTTATGCTGTGCTGAAGAAGTAGGATGGATCTCACCAATGAAATCTAAACCCCACTACTGAAATAGAGCACTTACTTCAACCGGTTTGAGTGGAAAAGGCTGTAATTTTCTCTTACCTTGAAAAATCTGACATTTGTGGCAACTTGTAACAGTTTTGTACACATCAGAAAAGAGGGTCGGCCAATAATATCCCGCTCTCAAAATTTTATTAGTTGTTGTCTTCCAAAATAGATGACCCCCACAATCTCCTTTGTGAAAATCATCCATAACCTGTTTTGCTTCTTCTTCAACCAAACAATTCAACATGACACCATCAGGATCTTTCCAATAGAGTGCATTATTCATTATACAAAACTTTGCAGCCTTTAATTTCAGGGTCCCACTTTTGTTCTTAGCCAATCCAGGTGGTGGTGAGAGATGTTGGAGCACATAAACAATATCCGAGTACCAAGAAGAAAGAAGAAACATTTCAACTACCTGAACAGGTGAATTTTCCTCATCTTCTTCAGACATAGCAGCAATGAGATTTATGTCTAAGGCATGCAAATTAGATTCCGCCATCAGTTTGGCTAGCCCTTGTCCTTTGACGAGCTTTTTTGGTTTGATCTCCACATCATATTCTAACAAAGCTGCGATCCATTTGCCTCATCTCCATTTCGGATCTGTTTGCACTAAGACATCTTTAACGACAACGTTAGGGACATAAGCAAGGATGTGAGAATGCAGAATATAAACTTGAAAATCTTTCAATGCCTTTACCAAAGCAAGAGATTGCTTTTCAACAATATAGTACTTTAAAGCTACATCCCTTATCGTTCTGCTGAAAAAAGCAATTGGCTTCTCAAGCTGGTCTCTTTTCTGCATTAAGACCGCTGCCATAGTATGATCCGAAGCAAATGAAAACAAAATAAAATCTTGGGAATAATTCGGGCTGATCAAAATTGGAGCTGAAGAAAGAACTAGCTTTACCAAATTTAAAGACTTGATGGCTTCTTCGGTCCACTTCACTGCACACTCTTTCTTTAACATGTTTGTGATTTCCCTCAAATGTTCTGCAAGATTTGGCACAAAACGATGTAAGAAATTCATAATACCGTTGAATGACTAGATCTCCTTTTTACTTTGTGGAAAATCAATTTTATGAATGGCTTCCACTCGAGCTGGATCAATATGGATGCCTTCCTTGGATATAATATTACCGAGAAGCTTGCCTTCATCCATGGCAGACAAGCTCTTGTTTGGATTGAGAGATATGCCATACTTTCTACACTGCTGAAATACAATCTTCAAATGATAAAGGTGCTCTTCATCTGAATTAGAAAAAACTATCAAATCATTAATATAAACAACTAAAAATACATCTTTCTCATTTGCAAATGCGATATCCATAGCCCACTGAAAGGTTGCACCAACATTCTTCAGTCCGAAAGGCATCTTGGCATAATGGAAAGTTCCCCACAGAGTGGTGAATGCTGTTTTGTCTCTATCATCCTCATGGACTAGAATTTGGTTATAACCAGAATACCCATTGAGTAGTAACATGCGGGATGCTCCAAATACTCTTTGAAGTATGTGATCCATCTTGGGCAATGGATAGTTATCTTTTAAAGATACTTTATTCAGATTTCTGAAATCAATACATAATCGAATCTCACCTGTTTTCTTGTGCAGGGGCACTAAAGTAGAAATCCAATTTGAAAATCTTATGGGAATGATTATACCAGCTTTGTATAATTGATTCACTTCCTTCTCTATTGAGGGCAACAGCTTTGGATTTATCCTTCTTAGCTTTTTTCGGAAAGGCTTTTGATATGGCTTGATCGGGATGATGTGCAGAATTATACTCTTATCATATGCCTTCAAATATGAATAGTCCCAAGAAAATACATCAGTAAATGAAGATAATAAACTAATGTATTTTTCCTTTACCTGTGGAGGCAAGGCCTTTGATAACTTGACCATTTTAGGATTTTCTGCTGATCCAATGTTTACATCTTCAACTCCTTTCTCGGTGGGTGTCAAGCTCGATTTCCGGGCTACATCATCTTGATCAAATAACTCCTCTAAAGGTATTAGACCTTTAGGAATGACATTTTCCTTGAGCTGCAAAACTTCCATCTGATTTACTTCCATATCTGCTTCACCATCATCATGTTCTCCATCTATAGAAGTGTCTTTGTACTTGCCTTCATTTTGCAGAAATTCTTCGATCTCTTTATCATCTTGAAACACCTGCCAATATCTTTGATTATCTGGGATAACAGGGCGATGTTTCACATGAATTTCAAACTTATTTTTTGAATTCATCGGAATTTTCAAGTTACTTGCAACTATTGCGAGAGAATCTGCAATAACATTCTGAACACGAGAGACACACATCAGAGTGTAGTTTGGAAGCAATCTCAAAATATCTAATATTGCATTCTGGTAGGCTCACATATGAGGATGCTTAGCTTGGTATTCACCTTTCACTTGCTTGATAACTAACTCGAAGTCACCATATACTGAAATTCTTTTAGCATTTAACTTCTTAAGGATTTTCAGACCAGCAAATAAAGCTTCATATTCAGCCTCATTATTTGAACAATCAAAAGCCAATTTATACGAGCATACCCTTACATTACTTGGCACTTTATTTGGAAGAAATGCAGGGCTGCGTATCCAAATGCCAATTCCAGCACCTTCCCTACCTATCGCGCCATCAAAATCCATGCTCCACAACCCAGCTTCATCCTCCAAATGCTAAAATTATTTTTTCTCTTCTTCTTTTGCTTGTTGTCCATCAACTTTTTGCTACTGTCGGAAGGATGATTGCTTAGCGGTACTATCAAGCTTTGGTCTTTCTTGCTCTAGTACAGCTCTGAAATTTTCAGTGATCTCTGGAATATCTTCTACTTCAACTACTTGACTATTTACATCATTAAAACTATCAGAATATAAAACAAAAGATTCCAAATCAGTATGTGCATAGTTGATTGGATGATCTAGAGGTTTCTCCTTGCTAGTGATCATGTACTTCATATTTTTCTCCCGGTATAATTTCCTCAACTGTCCAAACACAGGAATAGTAGCATAGGAGAAATCAAGTTGCAATGTCCCTTTGAGTTTTGCTCCCCAAGATCTAGAAAGAAGCATGCCAAATCTAGGAGGAATATCTGCCACAACCACATCCATCAAAACATTCTTCGCCGGGATCTGATCTAAAGTGACAACCAAATATTTAATAAGCCCAATGCACTCGACCCTACCAGAATCAAAGGAATATAGATCATGGTACTTTCGAGTGATATCTAGACCCAATTTTTCCATGTTTGCCTTAGCATGAGATTATGAAAGGCTCTTGAATCGAACATGGCATTGTGCAATACAAAATCATGCAATCTAAGGCTGATGTAAAAAGGAGCTACATCACTATCCTCAGACTAACCTTCTAATGCTCGCCCAAAGATAAGTTCGGGTTGATCATCCTCCACATTTACCATATCAGATAATGGATCCAAATTCAAAATCTTAGACACCTGACCTTTGTAGCTGCTTTTCTTCATTAATTCAGTCAAAGGAATTGACACTTTTAACTTAGCAATTTCATTTTTTAAGCTAAAGGTTGATGTTTTCTCTACCTCTTTGACTGGAGCATCCTTATTTTCAGTTTTCTCCTTTGATACAATTCGCTGATTTGATCTTTCATTTGCTGATTGTGTTTTGCTGGTGGTAGGATCAGTTGTCTCCTTTCCCTTTCTCTGTACTAGTAGAGAATCGTTCTTTGGCGATGACACTTCCTTCTTCTTCTGAATCGGATTGATGGGAAATTCTCTACTCCTGAGTGAATATTTTCGCTATTGGGCTGTCAAAGCATTCATGTATCCCCTCTGATACTCATCAGACTCTTCTTAAAGAATTGTTTCATTTTCCAAGATGAAATTTTCGTCTTTTTGTACAGCTGAGTTTTCTGAATACTCTTCGTCTTTGGTGATATAAATGGGTTGATCATCAGGTGTAAAGAAATTATTCTCATCACCAATTATGTTCTCATCATCATCTGATTCCGGACCATGTACAAAATTCTACTGTAGGGGTGTCTTTACTTGCTGTTGTGTCGCTTGGTCTTGTGCTCTTTGTTCTCGTTGCTTGATTATGAATTGTGGTTGCTG
This sequence comes from Pinus tabuliformis, assembly GCA_031772625.1. Taxonomy (NCBI): domain Eukaryota; kingdom Viridiplantae; phylum Streptophyta; class Pinopsida; order Pinales; family Pinaceae; genus Pinus; species Pinus tabuliformis. The sequence continues at coordinate 315,850,191 of CM062811.1, forward strand.
CTGACCACGAAATTTTGGATTTCTGACTTGTGTTTCAATATTATCAAAAATTGTGAGCCTATCAAACATCTTCTCAATCTTGCGAAGCAAATGATCGGAGGAAGAAGATTCCTCTTTTATGGTCACCTTCTTTTCGGCCTTTGCTCTAGCTCTCTTGGCAAGCAAATTTGCCTCAACGCTGACTGCAATTTTCTGAATTCCTCCAATGTAGCCGGATCTCTTTCCCTCAATTGATATTCCATGTCAATATTGAAGCCATCAGGAAATTTAATCAAATCCAGCCCCATAGGTGGCTTTATATCAGCAGGAATTGCATTGTAAACAATGTTGAATTTGACACAATAATCTTGGACACTCTCACTAGCATTCCTCTTGATGTTTTCATATTCGGAAAGGATTTGAAGAGGGTTTTTCTTTAAATCCTAGCAATCCAAGAAATGTCTCTGAAGATTGGTCACTGTAGTGATACTCGCAGCCAGCAAAGCTCTGAACCACTTCTGCACTTCACCTCCAAAAGTTTGCACAAATAATCTCATTGTCACATTTTCGGCATCAATCTCATGAAGGTCAAAGAAATCAATCGTCCTATCCACATGCTGCTGATATGTGATACTTTGAGGAGTGCCATCAAACAATGGGATCTTGCTTTGGTAGTCAGCGGGCATGGCATCCAAGTTTTGAGGCAACACAAGGGGTGCATATCGGGCAGCCATTGCTCTAGGTGGATTTACAACTGGCCTTGGGGATGTAGGAGGAGTCGGAACAATGATAGCAGCTGACAATGTAATTGGTGTATGAGGTGTCGAAGGAGGAGAGTAAATACAAGATGTTTGAGGTGTTGATGGGGGAGAAGAGACAGGAGGTCTCTGATCTGATATAGTGGGCTACATAGGAATGGTGGGAATGAAAGGAGGTTCGGTAGGATTTCCTGAACCAGATGCAATTGTGGATGAACCAAGAGTTGCTGATGCGGATTCTAAGAACTCAGGAATATTCGAAGCCACAATGGAAGTTTGAAGATTCAAGATATAACTGTCAATTGATCTATTTGCCCTTTCAGTTTCAAGATCTTTGACAAAATCCGGATTTAAGACAGTAGAACCAACAACACTTTCAGATTTAGTCTCAAACAACGATAGATCAAAACATTTTTCAAATTCAAGATCTTCAAGATATTCAAAAACAACAAGACACGAACAAGATTTGAACACAGGAATCAGAGAACTTTCTTGTCGGAGAATTCTTAGGATGAGATTTGGGTTTTCATACATAGGAGGAGGATCAGGATTGGGATTGGCTCTGGTTTGGAAGCCAGTGTGTTGAATTAATCCCAAAAATCACATAGAAAAAATAAACTTGTTCACCCTATCAAATTCTAAACTCATCATCCAAAGTCTAGAATTGCTTAATGATACTGGGGTAATCATTTAGATCAGATGTTCAGTTTATAAACTAGAAAGTAGATTGACTGAAGCAACATTCATCTAATTTCGCTAATGCAAAGCAAGAGCGTTTCGAAGGCTACTTGGCTAACTTCAGGCTCCATCTGTAGTCTAAAAAGCAAAACAATGATAATAAACGATCGTTTCCCCAGTATGGTTGCCACTATGTTAGTGCCTAAATCTACCTCAAGCTGAGAAAGTCAGGATCTAGGGTAACATCAAACCACGCTTAAACTGGTAGCTAGCCCTACTAGGTCGGGAGAGGGCTCTCTCCTTGTCAATCTCAGAAGAATATGGTCATTAAGGCTTGAGATGACTAATGTAAAGACTGATTTTAGGCTAGGTATATGTTAAGAGGAGTTTGATTGAATTTAATATTGGTTTGCTGGCTCAAATGTGAAAGGCAGATTTGGGTCTGGGGAATGGACACAGCCTTGTAGAGATCTCTATGGGGTGAGGTAGGCAAATGGTTTAGTACTTCAAATTGAGTGAGATGGAGAAATTTTAGACTAGTGAGGAGTTGGAGAGGGCATGAAAGTCTCAGTGATCCTCTTCAAACAACTGAAAACATAAATAACTAAACAAACCCTCAGTAGAGCACTGCAACTCAATGAATTCTACCTTTATCCTTGTTTCATTTAGTTAAGATGAACATAGAGAGATGATGGCATACATAAAACAAATGTAAACTTGCAATTACAGAAGGAAACACAATACCAAATCAAGTTGCCACAAGAATCCCATAAAGTGTTGTAAATCCTGGTCTATTCCTTTGCCAAACTGCTGAAATAAGTGTACAATAATGCTCAAAGCATTCACAAGAGTCCAACCTTTACCAATGATTGAAAAACTACTAGATGTAGGCAACAAACAACTCATGCTAGGATTTAGGGGTTGAATTCATGAGTTTAGGAGCTGTTTCAACAAGATCTAAAATAAGAACTGAAAATTTGGCAGTGGAACAGCTTGCCTCTAAAACCTAGGAAACTGATTCATTTAGTTGCAAACTACTTTTTCATGATGAATCTACCTCCATGAGTGAAAATTTAGCATATTTACATCATAATCTATCAAGTCACATCAAATTACATCATGAGTTTGACTCTTAGAAAGAGAAAATTCAAACTGTGAAGAAACTAGGCGAAAAACATAGGTTTTTTGGCCAAAATGAGAAAATTTCATCCTGTGCGCCACGCTCCTATCCCTGTGCACCGCGCTACTTTGGAGCTGATTTTGGAGGCCTTCCCATGCACCAAATTTGCTGCAAGTGTGCTTGTTGGAAAGGTCTACCTATATACTTTCCAAAAAAAGTGGAATTTATAAATTTTGTCTCCATTTTCCCCTCCAAAAATGAGTTCTCCCAACACTGCTTCCTGTGTGTCCAAAAAGGGGCAAAAAGGTCATTTTTGAGGTGTTTTTGACCCTTTTGGAAGCTCAAAACCTGTCAAATTTTCTTAGCCATGTGAGGGAATTCATATTTTTCCATGAGGAATCCAAAAATTCTGAGTTTTCCTCAAAAGGAGGTCTCTAGCAAAAGCGCGCGCTAGGTGGCGCGACGCACCAGGCAGAAAACCCTGTTTTTTAGGCCAAAAAAATCAAAATTTGCAAAAAGTTTCCCAAATTTCTTGAGATTTGGGCTGGGTGTCCTTCATTAGGTGCTATGTTGGGCTAAGGAAGCCTCAGCCAAGATCTGGAGTCTATCTTGCTCTTTTCTCTTCCTCATGGCTTTCTTCAACTTGGCCTTCAAAATCCTGATTCTCGCTTTGCTCACCTTGTTTCTCGCCAAGTAGTGTTATGCCATGTGCCTCAAAATATTTTTCTCTCTGTTGGCTTTCTCCATCGTCTTCTCCAAGTGCAAGTTTGTCCTCTCAAACCAAGATTCATGATCAGCTTGAATTTCTTGTTCAAGTGTTGTCAACTTGATCTTCCTCCTCTTGGCAGCTTGCTGGTTTGCCTTTATGTTTTTGAGCTCTATGATGGTTTGCTAATCCTCTAGCTATTTTTTCCTCTGCTCCAAATAATTGATTATCCATTTGGCTCTTTCTAGGTTGAGGGACAAATGATGAATGTCATTTTGCTTCTCCCGAATGATCCCTTTGAGCTTTGAGCTCAAATCAGTGTCATCATCCTGAATAAGAATGAAATCTACCTCTTGACCTCCTAAAGGTCCCTCATTATTCAAGGGCTTCTTACCCTTGTCTTGTACCTGCTTTACTGCTGGAGGAAATGAGACCCCTTCTGCCTCAGGTGGAGATAGTACTCGTTTTGCTGCTGCAAACAATCTCCTAGTGCCCTTTTGGTATGTGACAAACACTTGCACACTAGTGGTTTGTGTCTCATGAACATCTTGCTAATGTGAAGGCTCTCCTACCTCATGAAAAACTGATTGGGGCACTTGAGGACCTGTAAAGACCTCATGTGAGATGAAATCCTCCCATGACACATTCAGTAAACCAAGCTGATGCAAAAACATAATTTTGATTAGTGCAAAGTGATAGATTCTGTTATACTACTGATGAGGAGGCTTCCTTTACACTAATGTGGTCATCTTCTCAATATTCCGGCAAATGAAATAGGGGAGGTTCATCATCCTAACCCTAGTAAAGTGCATCAACAACCTGATATGATAGGTGTACATACGAGAAAATCTGCCCTCACAACTGAAGTATTTAATTATGAGTTTCATCAAGGGAGCATATGTGTCCTGTAGGTACTTGAATGGGAAAACTCTACTGACATGTCTCTGAAAACCAGCCTTGATATAAGGCTCATAATGATCTCTGTCTACCAGTTGCCCCTTATTCCACTGCTCACCTACATTCAAAATACTGGTTTCTTGAGCAATTGTCGCAGGTGTCAAGGTGAATGTCACACCTGCCAAATTGACTTGGCCATTGTGAAGATGGAGCACGAGCAGTCTGGTCAGCTCATGGTGGTATTTGACTCTTTCCACCATCTCACAAAATTGATAATAGGATTGGTGTTGGAAGCATGTGATAGCAAGAGGACAAGCCAAAAGCTCGGCAAGTGAAGTAGGCTCCTCTCAGTTATGTTTTCCACTCTTATGAGGCCTCCTTGGTGCATGAATTTCTCTAGAAGAGTGAGTGACTGTTTCCTTATTTCTATCATAGAAAGAATCTGACTCCTTGTTTTCCAATGCTTGGGTTTTCTTAGATGAGTATGAAGATATTTTATGGTGTCAATAGGTTTTTGCTGCTAAAAGATAGGGATTTGATGATAGAACTGTGGAGGGAATGTGTATGAGGGGTTTGGGAATGCTGCTGATAGGTTTTTGGGGAATAGAAGGGTTTAGGGAATGATATTTAGGATTTAGGGATATTTGATTAGGGTTTGGGATAGTGGGATTAGGGATTAGGGTTAGTAGTTTTAGGGATATGGGAATAGGGAATGGGTAAATATGAATGAAAAGGGATGGAGAAAATGAAGTGAGGGAGTGAGGGAGTATGAATGAGAGGGATGGGATTTAGCAGCAAAATAGCAATATGTAAACCCTAGGTAGTGGTTTTTCAACAAACTGTGCAAGTAATTATGTTAGGTCCCTATAATACTAGTGATTACCCCATTACTATTGTAGTTATACCTCTTATTTATATCGTTGTGCCCCTATTACCCCCATATTGTTATTTCTATGCCCCATAGAATCCCTCTATTGTTATTTTTGTGGCTTTATATTATTATTGTTAGGTCGGCTGGATTATATTGTGACTCCTTAGACTCCTAAATATAGAAAGGAGGTTTTGTCATTTGTATCATCCAATAATTGTTCATTTATGTAATGTAAAGGAGGTTGCCCCCTCGAAGAGGCTGAATTCTAAGGCATTGATCTATCTTTTCTATCTTTTCTTGAGCTGGTTTCATAACATTTGGTATCAGAGCTTTGGATTCTAGGGTTTCGCTGCTCCAAACAGGTCATCGTGGCATTTTCGCTATAACATTTTTTCTGTGATGTTTCAGAAGTCACAAAACAAACCCATTTGAGAAGAAATCGCGTTCAACCTTGGGTCCGAATTTCAGAGCTTTTCGTGTGATATTTGCGGAGCTATGATCTGAGGAAGTTGGTCTTTTTGCAGACTCCTGAATTACATTCAAAACAGGTGACCTGGGGAAAATCATCATAACTTTCTCTCTGGGAATCAGATTGAAATTTCATAAGAAGGTATAGAAAGAGGATGGACTGTAGTTTTGTGTATATCTTTTTCATAACCAGAGATCGAAAATTGTACACTTGGAACTTCATACAAGTTCGCTCTTCTGGAAAGGTCTATAATCAGGTCATCTTGGGAGATTGTGCATAACTCTTTCTTGGAGAATCCAATTTGGATCAGACTGGTGGCATTAGAAAGAGGACATAGAGAGCTACTACAAATCACAAATTTAGGACTAGATGATTGGAAAGTATAGAGATACATCAGAGGCAATATCAAGCTCCTACAAAGTGAAAAAATGTGTGTAGATTTTTTTAAATTTTTGCTTAAGCTTGGTTTGAAAATTTATTTTGAAGGAATTCAAAGGGCATAGTAGAGCATTATTATCAGTAACTGATGCCCCGAGGAAAGAAAATGCAAACACCTAGTAAGGAACCTAAAATCTCTAGCATGACTCATGAAGAAGAGGAAGAAATGCTACATGATATATCAAAATTACAAGAACAAGTGCAACAAATGTCACGCTCACAAAAGTTAACAGAAGCTAAGATAAATGGCGGGGAAGATAAGATGAATGGCATGGAAGCTAACATGGACAATTTGAAGATAGATTTGAACACAAATTTGAAGACAGGCATGGCAGATTTGAAGACAGATTTGACAAATTTTCTACAAGAAATACTTACTAATGGTGAAAAGGTAGTAAAGGAAACTCATGATAAGAACAAAAGAAAGGTTAATCATGATTCCATAGATGCTAATGTTGGATCAAAGAATCGCCATATTCCAAAAATCGATATGAGGAAGTTTGATGGCAAGGATCCCGCCACATGGATATTAGAGATGGAGCAATTCTTCGATCTCAATAATGTGCAAAACACACAAAAGGTACGTATGGAAACTGTATATTTGGAACCAAATCAGTTTGTATGATATCAATGGCTTTGTTCTCGTAAACAATTTATCACTTGGGCGATTTTTACGGAAGAATTGATAGCACATTATGAGGATACAAAAAGCAACACTTTTTTTAGCCAATTGATAAGTCTCAAACAAAAGGGTTCAATAATGGAGCACATTGAGGAGTTCCAAAAATTGAACATAAGGGTAAAATATATTCTAGAGGAGCATAGGATTGATGTGTTCATAGGGTCTTTAAAGGATAATATCTAACATGATGTTCGCCTTTGGGAACTTGATTCATTAGAGAAGGCATTCATGTTAGCAAGAAAAATGGAAAGCAAAATTATGGCAACTAGGAAGCATACCACTCACAACTATAAAGAGGAAGTGTTGTTGCCCCTAGTCTTCCAAAACCTACAAGGTTGACACCACAAAAATTGGAAGAAAAAAGAGCAAAAGGGCTTTGTTATAGTTGTGATAGCAAATACACAAAAGGTCATAAGTGTGCTGAGAAGAAATTATTCTACATAGATTGTGAAGAGGAAGAAGAAAAGGAGCAAGAAAGGTCAAAAGAAGAGGATATACTCCAGGAACAAAGCCTAGATGAAGAATAAATAAATCTAACCATATCTTGTAATGCATTGGCGGGAATTACCACTCATCAAACCATCAAGATAGAAGGACAAATCAAGAAGAAAAAGGTAATAGTGTTGATTGATTCAGGAAGCACCCACAATTTTATTCATTGTAGGGTAGCAAAAGAATTGAATTGCTTCCTATATCCAGCACCAGAGTGTCAAGTGATGATTGCAAATGGAGGAACAATAAATTGCTCCAGAAAGTGCCATAATATCAAGCTATCCATGGGAGAATATGTATTGACTAGCCCAATGCTTTCCATTCCAATGGGAGGTGCTAATGTTGTACTAGGAGTCCAATGGCTACAATCCTTGGGTACAATAGCTTTTAATTTTCAAAAACTTTTCATCATTTTTTCTACAGAAGGAAAGGAAGTTGAATTAAGGGGTATTGCAGGGAAACCGGGAAAGATAATCATCTCTAATGGCATGAAAAAGCTTCTAAAAAAGGAGAAAAGAGGTGTAATCGCACAATTATGTTCACTAGATGTTTCCACATTGGAATCATCTATTTCTCCAGATCTCCAAAAAGTCCTGGACAATCATTCCAAGTTATTTGAGACTCCCAAAGGTCTCCCACCTATGTGTGATCATGATCATGCTATTCATCTGATTCCAGGAAGTGTTCCTCCAAACATCAGGCCGTACAGATATCCCTATGTCCAAAAAAGTGAAATTGAATGTATGGTTGCAGAAATGCTAGAGGCTGGTATAATTCAACCAAGTCAAAGTTCTTTCTCAGCTCCAGTAGTATTGGTGCACAAGAAGGATGGATCATGGCGCATGTGTCCGGATTATAGGGAGCTCAACAAGCTCACTATTAAAGATAAGTTCCCCATTCCTGTCATTGATGAACTACTGGATGAATTGCATGGATCAATTTACTTCACCAAGTTGGATCTTCGTTCGGGATATCATCAAATCAGAATGAAGATTGAAGACATTCCGAAAACGGCATTTAGAACTCATGAGGGTCATTATGAATTTTTGGTCATGCCTTTTGGCCTTACCAATGCACCTTCAACATTTCAAGGTTTGATGAATTCAATTTTCAAACCATTCCTTAGAAAATTTGTGTTAGTATTTTTTGATGATATACTAATCTACAACAAGTCTTGGAAGGATCATGTTGAACATGTTGACAGGGTGCTACAACTATTGGAGGAGAAACAATTATATGCAAAAAGATCCAAATGTTTCTTTGGAGTCCAGGAGGTGGAATATTTGGGTCATATTGTATCTCATGAAGGAGTTAAGGTAGACCCTAATAAAATTAAAGCCATTAAGGAATGGAAAATCCTCACATCCATAAGGCATCTGCGAGGATTTCTTGGGTTGACAGGGTATTATTGCAAGTTTGTTAAGAATTATGGGAGAATAGCAGCACCTCTAACAACATTACTGAAGAAAGATTCATTTTCATGGACTCCGGAAGCAACAAAGGCCTTTGAACATCTTAAAGAGGCAATGTGCCAAGCACCGGTCTTAGCTACATTGGACTTCACAAAAACCTTTATTGTGGAATGTGATGCTTCAGGAAATGGAATTGGTGCTGTTCTAATGCAAGATGAAAGACCCATTGCTTTTGAAAGTCGTCCAATCAAGGGAAAGTTTTTAAGCAAAGCTATTTATGAGAAGGAAATGTTGGCAATCCTCCATGCACTTAAAAAATGGCGACCCTACCTAATGGGAAGACACTTCAAGGTAAAAACGGATCATGATAGCCTTAAATACTTTTTAGAACAAAGATTATCCTCTGAAGAGCAACAAAAGTGGGTCACAAAGATGTTGGGTTATGACTTTGAAATCATCTACAAAAAAGGGAAGCAAAATGTAGTGGTAGATGCACTCTCAAGAAAGGATGAGGATGTGGAAGCATTGTTGTGTGCCATTTCTATTATCCAACCAGATTAGATAAACAAAGCAAGGGAGGAATGGAAGAATGACGAAGAAGTGTGGGCACTTATTCGAAAGCTACAACAAGATTCCAGTACTTCTGATACATTTAGCTGGCAAAATGATTTGTTATGGTACAAAGATCGCTTATACCTCTGTAAGAATTCCCAGCTAAAACAAAAGATTCTTATGGAATTGCACACTTCTCCCTTAGGGGGGCACTCAGGATTTTTAAAAACTTACCACAGGGTTAAGAAGGAATTTTTTTGGGATGGCCTTAAATCATATATTCAAAAGTTTGTGGCAGAATGTTTGGCTTGCCAACAAAATAAAGTTGAAACAATTAAGACACTGGGTCTATTACAACCTTTATCCATTCCAAGCCAACGTTGGGAGGAGGTTTCAATGGATTTTATCACAGGTTTACCCAAGTATGAGGGAAAGGGTGTCATCATGGTGGTAGTTGACAGACTTACCAAGTATGCACACTTTTGTGCATTATCACATCCATTTAAAGCCAGTACAATTTCTACTGCATTTATGGAAACAATGCAAAAGCTACATGGAAACCCAAAGATTATTGTAAGTGACAGAGATCCCATTTTCACTGGAAATTTTTGGACAGAATTATTTTCTTGTCTTGGTACTCAGTTAGCTCATAGCTCATCTTATCATCCTCAATCTGATGGGAAAACTGAGATAGTAAACAAATGTTTGGAAGGATATCTTCGTTGCTTTGTATCTGATAAACAGACACAATGGGTCAAATGGTTGCCTCTAGCTGAATGGTGGTATAACACTTCCTTCCATACAGCAACAAAAATGACCCCATTTATGGCACTTTATGCGTATCAACCACCATCCATCACATCATATTTAAGAGAAAATTCTAAGGTTCAGGTAGTGGAACATCACATCGAACATCAACAACAAGTCCTCCAACTCTTAAAGGATAACCTCGTGTTGGCACAAAATAGAATGAAACAACAGGCAGATCAACATCGCAGTGAAAGAAGTTTTGATGTAGGTGATTGGGTATTCCTATGGCTACAACCATATAAGCAAATGTCCCTAAAGCAAGCTAAGAAGGATAATAAATTATCACCAAAGTATTATGGTCCGTACAAGGTGTTGCAAAAGATTGGTAGTATGGCATACAAATTGGAGCTTCCTGCAGCTTCTCGATTGCACCCAGTTTTCCATGTTTCATGTTTAAAAAAGGTTATAGGCGACAAGCTCCCAATTCAAACAATATTACCAGAACTTGACGAGGAAGGAAAAATTATATTGGAACCGGAAGCGGTCACAGAAACAAGAACTCAACAGCTACGAAATCGATCAATTTCAGAGTATCTTATCAAGTGGAAGAACTTATCCGCTGAAGATTCCACATGGGAGGATGAGAATTTTATGGAGAAGTATCCAGAACTACTCAAGCGTTGAGGACAACACTTTTTTGAAGGAGAGGGGCATGTTGGGTCCCTATAATACTAGTGATTACCCCATTACTATTGTAGTTATACCCCTTATTTATATTCTTGTGCACATATTACCCCCATATTGTTATTTCTATGCCCCATAGAATCCCTCGATTGTTATTTTTGTGGCTTTATATTATTATTGTTAGGTTGGCTGGATTATATTGTGACTCCTTAGACTCCTATATATAGAAAGGAGGTTTTGTCATTTGTATCATCCAATAATTGTTCATTTATGTAATGTAAAGGAGGTTGCCCCCTCGAAGAGGCTGAATTCTAAGGCGTTGATCTATCTTTTCTATCTTTTCTTGAGCTGGTTTCATAACAAGTTAGGGTTTCACTTTTTTCCTATTGAATCACCATGAACACTAAGGAAACTCATTCATTGGCCATGAGGGAGTGTCAACTTACTTGTAGGATTGAGGAGTTAGCGATTTGAGAGTTTGGAGGAAGTTGTATGTGAATTTCGGGTGCTGTAGTCCTGTGCACCACGCCACCTCACAGGTGCGCCGCACTGCCTCAGTGCGTCGCGCCCCTTATAAAAATACACTATAAACCACTGCTCGGTGCGCCGCGCCCACGCCCAGGCACATCGCACCTGTAATTTTCACCCTTTGAATGCGAAATCGCTCCCTTGGCTCTTGAAAACACAAATGGACTTGCTTCCTTTCACTTTTGGCATGCAAATGAACCTCTTTGATATGAATACACTTTATGTAGCAATGGTTTTTAATTTTTCACTTAAGAAAACCCACTTTGCTAATGTTTGCTCATTTCACTTTCTTTTAAAACTCTGTTTTGGGCAGTTTGCTTTACTTTTTGCCTTTGATGGACTAAATACTTTGGAATTTTGTTTCTTTTGTAGGTGGTGGAGTTGCAGAGGCTTGGCAAGGAGACTAGGGCTGCCTCTGATATTATTACATATGGAAAAATGAAATTACATAAGATTTTAGTACATGAAACATAAAAAACTCTGTTTTGAGGAAAAATCAATCACTGAGCATGTGATTATGGAAATTATTGTTGCTGAGACTTTATTTGACCTCATCATGCACCTGCTGACCATTATTGAGCATTGACAAGACCTTATTGACAAAACCCTAGACCTAATGAGACCTAAAACCCTAAAAATGACTTTTTCATATTTAAAGACAAAAAATGACTGCAGATGATCTAGATGTATGAAAATGGGCCAGCAGGTAAAGAACATGAGGGAAAATGTATAATATGCCACTACCATCAGATGATCCATGACCCCAATGGAATGCAGCTGATCAAGTGAGACACTTAACATGCAATGCAATAAGAGAATTTGATCATTGATGGAGGGATGAAGATACCAACACTAACATAAGGGAAAAGGAAGAAATCCCAATCCAAATTAGAATCTAGTAAAGGGGGAAAGAAGAAGGATTTGCCGAAAATTAAATGCTTCCATTGTCACGAATTCAGTTACTATTCCATGAAGTTTCCACACAAGAAGGAAATCATGAATACCTCCAGAGGAGCAACAGGTGAAGCCTTGGCCTCATAGTTCTAGCTTGAATTTACCCTCATTGTATGCATGGATAATATAGTGATGAGGAGTGTTTGGTACTTGGAATCAGGTGGACCATTCCACATGACATGGTGTAGAGACATTTTCAGTGACCTGGAGGAAAAATACTTGTAGATCCACATCGAGATGGGGGACAACAGAAGCTATAGTGCGACCAGGATTGATACTGTCACCTTTCAGATGGGGTCAGGTTCCCCACTTAGGCTCAAGGATGTCATGTTCATTCTAGGAGTAAAGAAAAATATCGTCTCTATGCATTTTTGGGAGACAGTGGTTATGACGTGATCTTCAACAAAGGAAAGGCATTCCTAAGACACATAACTATGGGACAGGTGAAGCAGATCAAGGTTCATGTGCAGAAACTGTATAATCTAGAGGGGGAGGACTGTGTTGCACTAAGAACTAAGGCGGAGAAGATGCAGAGCCATGATTTCAATGAAATTTGGCATAAAATACTTATCCATTTGCATCATGGCACCTTGAAGATCATGCAACAAATAACCATAAGGCTTCCCAAAGGATCACTTGAGAAACACGATGCATGCAAAGGATCTACTTTAGGGAAGTACACAAAATCTACATTCCATGATCAGGACAGTAAATGCAGTCCTAGAAAGGTTCCACTCTCATGCCTGTGGACCTTTCTTAATAGCCTCCACTTCCAAGCACAAATATTTTATCATTTTTATTAATGACTTCTCATGAAAGTGATGGATCTTCTTCATGTAGAAGAAATTTTAGACATTCTCCAAGTTTGTAGAATTCAAGGAATTGGTTGAGAAAGAAACTGAAAAGAAGGTGAAGAATCTCAAGAGCGATAATGGAGGTGAGTACGTGTTGAATGAATTTAAAAATTTCTGTGCAAAAGAAGGCATTCAATGAGAGTTCACAACACCCCACAACCCACAAAAATATGGGTTGGATGAGAGAAAGAACTGTAGCATCGTGGGAGAAGCGAGGGTGATGTTTTATGACCAAGGCCTACCTTTGCACTTATGGGCCAAGGCACTCAACACAATAGTATATTTGTAGAACTGGAGTCCTCATTCGATTTTGGGCATGATTACACCATAGGCTTTCTCGCAGAGAACGTCAGATGTGTGGCACTTCAAGATTTTTGGAGCCTCTATTTACTACCATGTATCCAAAGAATCAAGGAAAAAGCTAGAGATGACAACGAAATTGGGGGCATTTGTGGGTTACAAAGAAACTCCCCACAACTACCATGTGTACTTGCCATCCCTCAAAATGATAGTTGTGAGAAGGGATGTAAATTTGGTGAAGAGAAGTGAAATGGTGGTTTCTTGAGAGGGAACTTCAGATCCCAACAGAAGAGGAGATTTGAGCTCCAAAGGAGGAGCTTTAGGAAGTTGTGGAGCAGCCACAAATTGAGGAGTAGAGAGTGGAGACAATCACTCAAGCAGAATCATCTAGAGAAGACAGGAAAAGAAATAGGGAAGCTGATAGACTTGTGCAGGATGCATGGGAGAATGTGGGTGCTCCTTGAAATCAACATAGGAAAATAAGGTCACCAGATTAGTACACTGGCTACGTGGCTCTAATCACTAAGCTTGTAGAGACTGAACCATACTCTTTTGAGGAAGCATTAGAGAAACCTGTATAGTTTGATGTAACGATGAAGGAATAAAAATCCATCGTAAATATGAGTGTTTGGGAAGTGGTCCCAAGACAAAAAGATAAATCAGTTATGGGTTCACGATGGATTTTCAAGGTAAAGCAGGCAACAAACGAAAGAATAGAAGAAGCAACAAAACTTATAGCTTGTTGACTTAATGTAGAATACACAAATGTGTTTGTAAGTAATATTTTATTATTATATAAATGTACAAGTGATGTTGAATGTTACAATGAGGACCCACATATACCAAAGAAGATGTCCTTTTGTGACTGGGCATTTCTTTTAGACATGCCTTTTAACTTAACTAATGACTACTTAACATAATCATTACTTGATTATTTAATATTTACATTTATCTACATTTATAGATGTTTATTTTGTTTTATCCAATTTACGTTCGTAACATTTCCCCTTCCCTCAGAAGCTTTGTCCTCAAAGCTTATTGTTGGCAATTTCCTTCATCTGAGCCCCAAAAAAATTTCATCACCTTGCATTTTATTATCCTGTCATACCGAGCGTCACACCGATTAAGGCGGTGTTCGCGTTGACCGTAATAGGTGCAACATATATGGTCAAAACATGGTCGACACAGATGGTTGAGCTACAACAACCACAAAAATTGACAATGATCCTCGATAGCGAATGTCATTAACGGTATGGGCTTGCTGGAAGACGGGTTTCCGATGGAAGAGGGACCGAGCCAAACGTCAACGGAAATATCTCGGCTGCGGACAAAATAGGAAAGGGTTTGTTGGCTGCCTGAACAAAATGCCAATTTTTTATTTTATTTTTATTTTTATTTATTTTTTATTTTTATTTTATTTTTATTTTTATTTTTATTTTTATTTTTATTTTATATTTTATATTTTATTATTATTTTTATTTAAATTAATTAATTAATTAATTTTTATTTATTTTATTTTTATTTTATTTTTATTTTTATTTTTTTTATCTTTATTTTTTATTTATTTTTATTTATTATTTTATTTTTTTTAATTTTTTAATTTATTTAATTTTTGTTTTTATTTTATTATTATTATTATTATTATTATTATTTATTATTTATTACTTATTTTTTTATTTATTATTTTATTTATTTATATTTATATTTTATTTATTTTTTTATTTTTTGGTAGTGAAATAATCCGGTGGTTTGGATTGGAGTGAACAATGAACAAGACGATGGGCATGTGTAGAAAGAAAGAAAATTTGGTTGTAGTACTCCATCCCACTTCATCACTACCATATTTGTATGGATAGGATTTTGAAGGCAAAAGACCATCCAACAATGGAGTTTGGATGAACCCTGGATTATGCTAGCCAAAATCGACTGCTGGATTGACAAATGAACCACACAAATAATTTGGAGTAAACGTTGCTACAACCGACAATGCCAGCTTTCCATCTCCATAGTGCACATATTGAGGCTTTCCATCACCATTGGTTCAAGTCAATCTCATCATAGTAGATGAAGAATCCATGCTTGAAAGATGGACATATAGTGGTGCCCTTGGATTTGCAAACCTTAGTAATTCTGAATTTGCAAGGATGTAGGGAAAGTCTAAACCACCACTAAAAAACATGATCCTGATATCGGTTAAAAGTGTGGAAGTGGAAACAACGACTCTAGTTGCTGCCACATGGTGGAATGAATTGCCTCCACTAAAGCGGATCTTTGATTTGATCTCACAATAAATGTTCCATCTTGATATGAAAGAACCCCTGCAAGTGAATGAAATTTAGTAGGAGGTTTATCACATAAGTTGTGGCTGTCAAAAACCGCTAAGCTAGGCCAACCTAATAAATCCACCAATCCTGATGATTCATCATATACATAATCAAAATTCATTGCTCCACCTCCAAATGTATCATTACCTGAACTATTCCTTGATTGCTTAATACATCTTTGGACACCTTCTAACAGTTCCTGGTTGTTTTCATCATGTTTGAGACTTTCCTGATAGGTTTCCAAGGCTTTGTCATATTCTTTAATGAAGAACTGAAAAGCATCTTTCCTTGAATAGTGTTTTTTAAATGATGGATCCAACTCAATACACTTATTTGCTTCCTTGAGACCTCTAGGCAAGGTTGCAAGCTTCATATAGCAAGTTATTATGTTACTTTATACCCTTGCACCGTTGGCATTTCTTATAAGAGCTTCAATATAATGATTTATAGCCTTTGGATACTGCTATTGCTTAAAGAATTCATTTCCTTTCTCTCGCTCTTCATCTGCCAACTTTGGATAAAAAATATTCCTGTTGTTCTAAATGTTTCTTTACTTTCTCAGGTTCATTAAGTTTCTTCAATGTGTATGGATTACAATGTTCTGTAAGCACTTTGTGGAAAGTTTCAATTGCTGGCTCATAGTCCTCAGAACATTTAGCCATCTTAACATATGCAATTGCTTTTCTATTCAAAGCCCGTGAAATCATTTTAAAATATGAATGAATCTCCCTCCCTCTCTCAACATCCTTGTCACAATATCCAATGCAATCTTCATACTTCCCAATTCCCAAATAGACAACTTCTCTGCTTGTTAAGGAGGATATATCTTCATTGTCCAAATCCATTTCTTTCTATTCAATAATGCTTAATAACAACCACAAAATCCTCCTTCTTATAAGTTGCATTTCGAAGTTCCTTCTCCTTCCATGTCGCTGCTTTCTGAGTCACATTTTCTTTCTCCTCATTAGGAATATCCATTGGTTCTGGTTGGCCTGGAGGTGGGTGTAATGGAAAATCCAACTCTAAGGGAGGGCCTACTAGTTTTTCCTTTTTCCTTTTCTCATATTGTTTCTCTTCTTCTAAATCATATCGATCCACTTCATCATGTATTATATCTTCCGGATGTAATCCCATTTGTTCACTTCCTCCCTCCTCTGAAGCGACCCTACCCGCACTTTCCTCTAGACTATGCTTAGAAGCCTATTCGAGTTGTTCTTCATCACGAGAATAACAAGAAACATCATGCATATCTAATGTTGAACGATTTACATGGTGACCACCATCTTGATCACTTAGTTCTCTAACTGTCTCGGTATCTCCTCATCCTTTAATTTCAACATCAACTTCATTTGGATCATCATCTTGATCTTTTTTCGTTTCTTCACCATTGCGATCGTCTTCCTCTGCATAACTTTTCTTTAAATATGATGTAACTTCTGCACATGATTTTTTCAATCGCTGAAATACTTCTTGAATTTTACTAAACCGCTCAACAAATTCAGGATGTAAGCATTATGGAATATTGTGCGATGAACAATGTTCAAAGACTCCCATGATTATATTGTGCGCCATGGATGTGATACTACTGAAGCAACAAAACTTATAGCTTGTTGACTTAATGTAGAATACACAAATGTATTTGTAAGTAATATTTTATTATTATATAAATGTACAAGTGATGTTGAATTCAATGAGGACCCGCATATATACCAAAGTAGGTGTCCTTTCATACTGGGCATGTCTTTTAGAAATGCGTTATCACTTAAATTATGACTTCTTAACATAATCATTACTTGATTATTTAATATTTACATTTATAGATGTTTATTTTATTTTACCCAATTGATGTTCGTAACAATAGAAAAGTACATGTCCAGATTTTAGGCCAACGGGTACTCTCAACTTGAAGGGATTGACTATGGGGAGACCTTTTCTCCTGTAGTAAGGTACTAATCCATTAGATTGATTCTCGATCTGGCTATGCAGATGGGGTGAAATATCCACCAGATGGATGTAAAAACAACATTCCTCAATGGAGTTATCGAGGAGGAGGTGTACATCGAGAAACTAGAAGGTTTTGAGACTTTTGATCGAGAGTCTCATGTTTGTAGACTCAAGTGAGCATTGCACGGTCTCAAGAAAGAACCCCGTGCATGGTACAACAGGATTGATAACCATCTCATCGGTTTGGGATTCACAAAAAGTGAAGTGGATGAAAACCTGTATCATATTTTGGTAGAAGGTAAATTGTTGATTATTTTCTTATATGTTGATGATTTTATTTTAGTTGGTGATGAATAGATGATCATATATTGCAAGAAGGACCTTGTAAGAGAATTTGAAATGAAGGACATGGGTCTCATGCACTGCTTCCTCGGCTTGGAAATATGGCAAGGTGATGGAGAACTATTTTTCTCTCAAGGAAAGTATGCAAATGAGATAATACAAAGGTTCTTCATGGAGAGTTTCAAACCCATGGAGACACCTCTAGCAACCCACTTGAGGAAGGAGGATTCCACTTCAGGTGAGGAAGTTGATGTTACCATTTATTGGGAGCTAGTGGGTTCACTAATGTACCTTGTGAATACACAACCAAATATGTGCTATGTAGACAACCAACTGATCCAAGATATGGTTAGGCCAACCAAATTATTTTGAAGGGAAGCTAAGCATGTTCTATGGTACCTCAAAGGCACTACCCAGTTTGGACTATGGTACAGAAAAACAAAGGGAGTGAAGCTATGTGGCTTCATAGATGTAGATTGGATGAGGAGGCCATCAAACTAGAAGAGTGCATCAGGTGGAATTTTTAGTGTTGGGTTTGCAATTTTTTCCTGGTACAATATGAAGCAAACATCTGTGGTGCTCAGCTTGACAGAAGAAAAATACATGGTTACAATTCAAGATGCATGTGAGGCGATTTGGATGAGAAAGATATTTGTTGGATTGTTTGGTCAAATGATGGATCCATATATGATCTACTATGATAATCAAAGTTGTATCAATATCTCTAAGAATCCTGTTTTTCACGGTCGATCCAAGCATATAGATATCCGATATCACCATCTACAAGACTGTGTGCAGAGGCAGATAATGTTGTTGCAGTACATTCTGATAGAGGAACAAAATGATGACATTAAAAAAAAATCCTTCTCAAGAGGGAAGTTTGAGTTCCATAGGTACATGAAAGGGGTGGTTGATAATCCCTTTCTTGTTGACAGGGAGTGTTGAAAGATGCAGCAAGAAATTTTCAATTTGATTTTGCCTTGATTAAATTAAGAAAATTCAAATTTCCACATCAGCAAGAAGCTTGGATGATGTTAACTCGTGTGACATGGATTGTGCCACCTAGTTTACTCAATAAATTTGATTTTGAGGAGTTAGGGTTCAGTTCTGCATGTGCGATTGCTAATTTGTAGCAATTAAGTCAATTATCTCAGGTTGTTTTCAGTTAAACTAGTTCCAACTTTTGGAGGAACTAGTGGAAGGTTAATTAAGCACTGGGGCTTTAGTCAAACTCAATGATAGTCGAATTAACTGATCAATCATCCCAAAATAGCTAGTGCATGCAAATAACTCTAGTTACCCAGCTGAGGTGGAGATTCCAAGGCAGTGTAACATCAGTTGTAGACTAGTTGCATGCAGTCAAAGGATCAACCTAAAAGAATTGCACAATAAATTTGAGGAATTTTCTAAATAGTAGGGGCTTAATTCCTCAAGGAAAAACACAAGGAAATAGGAGCTCAAGCAAGGGAAAAATTTGACTAAGTCTGGGTCAAAGCCTTTCAGTGAGCAGAGAGATAGGTTATGCACTTGCAGGTTGTGCTCAATTGAGCAAAGCTATTTTAATAGATCTCTGTTCTACTGATTTAATGCAATAAAACTTTGGGGTTTTTAGTAGTTTTCTTTCTCTGAGAAAAATACTTGTTTCATGTATGTGATTTCTTATTGCATTTCTAATTTTTTTGTTCTATATTGTGAATTAATTTCCATAGAGCAGTAGAGTAGGTTTCTGTCTTGTGATCTTGGTTAAAATTTCATGAGGAACTGCAAATATACATCATAATTTTTATAGAGTTAACTTATTAAAATCTTCTAAGTTAGAATTAAATGGATGGAAAAACATATTATTTTGTTCCTACCTCCGTACCAAAAAACATTTATAATTCTTTCCTATCCTCTTCTATTCCCTCTATTTCCTTTGCTAAAGAAACTCATCTAAATAATATCATTAAATCAATTAAATATTCTCAAATAAAATACAATATGAAAAATGAATCATACTTTCAAAAAAATTAGTTAATTATGTTTTAGCAAGGCCCAAATTAAAAATAATACTAAGTATATAAAAAGAGGAGGACAAATTGATTCATGACACGGGGAGAGACTCAAAACAACTATGTTTCATCCTCAAAAAATGTGTAATCTATACAACTAATTCTTTCCTTTTTAGTAGATCTTAACCTCCTCATTTTTTTCTTTAAATAATCTTCTCTCAAAATGATATGCCAATCAACATTAAATTTCCAAGTGATGCCCTTTAGTCTCCCTTTAATGGGTTATCCCTTAATTGTGGATCAATGCTCTTCAAATATCTAGAGATTTTCCATCTCTCCCTCTTGTAGATGGTTTCTTTGTATTTTTACACCCACAATAACATTCCAAATTCAACGACTAGTTTCCTTCATAAACTCCCAAATTCTTGAACTGGCATGATCCCAAAATACCTTTTCCTTTCGCACAAATCTTGAAAACTAAGGTGAAATACGGAATCCAAAGATCCATATGTTTACTCTATAAATCCCTCGATTCATTATCTTGCAGGCTCGAATGTATTTTTCAACATGAGATCCATATACCTCAATATGGATATATTGATTGAATTAGATATGTCTTTTTATCTAGATATATACACCTCAATCCAGATACCCTTACTCTCAATCCACATATATTTCCTCAATATGAATATCTAGTATCCACTTAAAGTTATGATTAAATTTTTGGATTGCAATCATGATATCTCTTTGGTCTAGATTATGGTAATTTATGATGGATACTTTCATGTTTATGTCAACTAACAAACCTTTGAAAAATGACATAATTGGTTATCCAAGATTTGGATCTTTGGTTTAACTTGTAGTGGGGTCCACCCCGTATCTTATAGCCTAGTTATGAACATTGATCCAGACTCTGGGTGATTTCTTATCCACTCAAACTTTTGCAAGCCATATACATATCAAAATGGATACCTCTTCACCTAATAAAAATTATAGCGCAAATTTGAACCTGCGACCTTTGAAATTTGGAACCAAGACTAGTTCACCTGCGAAAACTGATTCTTCTAAAACAAACAAGAAATTGATATCGTCTGCAACCAATTTAATATGTAACCTCAAACATATCATAAAAAATAGAGAATAAATATTAATCCAAACTAAAGGGGAAAATATAATTTGGACATTCTACACATAGTGTTCCTCCTCTACACATTCTTGCACTCTCCAAACTTAAAATATCTCTACATACACACTCAACTCTATCTACATACCCTTAATTACATTGAAAATATATTACATAAATCTCTCATGCCCAACTCAACAAATCCAATTTATTTTTCTTAATCATCTAGCGAATTCCTAATTTGGCTAATGTTAATTTTCCATAGGTATTCTAGATGATAATTACTGCTAATGATTTTTACTTTAAATCCTATTGTATTCACATTATGACATAAAATATATTCAACAATAGAACAAAATTGACAGTAGTATCTTCAAGATATAGCCAGAAAAGAAATAGAAACATTTTACCCTGCGGAAACTGACACGGGGAAAACCCAACAACCTTTTCCTTAGAAAAATTTCTTTAGTTCAACAAGAGATCCATTGAAGGGAAATTCAAATTTGAACTAACCAACAATATAACTATTGTCAAACCTAGTTAAATTATCCTTATGTCAAGTCATAAATATGCCCAATAAACTTGACTTAGTTTAATCTACTTGGGCTGAAATTCAAACTCGTTCTATGCCTAGAAATTTGGCACTACTATATAGGAAATCAAAGTTTTTGCCCAAAAACTGTAGTCTAGTAACTTACATGTGTGAAGCTACAAGAGGAGAGATAATCGCACATGCGAGGTCAAAAAAGAGAGAGAAAAATGATTGAGACATCTTCATCCTTTTTGTCTTTTTCTACTTTGTTGGATGCCTAAAAGATGTCCTTTTCTTGTGTGATTTGAGTTGTTCATGGAGGAGGAGGTCAAATGCCATATATATAGTGATTCTGGATGATCAAATGGGTGTCAACTTGAACTCTTGGAGGTGTTTATTTTTTTAATGTAATAGAGACAAGCATAATATTTATGAAAAAATTGATAATTACTTTTGATGTTGATCTTCTTTTCAATTATTGCAATATATCATTCAACAATTATACTTCAAAAATTCAGCCATAAATAACATGTTGATGGTGCTATACCTGCCAACATTCATGGGAACTACCGGGTATGAATTCCCAATTAGACCTCACACCGTTTGGTGTAGACATCCCATCCGGTATGATGGCCCGATTTCTATTGTCTTAAAGGTTTGCCTTAGCTCTTGCTTATCAGCACATGAGAGTGGTCTGCTTTGTCTTCAAACAACGAGGTTTGCGTTCTTGGTGAGTGTTTAGTGTTACTTGTGTCAAGGTTATTTCACCGCAGAGGGAGAGGGTGCAGGTGAGTCTCAAGTCGAAAGGGAGTAGTCCCAACTCTATCAGACACACACAACATAATAGGACATGCGCAACTTCCAGCGGAGTAGTCCACTCAGATGCGACATTCACAAACACACAATGAATGGATAACATGTACAACTCCCAACAAAATAGTCTACATGAGTGTGACAGTCGTTATAAAAAGTTTATGAGAATGGTTCTATTGAGTGTCCGGTGGAATATTCCACATGAGCAAGACAACTTGAACAACTTATACAACACATTTTCGAAAGCATATGTATTAGAACAACTAAAATAGTTCAACTGTCTTAATAAATGTTAAAACAACATGCATTATAGGCATCCAAATAATAGTCTTACAAACGAATACAATACGTGTGAAAACGTGTTGACCTATTATCAGGCTTCTAAATTAAGCGAAAGTTCCAAGACACATCGGTACGCCATTACATCACTAACCCTGAAAGTGGGGAATTGGAGGCACTTCTCGATCCTCAAAGAAAATACTATATACTCTTAAGGCTATGCGGTAGGAGCCAAGGTGAAAAGTATTTTGCATGTAAAAATGAGGGGTATATATAGTCAAGGGTGAAACTGACCCTTATGGCTGTTCGACTTCCCTCATGACTGTTTGACATACATGACTCTTCAACTTTACATGTGGGTCTCTTGGACTTCCATGTTACTTTACATTGATTACAACAGTATGGACCACAGTAGTGATGTGGCCGAGATGAGTCATGAAATGACTCGACACGACACTGATGTTATGTTCATGTTGCTGGTGGTGTCCATGTCGAGATGTAGTTATGCTGAGTGATGGATGTGCTCTTGGTGTATCATAGCTTCACCTCTGCATGGAAATGTGTGTAGGGTCTTTGATGGTCTTGGTGTTCACCTGATGTTGCACGTGCATGTCTCTCCTTTGCTCGTACTTGGCATGCTCCATGTGTTCGTCCATTAAAAAACAAGTCTCTTAACATGCACCCCTTGTTCATCCAGTTCATCATTACGTCATCTCTCATCCATGTACCTATATCTTCAATCACACTTCATGAGATGACATCAAATCTACAAATTTCCTAGTATACCATGATGCATTGTCTTTCGTTTTCGGGTGCAGGTGACCGAGAGAGGAGACAAGGCTCTAAAAACGTGTAGAGCACATTTCAGGTCGGGATGTGGGATTCGAGCATTGTCAAGGAAAATTACGTAGAGGTCACTAGGAGGCTGAGATGGGCAATCCAGATCAATAGTGACTATTTGTGAGATCTGGCTCGGCTGGACGAAAGATCTACACAATTTTTCAAGGGAGGGAGTGTAGGAAATAGGGAGGACACTGATAGTGAAAATTGTGTAGATTCTTTGGGGAGGTTAGTAGTGGGTTGTCGGAGCTTGCTGGCCAAAACTACACAAAGTTGGGAGGTTGTCCTGCAGGACATCCCTACACAGTTTTTGGGCTGAGCGGGATGTTGTGCTGCTCGAAGACATCCCATGAAATTTGTGCAGTTTTTAGGAAGAGAAACAGGCCGTCTACACAATTTCTTTAGTCACCAAAATTGGGCATGCTTGGAAGCTTCTGTACAATTGTTTGGAGGAGTGAAGCTCAGGGTCACTGCCTGGTTAGACTCTCGGGTTGACCAGCTAGAGGCTTGATAGATTTTCTTGCGGACAACGAAGATTGAGATGACTTGCTGAGGAACTTTTGCGCTATTCTAGGCGACAGTTAGTTGGGTCAACTCTAGGGTTGCGCAAGTGCAGACTTCCTGGGAGGTAGCCTCAAGTTATTTGCAATTCTGGGCAGTAGTACATGATCACTGAGGACTGAGACTGCGTAGTTTAGCTCAACAGATGTTTGACTATTGGAGGGTCGTCTAGTTGACAGAGTTTCAGTAAAATTACTAAGTGTGTGAGCAAGTGAACTTCTGCATGCATGACATTGTGAACACACACTCAACACAAATTGACGACAAGACACCTCGAACCAAAAAGACAACATGTTTAGTGTGATTGACCAATGAGTGTGAGCGGTAAGTGGGACACTAGAGATAGATTGTTGAACGACCGCGACGACACTTGCACGACATTGTATACAACTCTATGTGTGAGTGCGACAAATTCTTACATAGTGAACACAACTTGTACACATGAAGACAAACCTTCAACATAACCAGAACATGACCATAAGCATGACATTATGACCAACATGCTAAAAGATGTTCGGTGAACGACCAAGTGAGGAGGGTACAAAGACTCAATGCAAGCTCATGAGATGAGCCTGAGTGTTTGCAAACATCAAGGAAAAAACCAAGGAAGGCTCCAAAATTGGATGTAGGCGAAAATTTTGGAGGGTGTTGCAGCCACTACAACAAAACAATAAAATAGCAGAGATCACAATGCACAAAGAGAATACAAGATTTACCCTGGGAAAACCCACCAAGGGGAAAAAGCCAACAAAATTTTCAATAAATAAATTCATCTATTCAACAAGAGACACACCTAAACCTATGGTTAAACTTGGTCAACCCCTCCAAGTCAAGCCTCCCAATCTGATCTAGAATTTCACACTACCTATCCTTGCCTAGAATACCCTCCTACAAATACCAGATGACCAAGAATTTTGGCCCTTGGAACTACCTAGAAATTCCCCCCCTACAACATAAACTACCCATAAAAATGTGAACTGCAAAGAGAGGGAGAGAGAGATATTCCACACGTGAAAGTTAGGGGAAAGAGAGGGAAGATGATTTCATCATTCTTGTCCTTCTTTTCCTTTGCTTGATTTCCCAAAAACTTTCTTGAGAGAGAGATTTGAATTGGTGGTGGAAGAATGAGGTCAAGATACCTTTATATAGTGACCTTTCTTTCCTGAATGGGTGTGTCTTTTTCTTGGGCCGAATTGACGTGGAGGGAGGCCCGCTTGACAACTTTTGGAGCAAAAAATAACAATTCAAAAATTCAAATTTCCATATTTTAAGATTTACAATGGGACTTTGAATCAAAATAAATTTTATTTTGACTCTAGTATTTAAAATATTCTTTAAAATAATAAATACATGTATATAAAATGGAAAAATATACATTATGAATACCTACCATAGTTAGAAATTCAACAACAGGGATGACTTGACTTTTCTTGTAGACAAAAATTCAAATTTAGAAATTTGAAATTCTTCTTTTAAAAATGTCATGAAGAATATGTCTTACATTTTTCATTATATACATTTCAAGAGCTAAAATAAAATGACATGAAGAACATGTCTTACAAAATTCAAGGGAAAAACTATTAATTATGAAGACCAACCATAGCTACAAAATTCAACGCTCTCTCTTAGCTATAAAGGTATTCATAATGGCTATCCATATGTTCTCTTGTTGACAAATTTTTCCAAGTAAATGTTATAAAAATTCATCATCAACATCATTTAATTACCATAGTCACGGGTGACAACTCTAACCTATGGTAAATAAGCAACATCAATGATGCACCATAACATTGGTAAATACTTGTGACCATAATTTTGGTTGGTACTTCTGACCTATGGTGCATCATTAGCATCAATTAGTCACCATGACTTTGGTTGGCGCCTATGACCCATGGTATATTGACTAGTCCTGTTTCATCACCATCCTGATCAATCTCTTTAACTCATGGTGAAACCCTAGGGACACACAATATATCTTAGTATTCTGGTCCCAAATCCAAATCCCTCACTCTAAGCCATGATGTGAAATGGGTTCACCATAAGCCATCCAAAGATGATCAAAGAAGTAGCATGAGGGGGAGAATGCTCCAGGTCAGGGATAGAGGGTGGAGTAGTAGATTTAACCGGAAGATGGGAGATAAGGGAGCAATGGATGGTGTGAGGGATATATTCTGATATAGATGTAGATGCAAAATGCAAATGCTATGAAGAGCATGAAAAAGAAGAAGTAGTAACAAAGCAAGGGAGAGGACGTGTAGCCGAGGATTGAGTAGCCTCAACAGCAACCCTTGATCTTGTCATCGACTGGGAGGGAAGGTGGGGAGTACTCAAGGATGGCATCTGAGTCAATACTCCCTTCTTTGGCAGAGGATGATTTTTTGGTGGATTCTGCATAGGAACAGTAGCTAAAGCCCTTGCCACAACGTCTTCCACTTCTTTAGATGGGGGGGAAGCCTTACAAACCAATGGACATTATTTGTAGAGGTGTTATAGACATATTTGGGCACTGCAACCCCAAACTCATATGTCGATAAACTAAGGGCTCCTTAAGTCCCTAAAAGTGTTGTTTCACACTCTAAAGTTACACATGAAAAACTACTCAGAATTGGCCAAAACTGGATCATACAGACTGCTCCATGGTGTTATAGACATTTTTGGGCACTGCAACCCCAATCATATATGTCCATGAACCAAGGGCTCCTAAGTCCCTAAAAGTGTTGTTCCAACCCCTAAAAGAACAAGGTCAACTGATTACATCATCTCCCAGAAGTTC
This sequence comes from Pinus tabuliformis, assembly GCA_031772625.1. Taxonomy (NCBI): domain Eukaryota; kingdom Viridiplantae; phylum Streptophyta; class Pinopsida; order Pinales; family Pinaceae; genus Pinus; species Pinus tabuliformis. Next base: position 315,876,837 of record CM062811.1, read on the forward strand.
TCCATGAAAAACTACTCAGAACTGGTCAAAACTGGACCATCTCACATGCTCCATGGTCAAAGTGCGCTGCATCCCACCTAAATGCACACGGGAGGTGCGATGCATACTGAAAAGCCCTTCTATGGGGTGCGATGGGCGAGAGTGGACAAATGGCAGAGTCAATTTGCGAGGTGGAGGATCATGGAATCTTCCAGAAACTTCTCCTGTGACACTTGCCTCTCTGCATTTGCCCAGGGATGAGTAAGAGATCATCAATCTCCAAGTGGAATCAAGAACTATCAGAGAGAGGACACTAATCAAATCTCAGAAGCTGACTCACCTCCCTGCAATCATCTATATATGGATCCCTCATCCCAGAGATCCAAAGGCTGGAATTTTGTATCTTGTAAGGAAGTGCTGCTAGTTTCTTGGTGTAACATCATAGTGTTGGGTGATCTAAGCTTTTCATGAGGTGAAGAAGGGCTTTCTTGCTGAGAGGATGATGCTGGGTCAGAACAATTAGTTGTAATCCTCTTTGCTATTCTTGATATTAATAAAGTTATTCAAGTTTTCCTCCATATTCTTGTATGATTGATGATATATGCATTTGTGTGGTCAATATATATCTGGTCCTATATTGTTTATGATAGTAGATCTCTGTTCTTGGATAGTGTTATGCTGCTTTGATTACACAGGTGCTTTTTGAAGCTGGGTAGACAAGGAAGCGAGTGGAAAAGATCTATCAGAAGGGAGAGGAACCAAGCAAGGAACCAAGCGCAAGACAGAGGTTGGTCTCCTTTGTTCCCCTCTTATCTACTTCTCATAAAGGAAAACGAAAGTAGTTTTAGTTTGTTTGTTTCTAAGATAGCTACCAGTCTTAGTGGGACTAGAAGCTCTGCATAGACACTAGATTTCCCGATAACAAAATGGCGACTTTGCTGGGGAGCAAATATATTATTTGTTTGTCTATATTTGTTTGCTTTATAAACTTACAGACGGAGCCTGAAGTCAAGCCAACTAGCCTTCGAACTGCATTTGCTATGCAAGTGAAAAGTAGATCAATGCTGCTTCAGTCTATCTCCGAGTTTTGTTTATGAACTGAACAATCGATTTACAAACTCTCTAATTGCCCTTGTGGTGGCTCTACTAACCTCCCTAGATCTACCCCTGTGATTTATTTACTGATTATCACTTGCTCGGCCTAAATCCCTGAACTGTGCTGCAAACTGTGATCAAGAACTGGATCAAAAGTCTCGCACTATACCATCGCACCCTCTCTTCAAGGATATTAGTATGCATCACACTTCCTGTGTGCTGTAGGTGGGATGCATACTGGAATCCCTGTGTAATAGGAGCGCTGATCAGAGAAGGCTAATTTTGCCTCCAGACTTTGGTTTTTCTTCACTCTTTTTAGCTCTATTAAGGAGTTTTGCTGTCTGAAGTCAGTATACCTCTGTTGGAAACCCCCTTCCTTACCATTATTCTACCTCCATTGTGCAAAGAATTGTAAATGTTTTTATGTATTGTGAGCCATTTTCAGTTCTCTTTTACAAAGAAGTAGCATAATTGAACTGTTGTTTCTTGATTTGGAAGTGTCGCAAGTGTCGTTTTCAGTCATAGAAGAGAATCCGATTGTTCTTGATAGTTGATTACACTGTTATTCTTGTATTTGATTTGAATTAGTAGTTTTTCAAGTGTCGAAAGCAAGTTTTCCATTCCAAATCGCAAAGTGTCATCATTGTCTTCATTTTGTCTTGAAAAGAAGCTTGTTAGTAATGTCGCTTTGAAAAATAATTCAGATTTACGCTTAGCTTTCTTTTTATCATTCGCGCATTAAGAAGGCTGAAAACAAATACATGCATGTGCATTTTCATTTAGACTGTTTGTTGGTTTGATTTAGGACAATGCATAGGATTTTCATTACAAAAAGAAGATTAAACGATTGTTTATCATCTTAGATTGCATTTTAGGAATTGTATATCTACATCATGCGGTGAACCTGAAAGGCAAATTTCTTAAACAAGATCAACTGTAAAATAAATTTAATGAATCTAAAAACGCTTTGGAACCTAACGCACAACATTTAGAAGTCTAGGCTAGAGATGTATTCCGGCGTCGTAAAGCCTCGTAACTGTTGTTTTCAGTGCTGGTTGGGTGATTCCTCCACTTTGAGACGAAAAGTGCCAGTATGGACTTGTGCTCCCACATACTGTCGAGTATATATTGGGAGACCACAATAGGTTATATCCTTTATCCATAGGAAGCCGTGTCTGCCGCCCTATCGATCGCAATGCACTGAACACAACATTCGGGAAGATTGACTACCGTACCGTAAAAAGTATTCTGCAGTTTTGTGATTGGTTTGGTAATCCCTCTATCTAGATTTCCAGAGTAGTCTCTTTCATTCCTTTTCAGACTCCTTAAAGGAAAAGGTCCATCTGAGCACTGGTCACTTCAGGCTCAATAAAAATCGAAGGCGACTAGAGTCATCTTTTGTTTTTTCTCGACTCTTAAAAATTGAAAAAACAAGTTGTGTCAAAGCGTCTAAAATTTATTTTAATAGGAATAAACATCACCTTTCCTACGTTGGTCTTAGGTTGAGGAAAATGGAGTCCACCAACCAAGGATTTCCCCTTGGAGGAAATCCTAGTCCTTTCTCCTCTTGGGGAGATGTTGGTGCACCCCATATCGCCACATTGTCTCTTCCAGGATTGACAATCGGCCTGCCCGTATGGCTCTTCTCGACCTCTGTCGTTCAGAACACCGTGATTCCTGAGCAATCAAGTAAGCAGCTAGACAATACCAAAGCCACCCCCCAACCTTCTACTTCATCCGGTTCTCCCTCTCCTCCTTCCTCTTCGCTTGATGAAGCTGGTAAAGCCAAAAATCAAGTAACTAAGAAGGAAACGAAGGGGAAGGAGAAGAAAGAGAAAAAGAAGAAGGAGCCAAAGGTGAAAAGGGGCAACCAGGCATCATCTAGTGAAAATCCACACACTGCACTGTCAAAGCCTAAATATCCATGTGTCATTTGCAAAGGAGATCACTATCATCGAGATTGTCCCTGCATCCCTCGGATCTTAAGGGAATGGTCTCCTCGTTTTCACAATCCGGTGTCAACAACCTCTGATGATCATGTTGAAAGTACACCCTCAACTAGTGAAAGCGAAACGTCAGGACAGAAAAGGAAAAGTAAATTCCCTTGTAAACTATGTGAAGGCGATCACGCCATCCACCATTGTCCCTTCCTAGATGAGGCTAGAAGAGTTTTGGACAACCGTCCGGTTTCACCGTTACGACTTCCTCCTGGATATAAGAAACTCTTGCCAAGTCCATCACTAGTTGAAAATCCGACTGACACGCCATCATGGTCGGTTGAAGCGTCTATTATTGAAGATAAACCATCTGAATTCACACCAGACGAAAGTCAAAAGGTCGAGGCGGCAGTTGACCCAGTCTTGCCTTCAGAGGATCCATCTTCAGATGATACAGTCACCGAAGAGAACAAGAGTGACACCGTTCAAATTCTCTGCGTAAACACAGACTCCGATGAACATGGGGGTAGTCTACCCGTTCCTTTACCGCAGGAAGGAAGTTCGTCAGAGTCATATCCGGCCGTATATTCGGTCCCACATCCAAGCAACCTAGTTGTTTCCTTCGATTGGAATCTACTAGGCAGATCCTGTTTACCGGCTAGTGTACCATTTTGAATCATTGCTCAAATATACAGAATGGTCATGGATGGTACCATCATAGATGAAGGGGCTTCTGTGAGTATCCTTTCCTCAACTGCTTGGAAAGCGCTTGGTTCGCCATCGCTTTTGCCTGAGATGAGAAATCTAACAGGCTTTGACAAAGGAACCAGTCGACCATTAGGAATACTTCCCAATGTGCCGATAACATTGAGAAGGAAAACCGTTCACATGAACGTAATGGTAGTTCAAGGACCCCTAGATTATAATCTACTCCTTGGACGCGACTATATTTATTGCATGGGAGTCATTGTCTCCTCTCTCTTTAGAGTAATGTGTTTTCCGCATGAAGGAAGAGTGGTCAAGCTCGTAGACGAGCTTTCATTTCCCGGCTCACACATAGAAAATAGTCAAATACCATCCCTGAATGGTATTTTCATGCAAGGAATGTCTCATCAATCCCTAGTCCATCCACCTGATGAGCGCGAGTGATTCGGGAGGACATGATTGAAACCCAGGGGGCATGCACCCTGGTCTGTTTCGGCAGGAAAACCTTGGGCATAGGGTAGGTTTCCGTGAAGGATATATGACTAGTTTATGAGATTAGACTGGAATAAGATTCCTTCGTCAAAGTTATGTGAGTGGAGGCAAGTTGCGCCACTCACCTTTGTCTATTTCGGTAGACATCGCCGAGGAAGTGTTTTGTCTGCGGTGTGGATGGAACAATCTTTGGTAACCTGGAAATTTTTCGCTATACCTGGGGGCATGCAAACCTTTTGGCATGCAAGTGAAGAGCGACCATTTATTTTTTAAATTTGTAGGTCCTCTAACCCTTTAAACTCGTAGGATTGGTCGTTTCCTAACTTGCATAAAGGAAGGATGCGGGGCAAAGCTTTGTAAGGTGCAAGCTCCATAAAAAATGGCATCTTAGATGAGACATCCTTATTATACGACTGGATCGAGTAGTTTTTATGTGGAGTTCAAGCTCGTTAAAAATTAAACATAAGTAGTGAGCAAATGTTTCCCCCAGAGTTTAAGCTCATTCATTAAAAAATGAACCAATTTCCGGTAAATAACCATCGTGAATGCATTATCATCAGCCTTTGAAGCCTTGGTCGTGTTCTCATCATCACCTCCACTCTATTTTGGCCGATCATTCACCTCCATTTGATTGTTTACCCTTTTTGAGGAACAACTGCGAAGAGTGATCCTGTTAGCCATCCTTGTGACACTGCCGTGATTGGAAAATTCCAAACCTTACCTGGAATTAGCTGCTACTCGAATTTATCACTCGTTCCTCGAAAAACGAGTCTCCTTTAAGATCTTTTCATCTGACTCGTAAAATATGAAAAGATTGCTGAGTAATTGGCCTCTCCAGCTCGTTAAAGTGACTGGAAGTGCTATCCCTCCTTTAGATTTTAATCTTTTTGGACTTGAGGGATTATTACACAAAAAGATCGAGCGCTTGTTTTGTTCGGCTCGTTAAAATTACCGAAAATTCATCCCTTTCGTATTATTTTATACTTTTTCGGGCTCAAGGGATTATAAGATGAAAAAGGATTATTGGAGTTTTCTTTACGTCCCTTTCAGACTCTCTAAAATTGAAAAGGACCGAGTTATCTTTGTCGTTAAACTCGTTAAAACCGAATAGCGACAAACTTGTCCATACAGACAAGAACGAGTTTCACTATCGCTAGGCTCGTTAAAACATAGTGATGGGTTTGCCCGAAGGGAAAATTATAGAACAAGCATATGTTATCCTCCTCAAGCTTGACAAAAATAAAGAGGTACTGGTCAGTAATGACTGGGGAAAAATTGGGAAGAAAACTTGAAGAAACTTTATTGGTAGCAAGTCGCTCTTGAACATGACACTTTCACTCCGCATCCGAGTCGGGTTGGGTTGTTCCATTCACTAGTCATATCACCATTGGTCCATCACACCATCCATATTTGGGGTTAACGCCACCAATCCATCATGTCAGTGTCGCTGGTATGTTCAAGAGAAGTCGCTCAGAGAATTCACCTGTGTCCCATCCACTGCGATACATTCACACTCCATTCTTTCATGACCGCCACCCTGAACCCTGTATCATCAGACCGTTTTCACCTCCAAAATCATTTACTCCATTCTGTGCCGTAGATGTGGGATTCATTAAGGCCCTCCTACGGTGGGTCGCTTCTTGTCGACATCGGCTCATTATCCAAGAAGTCAACTTAGGGACAACCCTTTCAGTACTTTGAAGCATGCATGCCTCAATGGTAAGTTTCTCACTTCCGGCGACAGGTTTACATCAATGGCCTTCGACTGAAAGATTTTGCATGGTGTTCGACGCTAAGTCCCTTATTCAAACCACGTGAATTGTACTGTAGTACCTTGAGGGTCATCATCATTATTGGTGATTCCTCTCGCGCCTGTTAATAGCTTACATCATTGGCTGGTAATTAGGCGATGTCTTTCCATGTTCGACTCCAGAACATCCCTCACATGGATCGACTTGTACTTTGAGTGAAGATCGAACAAGATTGAAGACCCTGGATCTAGTTTCATCCATTTGGGTTGTGATATATATTCAGGAAAATAAAGACATCAAATGTACATCATTGCTGCACAGATAATCATCCAATCTAAGGGATGATGGCTCTACCAGAATCATCAGTCTGCACTCAGATGATTGTCTGTCTTATGTACATGAAAATGAATCTATAAAGCTGAGCATGGGAATTCCCACCTCAGCTAGATCATGAAAATATTATGAAGATAATGTATTGTATTGTATCTTATTACAGGTCGCCTTCCAGCTTGAAAAAACTTCGGATCCTCATGATAAAGCATTTCACCCGACATCAAAAGATTAACGACCTCATGCTTTAGGGAGCAACTGTTATAGAAATTTTTGGGCACTACAACCCCAATCATATATGTCCATGAACCAAGGGCTCCTAAGTCCCTAAAAGTGTTGTTCCAACCCCTAAAAGAACAAGGTTAACTGATTACATCATCTCCCAGAAGTTCTCCATGAAAAACTACTCAGAACTGGTCAAAACTGGACCATCTCACCTGCTCCATGGTCAAAGTGCATTGCATCCCACCTAAATGCACACGGGAGGTGCGATGCATACTGAAAAGCCCTTCTATGGGGTGCGATGGGCGAGAGTGGACAAATGGCAGAGTCAATTTGCGAGGTGGAAGATCATGGAATCTTCCAAAAACTTCTCCTGTGACACTTGCCTCTCTGCATTCGCCCAGGGATGAGTAAGAGATCATCAATCTCCAAGTGGAATCAAGAACTATCAGAGAGAGGACACTAATCAAATCTTAGAAGCTGACTCACCTTCCTGCAATCATCTATATATGGATCCCTCATCCCAGAGATCCAAAGGCTGGAATTTTGTATCTTGTAAGGAAGTGCTGCTGGTTTCTTGGTGTAACATCATAGTGTTGGGTGTTCTAAGCTTTTCATGAGGTGAAGAAGGGTTTTCTTGCTGAGAGGATGACGCTGGGTCAGAACAATTGGTTGTAATCCTCTTTGCTATTCTTGATATTAATAAAGCTATTCAAGTTTTCCTCCATATTCTTATATGATTGATGATATATGCATTTGTGTGGTCAATATATATCTGATCCTATATTGTTTATGATAGTAGATCTCTGTTCTTGGATAGTGTTATGCTGTTTTGATTCCACAGGTGCTCTTTGAAGCTGGGTAGACAAGGAAGGGAGTGGCAAAGATCTATCAGAAGGGAGAGGAACCAAGCAAGGAACCAAGTGCAAGACAGAGGTTGGTCTCCTTTGTTCCCCTCTTATCTACTTCTCATAAAGGAAAACGAAAGTAGTTTTAGTTTGTTTGTTTCTAAGATAGCTACTAGTCTTAGTGGGACTAGCAGCTCTGCATAGACACTAGATTTCCCGATAACACATGGGCAAAGTGTGATGCATACTGACTGCCTAACTCACTAGGTGCGATGCATACTCAAATGGCCTTCTGTGGGGTGCAATGAGCGAGAATAGACAAATGGCAGAGACAATTTTCAAGGTGGATGATCATGGAATCTTCCAAAAACTTCTCCTGTGACACTTGCCTCTCTGAATTCGCCCAGGGATGAGTAAGAGATCATGAAATCTCCAAGTGGAACCAAGAACTATCAGTGAAATGAAACTAATAAAAAACCCAGAGCTAACTCACACCCTTGCAAGGCATCTATAAATGGATCCCTCATCTGAGATATCTAGGAGGCTAGAATTTTATATTTTGTAAGGAAGTGCTGTTGGTTTGCTAAGAAGAGACATTGCATTGTTGGGTGATTTTCCTGTTCATGAGGTGAAGAGGGCTTCTACAACTGGGAGGATGATGCTGGATCAGACAGCTGGGTTGTAATCCTCTCTTACATTACTATTAATAAAGTTCTTTGAGTTTTCCTCCATATGATCTTGTATTTGTGAATCTTATTGTTTATGAATGCAATTGTATGGTCAATGTGTTTTTGATTCCGCATTGTTTATGATGTTTTAGATAGATATGCTTTGATAGTTTTCTACTACTTTGACTCTACAAGTAGTCTTTGAAGCAGGACAAGTAGGAGAGGAGTGGCAAATTCTATCAAGGAAAGGAGAAATCAAGCTAGGATCAAAGCGGAAGATCCAGGTTGGTCCTATTTTCTTCTCTTTCATCTATCACACTTAAAGGGACTCTTGAAAAGCTTTCATTGTTTGTTTCTAAGATAGCTACCCGTCTTAGTGGGACTAGCAGTTCGAATCGACACTAGTTTTCCTTGAAACAAAATGGCGACTCCGCTGGGGACCAAATAGTTTGTTTTGTTTGTTTATTGTTTGCTTTATAAACTACAGACGGAGCCTAGAGTTAGTTAGCTAGCCTTCAAAATGCCTTTTCTATGCAATTGAGAAGTAGATAAACACTGCTTCAGTCAATCTCTGGGTTGGCTTATGAACTGAACATCTGACTTACAAAGAATCCTAAGTGCCCTTGTGGTAGCTCAGAACCTCATCAGATCCTACCTTTATGCTTTGTGTTTAATGTCCATCATTAAAGAACATAAACGACTGTTTGTGATGCAGGAAAGTGTTCCCTCTGCGGACATGTTGTGGGGAAAAATGCCTATGCAGGACGATCCTATCCACCTAAGGTGTGACAGTGCCTTAGCAACAAACAGAAACAACTATTCTAGTATTCTTCCTTTATGAATTAAGAATGAAGAGAGATGGATGGACTAACCGGTGTCTTCCGTTTGTCCCTCGATCAGGTTTCTCTTCTCTTTGAGAATTCCCAGCTACTTGCCTTCTCGCTCGCCCAGCTTCAACAGGTTCCTGCAAGATCACAAGAAGGGAACACTACACAAAGACATAGATTCATATTCATAACTAGTTCAGGATTAGAAATAAACTAAACATACTAATGCAATCATACATCAAAGATACATCAGTATATAGGAGAAACCAAGATAGCTTTATTGATGAATAACAAGGTTCAGGAAGAGATACAACCCAGAGAGTTCCAATCCAGCATCTACCTCCCAGCGAATGAAATCCTTTCTTCACCTTCCTTCAAAGCATTAAGCACCCAATGATTCCAATCTCAAACCAACAACAATTCTTTGCAATAACAAAATTCCAGCCTCCTGGATCTCATGGAGGAGAGATCCATATATAGATGTTTGGAGAGAGGATGAGTCAGCTTGAGATCTGACTAGTGTCCTCTCCCTCTGTCAGTTCTTGCTTCCGCTTGGAGACTAAGAGCCTCTTACTCATCACTAGTCGAATTCATTGAGGCAAGTGTCATTGGAGAAGATTCTGGAAGCTTCCAGGGTCTTTCCACCTCGTTGAATGAACTTTCCATTTGTCATTTCCCGCTCAGCGCACCTTGGTAGTGCTTCTACCTGCGTTGCAGTGCACCTAGCCAGTGTAATCTCTGCATTTCAGCGCAGACAGCTAGTGGAGCCTCTGAATTGATCCTGAATTGACTTATTTTTGAGCAGTTTCTGGTGGAGAACTTCTGTGAATTGCTGTGGTTTGTTAGCCTTGTTCCTCTAGGGGTAGGAACAACATGTTTAGGGACTTTGGATCCCTTGGATTATGGACATTTCATGCTTATAGCTGTAAGGCACAAAAATGTCTATAACAATTTCCCCCTAAAGTATGAGGCCGTTTATCGGGTGAAATGCTTTATTAGGAGGATCCGAAGTTCTTTCAATGCTGGGAGGAGACCTGTAATACAATACAATACAATACATTATTTTCATACTTTTTCACAATCTAGCTGAGGCGGGAATTCCCATGCTCAGCTTTATAAATTCATTTTCATGTACATATAACAGACAATCGTCTGATGATAGACTGATGATTCTTATAGAGCCATCATCCTTTTGGTAGGATGATTATCTGTGCTGTAAAGCCGTACATTTCTATGTCTTTATTTTCTGAATATATATCGCAGCCCGGATGGATGAAACTAGATCCGGGGTCTTCAATCTCGTCCGATCTTCACTCTAAGTACAAGTCGATCCATGTGAGAATTGTTCTGAAGTCGAACATGGAAAGACATCGCTTGATTACCAGTCAATGATGTAAATTGTTAACAAGCGCAAGAGGAATCACCGATAATGAAGATGACCCTCAAGGTACTGCAGTACAATTCACATGGTGTGAATAGAGGACTTGGCATCGAACACCACGCAAAATCTTTCGGTTGAAGGTCATTTATGTGAACCTGTCGCCGGAAGTGAGAAACTTGCCATTGAGGCATGCAAGCTTCAAAGTACTGAAGGGGGTGTTCCTAGATCAACTTCTTGGATAATGAGCTGATGTCGACAAGAAGTGATCCGTCAAAGGAGGGCCTTAATGAATCCCACATCAATGACACGGAACGGAGCTAATGATTTTGATGGAGGTGAAAACGATCTGATGACATATGATTCAGGGTGGCGGTCATGAAAGAGTATAATGTATGGTAGTGGATGGGACACAGGAGACTTCTCTGAACGACTTCCCTTGAACATATGGTGACACTTATGCGATGGATCGGTAGCATTACCCCAAATATGGATGGTATGGCGAGACCATGGTGATGTGACCGGTGAATGAAACAACCCAACCTGATTGTGGTACGGAGGAAAAGTGTCATGTTCAAGAGCGACTTGCTACCATCAAAGTTTTCTTGAGTTTCTCCCAATTTTTCCCCAGTCATTATTGACCAGTACCTCTTTATTTTTGTCAAGCTTGAGGAGGATAACATATGCTTGTTCTATAACTTGCCCTTCGGGCAAGCCCATCGCTATGTTTTAACGAGCCTAGCGATAGTGAAACTCGTTCTCGTCTAAAGACAAGTTTGTCGCTATTTAATGCTTTTAACGAGTCTAACGACAAAGATAACTCGGTCCTTTTCATTTTTAGAGAGTCTGAAAAGGTACGTAAAGTCAACTCTGAAAGTCCTTTTTCGTCATCTAATCCCTTAAGTCCGAAAAAGTATAAAACAATACAGAAGGGATGAGTTTTCGATAGTTTTAACGAGCCAAACAAAACAAGCGCTCTATCTTTTTGTGAAATAATCCCTCAGGTCCAAAAAGATTAAAATCTAGAGGAGGGATAGCTCTTCCGGTCACTTTATCGAGCTGGAAGGCCAAAACTCGGCAATCTTTTCATATTTCACGAGTCAGATGAAAACAGCTTAAAGAAGACTCGTCTTTTGAGGAACGAGTGATAAAAAGGTTAGCAGCTGATTCCAGGGAAGGATTGGAATTTCCAAATCACGGCAGTGTCACAAGGATGGCTAGTGAAATCACTCTTCGCAGCTGTTCCTCAAAATGGGTAAACAATCATATGGAGGTGAATGGTCGGCCAATGGAAAAGTGGAGGTGATGGGCAAACACGACCAAGGCTTTAATGGCTGATAAATTTACATTCACGGTGGTTATTTACCGGGTAGTTCATTTTTTAACAAGCTTAAATGCGGGTGGAAACATTTGCTCGATCTTATGTTTATTTTTTAACGAGCATGAACTATGCGCTAAAACTGCTCGGATCTTGCGTTTATTTTTTAACGAGCATGAACTGTGTGCTAAAACTGCTCGATAATCCAGTCGTATGATAAGAATGTCTCATGTAAGATGCCATTTTTTATGGAGCTTGTGCCTTACCAAAGCTATGCCCCGCATCCTTTCGTTATGCAAGTTCGGAAACGACTAGTCCTACGAGTTTAAAGGGTTAGACCTACAGGTTTAAAGGGAGGACCTAAAAATTTAAAAAATAAATAGTCGCCCCTTGCTTGCACTCCAAAAGGTTTGCATGCCCCCAGGCATAAAGTACGATTTCAAGGTTACCTCTCAATTTGCAGATAAAACATTTGTTCTACCAGGAAAGGCCTACCTCTTTCAGGTTACCCAAAGATTGTTCTATTAATCTTTCAAACAAAACACTTCTTCGGCAATGTCTACCGAGATAGACAAAGGTGAGTGACAACGAGTGCCAAACACATAACTTTAACAAAAGAATCTTATTCCAGAACAACCCCACTTCCAACCACGGACGTGGTACGGACTAGTCATATTCTCCCGCGGAAACCTACCTTATACCCAAAGTTTTCCTGCCGAAGTAGACCAGGATGCATGCCCCCTGGGTTCCAGTCATATCCTTCCGAATTACTCGCGCTCATCGGGAGGACGGACCATGGGTTGAGACATTTCTTGCGTGAAGAGACTATTTAGGGATGGTATATGACTATTTGCGATGCGTGATCCGGGAAATGAAAGCTGGTCCACGAGCTTGACCACTCTTCCTTCGTGCGGAAAACACATTACTCTAAAGAGTGAGGAGATAATGGCTCCCATGAAATATATATAGTCTCGTCCAAGGAGTAGGTTATAATCCAAGGGTCCTTGAATGACCATCACGTTCATTTGAACGGTCTTCCCTTTCAATGTGATAGGCACATTGGGGAGGATCCCTAAAGGTCGACTGGTTCCTTTATCAAAGCTTGTCAGATTTCTCATTTTAGGCAAAAGCGCTGGCGAACCAAGCGCTTTCCAAGCAGTGGAGGAAAGGATACTCACAGATGCCCCTTCACCAATGATGGTGCCAGCCATGACCATTCTGTATATTTGGTCGATAATTCTGAATGGTATGCTTTCCGGCAAACGGGGTCTGCCTAGTTGGTTCCAGTCGAAGGAGACAACTAGGTTGCTTGGTGGTGGGACCGAGTATACGGCCAGGTATGACTCTGACGAAGTTCCTTCCTGCAATAAAGGAATGGGCAAATTGCCCCCTTGTTCGTCGGAGTCTGTGTTGATGAAGAGAATTTGGACGGTGTCGTCTTTATTCTCTTCTGTGATGGTATCATTCGAAGATAGAACCTCTGAAGGCAAGACCGGGTCAACTGCCGCCTCGACCTTTTGACTTTCATCAGGTATGGATTCGGATGGTTCATCCTCAATGATAGGTGCTTCGGCTGACCACCTGAGCGGGCCAGCCGGGTTCTCAACTGGTGAAGGACTTGGCAGGAGTTTTTGATATCCAGGAGGAAGTCGCGCTGGTAAAACCGGGTGATCTTCCAAAACTCTTTTAGCCTCGTCTAAGAAGGGACAACGGTGGATGGCATGGTTGCCTTCACACAGTTTGCAGGGAAATCTAGCTCTCCCTCTCCGTCCTGTGGCTTCACTTTCACTAGTTGACGGTGTGCTGTCAACATGGCTATCAGAGGTTGACGCCACCGAATTGTGCAATCGGGGAGACCAGTCCCTTAGTATCCGAGGGATGCAAGGACAATCTCTGTGAAAGTGGTCTCCCTTGTGAATGTGGCCTCCATGAAAGGTGGAAGAGTGAGCTTATCCCCAAGGAAGGTAGCTCAAATGACGGAACAACCACACCAGAGGAGGAAAGGCGACACAAACTATGCCAATAACCAGGTCTAGAGTCATCCAGAAGGCCAACTATTGGAACAAATTCGCCGAATCTGGATCATCGCGGGTGAACAACTGAGCTTTAGTGCTGACATCGCTAGTGAGAAATGTATCCAGTCAGATCATCGCTAAAGATAATAAGTAACCTCGCGCTGGAGATGAAATCGGACCATCACAGGAATCAGATGTACTTCCGCATTGGCAGCGCAGATGGACTATTTATGAGCACCCTTCAGCACTTATATTAAGTCCATAGTCATGATAAGGTAGATAACTTAGGAAAAGTGGGTCATTTGGCAGCACAAGAGAGAATTTGTTTAATATGAGCATGTTTGACTTGGACACATGACACAGTAGAAGGACTGGAGTGAAGGCAGTGACAAATTACTGTGTACAGATGCCCCCTAAAGTATGAAGCCCGAGAGAGTGGGAGAGGTGAAATGATTTACGAAACTGACTGAGTTGGAACACCATCTGGAAGAACCTGCACGCAAGTACAACTGATATCTCTGATAATGAAGTACACGTAATCTAGGTATGGGCACAGCCATCCAAAAGACATACAAACTAGGTCTATGGTATGGACACAGACATCCAGCTAATAAGACCATGATAATGATAAAGGTATGGTCGCAGCCATCCATCAATGAGTCATGTAATCACGAACCAATCCACACAGCCCAAACATGTGTAATCTGAGTTCGGGGTCTTGAACCCATCCGATCATAGTACAGATTCTAACATGCGAATAGATGTGCTGAGGTCGAGCATGATAGAAAATCGCTTGATTATCGGTCAATGATGAAAACTGATAACAAACACGAGAGAAACCACCAATAATGCCAATGGTTCTCAAGGTACTATTTAATACAGTCCATGAAGTGTGAAGAAGGAGCTAAAGTCAAACATTCGTGGAATCACCCAATCGACGACCAATGATGAAAGTCGACTGTCAGGTGCGAAGAACCTTCCATTGAGGTATGTAAGCTCTAAGGTACCAAAGGGGATCTCTTGGATAATGAGCTGATGTCGACAGGAGATGATTCTTCACAGGAGGGCCATAATGTTTCCCCCATCAACGACACGAGATAAGGAACAAGCGGTAGATGGCGAAACAGAGTATCAGAGGAGGAGGCAAGGGTGTAAACTGCAGAAGGATTATACTCTTGAACATGTCGGCGACACGACTCGGGGGGGTGGCAGCATTCAGGTACCAAGGGATTAGAGGCATGATGGAGACGGCGTGAATCAGATGGAATGAGGCTAAATGGCAACCCAAATCTACGGAAGGCCAAATGACGATGTATGGATGTCTTAACCCAATAAGAAGCAAAAGTGTCAATGTTCAAGAGTGATTAGCTGCCAATGATGGTTTCCAAAATTTCCCCCACCATTACTGGCGAGTACCCCTATTATTTTTGAAAACAAGCTTAAAGGGGATAGCATATGCTTGCAATATAAGTTTGACCGTTGGTCGAATCCAACCTAGTAATGGTTTAGCGAGCCCTAGGGAGGAGAAGCTCGAGTCTCATCATGGTTACGAGTCCAATGTCATTAGGGTTTAACGAGTCCGACATAGGTAAAACTCGGAGTCTTTTTCATGTTTAGAGAGTTTGAAAAAGACACGGAAAAGAAAACTCCAGGGGGGTCCTTTTTCGTAGATTGTGTCTCTCGAGCTCGAAAAAGTATAAAATGATACTCGAAAGAACCGCTCAACCATTACGATCAAGGAGTACTTTTCGTGATTAGTGACCTCGACTTGAAAAAGTAGAAAAGTGATCGAAATCACGTCGTTTTGTAACCAGTGACGAACCCGAAATGACAAAGGCCCGCCAATCTTTTCGTTTTTACATGGTTTGAAAAGATCTTAAAGCCGACCGCCTCTTGTTTCTTTTAACGAGTCAAGAGGAACAACTTGGTTATCTTTTCCTCTTTTAAGTCGGAAAAGAGCTGAAAGCAGACCTCCATTTTTATTCTCTTTAACGAGTCAAAAAGGGAAAAAATACTCAACAATCTTTTCATCTTTTACGAGTCAGAAAAGGGCTTAAAGGTGACTCGTCCTAGAGGAACGAGTGGTATAAAGGGGGAGAAACTGGTTCTGGAAATGGTGGAACTACTGAAAAAATGTAATGGTCAAGAGGCTGGCTAATAAAACCACTCATCACTGCGGTTCCTCAGGAAAGGAAAAACAACCAAGTGAAAGAATATGATCGGCCAAAGAGATGGTGGCGATGGAATGAAACAACCAAGGCTCATCTAGCAGATAAAAACGACAATCACGAGGTGTAAATCGGCTATGGGTGGGTTCATTTTTACACAAGCTTGAACCATGGAGAACTATGCTTGGATTTGGTTTCATGTTTACACAAGCTTGAAACGAAAAACTATGCTTGTTATAAGTTCGTATGCCCCCAGGCATAATGACGCAAATCGAGGTACATGCCCCCCAAGCTTCATTGCATGCAATGAGGTGGATGGAATGAAGGTTCACGTTTGAGATCTTGGAAAGAATTGACTTGGATTTTACGAGATCTTAATCAAAGACTCGATTTGCAAAGGGAGTTTTTTCATTTTTTAATGAGGTTGACACAGTGAAAAAGAACGATCCTCATAACCCTTGTTTCATATTTTAACAAGGTTGACATAAGATCAAAAACTTTCCTCAAGATTCCTTGTTTCATTTTTTAACGAGCTTGACACAAGACAAGGAACTGTGCTCATAACACCCGGTTTCATTTTTTAACGAGGTTGAGACAGGAACAAACTATCCTCGTCACTTCGTGGTTCATTGGCCATATGAGAACATGGATCCCAAGAGGTCTTCGCGGGATGGAAGGGACACACTCTGGGAGGAATACATGTCATGAGGCACTAATGACAGATCAAGTTCCAATGCCCCCAGTACATGATGTACGAGACCATTTGCATGATCATCAATAGAGGCGGAGACGAAACGGGTAGCCACATAATTGACCTGTGGCAAGGAAGGCATTGCTTGCGAGCAAGAACCAATAGGGGACGACGACTGCATAGGAGGCACCGGGGGACTAAAGAACGATAATTGATCTACGGTCACCATTCTTCCATCGTGTGGAAAACAAACCACACAGAAAAGTGAAGAGACGAGGGCCCCCATGGCATAAACATAGTCACAACCAAGGAGAAGACTGAAATCTAAAGCACCTTGGACAACCATGATGTCTATATAGATGGATTTGCCTCCCAAAGTAACAGGAAACTTCAAGAGGATCCCTAAAGGCTGACTGGTTCCTCCGTCAAACGCCAACAGATTCTGCGTGACCGGCACAAGCTGTGAGGAGCCCAAAGCTTGCCAAGTAGTGGAAGACATAAGACTGACAGATGCATCCTCATCCAAGACAGTGCCAGGCACTGCCTTATCATAGGCATGTACTGTAATATGGAAAGGCACATAGGATGGAACGCGGAATGTAGTCAATTGACTCCAGTCGAAGGAGACGACCGAACTACATGGTGGGGGAATCGTGTGATTGCCGCCCCGCTCTACAGGAACCGAAGAAGGACTCTCATGATCAGCAAGGATAGGAGGGTCGTTCTTGGACTTAGGAGAATTTGATGAGACGAGAAGTACATGAGCATGACACTCTACCAAAGCAGAGTTATCAACAGGGGGTGAACCCGAGTCGACACTCTTTCCGACCAATGGTTGGTTTGGAACAGGCTTAGCACAGCCAGGCTCGGAAGGAGGAGGACAGATAAGAGAAGAATCTAAGTGAATCTCTTTGTCGACGGGGAGAGGGTCTGAAGAGAGCCTCTAATAACCAACGAGAAGTTGGGGTGAAGAAGCTATAAGACTTTCCAAAATGGTGGAAGCTTTATCCATGAGCGGACAAAGGTGAAGGGAATGGTTGCCCTCACACAGTCTACAGGGGAATCGAATCTTCCCTTTCTTCTTATTGCTGCCATTTGATAGGGTAGCATCGGCGTGAGCTTTAGAGGATGACGAGGGACAAGCCAGATCACGAGACCATACTTCTAAGACCCTAGGGATGCCAGGACAATCATGAAGAAGATGGTCACCCTTGCACAATTTACAAGGAAACTTCACCTTCCGCGGAGGAGCGGAGGGCGGTACGACCTGAGAAGTACTTAGAGCAAGAGCTGCACAGGTGGCCTCACGTTTATCAGACTTTTTCTTCTTCTTCATCTTCTTCTTCTTCTTAGTCTCCTGGTTACTAGATGTGAAACTTTCACTAGGCGAAGGAGGAGAGGAGGAGGAAGAAATAGGGGAAGAAGGCATAGGCTCAACCTTGGAATCAACATATCGTGGTTCGGACGAAGGAGATGGTGGAACAGGAGTCATGACACTTAGGACCACCGAGGTTGAAAACAACCAAATGGGTAAACCAATGGTTAACCCAGGCAAGGACAGTGTTGCCATATATGGAGCACCGGCATTTCCAAAAGGAGGAAACGGACTAGGATTTCCATCTGGGGGAAAACCTTGGTCGGTAGACTCAGGGAATGTTGCCAACGAGAACAAGCCTAAAAAAACACTCTTCTCACAACCAAGAACTTGAACTATTACTAGGAATATTTCGTGGGAAGTAAATTTTATGACGCAGGAACAAAACTGGACCTTTTCATATTTCAAGAGTCAAGAAAAGGATGAAAAGGTGACTCTATCTCTTTCGAGGTTTAATGAGCCTAAAAGGACAAGTGCTCAGATGGACCTTTTCTTTTAGGGAGTCCAAAAAGGAATGAAAATGACTACTCTGGAGAACTAAGCAAAAGGTTTACCAAACAACCCGTAAAACTGCATATACACATTGGTAGTCATATGAAAACCAAGGACTTTCCATATGGCAGTCAATCTTCCCGAATGCTGTGTTCGGTGTGTTACAGTTTGCAAAGCGGCAGACATGGCTTCCTAAGGATAAAGGATGATAACCTAGTGGGGTCTCCCAACATATACTCGACAGTACATGGGAGCACAATTCCATACTAGACCACTATTGAGTCACAAAAGGAGGAATCACCCAACCTTGAGTGAAAACAAAAGTGACTTGGTTTAACAACACCGGAGCATGTCTCTAGCCTAGACCTCTAAATAGTGTGCATTATGTTCCAATGCATTGTTAGGTTTATTCAGTTCATTTTAGAGTTGATCTTGAATTATGTTTCAGTTTTCAGGCCTTACTGTATGGATACAACAAATCCAAGGATGCAGATAGAATGAGAAAAAATATCCTTTTTCTTCAATGAACACCTACCTACGGGAGGGTAGAGAGATCATTCCTAAACCAAGAAAACCAAGACAACAAAGGCAGTCACTCAATGCATATAGACATCAATTCCTAAAGTGCACAGATACTACTAATGAGAGATTTAATCATTCGCTTTCCAATATGAAAACTTGAAATGCAAATTCACTTTCACTTTCGTATACTAAATGGATGCAATCCTTTTGATTTTGATGTCTTTAAATCTAGAAGAAACAAATAAGAAACAAGCGTGGAAAAAAACCGGTTGATCCAAACAATTGTGATCTATGTTCGGCACTGAAAAGAAATCGAATCAATACCAAATATTGGTCCAATAACAGTCATTAAACAATCAACCTAAAATGAGCAATGGGGAAGGCTCAATCAAACTAACAAAAAGATGCAAACGAACCTTGAGCAAACCAACAACCAAGCCAACTAATTCAAGAAACTTGAAATAATGAACTAGGTCACATAGGTGAAAAAGCAAGATTCATTCAACGAAGTCGACAAGAGAGTGCCTTAACCATAAACAGTGAAAAACAAGCTACTAAGCAAGCAATAAAAGCAAGGGACTAGCAGGATTGATGGACTCAGAAGGAAGAATTGAGAAAATTAATTCTACAACAATCAATGCGAGTAATACACAAGCAACTAGTGCCGCTAAAGAACTAACCGCAACAACATAGCGATGTTAGTGCGAAAGTACACAACTTTTCCGCAATGGTCGGATTTTTAGAACCGTCACAACTGTGAGACGTAATTACGCGATGCACAAGATATTAAAAAAGGGTGAGTGTGATGACAGCACGACTGTTAAATTTTAATCTAGGATGGTGTTCAAAACAATGACAGGCGAACAAAAACTCCCAAATAAAAAATAGTCAATCCTTCAATCAAATAGAGGTACTTCCCAGATCAAGCTAGGAAACTCAAAAGGCTGATAACTAATCCCCAAAATTCAAAAGAGACCAAATCAAAAATCAAAACAAGAGAAAACAAGAGAAAAACATAGGATAGACTCCCCAGTGGGGTCGCCAATTTGTGATGCAGGAAAGTGTTCCCTCTGCGGACAGAGGCAACCCCTCTAGCCCTAGAGTGGGTCTAGTCACAAACAAGGACAGATCAACAATAGCTTTCCTTAAACAGTCATAGTTGGAGGCCTACCTCAACCAGTGGTCGATGGAGTTCTGTTGCGCTGCTCCAACTTCTGCTTCCTTCTCCTCAACGAGTAATCAACCTGAAAAAATGCAAAGGAAATACAACAAAGCATGTAACCGGAAAAAAATAATGATCTATTTACTCACAAAGTCAAGAAGTCATGAGCTATCAATTAAATTACATAAAAGGCATAGGAAAACATCATTGATTGTATTAATAATGGAATAAGAGCAAGCTTACAACCAAAGTCTTGACGTCGCAAGCCTTCTCAGATGTATCCAGCCAGCATGTTCTTCAAGCATTCACTCTTTGAAGATGGATCTCCCAACATACAAGATTCTCTCTCACTCATAAGTTTTACACAATGTTAAGGGCACTCTACAACCTTCCACAAGCTATCAACAATCCCACACTTGTCACACTCACACCAGCTACACTAACAACACTACTCAATCCAAGAATTTACCAACTAGCCAACTATCCAACTATCCAAACTAGCAGTGCATAGCAATGGTGAGAGTTTAAATAGGAGAAGGAGTCTCCATGAAAGGTGGAAGAATGAGCTTATCCCCAAGGAAGGTAGCTCAAATGACGGAACAACCACACCAGAGGAGGAAAGGTGACACAAACTATGCCAACAACCAGGTCTAGAGTCATCCAGAAGGCCGACTGTTGGAACAAATTCACCCAATCTGGATAATCGCGGGTGAACAACTGAGCTTTAGCATTGACATCACTAGTGAGCAATGTAGCCAGTCAGATCATCACTAAAGATAATAAGTAATCTCACGCTGGAGATGAAATCGGACCATTGCAAGAATCAGATGTACTTCCGCGCTGGCAGCGCAGATGCACTGTTTATGAGTGCCCTTCAGCACGTATATTAAGTCCACAGTCGCGATGAAGCAAATAACTTAGGAAAAGTGGGTCATTTGGCAGCACAAGAGAGCATTTGTTCAATATGAGCATGTTTGACTTGGACACATGACATAGTAGAAGGACCGGAGTGAAGGTAGTGACAAATTACTGTGTAACACTGTTTATCATTTTAAATTGCATATTTAGGAATTTCACATCTACATCATGCGGTGAACCTTGAAAGACAAACTTCTAAGCAAGATCAACTCTAAAATAAACCTCAATGAACATAAAAGCGCTTTGGAATCTAACGCAACACAACTAGAAGTCTAGGCTAGAGATGTGTTTCGGCATCGTAAAACCTGGTAACTATCGTTTTAATTGAAGGTTGGGTGATTCCTCCTCTTTGATACGTCAAGTGCCAGTACGGACTTGTGCTCCCGGTACCGTTGAGTATATATTGGGAGACCACAATAGGCTGATATCCTTTATCCTTAGGAAGCTGTGTCTACCACCCTATTGATCGTAATGCACTGAACACAACATTCAGGAAGATTGATTGCCGTACATAAGTCCTTGGTAATTTCTCTATAATTTATCACCAAGGTGTATTTTGCAATTTTACGATCGATTTGGTAAACCCTCTGTCTAGACTTCCAGAGCAGTCACTTCCGTTCCTTTTCGAATTCTTAAAAGAAAAGATCCATCTGAGCACTTGTCACTTCAGGCTTATTAAAAATCGAAGGCGACTAGAGTCCCCTTTAGCTTTTTCTCGACTTTTAAAAATTGAAAAAGCAAGTTGCATCAAAGTGTCTTAAAATTCATTTGAATCGGAATAACAGTTTTCCCATTTAATTTTTGAGTTGATCAAGTAATCCGCAATCATGGAAGAAATTTAATCAAAACCCCGTCGTTCACGGAGCCTAGTGAGTCAACTGTCTTCGACCGTGGAAACGAAACCACCCCAGTAAAGCGTTCTCATTTAATTGAGTCCAATTCACCTAATTTATTTGAAACTTGCGTTTCAACATCATCAGAGACTACAGTTACTCAAATTATATTTGGTACATTTGCCTTTACAGAAGAAGTTCCTCAGTTACAAGAGGACATTGGAACTGATCCTAGTGTAACGGTAGACACCTCTATTCCTGAAGCAGCTCCACCTAGGACTGGTCAAGAAACTGAAGTTCACTTACCTGAACATCCGGAAGTTGAATTCCAGAATTTAGAAGCTATCACCCCTCCAATATTTGTTACTGCAGAAGCTACACTTTCTTCGGCTCTAGAAATATTTTACGGACCTGACGGTCTCCCTCTTCCACTTGGATTGATTGCTATAGAAGAGATAGTAGAGGATCTCCCACCTAGTACTCCAGTGCATTTTGGAACTGGTATCCACTTACATCCTTCTACTATAGAAGTTAGTTCTTGTTCATCGCAAGTTCCTGTCGAATCACTATGAAATCTTTTGGATAGACTAAACATGTCTGAACAACCATCAACATCTAGGACTGTGTCAACTGACATAGCTACAGCAGAGCTTCGTACTGCTGTTCCTACAATGATTGCTGGTATACCATCTGTCCCGACAAGTTATCAACAACAAGTCGGAGTCCAATCATGGACTGTTTTCGACGACATGGTCAGTTCCCATTTCTTCATCCGGATCCTAATATGGTATTTCTTATGTTGAAACTCAACAAGTTGATCCAATGTGTCTTCAAAGGCAAATCTACCATTTAAGTACTGGATTACGACCATATGGGGGGCAGTATGCCTTTTCTTTGTTCCCTCCTAGAGAACAACCATATGAGAGTTTACAACAAATTTCAGGTCAAGCTGGAATTACATCTAGTGATTGGGTACCAATACTACCTCAACAACCAAGGGTTGTATATTTAATGCAACCAGTCCATCCTATGTCGAATATTCCCACTACACCTACTATTGTGACTATATCGCAAGTACAAGCACTACCTGTTGTATGTCAACCTCAAGTTTCTCAGGTTGCAATACAATAGCCTCTCATCTTAGTGATTCAATCAAAACCTCAGGTTAGTGCCTCCTTATCTCGAGTGACTCAGGCTCAAACAAGTACTATGACTCCACATCTTGATTAATCATCCAGTATTGGACAACAAAAAATGGTCTAACAACCATGGCTGGTTCAATATCAACAACTGCAATTCCAGCAATCATACCAAGGACCTGAGCAACAAGTCTTTGTAAGTAATGGGCAACCTCATTTCCAAAGTGGTTACCAACAACCATACTATAATGGTTATGCCCATCAATCTTATCAAAGTTACCGGCATCAAATACATTATGTTGGTATGCAAAGACTTACTGCTTAGGCGATTCCATGTTATCCTGGTTATGCTTCGCCTAACCTGAATCAACAATTGTCCTTTGTAGCAACTCTAGAATTACTAGATCTAAACTGACTGACAAATGATCCAATTGCTTATGCCCCTTGGTGGCCTGCGATTCCTCATAAACTTCCCTCTGATATTCCTAAATTCAATGGAAATCTGGGTGAAGATCCATCGAATCATGTGATGACTTTCCATTTGTGGTGTTCATCCAACACCCTGAATGATGATTCAATTAGGCTTCACCTTTTCCAGTGAACGTTAATAGGTCCGACAGCTAAATGGTATATAGAATTTCCTAGAGCTTCGTTTGACAACTTCAGTACCCTTGCCACTACCTTTTTAACCCATTTTCAGTTACCCATAAGGTACGAAATGGGGACATAACTCCTTACCAACTTTAAACAGACAACAGCCACTCACATATCTGATCATATTCATGAGTGGCGGCGTTGTCGAAGAATGGTGAAGACGTACGTTCCTGATCAGCTTTTAGCTAAATGGTTTATAAAGTCATTATTACCCTCTATTACAGAGGATGTGGCTAAGGGAGGAGTTGTCACTGAAGAGAAAGTCATTGCTCGTGCGCAATATTTAGACTTTATCTATACTCAGTCTAGCATGCTCTACGACAAAATTCTTGACGCTCCTAGACCAAAATTTTCCATTCCTCCTCCTCCTAAATCAAATAAAGACTCTCATGCCGGCGATGGTGTGATAGGTATGAAAAGCACGAAAACCGCAAAGGCTACATCTAAGAAAGCCCATATGGTTTCTAGTCAAAAGGTAGATGAGGAACCTCTCGCCTCGAAGGTCAATGCCGTGTCAACTGACAAAGGCAAAAATGCTAAGCAACCAGGCGGCAAGAATAAAGGGACAAACAAAAAAAGAAACAGGAGGATTTGACTCCTGAGAAACCTTATGGAAACCATACTGGAAGGAAGAAACCTAATCATCCATGTTTCATATGTGATGAGGACCATTACACAAAAGATTGTACACATCAAGCTGAAGTCAAGAAGTTTTTCAAAAAGACTTCAAAAACCTCAGCGATATTGACTGATCCGTTTCCAAATCTAGAAACTAACCTGGTTGCTAATGATCGTGCTTCCCCATCCCAAGTGCTTATGCTATCCATCTCAAAACAGCAAAATGACACTTTGATATCTATGAGGAATAAGGATTATGGAAATCCACAATCATCGAATGGCAAGGTTACATATCAACCAAGCAATTCGAAAAAAACTTCTTCAGAAGTTGTCCCACCAATCATTCCTGAATTAATAATAAAACCGCCTAAGGGAGTAGTACATAAATCGAAATTTAATCCTCGTGCTCGAGCAGCACAGAATTATAATATAGTGGAGGATCTGGCCCAATCACCATCCACCATGTCAACACTTGAAGTACTACAAAATTGTCCATCCCAAAAACAGGCTTTGTTATCAGTGATAGGTGGGATTGATCCAGCGGATTCCAATCTAGTGGCCTTTAATCATAAAGGATACGAACCTCAGTTACCAACACAACTTTCTTTCCTCATACAGGTAAAATCCCTCAACAAAACTGTTCATCGAACAATAATTGATGAGGGAGCATCTACCTATATTATGTCAATGAGTTGCTGGAAAACTTTAGGCTCTCCACCCTTGTCACGATCATCAACGACATTGAAAGCGTTCAATGGAAGAACATACATGCCATATGGGATATTAAGTAACTTGCAAATCGAACTGGGGGGCAAGACAGTAGAAATTGAAGTCGAGGTCATTGATGGAAACCTTGACTACAACATCCTATTGGGCATGCCCTAGATTTACGCTATGGCTGCTGTTGTGTCAACATATTTTAGAAAGATTGAATTCCCCTTTCAAGGCAGAATCACAATTGTTGACCAACTCACCTTCCTCCCCAAAATTTCTCAAGTTACCAGAAGCATTCTGTTGATCCATGGAAGCTTTCAATTGCTTCAAAATATTGGAGTAGGTCTCCTAAAAGACCCTTCTTTAATGGGCACTTTTTCCCTTCTGCCTCCGAGTAATCTAGTGGAAGTGGCCATAGTGGAAACCTGTCACATGATATCTTCTACATCATCAAAGATTAAGAAGAATCTCGAACATTTTGTTAGCATGGATCATCGCCAGGTGTTGCGCCCAAGCCCCATAGAATTGTTGTAGCAATCAATATTCTGGGCATGGGTGGCAAACCCAAATCAACGCTCGACAAGTGTTTGGATAGATAGGTCTCTAGAGTATGGTACCTCTTCTGATCCTTGGTCACATGTACATTCTACAGATGAAGGAATCATTCAGTCAATGATGATAGGAGAGACACCATGGGAAGATCACCACCATCATTCCTGACCTCAAGATAACAACAAGGATTACTCTAACGACCTTAATCATCCTTCAATTTTTTATTTTCTATCGAATACTGTAAATACGGTGGATTCAGAGTGAAATCTGTCCAATATTGAAGAAACTATTGCCATTAATATCTCGACCAAACCAAATGTTGTAGAGAATATACATGTTGGCAAATCTTGTTCTCCTTCAGAACTAGAAATATATTACGCTCTCTTTCGCGAATTCAGAGATGTCTTTGCTTGGTCATACGAAGAAATGCCAGGCATTGACTCGAGCATTGTTGAACATGAAATCAAGATGTATCCTGATGTCAAACCAATAAGACAACGGCTTCGACCGGTTCACCCGAAGAAAGTTGTTGCCATTAAAGCAAAAGTTGAAAAACTTTTGCATGCTGGTTTCATTTACCCCATTCCTCTCCCTGATTAGGTATCAAATATTGTTCCTGTGATGAAAAAGCAAGGAACGATTAGAGTGTGCATCAATTATAGGGATGTAAATTAGGCTTGTCCGAAGGAAAACTATCCTACAGCCTTCATCGAACAGATAATTGATGAATGTGCTGGATGCGAAGTCTTTTCATTTATGGATGGATTTTCCGGATACAATCAAATCAATATCCACCCACAGGACCAGTTGAAGACTGAATTTATATGTCCATGGGGCACGTTCGTGTACCACAAACTACCTTTCGGTTTGAATAACGAAGGGAAACATTTCAGAGGGCAATGATCTACGCCTTCTATGAAATCAAACACATCGTTCAATAGTATCTTGAGGATTTACCAGCTCATTCGCAAAAGCAGATTGATCATCTGCAGCATCTGAGAGCTATATTTCTACGTTGCTGACACTACAAGATACGACTCAATCCACACAAGTGTGTGTTTTATGTTGGTTCTGGTTGGTTACTTGGTTTCGTAGTTTTTAAGGACAGAATTCGACTCGACCCATGTAAGGTTCAGGCAATTATCGACATGCCTCCACCTTCAAATTTGCTTTAGATTTAGAAACTCTAAGGGAAAGCAAACTTTCTAAGGAGGTTCATTCCAAATTACACTGAACTTGCTAAAGGTTATGCACATCTTTTGAAAAAAGAAGTTCCCTTCAACTCGGATCAGGTTGCACAAGATTCCTTTGATGCTTTGAAAAGTTCCCTAGTAAAAGCATCATTAATGTATGCTCTTGATTATCAAAAAGACTTTAACCTGTATCTCGCTGCCACAGATACAACCATCGCAATGGTTTTAGTACAAGAAGACAATGGAATGGAACATCCTACTATTATTTAAGCCGAAACTTAAATGATACGGAAAGTAAGCACTCCTACGTTGAAAAACTGGCTTTGGCAGCTGTCCAAGTAGTACAAAGATTTCGACACTATATACTCTTTCGCAAAACTACCATCTTGTCAGATTGCAACCCTATGACCTACATCCTGTCGCATCAATTGCTAGGGGGCAAGTATTCAAAATGGATAGCCATTTTGAAAGAGTTTGATTTGGAATTCACCAAATCCAAATCAAAGAAATATCTGGTTTTTGCGGAGTTACTTTGTGACCTCCCATAGTCGTCCAACAATTTAACATCTCAAGCATCGATCATGGATGAAGCATTGGTTCTGATATCATCAAGTGACCCATGGTACGGAGACATACTAATCTATCTCCAAACACAAACCTTTAGGCCCAACACCTCTCACTCAGAACAGTGACGTACTCGATACCAAGAAAAAGACTACATGATCGTTGGTGATACAATTTACGTCGTGGTGTCGATACAGTTCTGCAGGTGTCTCACACAAGAGGAGGCCGAAAAAGTCCTGAATAACTGTCATTCAGGCCCACGTGGGGGGCATCTATCTGGCTACGCTACTGCATAGAAAATCTTGCGAGCTGGCTACTTTTGGCCTACTATTTTCACAGATTGCATAATAGCAGTAAGAAGTTGCCATGCTTGTCAATTTTTTATATCACAAAACTAGATTACCACCCGCACCACTGCATCCAGTAGTTTCTGTTGGGCCATTTTCAAAATGTAGCATAGATTTCATGACATGTAACCCCACCTCGGCCAGGGGGCATGGGTATATCATAGTCATTGTCGACTATTTTACAAAATGGGCCAAGGCACTGCCTACATTAAACAACAGCGGCGAAATGGCTGCTCTTTTCTTTTTCAATCATGTAGTCTCTAGGTTCAGTGTTCCACAGGCTATAGTCACAGATCATGGATCGCATTTTCGCGATCACATGATGGTTGAATTGACTGCCAAATTAGGACTGTCCCACGATAGTTCTACTCCATATTATTTGTAGGCTAATGGACAAGTTGAAGCAATCAACAAAGTCCTCAAGCGCATGCTGCAGAGAATGAAAGGAGCCCACAAATAGGATTGGCATTTAATCCTGTACTCAGCTCTATGGGCATATAGAACCTCAGTGAGAAATGTGACCGGGTTTACACCCTTTCAGTTGGTGTACGGCCTGGAAGCTGTCTTACCAATTCAATGTGAGATTTCATCTCTAAAGCTCGCAATCGATCTACTCCCCGAAACTTCAGAGGAAGAGGCTCGTTTCTTGGAACTAATCCGCTTGGATGAAACCCGTCGTGACGCCGCACTGGCTAACAAAATGCATAAGAAACGTGTCAAAGCGCAATTTGACAAAAATGTCAAGCCTCGTGTCTTCTCCGAAGGTGACCTGGTCTTACTCTATGATCAAGACTCTGATAAATTGGGAGCAGGTAAGTTCCAATCATTATGGATGGGCCCCTACATTGTTAAACGTGTATTAGAAAAAGCAGCCTACGAGCTGGTAGATTACGATGGAATTCCACTATCACAACCTCGGAACGGGTTGTATCTTAAGCGATACTATGCTTGATCAAGTGTAGTTATCTCTTTAAATGCTTTTGTTTCATTTTTGTTTTCGTCAAGAGTTTTCATTTTGGTTAAGTAATCCACTTTGCATTTATTGCAGATGTCGGACTTTTTGGAAACATTCGTTGGGTACGCTAACGAAGCTAGTCATAGAATGCAGAACCTATCTTCTGCAGCCTGGGCCATCTTTGATCCAAGCGACGAGTTAGTGAGTTTCAGGGGGATATGTATTGGTCAATCAACGAAAAACATTGCTGAGTACATCGCGTTGATAAAGCTTCTCTCTGATACCATTTCACATGGCATATGCCGACTTATTGTCAGGCTAGATTCGCAACTCGTCATTCTAAAACTTACTGGTGTCTATTCAGTTCAGAACCTAGCTATCTATTGTATGTTCCTAAGAGTCAAGATTTTGGAAAGCAGTTTGATTCCATTCAATATCAAAAAATTTCCAGATACTTAAACACTTTAATTGATTCATTAGTGAATTATGTGTTAGACAGACATTTGCAACATTTGTAAAGAAAAGCATTTTACATCAACACTTGCATCTAGATCATATAACTTAACCAAAATAAACTCCGAAAATAAAAAAATATATAACTGTTTATAGTTTCACATAATTTTTTGTGTACAAGGCAAAATCAGTCATGCGACCAAGAAACTCAAAATTAAATGCAGAAAAGCATCCTATACTAATGATGCTGGTGATAACATGTCACCGCCTGTGCGATCATACACAGGAGCCTAGTCCATCGACTCGGAATGCCAGTAGTATGGTGCTGTAGCCTTAGAGGTAAATCGTCGGTCCTCACATCCTGGATACCAAGGGTAAGACCCTCGATCTGATCCTTCAAAACTGCCAGGGTCTTTTCTGTGTCCAAATCACGAAGGAAAACCCTCTCTACAGCTTCTCCTGCTGGAACGCCAGCTGTCACCCTTGGGCATGCCGCTGGTCTCACTAGCCTAACATCTGCACAAGTACATGAGTTCAATTAGTCTCGATAAATCACAAAAAACATTATAAAACTGATAAACAAAGATATGGTCAAAATCTTTACCTATCAACCCCCACTGCTCACCAGTCGGCAACGCCAAATCCGGGTCACCTTGGAAGTCCATCCCGACATACAGATACTTTTAGAAGACCATCTCCTGACAGTCAAACCACTCAAAGAAGGCATCAGAGAAAGTTATCTGTGGCTGAATAGCATGTCTGGCCATGAGATCGACCCATCTCTGCATCTTGGGTTCCCTCAGTGCTGGCAATCCTAGTGAAATATGCTCTGGCTGCATTAGTGGGATCCTCTCTAAGGAAAAGGTAGTCAAAATGGAGCCATATCTGAAGTTCTTGGATCTTCCATTCTTTACCTTGGAGAGCTGTTCTTTTATCATCGGAAATACTGCATCACACCAGTTGAATACCTTTGGTTCCAAGCATTCTAAAGCATACTACACATAAGATCTGTTCGCCAAATGAAGAGCTGCACTACCAGCCAATCTAGAAAAGGTGAATAAAATGGTCCTCAGAGACCGATCAGTGACGTCCCAAATATTGATCTTGCCATCTCTACTAGGCTGAGATCCATCTCTACAAAGCTAACATATATAATCTCTCACCGGTTCGCCCCACAGGCGGATCCCGATAGTGAAAGAGGGGCACCTCGCCTCGATAACCCCGTCAAAAAGTAGATGTCCTCGAATTTCAGTGGGATGGATTTACCTCTAATCTGGAACACCTGGTTGACCGGATCCCATGCATCAAGGAAATACTACTACAACCTAATTTGTTGCCTCATGCTAGATATATGGAAGAATTTGAGCAAACCACAGTTTCGCAATGCAGTAACAGTACCCTAATCATGCAAGGCAATCATGTCTTCTTCTTCATGCTCATGTTCACGCCATGTGATGACCATATTGATCCAAAAAATATCTGAGTCACAGACAAAAGATGAATTAGGATCCAAATTTGAGCAAAAACAGGCAAAAATTTCATGAGAAATCACTGTGCAAAGTTTCCCTTCTGCGCCCATCGCACCCTGCCTTTGGACTAGGTGAGATGTATACTAACTGGCCAATGCACAACTCAGTATGCATCGCACCTTTTGATATAGGGCAGGTGTGATGATGGGAGAACGTTTCTTCAAATCTCAGGGGCTCAGAAAAAGGGGAAAACTTGCTCAAAATCAGAAAAGGATGGAATGAAAATGAAGAGCTCAGGGTTAGCTCCTACCTGGTCCTGATGGCACGGAGAATAGTCCACTGGATCTCCCAAAATCAGCAGATGAATTTTGAGGCAGAAAACCGCTCTAGAGCTCCAAATCCCAAATTTGAAATGAAATGGTAAAAATGAGGGGCAAAACTACTTTTTATGTTACTATTCATGTACTTCAAGTAAAATGTTAGTTTTTAATCCATTTTTCAAGCATATATATATGTGTATTTCTAATCAATTTGATGGAGCAATTGAGTAGTTTGAACGACCGAGAAAAGAATCTAACGTGTTAAACAGTAAATTAAATATCATTGACCAATATCAAGAGCAATGTTCCCGCAAGGTTCAAGCTCATTGAAAAATCAACCCGCACTGAGCACATGTTGGAAAAAGGTTCAAGCTCATTAAAAAATAAACCTGCCTCTGGTAAATAACCTTTTGTAATCTCTTTGCTATCTGCCCTTTTGAACTTTTGTTGTGTTCCTTCCATCATCTCCATTTCATACGACCGACCATACACTTCCACCTGATTGTTTACCCTTTTGAGGAACATATGCAACGAGTGATTCTGATTGCCACCCTCTTCACACTGCCATGTTTTGAGAAGTTCCAAACTTACCTGGAACCAGCTGCTACCCAGAAATATCACTCATTCCTAAAAGAAGAGCCTCTTTTAAAATCTTTTTAGACTTGTTAAATATAAAAATATCGTCGAGCTATTAGCCTTCCCAGCTCGTTAAAGTAAGGGGAATGCTATCCCTCTCATATATTTTAATCTTTTTGGACTTGAGGGATTATTAAACAAAAAGATTGAGCGCTTGTCTTTGTCGGCTCGTTAAAACTATTGAAAAGTCATCCCTTTTGTATTATTTTACACTTTTTCAAACTTAAGGGATTATGCCACGAAAAAGGACTCTTGGAGTCTCCTTTTCGTCCGTTTTTAGACTCTCTGAACAAGAAAAGGACCGAGTTATCTTTGTCGTTAAACTCATTAAAACAATAGCGACAAACTTGTCCACCTAGACAAGAACAAGTCTCACTGACGCTAGGCTTGCTAAACATAAAGCGATAGGTTTGCTCGAAGGGAAAATTATAGACCAAGCATATATTATGCTCCTCAAGCTTGTCAAAAATAAATAGGTACTGGTCAGCAATGATTGGGAAAAATGGGAAGAGAACTTGAAGAACTCTATTGGTAGCAAGTCGCTCTTGAACATGACACTTTCACTCCATCACCGTGATTGAGTTGGGTTGGGTTTCCATTCACCATCACCATTGGTCTGACGTGCCATCCATGGGGTTAACTCTACCAGTCCATATCAGTGTCGCCAATATGTTCAAGAGAAGTCATTCAGAGAATTCACCATCCAGAAAACACCTCATCCACTGCATTACATCCACGCTTCATTTTTCATGACCACCATTCCTGAATCTCATATCATCAAATCATTTTCACCTCCACAAAAATCATTTGATCCATTTCATGTCGTAGATGTGGGATACATTAAGGCCCTCCTATGACAGGTCACTTCTTGTCGACATCAGCTCATTATCCAAGAAGTTGACTCAGAAACAACCCTTTCAGTACTTTGAAGCTTGCATGCCTCAATGGTAAGTTTCTCACTTCTGGTGACAGGTTTACATCAATGACCTTCGACCAAAAGAATTTGCGTGGTGTTCGACATCAGTTCATATATTCACACCACGTGAATTGTACTGTAGTACCTTGAGGGTCATCATCATTATCGGTGATTCCTCTCGTGTCTATTAACA
Source organism: Pinus tabuliformis (assembly GCA_031772625.1). Lineage (NCBI taxonomy): Eukaryota > Viridiplantae > Streptophyta > Pinopsida > Pinales > Pinaceae > Pinus > Pinus tabuliformis. Next base: position 315,909,286 of record CM062811.1, read on the forward strand.
GTTTACATCATTGGCTAGTAATCAGGCAATGTCTTTCCATGTTCGACTTCAAGAACATCTTTTCACATGGATTGACTTGTACATCGGGCAAAGATTGCACGAGTTTTAAAGACCCTGGATCTAGTTTCGTCCATCCGGGCTGGGATATATTCAGGAAAATAAAGACATCAATTGTACACAAAAGCTGCACAGATAGTCATCTAGCCAGGGAAGATGACTCTTCATGCAAAGAATCACAAGTCTACAACTACAGACGCTTGTCTGTCCTATGTACATGAAAATGAATTTATAAAGCTGAGCATGGGAATGCTCGCCTCAACTAGATCATGAAAATAATATGATGATGATGTATTGTATTGTATCTTATACAAGTCACCTTCTAGTTCAAATACCTCGGATCCTCATGAATAAAGCATTTCACTCGGCATCAGAAGATTTATGACCTCATGCTTTAGGGGGCAGCTGTTATAGACATATTTGGGCACTGCAACCCCAAAATCATATGTCCATAAACTAAGGGTTCATTAAGTCCCTAAGAGTGTTGTTTCACACCCTAAAGGATCATGGTCAACTGATTACATCATTTCCCAGAAGTTCCACATGAAAAACTACTCAGAACTGGCCAAAACTGGACCATACAGACTGCTACATGGGCAAGGTGCGATGCATATTGACTGCTTAACTAGCCTGGTGCGATGCATACTCAAATGGCCTTCTGTGGGGTGCGATGAGTGAGAATAGACAAATGACAGAGACAGTTTGCAAGGTGGATGATCATGGAATCTTCCAAAAACATCTCCTGTGACACTTGCCTCTCTGAATTCGCCCAGGGATGAGTAAGAGATCATGAAATCTCCAAGTGGAACCAAGAACTATCAGTGAAATGACACTAATAAAAAACCCAGAGCTAAATCACACCCTTGAAAGACATCTATAAATGGATCCCTCATCTGAGAGATCAAGGAGGCTGGAATTTTGTATTTTGTAAGGAAGTGCTGTTGGTTTGCTGAGAAGAGACATTGCATTGTTGGGTGATTTTCTTGTTCATGAGGTGAAGAGGGCTTCTACAACTAGGAGGATCAGACAACTGGGTTGTAATCCTATCTTACATTACTATTAATAAATTTCTTTGAGTTTTCCTCCATATGATCTTGTATTTGTGAATCTTATTGTTTATGAATGCAATTCTATGGTCAATGTGTTTATGATTCCGCATTGTTTATGATGTTTTATATAGATATGCTTTGATAGTTTGCTGTTACTTTGACTCTACAGGTACTCTTTGAAGCGGGACAAGTAGGAGAGGAGTGGCAATTTCTATCAAGGAAAGGAGAAATCAAACTAGGATCAAAGCGGAAGATCCAGGTTGGTCCTCTTTTCTTCTCTTCCATCTATCACACTTAAAGGAAATCTTGAAAAGCTTTCATTGTTTCTTTCTAAGATAGCACCTGTCTTAGTGGGATTAGAAGTTCGAATCAACACTATTTTTCCCTGAAACAAGAGGTTCCCAACCTTATGTAACCTACAACATTTGAATGATACTCCTTCATAGTCCAATATTTTTATCTTGGTGAAATTCTTCCACTGCAGTGTGATTTTTTCCTCCAACTGTTCTCTAGTATCCAAGAAGACCAGTAGGCGAGCTAGAGACCGGTTTCCGGATTTGATGTATGATTTGTTGTAGTCCAGATAGGTTCTGAGTGCATTTCTTATGCGAATGAATATATCTTCGGACCAAAAGTGCAGGGGTAGACTAGGTAGCCTAACCCAAAGTGGTCCAACTCCAATTTTTTCCCGCTCTGGATCAAAGAGCAAGCTCCAATGCTTTAGCATGATTATTGCCATCTTGATGTGCCAATATCTGGTAAGTGCCCAATTTGTGTATTCCTCTTGCTGAAAATGGAGCGCGAACCATCCTCGAGCCAATGTTTGTACCTCATTGAGGTCCTTGAATGTGTTTCCCAAAATATCCTTGACCTAGAGTCTGAGCCTCTCAGCAGAATAGGCACGGCCCCGAACCCTACCAACAAGAACCCTACCTGTCATGTCAACAACTCCCCCCATGTTAATCCCTTCCCCAAATTTTAGGGTCAAGTTCTTGCTCGTGGCTTTCACACACTTGATCTTTCATTTCCCTGATTGAGGCGCATTCGGATGATCATACAAGGGGTCTAGAGAGCCCTGGTGGTCCTATTGGGGCTGTTGAGTTGAGTGCCAGACATTGATGACCAAGGTTTCAAAGCAGCTGGAGGGGGTGGATGAGGAGCCTAGCATCGTAGTAGGAGGGGTAGGTGTAGAGGACGAAGGCTGGATGGGCCTGGTTGTCGTATCGAAACCTACAATGGAGGGAAGCTTGAAGGGAGTTAGATGTACCAAATTCCCGAATGGTGATGGCTCAAAAGGGGGAGATGACGACATGTGGGAGGTTAGGAGATGGAGGGTAGTCGGTGAGAGGGGAGGGCAGTCGAGATCTGGGGAGTCAATGGATAGAGCAGTGAAGGGGAGACCGAAAGTAGATGGATCGGGGAGTGAAACGATGGGGGGTGAAACGGAGATAAGCGGAATAGACAAATCTTGACAACCAACGGGCATAGAATCTGGTGTAAGGTTAGGGCTTCACCAAATAGAATCATAGGGGTTAGGGTTGGCAGAGTAGACTACCTCCTCGAGCTCCATATCCGACATCCTGCAACAAATCCAACGATAGCGGAAGGAAACAGGTGACAACGGAAAACACGGAAAGCATCCAACTGTTAACAGTGAGGACGATAGCTCAAAACAATAGGTCTTGTGAAAATCACTGCAGACAATGTAACCCTAGCCATGCTCCTTATTTGGTGAAGCTGCAGGTGTGAGGGTACCCATCGCTCTTCTATCCCCAATTCCAAATACAAATTTTTAGGAGATTTCTTCATTCATTTCTTCAACAATACCAAGAACAACCCCATACTTCTCAAATCTTTTGTTTGCAACTTCATGAATTATGAACATCTGTCTAAAGTACTTTCATTCGTTCTTTGGTTTCCTTCAAGGTATTCATTATGACTGTCATAATATGCTCTCCCTCTTAACTAGGGAGATATACCCTTTCTTCTATCCAAAATCCCTCTCAAATAACTACCTTCTTTTATAACATCAGAGAAAATTAAACCTTTCAAGGCTTCATTCTTCATCATGGCATCAAGGTCATCTTGATTATCATAATTCTTATAGCTTCCTTCATCATGATTATTAATATTATCATCTTCAATTACGAACATCTTCAAAATATTGAATAATATGTACCTGCAAAAATTCAATAGCAAGTACAACCAAATAAAAATATATAGAAGCATGAAGTTAAATATATCATTACAATGGAAGCATAAAAACATTTGGGATTTATGCATCAAATACCTAAACCTAGTTAGGCTCATATATAGTAAGGGTCACATCTTTTGTATTCTAGAATTCAACTAACTTGCTATGGTTTTGTCACAAACCCTAGAATCCATCATCAAGACTTAAAGCAACTCAATCAAGATATTAATCCAATCATAGCACGATACATCTAGGGCTTCAATATTATTTCCTAGAACTCATAATAGATTCTACTAGGGTTTTATTACAAACCCTAGATTTCAATAATCAATAATAAAGTTAGCATACCTTCATATACACATCTAGGATTTCATTATCATGCACTAGCATCTCATATCAATATTTACTAGGTAAACCTAAGATACAAATATCAATACGTTGTAGTTAGATATACAACAATTCAGGCTAGGGGTTCAATCATACAAATGAATATACACCTAGGGTTTCATTACTATGATCTTACCTTATATATTACAAGGGTTTTGGTCATAAACCCTAATTTACCAAACCCTAAAAATCTAATGATTTCATTATATAACTTAGACATTAACAGTAAACCCTAAATGACTAGGAGTTTTACCATAATAATTACTAAAACCTTAAACTTCAAAAGAATAGGATTAATAGAATTTATCAAGAACCCCTAAGTAGACTAGGGTTTTATTATTAACATTGACATGCCCTTAGTAACAAGAGGCTAGGGTTTTACAGTGAACCCTAAAGGTTAGGGTTTAAGAAAAAGATCAAATGACAAGAGACAATATAATAGGGGTAGATTCAATCTAATGATTGATGACACTAACAAGAATATTTATGATTAAAAACCAAAGGAATAAATATGTCAGTAATATAATTTTTTTTAAGTGAGAATGATCATACCTTTTTGCAACAAAACTTGTAATCTAAGACCTACCTTCATTTTTTCTTTAAAAAAACCTGTATTCCATCAATTCTTGAAGGGATTCCTTTCCAACACAACTCCTTTCATGATTCAAATATTTTCTTTGAAGTTTCATTCATAATCTTTGTGTATTTTGCAAGCCTTCCTAACTAGGGAAAAATATAAAGAAAAGAATATTAACATACAATACAAACAAATCTCAATGTGAGGAGGAAACCAAAAATGAAAAATTAAACAAAGAACAATATACTTATCTTTTGGGAAAATGGTGAAGGCTCCCTCTTAATCTAGTCTTTCTGAGGGATACCTGTTGGCATTATGATTCTGGTTTGGCTCTATGGTACAGGTGTTGTACTTGATGGCAACTCACTCAAGTGGCAAAATTCTGTTCAGGCTCTCAAAATGATGGAAAATAAGAGGTTCGCAGGTGCATCGTTCAAAAGGTGCGGACCCGCAAGTTCGTCGTCCAGGAAGTGCGGACATACCCGCAGGGTATCCGTTCATAAGGTGCGGTCCCCCAGTTCACTCACTCCAATGCAGAGAAGCACACTCACGTGGGGTTTATTATGTTTGGCCCTTGGTATTTAGCCCGTCGTTCATGATCCTATGGTTTTGGCCCGTGGTTTAGGATCTAAATTATTTGAACCCCTATTTGGATCCCTTGTATTGGTTTTCGATGGTTTTGTCCCATGGTTTGAATAAGGGCTTGCCTATAAAAAGGAAAAGAGATCACTTGGCTAGACACTTGTGAAATTTGAATATCTTAAGATCTGAAAGTTTGGGTGATTGGTTTTAAAAGCTAGATCTAAATCAAGGAGAAAATTTAAGGTGAATCTATTGATAAGTCGTGATATCTCGGGCGCATGATCAGATCTGTGGATCTGACTGACTGTGGCACATTGGAGGACTATTAATTTGGCCCTAATCAGAGGTTCGCAGGTGATCCACGGCATGAGTGTGGGGGTACGCAGCGCAGGAGAAGGCGCAGTGCGGGGGTACGCAGCGCAACAGAAGGCGTAGTGCGAGGTACACAGCGCAGGAGAAGGCGCAGTGCGGAGGTACGCAGGGAAACAGAAGAACAAGTCGCGGAGGTACGCTGTCAGGCGGGCAGTGCAGGTGCGGATCTGAGCAGAGGTACGCAGGGCAGCAGAATGAGTGGTGCAGAGATACATAGAGCAGTAGACCTACCAGGTGCGGATCTGTGCAGTTTAGACATAGAAGAGCTGCGGGTATTCGCAGGCCACTATTGGTGAAGTTGTGGACCTATCTTGAGACATTTGTTGGCTATCTTTTATCTATTGCTGTAGAGTTCTTGGTTTAGTGTTGTGGGGAAAAGTATCCAACACGGAATGACCCTATCCCACTCTAAGGGTGATAGTTCCTTAGCAACAGCTGAAGCAAAGCTATCTAAAGTTACTTCTTTATGACATGCAAGAGATGAAAGGAAGAGATCCACTTACCGATGTCTTGCGCAAATGGTCGATCCAATCTCCTCTATTTGCCGCTCGCTCCCAGCTCCAAGTCTTCTCACGGGCCCAGCTACACGAGATCCTGCGAACAAGACAAGAAAAGGAAACTACAAGAAGCATGCATTCATAATTGATTCAAGGATTAGCATAAATCAAATACGCAAGTAAGACAATACACCATTGAAACACATGCGAATAGAAGAACCTCAAATGCTTTATTAATATAAGGAAGTAAGGTTCAGGCGGTGATACAACCGTGAGAGGTCCAATCCAGCATCACCTTCCCGACGGAAAGAAATCTCCTCTTCACCTCCCTCAAGCAATCACCCAATACTCACAACTGTAAACCAACAGCAATTCTTTGCACAAAATTCCGGCCCCTAGATCCCATGGGATGAGATCCTTATATAGAGTTTTGGAGTGAAGATAAGTCAGCTTGATGTGTGACTTGTTATCCTCTTCAACTCCAGTTGTTCTTCAGTCCTTGAGTCCACTCGGAGTTTCTACCTTCCACTTGGAGTTTTAGAACCTCTTTACTCATCATTAGGCGAATCTTCTGATCCAAGTGTCATTTTGGAAGCTTCCTGGGCACTGGCACATTGAGAAAAGATTCCTCCACATGTCAAAGTACGCCCAGCGCAGGTAGCCTTTGTTGCACTTGCTATGCAGCGCAGGTACACCATAGAGCTTTTGACATTCAGCGCAGATGCTTAGTGGAGCAGCTGCTTTGATCCAAAATTGACCTATTTTTGAGTGTTTTTCAGTGGAGAACAGATCTGAAGTGCTGTGGTTTGCTGACCTTGTTCCTCTAGGGGTAGGAACAACATGTTTAGGGACTTTGGATCCCTTAGATTATTGACATTTCATGCTCTATGCTGTAAGGCACAAAAATGTCTATAACATTTAGATTTCTGGTATTACTTTTCTGTTTACAACATTCTGAGAAGTTGGGTGATTCATTTGTTGATTGTATAAGGAGATTGGGTGATTTGCATGTACTTGATGATTATTTGATCTTCTTGGATCCAGTTTGAAAATTAATGAAACGTGGTCCTTAAAGAAGTAAAAGAGCAAAGGGGGTTGTAGCTCCCTTCTAGGAGAGATTGGAAAACGAGAGAGAGTTGTAGCTATCTGCAGGTTGAAGCGTGTGTACTGGTAAAGGACTGCACCAGTACAAAATCCTTGTAAAAGAAGTTTCTATTTGAAAGAATATAGAGACATATTGCAGCAGGTGGTTTTCACCCACATTGGGTTTCCACCTTATATCTGGTGTTCTTTGGTGTGATTATCAATTTTCTTGTTCTTGTTCATTATTATATGCCATTGACATAAAAATTAATGATCAATATGTGAATAATAAATTAAAGTATAAATCTGGAAGGTATATTGAAAAGAATTTGATAATACTGATTCACCCCCCCTCTCAGTATTATTTCCAACAATTGGTGTCAGAGCAGGTTCTTCAGAAGAAGCTTGATCGCTTGAAGAAAGATCTTTCATCATGAGCAACTACGAGAGGGAAGCATCAATCAGGGCACCGATTTTTGATGGGACGAACTTCGTTTATTGGAAGGTAAGAGTTATTGCCTATCTTCAATCTCTTGGTACAGAAGTCTGGGATATCATAGATACAAGGTATACTTTTCCATCAGCAACTCCTACAGATCCGGCTGAGAAGAAGAAATATGAAACAAATGCAAAGGCGGTCAATACTCTATTAGGATGCCTATCTCAATCAGAATTTGTCAAGGTAATGCAGTTTAAATCCACAAAAGAGATATGGGACAATATTGTTCTGAGCTATGAAGGAGATGATCAGGTAAAATGAGCAAAACTTCAAACCCTCAGGATTCAGTATGAAAATCTCAGGATGTATAATGATGAAAGTGTGGCTAACTATTTTCTTCGTGTAGATGAGATTGTTAATTGTATGAAAAATTTGGGTGAAGAAATAAAAGAGGCTATTGTGGTTGAAAAAGTTCTAAGATCTTTGTCCCCTAGGTTTGAATCTAAAGTTTCTGCAATAGAAGAAAAAGAGAATCTACAAAGCCTTAAAATGTCACAGCTACATGGAATTCTAACTGCTTATGAAATGAGGAAAGGAGGTCCATCAGACAGGAGAGAAGCTATCTTCAAGGCTTTAGGCAAAGGCGAGTACTATGAGTCAGGACACGTGTTAGAAGAAGATGAATAATCAAATTTTGTCAGAAATATTCAACGGGGTACTGGTCGTTTCCGAGGTAAGTTACCTTTCAAATGCTTTGCTTGTGGAAGAGTCGGTCACTATGCTGCCAAATGTACTCACAAGGATAAGATTGAAAAAGGGAAGGAACTTGTTAGATGGAACAAGAAACAGAATGCAACTAAGAAAAGTTACTACACTCATGAAGACAGTGATGGCCTATCAAATAGTGATGAAGATGAACGAGGTAATGATTATAAACTTTTAATGGCCTTTGAAGATGATGATTACATGGACGCTATAGATGTAGATGGTTTTTATGAAGAGATTTCTCGACTCAAAATATGTTTAGAAGAAAAAGATATGATCATTGATACTCTCCAATTCCAACTTGATGAAAAAGAAAAATCTCTTGAGAAGTTAGAATGTGAAATTGTTGGCCTTAGAAAAGAAATTGAGAAAACAAAGGCTCTTAATCTTAAATTTGTTAAAGGATCTGAAACTCTGGATGAGTGTATCAATGTACAACGTTCTCCACTAATCAAGACAGGTCTGGGTTATAATGGAGAAACATATCAAGCATCCACCTCAAAGAGTTATCTTGATGCAGCAACGAGGAATGAGCAAAAGCCCAATGGAGATCACCAGGTAAGGCATGGATGGATTACATCAAGAACAAACAAAGACTACCAGGTAAACCAGGGGCAATCCATCTTAAGGGTGAACAAAAGCTACAACCAGCCACAGGTAAAAACTTCTCAATTTGCTTCAAGAATGGATGACAATAGAAATTACAATCATTTGGCTGGTAGATTTGATAATCGCAGAAGTTTCTTCAATGGCCAATGTTTCTCTTTCCATAACTTTGGTCACAAAACAGCTCAATGTGTTGCTTATAAGACAATCATGACTAGAGAAGCTCAAAAACAAAGAAGTATGACTGGGATTACGAAAAGGACCTATAACAACTTTTCTGCCCTTGAAAATGAAATTGAATGTTCCATTTGTAATAACTTCAGTCATGAAGATTCTGAATGCAGGAGCAGGTTTCAGCAAACAAAGGAACAACTTCAAGCACTAGAACATGGAGAATAAATGAACCACAAACAGAAAGATGTGGGATATCTTTTTATGCAGAAGGACAAGAAAATCTATGGTACAACGACAGCGGATGTTCGAAGAATATGACAGGTGATAAAGAAAAACTTGAATCATATACTGCTTTAGAAAAGGGAAAGAAACTTTCTTTTGGAAATGATACCCCTGCAGCCATAAAAGGAAAAGGCATTGCTCAATTGAAAGAAAAGGTCAAAGCTGGAAATGTTTTGTATGTTGATGGCTTGAAGCATAATCTTCTAAGTGTCAGTCAGATGTGCGATCAAGGAACAGAGGTAATATTTCGATCAAATGGATGTAGTGTTCGTGATCTTGATACAGGAAAAACAGTGATCAAAGGCAGAAGAACTCCAAATAATCTATACATATTTGAACAAGGACAACAACAATTCTATTTGAGCAAGGATGATGAACATTAGTTATGGCACCGGAGGTTGGGGCATCTAAGCTTTTCACAAATAAGGAAAGCATGCAAATACCAGGCAGTTCGTGGTCTTCCAGATATCAAAATTCCAGACAACACCATATGCAAATCATGTCAGTTTGGTAAGCAAACCAGAACAAACTTCCCTGAGAAGGAAGGATCAGCCAATAGGCCTCTTGAACTAGTCCATACAGATGTATGTGGTCCATTTAGGACAAGGTCACCTCGAGGAGAAGAATACTTTATATTATTCATTGACGACTTCTCTAGGATGGTTTGGTTGGGACTTATGAAACACAAGGACGAAGCATTCGAAAAATTCAAATCTTTCAAAGCCTTGGCTGAAAACGAATCAGATCACAAAATTATGTGCCTCAGGTCCGACAGAGGTGGGGAGTTTACCTCAAATGAATTTTTTGATTTCTGTGAAGAACATGGAATAAGAAGGGAATTCTCTACAACTAGGACTCCTCCGCAAAATGGAGTGGTGGAAAGGATGAACAGAACGGTCCAACAAATGGCTCGTGCAATGCTTGATGAGTCTGGGACTCCCACAACCTTCTGGGGTGAAGCTGCTTTTGCTACGGTTGTTATTCTCAACAAAACAAATGTCCGAGTGAACAACACTCAAACTCCTCATGAGCTCTAGTATGGTGAGACTCCTTCGGTAAAGCATTTCAAAATTTTTGGAAGAAAATGCTATATTAAGAATAATGATGAACAGCTTGGCAAACTTGAACCTAGAGCAGATGAAGGCATTCTCCTTAGTTATTCTCCCCACAACAAAGCATATAAGTGTTACAATAAAAGACTTGGAAGAATTGTTGACAACATTGATGTAGTGGTTGATGAAAAGGGATACATTCCTAGGCAAGTAAATTATGAAAATATCGAAGAGGGTGAAGACTACTCTCCAAATCGGATTGATGATGAAGAAGAACGTCAAGTGGCACCAGAGGAACAGATAAGGATAGAAGAGAAGACTCCATCCAGGTACGTTCAGAAGAATCATCCAGAATCTCAGATTTTGGGGAAGAAAGAGGCAGGTGTACAAACAAGAAGAACAATTGCAGAAGCCTCAAGCTATTTGGCATTACTATCCTCCACTGAACCACAAAATGTAAGAGAGGCATGCAAAGATGAATGCTGGGAAGGCAGTGGATGAAGAACTTGAGTAGATTGAAAAGAACAACACTTGGGAGTTGGTTCCTAGACCAAAATATAAGAATGTCACAGGGACAAAATGGATCTTCAAAAATAAGTTGAATGAAAATGGGGAAGTAATTAGAAACAAGGTCAGACTTGTTTGTAAAGGGTATGCTCAACAAGAAGGAATAGAATTTGAAGAAACTTTTGCTCTTGTTGCTAGACTTGAGGCCATCCGAATGTTCCTTGCTCTCTCAAGCTTTCAGAAGTTCAAAGTATTTCAAATGGACATAAAATCAGCCTTTCTGAATGGAGACTTAGCAGAAGAAGTGTACCTTGAGCAACCAGATGGGCTCATCCTTGGGAATGATCCAAATCTTGTATGCAGACTAAAAAGGGCTCTCTATGGTCTTAAACAGGCTCCAAGGGCTTGGTACTACCATTTGGACAAATATCTTCATCAACAAGGATTTTCAAAGGGAACGACAGATAGCAATCTTTATATAAAAATTGAAAATGACAAATTGATAATACTTGTTGTGTATGTAGATGATATTATCTTTGGTAGCAATGAAGAAGCTATGAGTCAAAGCTTTGCCTTGGTGATGCGGAAAGAATTCGAAATGTCTTTGCTTGGAGAACTGACATATTTTCTTGGATTGCAAATCCAACAAAATGAAGGCGGGATCTTCTTGTCTCAAACCAAGTATCTCAAGCAGATTTTAAAGAAATATGGCATGGAAGATGCAAAACTAGTATGTACCCCCATGGTCACAGGATGTAGCCTCAGTGCAAATGATGAATCAGCAGCAGTGCATCAACCAACCTACAGATCTATGATTGGAAGTCTACTTTATTTGACAGGTACCTGACCAGACATCATGCATGAAGTGGGAATAGTTGGAAGATTTCAGGCAAATCCAAAGGAAACTCATCTTCAGGCAGTGAAGAGAATATTCAATTACCTTCAAGGAACTCAAAACTATGGCTTATGGTATCCTAGAGATACAGATCTCACACTTCATGCTTATATAGATGCAGATTGGGCTGGAAGCGTGGATGACAGGAAGAGCACAAGTGGTGGTGCATTCTTTATGGGTTCCAGATTAGTATCTTGGTTCAGCAAGAAACAGAGTTCGATTGCTTTATCTACAGCTGAAGCGGAATATGTGGCTGCTGCAGCTTGCTGCACTCAACTCCTTTGGATGATGTAGACCTTGCAGGATTTTCAGATCACTTGTACTCCACCTATCTCCATTTTATGTGATAATACAAGTGCAATCAACATTTCAAAGAATCCAGTCATGCATTCAAAGACCAAGCACATACCGATCAAGTATCACTTTCTCAGGGAACAAGTGCTTGAACAAAAGGTCAAGTTGGAGTATGTTCCTTCTAAGGAACAAGTTGCTGATATACTCACCAAACCATTGCCCAGGGAGACCTTTGAATACCTCAGGAAAAAGCTGGGGGTTGTTGATGCATCATCTTGTTGTTGAATCTCATCTGTTTCAGAGATTGTTGGTTGTACACAAGTTTCATATGGAGTATACGCGTACATTTGCTGGGTTGCGGATTGGTCAGAGATCGAATGGCACAGGTTCAGGGGAGCATATAATGCATTGTTGGCATTATGGTAGAAGATCCTGGAGGAAGTACAGAAGGAGATCATGGATGCTGATCTGAATAGTGCTGCAATATGTCTCTATCTCTTTCATGGTCAATTATGGTGTTTGGTGGATTATGGTTCTTCTTGAAGAAATTTCTTTCCTTTTGCAGATCTGGTTTATAGTCAGGGGGAGCATGTTCTCATGGGGAGCATAACCCTTTGCCCTTGATGTCAAAGGGGGAGAATGATGTTGAGGATCTTGAGGTTGCCATCAAGTCCAAAGGGGGAGATTGTTGGCATTATGATTATGGTTTGGCTCTATGGTACAGGTGTTGTACTTGATGGCAACTCACTCAAGTGGCAAAATTCTGTTCAGGCTCTCAAAATGATGGAAAATAAGAGGTTCGTAGGTGCATCATTCAAAAGGTGCGGACCCACAGGTTCGCCGTCCAGGAAGTGTGGACATACACGTAGGTTATCCGTTCATAAGGTGCGGTCCCCCAGTTCACTCACTCCAATGCAGAGAAGCGTGCTCACGTGGGGTTTCTTATGTTTGGCCCTTGGTATTTAGCCCGTCGTTCATGATCCTATGGTTTTGGCCCATGGTTTAGGATATAAATTATTTGAACCCCTGTTTGGATCCCTTGTATTGGTTTTCGATGGTTTTGTCCCATGGTTTGAATAAGGGCTTGCCTATAAAAAGGAAAAGAGATCACTTGGCTAGACACTTGTGAAATTTGAATATCTTAAGATCTAAAAGTTTGGGTGATTGGTTTTAAAAGCTAGATCTAAATTAAGGAGAAAATTTAAGGCGAATCTATTGATAAGTCGTGATCTCTCGAGCACATGATCTGATCTGTGGATCTGACTGACTGTGGCACATTGGAGGACTGTTAATTTGGCCCTAATCAGAGGTTCGCAGGCGATCCACGGCTTGAGTGCGGGGGTACGCAGCGTAGGAGAAGGCGCAGTGCGGGGGTACGCAACGCAGAAGAAGGCGCAGTGCGTGGTACGTAGCACAGGAGAAGGAGCAGTGCGGAGGTACGCAGGGAAAGAGAAGAACAAGTCACAGAGGTACGCTGTCAGGCGGGCAGTGCAAGTGCAGATCTGAGCAGAGGTACGCAGGGCAGTAGAACGAGTGGTGCGGAGATACGCAGAGCAGTAGACCTACCAGGTGCGGATCTGCGCAGTTTAGACTCAGAAGAGCTGCGGGTATTCACATGCCACTATTGGTGAAGTTGCGGACCTATCTTGAAACATTTGTTGGCTGTCTTTTATCTATTGTTGCAGAGTTCTGGGTTTAGATTTTTGGTATTACTTTTCTGTTTACAGCATTCTGAGAAGTTGGGTGATTCATTTGTTGATTGTATAAGGAGATTGGGTGATTTGCATGTACTTGATGATTATTTGATCTTCTTGGATCCAGTTTGAAAATTAATGAAACGTGGTCCTTAAAGAAGTAAAAGAGCAAAGGGGGTTGTAGCTCCCTTCCAGGAGAGACTGGAAAACGAGAGAGAGTTGTAGCTCTTTGTAGGTTGCAGCCTGCGTATTGGTAAAGGACTGCACCAGTACAAAATCCTTGTAAAAGAACTTTCTAATTGAAAGAAGATAGAGACATATTGCAGCAGGTGGTTTTCACCCACATTGGGTTTCCACCTTATATCTGGTGTTCTTTGGTGTGCTTATCAATTTTCTTGTTCTTGTTCATTATTATATGCCACTGACATACAAATTAATGATCAATATATGAAGAATAAATTAAAGTATAAATCTGGAAGGTATATTGAAAAGAATTTGATAATACTGATTCACCCCCCCTCTTAGTATTATTTCCAACAATACCTACAACTTATCAAAAGAATTCAGAAGTTCTAACAAGATATATTGTATCTACAAACTTTAGGAATGAGAACATATTACAAAACTTAAAATAGTAAACTAAGACGTATATGTAAGAGGATAATTAATAGTATAAGTCCTTGAATTCGTATTCTTCAGCCTTGTTCTTCTTAAGTAGAGCTTCATCGACAACATTTTCATGTTCTCTTTCTCTCTTCTTATTCCTTGGATTCTCAGGACATTGAATTTTATAGTGTCCCATATTATGACAATTGTAGCACTCAATCTTTCATAGATCAACCATCTTCTTTGGTCCTTTGAACTTCTTGTATATTCCCTTCTTCTTGTGATGAGTAGAGTAGGCATTAGAAGTATTGTTTTCTTCATCCTCCTCTTTGTCACTTACTTACGAGATGCAAGCTTCTTCTTGACTGCATGCATTCCACATTTGTTCAAAGGTTGGCGTATCCTTCCAATTGCTAATACCTAATGCAAAAGATCTCCAAGATTTTGGTAGACCTAGTAGAGAAACAACTACAAGTTCTTTCTTTGGTACAACTTCATCAAACACTTGGAGTTAATCTTCTTATTCTTGACATCCTTACAAAATATGATGACACAATATCGTATTTTATCATATTTATTGTCCTTAGTTCATTCTTGAGGCTAGATATTTGACCAAAATTATTTATGGTAAATATATTGGAGAGGGATTCATACATTTCTTGATCAAAGTATATATTGGATATGTATGGGATTAGATTATCCTTCACTCCATCTACTATTAGGTTCATGGCCTAGATGTAGGTTTCCCTATACTTATCTTTCCTGCATCATCTATACGTTTCTTCACTTTTCCTTGAACAAAATCCAAAACCTTATGCTTAGCAAGAATAAGATCTACCCTCTTCCTCCATGCCCTGTAGTTGGAGGCTCCTTCTAGCTTGTTTTCTGTCTTCATTGAGGTTTCCATAGACTTTATAATATATCATTCACTTGATATAGTACTTCTTCCTTTTATATGATCCTTTCCTTAACGATATTAATTTGTTCCTTCCTTCAATAGATCTTCGAGCTATCTATTTCCTTTTGCTTCTTCACCTTAGATCTAATACCATGTTAGAAAATAAAAAAGGAAGAAATATTATCTTATATTGATAATTAATTGTGATATTATTGTAGTCTTATTATATTCTCATTATGTTCTTTTATCTTTGTTTCATCAAGCAATCATCAAATAAAAACATGAATATTAATGACACCAAATGTAGGCACTCAGCTAGGGATAAAACCCCTCTCTAGGGGAAAACCCGATCAAACTCTTCCACTAATCAAATTCAGATAGACCAAGACCTTAGACCTGATCAAAAGACCTTCCTCCTCCACCAAGTCATCCTTCTAAGACGATTCATCAAAATTCAGAAGTATCCATTTGTCCAACAGCTAAAACCTAACAACAATCCCTAATTTTGGCCCTGAGTTTCAGAATTTCAGCCCATAGCTTCAAAATTTTGTCCCTACTGCAACCACGCACCTTTGACCTCTCCAGTAGCTTCAAATTTTTTCACGTTGAGTCAAAGAGAGAGAAAAACAACCTCTTCTTGGTTGAAAAATGTCTCCTTCTTATTCAATAGGGTTTTCTCTTCCTTCTTGTATTTCACTCTCTTTTTCTGTCTTGAAGTACTAAAAATTAAACTTATTGTGAATGTGTTCCAAATGACTCGAGTTGTTACCCTTTTATAGTGGATTATACCTCCCTAATTAGGCTAACTTGTCGAGGTTGAGGCCGACATGGTGGAGGAGGCATAAATGACCCATTTACCATAAAATAAATTTTCTTCTTTGATAGATAAAGCCCAAGAAGTGTCCATTACATTATGACATGGACTATAATACTTGACATAAACCTTAGAAGCCTACAATGGAGGATTTGACCTAGAAATCATTGAGCCAAGCATGAAACCCATGCTTTAAGTCAATTTATTTTATAATAAAATTCATTTTTCTCTCTTTTTACAAATACATTACATCATGACTCAAATACAATTATGAAGATTGACACTAGTTACATTTTTCAAAAATACATTATTTCAAAGATCCACATTGTTTGGATGAAATAACCCATCCTCAGGGAACCAGACTTCAAATAATATTGCCCAACAAGGTTCAGAATTGAATCATGATAGATTTAAGAGACCCGCACCATATTGAATCTTAATTTTGCATAGGGGAATCTTCTGCAATACATGTTTGTATCGAAATATGTAGCTAATAGAACAATTTTCAATCACTTCACGTATGCCCTAGAAGAGGTCACCGACCTAGTTAAGAGGTTGAAAGTAAGTTCTCTAGATTAATGCAAATCCACCACTCCTTGTGTAGTGAATGCTTCAAATGTTTGTGATCCTCATTACAAATATAATATTTTGAAAATTTTACTTGGCCACAGAAGATGGGGATGCACCTGCAAAGAAAAATCAAATATCCCAGCAAATCCCAACAAAATTGCAACTCATATATCCTTATATCTTTTTCTTATTCAAGAAGTTGTTTTAGAAGTGCTCCTGGAGAACCAACAAAAAATCCTTATCCCAAAATAAACATAGAAAAAATCCTTAATCCTTTATGGAATTTTGACCTCCTTAGGTATTTCCAACCTTGCAAATGACCTTAAGCCCAGAAAAACCAAGAAAAAGAATCCTAGTCGCAGATATATTTCAGAGAAAATTCATGTTGCTTGCTTATCCTTTTGAGAGAAGAAACATCATCTTTATATATATATATGTAGGCCACTTATGGAAGGAGGGTCAACTTAAACTTTGGAGGGAAAATTTAAATTTCAAAATTTAAATTCTTTGGAGCCAAAAGTCCCTTGATAACTTTGGACTGACGTTAATATTGATTTAATTTAAATTTGATGCCCTCACAAATATTTAATTTAATTTTCAATAAGAAGAGCTTTTTAACTTCATGATTTTTCCATCTAATAGAAAATTTCCACATCAAACATTTTTAGGGCTTTGGACCACAAGTTGGGTCTTCATATATTCCAATGGGTATATCTCTCAAGCTAAGAGGAATCTCATGGCATACCATATACCATCAGAATCAACATGACAAGGAGAATCCAATGGCGAGGTTATCCTAGGAAAATTCAGTGATCTGCATCTTCAAAATACTCAACAAATGTGAAGCTTAAACCTTGTAGGTTGGGGCACTGATCTTCAACTACACATATCTCCTAATTGGGAGGACCCACAAGATGCTCCACATACCACTATAAATGGCATGAAGAACTCCATCAATCTATAATGGTCTCATGCTGAGAATGATGACAAACATGATAAAAAAGTGTGAGGTATGATCATCTTCCAAGGGATCCAAACCATAGAGATAACATTTCATCAATGCATCATCTCATTCATGTAGCCCAACATATTGGGAACTTCAATGACGATATCCTGCACCCACTTTGACATCAATGAAAACATACTCAACAAGAGGACTTTTCAACAATATGATTGAATGTAGAATAGTATTGGAGCTACACTACTTCCTTTGATACCATATATTGGTACTAGATCTCACTGTGCACTGAATTGTCGTCATGGTCGTCACTTGCACTTGATCAAACAATCCTACAAGTAATTTCTGAATCCATGTTTCTTCTCAACTTGCTAACAAAGATGCAATATATTTGGCCACTGCAATACCGAGTGTGACATATGTCTACTTCTTTCTCTTCCAAGAAATCGTAACAGAGTCCAAATTGAAGCAATATCTTGATGAAATCTTTATGTCTTCTACACTCTCTACCCAATATGAATTTGTGTATCCCTACAATTGTACTTCATTGTTTGAGACATATCTCAAACCATAATTGGTCCTGCCATGATTAGTAGTATTTTTCTAAGCAGATGAGCCAAAAAGATACTTTCGCGGTTGGTGACAATCCTACCTAATAATAAAGAATGCAAGGAGAAATATTCTACAAAATTATGTGTTCTTCAACACGACTTTGATACCTACAAGAAAAATGTTAGAAATCCTTGCAAAATAGCTCGAAAATAGTGAAAAATATATGCCAAAAAGCTGAAAAGAATCCAAATGGAAATATTTTTCTTATTATTAATGAAAACACGTGATGGAGTAGAACATAGACTTGGATTTTTAATGTACTCCTCCATGGGACAAGTCTTTTTGAGGCCCTACGCTTCCTGCAGTTGCTTTCTCTCTCTCTTCCTGGTTGCAAGTGGGAAGGTGAAGAAATATGGTTGAAGTCAATGTGGAGTGCTTGTGAGTAATGAGGTCAGAGTGATGACGATGATCATGTTAATGTGTAGAGAGTGAGGTAAAAAACTCTCTATTTTTAATAAAATTTTAGGATAGACCTAGATCTAGTCAAATAATAAAATATTATTAGACCAAATCAAGATCTAACCATTAGGAGTATTTTATTATATGTGAGAAAAAACCAGGTCAAAGGAAAATGATGGTTCCCTTTGCTTGATTTGAGGGAACCATAAAGTAAGAAATTGGATCCAAGGTACACCACCCTTTAGGCCACTCTCCTGGAATGAATGTTCTGGAGTCGATAGGGGAGGGCTTGCCAGAGCTAAGGCAATGATGAGTCCTCAGCAAAGGCACAAGGAACATAGAAATGTTACTAAGAGAGATAGAAACCAAGGAGACAAATGGATAATAAGGTGATGGGTGGACTTATGACCTCCCTTATGAAAACATAACATGCAAGGTTGATCTGGTAGCGACTGATACAATTTCAGAGGGATGGTCAATTACTGAAGCATCACAATTGCTTTTCAAAGTAGTGAGTGTGGCATCACATAGAGTAGAATGTTATAATAAATGGTATCAATCATCTATGATATGCGATGTGCATATCGCTCACTGGAGAGATTGGTAGGACAAACTATCCAAGGAATGAAAGGATAATCAAGCATACCTAGATCATTGGGGTCTAGGCCAAGGCTGATGCTATTAGGTGAGAAGGTGGCCAAGGGGGGCCATCATGCCCCCAAGCATGGGATACTTTTCCCAACATGTGATGATGGTGGGAATTGATTAGGTATGCAAAGGTGGGAATGATTCCCCTAGCGGGATGTGTATGTAGCATGCTATGGACATGCCAAATGTATTTATAATATGGATTCCAAACATTTGGATTGATGATTTTTGTACATAAACGATTATGTTATTTGTTGTGTCATCACCATTTATTGTGATGATTTTATTATTATGGGAAGAATAGATGAAGGATGTAGTAGGAGAAAGGCAATGGTGGAGTGTCAATCTTAGTTGGAATTACATATCTGAGTCAAATAGAAAAAAATGTCTAGGTTTGAAAATATGGTGTCGCTATACCAAAGAGTGGATTTAGATATAATGGATTGATGCTCACTTAAATGATAGTGAGGTTGAACAAAAACAATGTCTATGGACTGGGTTATTGAGGTAAGATGTAGGAATGATTAAGTGGATCATCCCTGGGGTGATTTGGAGTGATATGGGACTCTGGAGCTTCTTCGGGATGGGGAAAAATAGTGGCACTAGAGTCGACACTACTAAATGTGATATGAGGGTTGGAGAGAATTGCTTCTTTTGGACCCTAAAAAATTAATGCCTCCTTTCCCAGACATTGTGTGCAATGTAATGGCCACAAGGTGGATGTGGTTTGAATTTATAGGTTTGAAGTAAGGGATGGTTTAACCAATCATCATCATGGGAGACATGGTTCACATACATGACATATTCTATGGGAGATTGATGATAAGTGGATTCAAGATCCACCGATGTTGAGACCTAAGAAACTTCATAAGATGGATCTCAAAAGGAACATTTAGAGGCTCCCAAAGAGTCTGAAGATGTTGATCCCATGGATGAGGAAAGGTAAAGAATGGGTATGGAGTTATATGTGATGTCTACATTAGGAGGGGAAATCACTATAGTGGGTTGAGGAGCCTCCTACCCTGGAAATGAATTAGAACTAAGGCCCGCAGGTAGAGAAGGCGAAAAGTCACTACAAGAGACATCTATTTCATGAAGAATAGTAAGGGAATCACGAAAATAGTAGAGATGAGGAAAATGATGAGAATAGTTTATATATGTATCACACAAAGAACATGGGTGATTTTTACGTAAATACTTGTTCTTCTTGGATGATTCAGGTAAGGTGACTTGCACCTTAGGGACATCTTGTTAGTTTTTGGATGTGGAGTAGCATTGGACAGGTATTCTAGTTTTAGATGGTGGTAAGAGTCTAAGGAACACTATATCTTCAAAACCTAGAAAAGGTTTCATGAGATAAGTTTGGGGAACACCTTAATTAGATTAATTTTTCATAGTTAAAATATTCCCCAAGTCTAACTTAGGAAATGTGGTAAATTAAAGTTAATTAATTAGGGATTTTCAAGATTTATTTAGATGCTTCTATTGATGAATTCTAATTGATCTTAGTCATTTCTGGAGATTAAATATTGGTTGTTGAATACTCAATGAGATATTATAAGAGAAGTTAAAAGGGCTTGGAGAAGACACATCAAGCATTAATGCGAGTAAGGTAGATCGAGCTACTGATTTCACAGATTTAGTGAGGGCATAGTTCGAGCCAAGAAAATAACATCAGAAAGAGGAGAAATATAAAATTTTGGAGAAAGACTCTAGAGAGTTTCCCAATGATATTATAGTGTCAAAATGAGAGAAGAAGGGATGATGAATTATCTGCAGAAAGGATTGCAAGAACTAGTGCGAATAGCTAGAAACTTGAGTGTGGGTTATCAAAAGAGGGTTTGTTTAGTTTCTAGAGGCTAGATCTAGTTCAAGAAGGTAGAGAGAATTCATTCCAGAGGAAAAGGGAGGCAGGATGACTCATCTAGAGTCATATTCCAGGCTGTACAAGTTTCCCACTGTTAAAAGTGTGCATTTCAGAAGGCTAGTGCAGGAAGTGCGAGTGCAAGAAGTGCGAGCAAGCCAAGGAAGGCTGAGTTGATTACAATATGATACATTTTATCTCTAGTATTTTTGCAGTTTATTTCCATAGGATAACCAGTTGGGAATCCAGCTGTAAATTTCTCAAATTGTTGCATAATAAAATAGAACCTTATCTGCTGCACTGGTTTTCCCTTTAGGGTTTTTTCTTGGGACATTTAGTCCAAAAATATTGGTTTCATTTTTACTGTGTGTGAATATATTTGTCAATTCATATTTCATTCTGAATCATTTTATTGTGAAGAATACATTAATGATTTATTTTTATTTTTCATGAACAAATAAACTGCTAATAAGTTAAAATATTAAACTCAAGTTGGTGCATTCGTGGAAATTGTACACATCTGGGTCTGGTTGAATTTCATCTTTAGAAATCACACTCTTTAAATAGGAAAGATTAGGGAAATTATTACTAGAGTGGATATTAACATCACATAAAGCACATGGAGTAGGCTTAGGTGATCCAGATATAGTGGTTGTCACTTGGATTTCCTTATCCTTGCACCACTTTTTATGGGCTTTGACCCCCTCCCTAGTTGCTTTCCCCAGTTGCTTTCGCAATAGGAGTGGTTTCATGCTGAGGTTGAGGTGGAACTGAAGTAGTGGTAGGGGTAATGGGAATCAATTGTACCAATTTCAGAGCCACATAAGGCTTTGAGCTGATCGAGCGAGGTGTTTGTAGGAGGATAAATATGCCAAACTGGGATCCCCAAAGTAAAGTTTGGTAGACTCAACATAACCATCATAGGGGTGGATACTATTACTACTGGTAGGAAAAAGAAAGGAATTTGGCCAAATGGATGGTGTCTAGGAGGGGATCCTCTTCAGGAATCAGTTGAGTTGGAAGAAGTTGGCTACTATTGAGCTAACTTCTATGGAGTATTAGACTTCTTTTTGGCAGCCCATGATGCTTGAGCTTGCAAAAACTGGAAGAGCTAGGCTTAGTGGGAAGAGGCGATGGGTTGTAATAAGACACTAGTAATGAGGAACCCTTATAGACTCCTGGGTTGGTTTCAATTAAGG
Source organism: Pinus tabuliformis (assembly GCA_031772625.1). Classification (NCBI taxonomy): domain Eukaryota; kingdom Viridiplantae; phylum Streptophyta; class Pinopsida; order Pinales; family Pinaceae; genus Pinus; species Pinus tabuliformis. Next base: position 315,931,360 of record CM062811.1, read on the forward strand.
AATGCATGGAATTTTTACTTTCCATCGAAGAAATGACATTCTAAGGTAATGTCTTATATTGAATATCGTAGTAAGTTAATTGATCGACGATGACTATCTTCCTGTTATGAGAGAAGTTCATTGTACAAATTATGGAAGAGGTGACCAATTTCATAGCGTACATGAAACTATGACCAAGAAAGAGGTTATAATCAAAATGTTCATTAATGAATTTAACATCAATCATGACCTACAACTCTTCGGTAATGGTGGCGAGACAATTTTGGTATAGACTAGAAAGTTGCGAGGGGCGACCATTGTATGCACGAAGGGTGATAGTTGACGGTGAAAGGTTGAGGGAACCAAATTGCTTTCAAACATTGTAGACATCACACATGTGGATGTGCCTTATTAGACAATATACCACTGGAAAATGGTGTTCTTAATGGATACAAGTATTTGGAAGGCAACAGAGGGAGGAAGACAAGGATGATATGGTTTGTCAACATCAAAGACAATCATGTGATCATCTAAAGGGTTCATGATGTGTAATGCAAATAGTAGATATTTTATTTGAGATGGGAACATCTGGAGAACTTATAAAGTTTTCATAGTAGCAGGATACTGTGCCAAGTCATCTACTATGTTATAAGTATGGGAAACACAGGAATTGGAAATGTTTCTATGTGATGGACCTTTGGCAATATTTGATGGAACCTCTAGCTTAGGTGGAGGGTTTTTTAAGGTACGGTTGGGTGATGAAAGAGGCTCTGTGAGTAATTTAGGTTGTGCATCTATGGATGAAGGAGGTTTTTCATATTGGCACGATTGTGTTTGGAGGTTGACTTATTTAGAGTTCATCAGAAGGATTTTGTAAGACCCATTCCTTGACTGATGAGAGGGGGAAAGTGGAGGATTTTGGCCACATATCCTTGGTGAGGGAAGAGGCTCCTAAGAAACGCTAGTTGCATAGAAGTTGGAGTGGATGAAGCATATGTTTCTTCCCTCTACAGGTAGCTTCTTGATCTTCCCATGCTTTGCACATCTGAGGGAGAAGGGGACAATAATGGTATAATGTCCATAGGTACTAACAAGAACAAGGTTTATTTGTTCGAAGGCATTGTTATTCTTTGGTTGCATGCCCTATCACTAGGTTGTGGTATTATAGTAATCACCCTTATTAGGATTAGGATGATAAACTTGGTTGCCTTGGTTTAACTAAGATGACCGATTTTGGTTACCCTTCCCCTTATTCTTATGCTTGGGGTTAGGGGGATGGGAAACATTATGCTAAGCATATACCAGTCCCCGAGGAGGTGGTATATGTTGCGGTAGAGGGGGTTGAGGCATGGGAGGTTGGGGTGCCAGTGCTATTAGGGATAGAGAACTACATGACACATAAGGATAATTGTATTTTAAACAACACTTTGATAACCTAGTTGAGTAGTAGTTGGCCCTGGCATCAACTGATTTGTATGGGAAAATGCATGACATACTTGCGCCTTGGTAGGAGTTAAATGATGAAGGATTAGGAGGAGGAAAAGTGTAGGTGGAAGTAGCCCCTTCCTGACGTTGATCGTAACCTTATGGATATGGGTAAGGGTGAGGGTAAGATACTAATCTAATAGCACCATCAACAACATAATATTTCCCCAATGTGGAAGAAGCTCTAGGCCTAGGAAGGTCAAGGAGGACAATATAGACATAACCCAATTGGGCATATATCATATCAAGCTTTAAAACCATTTGGATGGCTTCTTCCTTAGTTTGAGGGAAATGAGATGCAACATATTTACCATTGGGAGAGAGGAGGGATCACAAGAACCAATCCAAGTAAACACTGCCTTTTAATTCCAGAGCTTGGCATAACCTCCGCCTTCTATGCCATTCATGGACATGATTGGAAAGGAAGGTGGATATTTTTTTACGAAATTACGTCACAAGATTAGTACCAGTATTGTAATAGATAGGTAAGTAGAAGTAAGATAAGAAGGCATTTACAAGGGTCACAAACCTTGAATGAGGTGCATGGGTTTGGTCTAGATATGACTTCGTGGAAGTTTCAATGATGGTGCATTGAAAGAGGCATAGATGGATGGAATCCTCTGTAATAGTGTTAGAGGAACACCACATGTGAAATGAGTGAATGTGGTTAGTGGGGTCATCTCCATATTTCCCTTCAAATTTAGGTATATTGGAAGGAAGCTTGGTTGGCATGGGTGGCCAATTCATATTATGGTGAAGAGGATCATTAATGAGTTGGTTCAAATCAAGCAGAATTAAACCAACCATACAAGGAAGCAAAGGTTTAATGACAACCATTCATTGTGAGGTTCTAATGTTACCTATAGGAGGGGGACCCTGAGTATTACCAACATTATCATTGACATTTCCTCTGCTATTGGTGCCCACATTGGGACCAACATTACCACCAATGTTGACATATCACATGGTAGCATTTCTAGGTTGAGAACCTACTCAGAATCAAAGGATGAACTAGATGAATTAAAATAACTAGAGTCTAAGGATGGACTTGTTGGGGGGGGGGGGGGGGGGGGGGTGGGGATCCCTAACTTTTCGAGCATGTGTTAATGGATGTCCTAATGGGAAATAAGGGCGAAGACCATGGAGTCTCCATGAATGATGCCTAGGGGGATCAATGATGTTAATACAAATAAAACACTAAAGGAGAGAGGAAAAGGATGAAGAAAAAGAACAACATAGAGCAAAAAAACACTAACTGTAGTGATGTAAAGTGAAATATAACTATTATGTACTATTATTCTAATCCAATCTCGCTCATCCTATAAAGATAAAAATGACTCCTAGCCTAAATTTTAACTAAGACTCAAACAAGTCCTAGTACTATGTTTTTGATGGCCTTCCAAAAAGCTTCTTACTTGCGTGACTTGATATTTGCAAGCAGAGTCGTTTGGTGAAAGGCTAGGTAAAGGGATGGTTGCTACCCACAACAACTGCCTATAGGGTTTTTATCCTAGGAATGGAAACTAAGGTTACCTTCATCCAAGAGGGGTGAGTGAATCTTAAGATTTTGGGTGGTAGCCACATAACCCTATTCCCTACGAAGAGTGGAGTAGCCTCAAGGGGAACCACCAATATCCTTGGCCTAAGATTAACCCCCTCTTAAATGAGTTTCTACTTGGAACTGATAGTGGACTATTAGATGGTGGAGTATTTTAAGCTCCCTAATTCGAAAACCACTACCTCAACGCAAGTGAATGGTGGGCATTATTGGGATGCCTACCCCATCCTACCCTAGCTAAAATATTGTTTTACCTAGGTTCCTAAGTGGGCCTAAATCGATGTGTGTTGAGTTTAAGTGGTTGTTTTTAAAAGTCTTGGCCTTGATGTGCTAAAAAAGTGCTTGTTTTCTTAGGGTGCATAATGTGTGTGATGTGTCATTGGTTTTTCATTTAACATAAACTGGGCTACTGAAAAGTATATTGCAAAAATGAACACTCAACTAAAATGAACAGAAAAGTAAATAAACACATTCTACTTCCCACCCAAGGAAGCCTAAGAACAATAAAAAAAGAGGAAAAAAAGGAAACCAAAATCGATATCACAAGATAAAATGCCAAAGGGGTTAAGATATTTAATTAAAAGGGCCTACTTTACGTAAAAAAAATCAACAAAAAGGCATTGAATTCTAGACTAAAATAACAACAACCACTAACTAATGAAAAGGAAAAGTTATCCAAGAAGGCCACGACACAACCTAGAGGACTGTGGATGATTCAAGAACAACATGGAACAGACCAATATCAGTACTATCATCAGCCATACATTGACAGATCATATCCTCGGAGGGACCAGGCACAAAATTTTTGATGGGAATAACAACTCAGTTTTATTTATGTATATATTTATGATATGTTATCTATCCTCTGCAAGAAACTCTGAACACCCTGTGTGGTGAATATGTACAACACTCTAATGGTTATGGCTTCAACACATATATTATTTTTTGACAACTATGGACCTGGTTTTGACCAGCAGTTATGCATATGCCTATGGCATCTACTACATGTAATTTTTCAAATTAATGGAAGATTACGATTTTTCCTTGGGGGAAAAAATGAAAAGGAACCTAAAGAGGAATTTGAGGAATGGTGAAACAAAGGCCAAAGAGGGGTTTAAATGTCACTTCAAAGCCTTACAAAAGGCGAGAACAAAAGGTATGCTCTGTTATAAAATAGTGGGAAACAATTCCTGAAACAATAAACTACCAGCTCACCTAAATCCATTAAAAAATGGAAGAGGAGTACTAGAAGCCATAAAGGTATTTTTTCTTTCCTCTAAAAAATGGATAAGCTATAGAGATCAATTCTTATAGTGTTGTTATAGGATGTGGAAAAACCATCCCAATAAGAAAAAATAATTGAAATTTAAGCAAAAATAAAAAAAATGCAGAAAAAAGATTGTAACACAGGTTTCAGCCTTGTTCCTGTGTTATAACATAGGTTGTGCCTGTTTCTTGCAATTTCCACCACAGGTTTTTCCCCAAAAAGTGTGTTGGATGATCTAAAGCTCCTGCTTCTAGGGTTTTTCAAATCCTGCCATTCCTATGTAGCTAGAACCTGTGATTTGTGAAACACAAAAGGAAATAGAAAACCAAAAGTTTTTGCCAAAAATAACCACTAATAGACAAAAATAGAAATAAAAAATGAATGAGAGAAAAAATACAAATGCAAAAACACAGTCACCAAGGATTTGAATATCTAAGCCTATGGCGTCACCATTTACTAACAACAAAAAACTAGTGGAGTCACCATTTGTTAGTAGTAATTTTCTGAGTAGATGTGCCAAAATGGTACTTTCTCAATGGTGATGATCCCACCTAACAGTAAATAACACAAGGAGATATATGTTGAAAAATTATGTGATCTTCAGCAATACTTTCACATCTGCAAGAACAATGTTAGAAAACCATGCAAAAAGAGCCTGCAAATACTAAAAAATATATGTAAATAGAGATGACAAGAATCCAAATGGAAAAAAATGTTTATTATTAATGAAAACACCTGATAGAGTAGAACATAAACTTGGGTTTGTAATGTCCTCCTCCGTGGGACGAGTCTTTTTGGGTCGTTATACTTCCCATAGTTTCTTTCTCTCTCTCTTCCTGGTTGCAAATGGGCAAGTGTAGAAATATGGTTAAAATCTGTGTGGATGGATTGTGAGTAATGGGGACAAAGTTATTATGACGATTATGATAATGTGTAGAGAGTGAGGGAAAAACCTCTCTATTTATAATAAAACGCTAGGATATATCTAGATCTTTTCAAACAATAAAACATTATTAGACCAAATCAAGATCTAACTGTCTGAAGTATTTTATTATATTTAAGATAGGAAAATATTAATGAAATTGTCAAAAATATTTATTTAGTGAATTAACTCAAAAACTAATGATGAATTGAATTAAGATAAATGGTTAAAGTAATTAATATAAAAATGACTTATTAATTACTTTAAGGAGATATGATCACGATGAGTTGGAAATAATTACTAAATACCGATTTAATAATTGTTTCAAGGCATAGAAATTAAATGAGTAGGGAATAATAAATAAATAATGATTTATTTAATTATTTCTAACGATGGGCGAAAATATTTTTAATTCTTTTCACAAAATGGGTAAATATGAAAATAACATGAAATTAATTAAACACATTTCAAGGTTATTTTCAAGTGCTTAAATAGAAATGATTTAGGAAAAGTGGTTCTCTAAATTATTTCCAAAGGTAAAAGTAGGTTTTTATGTGTAAAACCCATAATACATGGTGTATTTTGATCATCCTAGTGGAAATTGGCTAGGTGATCACTTTTTAGTTGATAAAAGCAATAACTAACTGTACCATGCTAGTACTTTAATACATGTTGAGCCACATGCCTTGGCTCAACCATAAGCTAATTGATTACTTTCTAGTTACTCTATCGGGTGCTCTTTTTGAAATAGATCCTACTATTGCAATCCTGACTTTTCCCTCTGTCACTGCATCCTTCTAATTATAATAGCATATTAACTATCTAGTTTGACAATTATAATGACAGTCCATCATCCCAAAATTATTTGAGGAATCTCAATAGTATTCTTAAAGGAGGTAATGCATCAAATATATTTCCTTCATCTCGAATTCAAAGGTCAACTCCCTCTGAAGCTAAAGCAAGGCTCCCACTATTATGGAATAATTTTTTTCTACCATAACTACTCCCTCTGACATGTGAGTCCTTCTACTTCCATCATAAAAAAATCATATAGGATTAACCTTTACCCATTAGTCCATGTTTTAGGTACAATATTCTATTTACAAGAAGGATACTCCTTCCTTAAATCATTGAGGTTGTTCCATGTACACTTCTACCTCAATTTATTCATGGATAAAGATGGCCTCTACATCCAAATGATTCCATAACATAAGAAATAGTAATTCTAATAGAAATGTACTTGTTCACTGAAGAAAATGTCTCTTCATGATCCTCTTTTTCTTTCTAGGAGAACCATTTAGTCTCAAATCTTTCTTGGATTGGTCGATTTTGTCATCTGTTGCATGCTATATCTTGTATATCTATTTGGAAGTCACCAATGACTTCTATTTGGAACAATCAAGGTATACTTCAAACTTGTCGATATGCGTGTTCCCTTATAGCTAAGATCTCATATAGTACAATATCTCTCAATACAAATCACCAATTTTGGGAAAGTCCTCTTGTCACAAGTTTTGCTTTGTTCTTCCACTATTTCCATATTTTTCCAGAGCCTTGGAAACCTTCACTATGTACCTAGAATCCTCACTGGGAGGCCAAAGAAGAACAATTACAACCTAGCAAAAGAGATAAAGACAAGAGGCTAACTAATAGTAAAACAATAACAATAATAAAGGAAGAGAGATATAAGTTACTTATATTTTGATGATTATATGGAAATTCGTGGCCCCTCTTGATCTTGTCGTTGTTACACCTATCATGAAAATTTACCAGCCTCATTGTCATCATGATGTCAGTCCTTCCTCGCATGAATTAGGGTTTCTTCTTCCATTGGAATCACAATCTTTCAATATTTTGGGTCTAGGGTTTTGTCCACAAACCATAGGTCTTTCTAAATCATCTCTTTTCAAGATTACCTAGGGTTTACAAACCCTAGAAATATTAGGTATTCCAATAAGGTTTCATAGCACAAGAATTATGACTCCTATTTTCAACTTATTCTTACATTGATAAATTTTTTTCCATATACTAGATAGCTAATTGCATTATGATGTCAGCAACATATCTCAACCAAGGAATATTTAGAATTTTTTTTTGCTCATCTATTTACATAATAGTATAGTATATATGGTATCAGTATTTTAGAGATATATCTCCGCTCCTTCAACACATGCTCAAATGTAACTTTCTTGAAATACAACTTGTATGTTAATGTATCTTCATGATCTTGCATCATTTTCCTACAATACATGAGTATTTCAACACATACCTATCAGATCATCGAATACTGTAAATGGAATAGATCATCAAAACCATAATAGGATAAGAATGTGCCATGTGGTCCCATGCTTATGTAAATGTAATGAGGTTGTTATTAGTTTATCAAGGAATGCTTCATATAATTCTTTGTTTATTAGAATCATATAAAAAAAAAATGTTTTAATGACTTCCTCAGAAGTTGAACAATATTCAAGTGGCACGAGAAAGGTCCAAATTTCATTGGAAAATTATGTCCACAAGGTTTGATCACATGGATGATTGCTTTTGATCCCTTCTAGATTGAGTAGTTCAACTCCTTCAAGGCAATTGTAGTAGTGGAAACAAATTATGTCCTTTACAAGGACAATCTTTAGTTCTTCTATATTCAAACTTGATGAAGAAATCAACTACTTTCTTACTGCTCCTTGTTGATATTCACATGATTAGAAACAACCACAATCAATGAAATTCATCATTTGCATTCAAAAACCCTTACTTAGTCATATAAGATGTTTTTAAAGTAGTATAAGGTATACTAGAGACTTCGATTTATGTAACTTTAGACTTGGGATATCATGCAAAATAATTTCAAATGGAATTGTCCTTACACAAGCCTATTCTTGATCCATATTTAAAATTGTAAGGATGTCATTACTTCTCAAGATGACTTATGTGATATAGATGTTGTGGGGAAAAATGCCTATGCAAGACGATCCTATCCACCTAAGGTGTGACAGTGCCTTAGCAACAAATAGAAACAACTATTCTAGTATTCTTCCTTTATGAATTAAGAATGAAGAGAGATGGATGGACTAACCGGTGTCTTCCGTTTGTCCCTCGATCCGGTTTCTCTTCTCTTTGAGAGTTCCCAGCTACTTGCCTTCTCGCTCACCCAGCTTCAATAGGTCCCTGCAAGATCACAAGAAGAGAACACTACACAAAGACATAGATTCATATTCATAACTAGTTCAGGATTAGAAATAAACTAAACATACTAATGCAATCATACATCAAAGATACATCAGTATATAGGAGAAACCAAGATAGCTTTATTGATGAATAACAAGGTTCAGGAAGAGATACAACCCAGAGGGCTCCAATCCAGCATCTCCTTCCCATCAAATGAAATTCCTATCTTCACCTTCCTTCAAAGCATTAAGCACCCAATGATTCCAGTCTCAAACCAACAGCAATTCTTTGCAATAACAAAATTCCAGCCTCTAGATCTCATGGAGGAGAGATCCATATATAGATGTTTGGAGAGAGGATGAGTCAGCTTGAGATCTGACTAGTGTCCTCTCCCTCTGTCAGTTCTTGATTCCACTTGGAGGTTCTTGCTTCCACTCAAAGATTTGGAACCTCTTACTCATCACCAGTCGAATTCCCTGAGGCAAGTGTCATTTTGGAAGCTTCCTGGGTTTTGACACCTTGAGAAATGAACTTGCCACATGTCCACTCTCGTTCAGCGCAGGTAGCCAGTGTTCCCTTTAACATTCAACACAGGTAGCCAGTGTTCCCTTTAACATTCAACACAGGTAGCCAGTGTTGGCTTTGACATTCAGCGCAAATAGCTAGTGGAGCCACTGAAATGATCCTGAATTGACTTGTTTTTGAGCAGTTTCTGGTGGAGAACTTATGTGAATTACTGTGGTTTGTTAGCCTTGTTCCTCTAGGGGTAGGAACAACATGTTTAGGGACTTTGGATCCCTTAGATTATGGACATTTCATGCTCAATGCTGTAAGGCACAAAAATGTCTATAACAGTTGCCCCCTAAAGTATGAGGCTGTTTATCGGGTGAAATGCTTTATCAGGGGGATCCGAAGTTCATCCAATGCTGGGAGGAGACCTGTAATAAGATACAATACAATACATTATTTTTCATACTGCTTTCATGATCTAGCTGAGGCGGGCATTCCCATGCTCAGCTTTATAAATCCATTTTTCTGTACATAGAACAGACAATCGTCTGATGGTAGACTGATAATTTTGATGAAATTATCATCCTTTGAGTAGGATGATTATCTGCTGCAATGATGTACATGTCAATGTCTTTATCTTTCCTGAATATATATCGCAGCCCGGATGGATGAAACTAGATCCGGGGTCTTCAAACTCGTTCGATCTTCACTCTAAGTACAAGTCGATCCATGTGAGAAATGTTCTGAAGTCGAACATGGAAAGACATCGCTTGATTACCGGTAAATGATGTAAACCGTTAACAAGCGCGAGAGGAATCACCGATAATGATAATGACCCTCAAGGTACTGCAGTACAATTCACGTGGTGTGAATAAAGGACTCGGCGTCGAACACCACGCAAAATCTTTCGGTCGAAGGTCATTGATGTATACCTGCCGCCGGAAGTGAGAAACTTGCCATTGAGGCATGCAAGCTTCAAAGTACTGAAGGGGTTGTTCCTAGATCAACTTCTTGGATAATGAGCTGATGTCAACAAGAAGCGATCCATCAGAGGAGGGCCTTAATGAATCCCACATCAGTGACACGGAACGGAGCTAATGATTTTAATGGAGGTGAAAACGATCTGTGACATATGATTCAGGGTGGCGGTCATGAAAGGATGAAGGATAATGTACGGCAGTGGATGGGACACGGTTGACTTTTTTGAACGACTTCTCTTGAACATATGGCGACACTGATGCGATGGATTGGTAGCATTACCCCAAATATGGATGGTATGGCGAGACCATGGTGAATGAAACAACCCAACTCGATTGTGGTACGGAGGAAAAGTGTCATGTTCAAGAGCGACTTGCTACCATCAAAGTTTTCTTTAGTTTCTCCCAATTTTTCTCCAGTCATTGCTGACCAATACCTCTTTATTTTTGTCAAGCTTGAGGAGGATAACATATGCTTGTTCTATAACCTGCCCTTCGGGCAAGCCCATCGCTATGTTTTAACGAGCCTAGCGATAGTGAAACTCGTTCTCGTCTAAAGACAAGTTTGTCGCTATTTAATGATTTTAACGAGTCTAACGACAAGGATAACTCGGTCCTTTTCATTTTTAGAGAGTCTGAAAAGGTACATAAAGTTAACTCCAAAAGTCCTTTTTCGTCATCTAATCCCTTAAGTCCGAAAAAGTATAAAACAATACAGAAGGGATGAGTTTTCGATAGTTTTAACGAGCCGAATAAAACAAGCGCTCGATCTTTTTGTGCAATAATCCCTCAGGTCCAAAAAGATTAAAATCTAGAGGAGGGATAGCTCTTCCGGTCGCTTTAACGAGCTGGGAGGCCAAAACTCGGAAATCTTTTCATATTTTACGAGTCAGATGAAAAGAGCTTAAAGAAGACTCGTCTTTTGAGGAACGAGTGATAAACAGGGTTAGCAGCTGATTCCAGGTACAGGTTGGAATTTTCCAATCACGGCAGTGTCACAAGGATGGCTAGTGAAATCACTCTTCGCAGCTGTTCCTCAAAATGGGTAAACAAACATATGGAGGTGAACGATCGGCCAAATGAAAAGTGGAGGTGATGGTGCAAACACGACCAAGGCTTTAATGGCTGATGATATTACATTCACTGCGGTTATTTACCGGGATAGTTCATTTTTTAACGAGCTTAAACGCGGGTGGAAACATTTGCTCGATCTTATGTTTATTTTTTAACGAGCATGAACTATGCGCTAAAACTGCTCGGATCTTGCGTTTATTTTTTAACGAGCATGAACTGTGTGCTAAAACTGCTCGATTACCTAGTCATATGATAAGAATGTCTCATTAAGATTCTATTTTTTATGGAGCTTCATCTTACAAAGCTATGCCCCGCATCCTTTTGTTACGCAAGTTCGGAAACGACTAATCCTACGAGTTTAAAGGGTTAGACCTATAGGTTTAAAGGGAGGACCTAAAAATTGAAAAAATAAATAGCCGCCCCTTGCTTGCACTCCAAAAGGTTTGCATGCCCCCAGGCATAAAGTACGATTTCAAGGTTACCTCTCAATTTGCAGATAAAACATTTGTTTTACCGGGAGAGGCCTACCTCTTTCAGGTTACCCAAAGATTGTCCTGTTATTCTTTCAACAAAACACTTCTTCGGCGGTGTCTACCGAGATAAACAAAGGTGAGTGACGATGCCCGCCCTCTCACATAACTTTGACAAAAGAATCTTATTCTAGAACAACCCCTCTTCCAACCACGGACGGGGTACGGACTAGTCATATTCTCCCGCGGAAACCTACCCTATACCCAAAGTTTTCTTGTCGAAGCAGACCAGGACGCATGCCCCCTGGGGTCCAGTCATATCCTCCCGGATTACTCGCGCTCATCAGGAGGACGGACCGTGGGTTGAGACACTTCTTGCGTGAAGAGACCATTTAGGGATGGTACATGACTATTTGCGATGCGTGATCCGGGAAACGAAAGTTGGTCCACGAGCTTGACCACTCTTCCTTCATGCGGAAAACACATTACTCTAAAGAGTGAGGAGACGATGGCTCCCATGCAATATATATAGTCTCGTCCAAGGAGTAGGTTATAATCCAAGGGTCCTTGAACGACCATCACGTTCATTTGAACGGTCTTCCCTTTCAATGTTATGGGCACATTGGGGAGGATCCCTAAAGGTCGACTGGTTCCTTTATCAAAGCCTGATAGATTTCTCATTTCAGGCAAAAGCGCTGGCGAACCAAGCGCTTTCCAAGCAATAGAGGAAAGGATACTCACAGATGCCCCCTCATCAATGATAGTGCCAGCCATTACCATTCTGTATATTTGAATGATAATTCTGAATGGTATGCTTGCTGGAAACCGGGGTCTGCCTAGTTGGTTCCAGTCGAACGAGACAACTAGGTTGCTTGGTGGTGGGACCGAATAGACGGCTGGATATGAATCTGACGAAGTTCCTTCCTGCGATAAAGGAATGGGCAAATTGCCCCCTTGTTCGTCGGAGTTTGTGTTGATGAAGAGAATTTGGACGGTGTCGTCTTTATTCTCCTCTGTGATGGTATCATTCGAAGATAGAGCCTCTGAAGGCAAAACCGGGTCAACTGCCGTCTTAACCTTTTGAATTTCGTCAGGCATGGATCCAGACGGTTCATCTTCAATGATAGGTGCTTCGGCTGACCACCTGGGCGGGCCAGCCGGGTTCTCAACTAGTGAAGGACTTGGCAAGAGTTTTTGATATCCAGGAGGAAGTTGCGCTCGTAGAATCGGGTGATCTTCCAGAACTCTTTTAGCCTCGTCTAAGAAGGGACAACGGTGGATGGCATGGTCGCCTTCACACAGCTTGCAGGGAAATCTAGCTTTCCCTCTCTGTCCTGGGACTTCACTTTCACTAGTCGACGGTGAGCTGTCAACATGGCTATCAGAGGTCGACGCTACGAATTGTGCAAACGGGGAGACCAGTCCCTTAGTATCCGAGGGATGCTGGGACAATCTCTGTGGAAGTGGTCTCCCTTGCATATGACACATGGCGATTTAGGCCTGGTCAGTGCTGTGTGTGGATTTTTGTCAGACGACACTTGTTTGCCCCCAGTCGCTTTTGGCTCATCCTTCTTCTTCTCTTTCTTCTTCTTTTCCTTCTTCTCCTTAGGAACTTGGTTTTTTGTTTTACTAGTTCCGTCAAGCGAAGAGGAAGGAGGAGGGGAAGAATTAGATGAAGTAGAAGGCTGGTGGGCAACTCTGGTCTGGTCTAACTGTTGACTCGACTGTTCAGGAATAGTGGTGGTTTGAACGACATTGGTTGAAAAGAGCCAGACCGGCAGGCCAATTGTCAGTCCTGGAAGCGACAATGTGGCCATATGGGGCGCACCAACATCTCCCCAAGAGGAGAAGGGACTAGGATTTCCACCAAGGGGAATTCCTTGGTTGGTGTGCTCCATTTTTTCAACCTAAAGATCAACGCAGGAATAAGGGTGATTGTTCCGTTTAAAATAAATTTTAACGATGCTTTAGACACAACTTGCTTTTTCAATTTTAAAGAGTCGAGAAAAAGCTAAAGATGACTCTAGTCTCCTTCGATGTTTTAACGAGCCCGAAGTGACAAATGCTCGGATGGAATTTTTTCGTTATAGAGTCTGAAAAAGGCCAAAAGGAACTGCTCTGGAGTTCTAGGCAGAGGGTGTGCCAAACTTTTCGCAAAACCGTAGAATACTTTTTAGGGTACGGGCAGTCGATCTTCCTGAATGCTGTGTTCAGTGCATTGCGATCAGTAGGGCGGCCGACACGGCTTCCTAAGGATAAAGGTTTTATGCCTATAGGGTCTCCCAATATATACGTGACGGTACGTGGGAGCACAATCCGTACTGGCGCTATCGTCCCTCAGGAGGAATCACCCACCATCCACGAGATCGACAGTCACCAGGCTTTACGACGCCGGAACACGTCTCTAGCCTAGACCTCTATGTTGTGCGTTATGTTGCAAAGCATTGTTAAGTTCATTCAATTTATTTTAGGTTGATCTTTTTAGAAGTTTGCCTTTCAAGGTTCACCACGAGATGTATGATACAATTCCTAAATGCAGTCTAAAGATGATAAGCAAGCTTTATATCTTTTCAACTTTGAAAATCCTAGCTACTAAGGGAAAAGAAAGACACCATCTTTTCTCAAAGAGCAATCAGCACACTCTAATGCACTTTTCCTAAATCCAACATGCAAACTATCAAGATGCAAATGCACAATGCAGGTGTTTGTTTTCCACTTTCTTAGTATTGATGCCTACAAAGAAAGTTTTTTGTACAACTTTGAATTTGCTTTTAAATGACAAATACAAACAAGTTTACTTTTTTGAAATCAGAGAGGGTAGAAGAGATTACAACACTTAACGATTTTCGAAATGAATACTTGTTTCGACACTTAAACGAGACAAATTCAAACCAATAAGCAAGAGTAAATGAATAATCAATATGCAAACAGCCAATGAACTCTCTTCTAAGATCACAATCAACAGATCTGAATCAAGGGCTACAGGATGACTATTTCACTCATGCAAAGGAAAACTGTAAATGACGCCACAAACACATAAAAACACTCACAGTCTTTTTGTACAAAAGGAGGCGGAATCTAAGCAGAGAAAAGGAGTTATCAGACTGGTACCTATGCTGGTTACAGGCTGCAAAAATCAGAGATCAAAACAAGGCAAAATAGAGCAGAGAACCCCAGCTGCACAAGGGAAAACTGGTTCAACGCAACCTCAACACAGGGGTTTTGACATTTAGTGCAGGTAGCCTTCACGGGACCTGCGTTGAAATGCAGAATCCCTTCACTGGGTCTGCGCTGAAGGAGAAACTCTCGTTTCTCACTGGTTCTGGGTCACAGATTGCTATTTAATTCACTGTTTCAGGCCAAATAAAAGCAACGAGCAAGGTACAATCAAAGGGATGCTTTGAGGGAGTACTAAGATCTATCACAAAGGATCATCAAATCATTTGTGAGTCCATTGTTTAGATCATAGACAAGTCCAGTGATTGGATCAAAGCAGCAACTGTCTACTTTGCATCTGGGAATAGCAGATGCAGTTCAATTGTTGCTGTCAAGTCTATGAAACAAACAATGATAGAAACACAAATAAAATGACTAAACAGATCTCCCCAGCGGAGTCGCCAATTTGTTGTGGGGAAAAATGCCTATGCAGGACGATCCTATCCACCTAAGGTGTGACAGTGCCTTAGCAACAAACAGAAACAACTATTCTAGTATTCTTCCTTTATGAATTAAGAATGAAGAGAGATGGATGGACTAACCGGTGTCTTCCGTTTGTCCCTCGATCCAGTTTCTCTTCTCTTTGAGAGTTCCCAGCTACTTGCCTTCTCGCTCGCCCAGCTTCAAGCGGTCCCTGCAAGATCACAAGAAGAGAACACTACACAAAGACATAGATTCATATTCACAACTAGTTCAGGATTAGAAATAAACTAAACATACTAATGCAATCATACATCAAAGATACATCAGTATATAGGAGAAACCAAGATAGCTTTATTGATGAATAACAAGGTTCAGGAAGAGATACAACCCAGAGGGCTCCAATCCAGCATCTCCTTCCCAGCAAATGAAATTCCTATCTTCACCTTCCTTCAAAGCATTAAGCACCCAATGATTCCAGTCTCAAACCAACAACAATTCTTTGCAATAACAAAATTCCAGCCTCTAGATCTCATGGAGGAGAGATCCATATATAGATGTTTGGAGAGAGGATGAGTCAGCTTGAGATCTGACTAGTGTCCTCTCCCTCTGTCAGTTCTTGATTCCACTTGGAGGTTCTTGCTTCCACTCAAAGATTTGGAACCTCTTACTCATCACCAGTCGAATTCCCTGAGGCAAGTGTCATTTTGGAAGCTTCCTGGGTTTGGACACCTTGAGAAATGAACTTGCCACATGTCCACTCTCGTTCAGCGTAGGTAGCCATTGTTCCCTTTGACATTCAACACAGGTAGCCAGTGTTGGCTTTGACATTCAGCGCAAACAGCTAGTGGAGCCACTGAAATGATCCTGAATTGACTTGTTTTTGAGCAGTTTCTGGTGGAGAACTTCTGTGAATTGCTGTGGTTTGTTAGCCTTGTTCCTCTAGGGGTAGGAACAACATGTTTAGGGACTTTGGATCCCTTAGATTATGGACATTTCATGCTCAATGCTGTAAGGAACAAAAATGTCTATAACAATAGAGTAGTGATTAAAAACCCTTATTCAAGACACACATCTTCTAGGGTTTACAAACCCTAATATCATCAAAATTGTCATGGATTTTTTTAAAGGTAGATATTGTACATATAATTATTTTCTTCATCAACCTATGCAAAAGAAAAATATTTAATAATTGAAAGAGTCCTTCACAGATACTTCATATTTATCAATCATGGAATCCTATTACCACTCCTTCACATAGAAAAAAGACTTTGAAACAAATGTGCAATCCTCTACTTTAGTTGTATGGAACAACTTGTCTCAAGTCTAACCGAACTAATGTTCTTATTAGGCTTGATATTTCTAGAATATGAGATGTTTCAGACACTTTTTTACATTAACTAAGGCTTTCAACTACAGACTTAACCCTTGTGCTTGATTATCATAACAAATGAATCCTCTTTCTTTCATATTCAAAAGACGAGGCTAGTGGAGTGATTAAAAAATATCTCTTCTAATGTCTATAGTCAATACTCCAAGATTCTCCTTTTTCAAGCAGAAGTAGATGAATAACTTCTTCAAAGAATTTTTAACTTCTGTTTATCATTTCTAGGACGTCACAATTTTGTATTGAAAAACTTTTGAGGCTTCTTGTTCTCTCAACTTTCTTAATCTTGAACTGAGGCCCTTCAACCCACCTGTAATAAATTTGAGGTTTTTTGGACTGGGGCCTTTCGGCCTTCTTCTAAGTTTGTCTCGATTCTAGAGAACTGGATGCAGCCTTCATTGAGGCTTTTCCTCAACATAAATGAACTTCACCTTTTTTCAATAGATAGGTAGAAACTTGACCTTATAGTGTAGTAGATTTGTTTCTAGGGCATGATTCTTCACATTAAAATTTAAGGATAAGAAGGGCTAATGTTATGTAATCAAGCCCTAGAAGAGTAGATTAAAACATGCCAACTTAGATTCTTTAAGGCTGTTCTTTCACCCATGCTCTAATACCATGTTGATTTTTCATAGGTCTTCTAGCTTATAATTACTTATAATTATTTTTACTTTAAATCCTCTTGTATTCACATTCATCATTAAGCAATTACATAGAAGATATTCAATAATAGAACAGAATTGACAGTAAGATCATAAAGGGATAGCTACACAAGAAACATAACCATTTTACCTTAGGGAAACTCACATTAGGTAAAATCCCAACAACCTTTTTCTTAGAGAAAATTATTTAGTTCAAAAAGAGATACATCTAATTCAAATGCAAAGTAAAGCTGACCAAAAACATCACTATGGTCAAACTTGGTCAAACTGCCTTTATGTCAAGTCATAAATATGCCCAATCAACTCTACCTAGTTTGATTTTCCTAGACTAAAATTCAACCTCCTTCAATGCCCAAAAATTCACCCCTATTGCCCAAAATAACTCAGGCTTGTTGCCCATAAATTATAATGTAGTAACTTACATGTGAAAAACTACAGGAAGAGAGATAATCACACATGAGAGGTCAAGCAAGAGAGAGAAAAATGATGGAGATGTCCTCATCCTTATTCTTTGTCCTTCTTGTCTTCTTCTACTTCGCTGGATGCCCAGAAAATGTCTTTCTATTTTGTGATCTGAATTTCCCTTGGAGGAGGAGGTTGAATGCAACATATATAATGATTCTAGATAATCAAATGGGTGTCTCTTCAACTGGGCCAACTTGATCCCTTGGAGGGCCAACTTGACTTTGCTTGGAGCCAACAATTCAAATTTATAAATTCAATTTTTTTTTTTTGAAAATGAATGAATAACATGTCTACACTTTTCATTATATAAATTTCAAGGGATAAAATAAAATGACATAAAGAACATGTCTTACATAATTTAACGGAAAAATATTAATTATGAAGACCGACCATAGCTACACAAGTAAATATCTAAGTTTATTCCTTTACATAACAACTAAATGACACTCGTCTAACTTCCTATAAACATATATATGTTATAGATTGTATTTCAGAATATATTACAAATTAAATAAAATTAAGGAAACCAACTTCCTTTGATAAATGGGTTTTTACGTAAGAAGGTAAAAAAAAATTTCACTGGTAGACGCTCATGCATCAGACTCTCAGTGAAGAAAAAAAAATGTTCATAAGGACTTCAATGTTGCTTCCATACTTGGATATTTCTACTATTGTTATCCAAGTGCCATCTTCAACAGGTTGGATGTTCCATTCGATCAAATATTTAAAATATTATTTTACCTCTGGTTCTCTTGGCTACCCTTTAATACAACACTGCTTCAATCTCTTTCTAAATTTCTTTTGGTAGTTGTTTATTCCATCCAATGGTTTAATATCAATCACTCATAGGTTCATATTTTATAAAACTTTATGTCTCCTTGAAGGGATAAAAGTCTACACCATTGAAATTGGACAAATCCCAGTATCACATGGGAGTTATAATTCATAATAATTAGAAGAATTTTTTTCTTAAAATATTACATAGATCACTTTTCTTAAGTTTTAATTTATTATATGTCCTTACTAGAAACCTCTCCTTAGATATGCCATCACTAAGTCACCAAATTCAAATTTTAATCATCTCCTTCTCATATCTTCTCTTTATTTATACTTTTTTTTCTTCCCTTGCAATTGTTACTTAACTATTTCTTGCGACTCTTGTATGCTTGCTTCAAATTCTTCACCATCAACACTACTTAATTCCTACTTTCCCAAATTTCTCAATTAATAAATTCCTCTTAGATGCATTCCATATACTATCTAAAATGGACTTGCTTATGTTATTCTATTAGGTGAATCATTATATGCAAACTCAACTTGAGCAAATAATTGATCCCACTACTTGGGATGCTCACTTATCAAACTTCTCAAGACATTTCATAAGCTCCTATTTACCACCTTTTCCTTCCCGTTTGTCCGTGGGCGATATGTTGAATTGAAATTCAAGGTAATGCATAGTTTCTTCCACAATGCTCTCCAAAAATGGCTCGCAAATATTGTATCTCTATTTTAAATAATACTTGTATGAAACCCATGCAACCTGACAATCTCTTGAAATAATAAAATAACAACATTGGTTACATCACTAGTCTTTGTACAAGCTATGAAATGTGTCATATTTTAAAATTTTTCCACAACAAAATAAATAGAATAGTTACCTCTTTGAGTTTAAGGAAACCTCGATACAAAATCCATACTTACAAAGTCCCATTGTCTACTTGGAATGGTAAATGGATGATATAAACCTGCATTTTGAGTCCTTCGTTTGGCATGCTGACATACTCTACACCTTTCAACAATTTTTTTACATCAAATTGCATACCTGGCCAAAAATAAAAAGAATTCAATAAGGAAAATGTTTTATCCTATCGAAAATGTCTTGATAGTTCTTTGTACTTCTTTTCCTTTATCAAATTGTCTCTCATTGGACATTTCAGTATGCAAACCTTGTTATCATTGAATAGAAAACCTTCTTGAATCATATAACTCAACCAATAAGTTTTGTTCATATTGATTGGATTCTCACATGGTACATATGTATCCTTACAATATGCATCATCTCTATAAATTTATTTGAGCTCATCAAACCCTAAAACATTAACTTGAAATTCATGTAAAATTAAATTAATTCTACTCAATGCATCAACCACCTTGTTTGATGTACCACTTGTGTGCTTAATGAAAAATGTAATTTTTTTCATAAATTATACCCACTTAGCATGTTGTTGGTTCAATTTTTTTTGGTTGTTGATGAAATCCAAAGCATGATTGTCACTATACAAAACAAACTCCATGGGCATAAGATATTGTCTCAATTTCTTTAAGGCTTGAACTATGGGATATACTTATTTATCATAAGAGGAATATTTTTTTTTGATTCATTGATATTTTCACTGAAATAGGCAATTGGTCCTCCCTATTGGCTTAAGGCAACTCCAATAGAAGCTCACCTTGCATTTTTCTCAACTTGAAAAAAATTATTAAAATCTTGTAAAGATAAGACATGTTGTTATGTCTTTTTTTGTTTAAGCATTTTGAAATTTCTATTAGCTACTACCGTGCATTTGAATGAGCATTTTCTTTTTTTATTGTTCTACAATAGGAGCACAAATACTACTAAATTTTATTATAAACTTTCTATAAAATCTTGCTAAGCCATGAAACTTTCTCACTTTAAAGACATTTCTTGGAACATGCCAGTTAATGATAGCTTTAACTTTCTATTGATCCATCTTCAAACCATGTTTAGAAATAAAAAACCCTATTATACCAATTCCTTATTTATAAAACAATATTTACTCAAATTAATCAATATTTTTTCTCGTTACAAAGTATTTAGGACTACCCTAAAATTTCGCAAATGCTCCTCCTTTGTTTGACTATATGCCAAGATAGCATTTAGATAAACTATAATTTTTTTTCCAATAAAATATTTTAAAACCTCGTTCATTAATCTCATGAAAGTCTTAGGGGCATTAGTGAGACAAAAATGCATCACTCACCATTCATACAATCCATGATTTGTTGTGAATGTTGTTTTTCATTCATTTCCCTCCCTAATCCTAATTCGATGGTATCTACTCTTCAGATCAATCTTAGAGAAATTATTAGCATTAATCAAGAACATTATTAAGTCTTCAACTAATGGAAGTGTAAATCTATACACGATTATAATTTTATTAATGGCTCTAGAATCAATACACATTTTCCATCCTCGATCCTTATTTGGGATGAGAATTGCAAGAACAACACACGACCTCAAACTCTCATTGATGAGACCTTTATCCAATAGTTCTTTCACTTTTCTCTTCAATTATTCATTCTATTGTGGTCATATTGTATATTAATTTATTTTGCAAACTTGATGCAAGGATTAAGTCTATATGATGACTAATTTTTCTAATAGGAGGTAAATTGTTTGGAAAATCATCAACAAAGATATCAAAAAATTCATCCAACATAACATTGATTTCTTCAGGAAAATCATCTAATTTTGTGCTAGTAAGAATTACCTTAGGATTTACAACAAAAAATTTACTTCTTCTTTCTTGAATTTTTGCAGTAACTCATTTCCACTCATTAACAACAAATTAAGAAGAACTTCTTCTTTTTCTCCTTCATCTTGCAAAAGATAACAATGTCTGTCTTTGACCATTCTTCTCCAGTGTATATATGTTCCTTATTCCATCATGAATAACATTTCTATCATATTTTCAATGTCTTCCCAACAAAATATGACAAACATCCATGGGAATTACATCAAATAATACCTTATCTTTGTAGCTATAAATCTAAAACTCCACCTTGCATTGTTCATCCACAAAAAATTGATGTCATTTTTGCAGCCATGTTACTTTATAAGGAGTATAGTGTGTTATTATCTTCAAATATATTTTTTATACCATATTAGTAGAATTTAAATTATTTGTACTACCACTATCAATAAAAAATTTGCAACATATGCCCTTTGACTTGCATATAGTCTTGAACAAAATTTTCCTTTGGGCTGGCTTCCTAGCTTCCTTCTCTGATTTGATTAAAATTCTCTTCATCAATAATGAATCTCATGCTTCATGGTTTTATTTAATTGCTACTAAATTTACACTTTCTTCTCCTACTTCTGTCACATGTGCACTTATTTGATTTGTTGGATTATTTTTTGGACATTCCCAAAACATATGTCCCAATTTTTCACATCTATAACATCTAGGTTGGTAGTCCCTACTTCTGCCTCTACCTTTTGAGAAATATGTTCTTTCTCTAGAGTCACATTCTCTTGGTGACTTACTACTCCAACTTCCAACTTCGTCTCTTGAGAATTGAAATCTTCCTTTGCCACTTGGTGTCCTTTTCCTCTTGCAAGACTTCTTCCTCTACTCTTCTAACTCCATTTCCTGCATATCTTCTCTTCTTATTTCAAAGTAGTTTGATATGCATATTTGAATGTCTTCAGGGCGAATATAATAATCTCATCTTGATTCTCATACTTCAAACCATTAAAGTACCTAGAAACCTTTTAATCATTCTCTTAACTATGACTAGTTCTAATGTTTAATTTATAAAATTCCTTAGCATATTCCCTCACTAACATATATTTCTGTCTAAGATTCTACAATTGCATCAAAATATTTAATTGGTAATATTTAGGGATGAACTTACATTTGAATTTAACCACCATTTTTCCCAACTATTGATCTTGGAATTTCCTTTCCTCTTTCTATATACCTGCACTTCATCCCACCATAGGGTTGCATGATATTTCAATATTTTCATTACATACTTCATCCTTTTCTCTTCATCAACATCTTAATAATTAAAATATTTGTCCATGGTATTGATCCAATCAATAAATTCATGAACATTTGAATTATATTCATCTACATGCACCTCCATATTTGGTTTGACACTAATATTCACAATTATCTTCATCATTCTCTCCTTTGTTGAATTTTCATTTTCTTCTTCACTAAAACATTCTTCTTCTACTTCACGAACATCTCTCATGTTAGTGCCATTTTTCTAAGTAGTCTCCATCACCTCTAACCTCATCTGAATGTGACTCATCTTTGCTTGTAGGGTTGCATTTGTTACACGCCTCCCTTGAACTACTCCTTAAGTTTCTCCTCTATGTATTTTTTCCATATTCGAGCACTCATATGCTCTGATACAAAACCGCTTCCCTTGAGTCTCCCTTTACTAGATTTTCCCTTAATTGTGCATCGATGCTCTTAAAATATCTTCTAAGAGATCTAATATCTCTTCTCTATGTTTTTATTCCCATAATAGCATTCCAAACCATTAGAGAAATGTTGACATCTAAAATGAGCCTCCTAAGGAATATTATAAAATAATAGTGGAAATAATAAAATTAGATTAGATTACATCATCAAATTTTAGAGGGAAAAAAAAAAACTTTTTCAACTTGTACTTTCAACTAATCTCCCTACGATTCTACTCAAACTTAGAGTGGGAGCAGTTGTTGGATACATAATTTAATTCCTCATCCAAGGACTAACCACGTTGTATACTTTTGATAGACCCTACTACATGAAAAATGAGAAATACATGAAAAAACGTGATTACAATCACATTTTCATGTATTTCTCATTTTTCATGTAGTAGGGTCTATAGAAAGTATGAAATATTGGTACTCCTTGAAAGAGGAATTAAATTTTGGATCCAACAAGTGCTCTTCCTCGAAATTTGAGTAAAACCGTAGGGAGATAAGTTGAAAAAGTAGTTTTCTTTTAATAATCTTTTTACTTTTTTACTCCAAAAATGGTGAATCATTCCCCATGTTTGAAATCATCATATTGAATCCTATTGGTTCTATTATCACTGCGATGAACACCCTCCAATTTTTTTCTCACACTTGAATTTTGGAGCCTACTGAGGATCTTATGATCTACCGCTCTATGGTTAGTCAATGGTCGTTTGGTGTTTTGAAAATAATTTAAGTCTTGAAGTCATTGCACTCACACGCATAATTTCTGATTGGTTCATGATAATAATCCCTTTATTCAAGCTTTCATGGGCATAGAATAATCCATCAAGACAGTGCCTATGAAATTTTCAACTCATGATGACAATCAATGCACACTTCCATTGACAAACTCCCTCACTTTGGTTGCGTTTGTACTCATATTTGGATGAGGTTTCTCAACTATCGTCTTTGTGAATTTTTTCTTTCCCAAGTGTCACTTTCAAATTCATGCATGTAGTGTTGACTTCCTTTTACTTTAATAAGTGTCATTTTCATGTTATCTTCACTCTAGCATGTGTTTCTTTTAAGACCATTGACATTTTGCAAGTGTCATCTTCATGTTTTCCTCCTATCGTAGGTGTCACTTTTGTGTTTTCACTCTTGCATGTGTCACACCTTTGCAAATCACCAAATTTAGTTCCGGCACACTCTTCTGCATTATATGGTCTTACATATCTTTAGAATATGCACTAGACACATTCCTACAACTTAGTGCACCTTTTGGCCATAGTCATCACTTCTATCATAACTTGTGTTCTAAGTGTTTTAATGTGTTGTTTCCATTGTCGTACCTAGAAATATGTGTTGCTTTGATGTTGTTTTAAGGTGTGACTGTTGTTCATGAGTCCTATGCATTCCATTGGCTTGTATTGATAGAATTTATGTGTGCAGTCCATGTTTGAGTTGTGTTAGTATGCATTTCTTTCTCTTTCTGCTGGTCCCACAGTTAGCCATTTTGAGATCTCTTCTTCATCTTTCAGTCCAGTGCAAGTTCTAAAGGCATTAACCCTCTTACTAGGTGATGAGCGTAATTTATTCATGAGCCTCATTGATGCATATTTCCTCCAATACTTGTACACTAAGCATTTTCTGAAGTATCCTTCCTCTCACAATGCATCAATACTTCCTAAGGATAAGTCACCTAGCCCTCTGCTTCCTCCCTCAGTGAAAAGTGAATTCCATATGACCAAGTAGCTATTGTTGGAGAGAGTTGCACCCTCCCAATCTTAATTGCACTTTGAAACAATGAAGTGCACTTCAAAAAAATGAAGCACATTTTGAAACAAGAAGCACACTTCAAACACTCAGTGAAAAATCACACTTTAGAACAACAAGGAACCTTTGAGTGCACTTCTAAACAATGAAGTGAAATTTGAAACAACAAAGTGCAGTTCAGAACAATGAAGGATCCTCCATGTCTTTAAAATCACATGGTGCACTCACGAAGCATGAATCTTTCCCTTAGAGTGCATGGCTCACTCAAAAATGATAGAGCCTTAAGGCACATGGTGCACTCATGAAGCACTTAGCCTTAAGGCGTGTTGGGCGATTTAGTTTTCTGTTAAATCCATGTCATTTAATTTGTCAACCCGGGGGTTTCGTAAACTTAGAAGCAAACCAAAATATACGGGACCTCAGATAAAATTGGTGTAGGAAGTTCTTTTAGAATGGAAATGCATATTACAAATCTAAATTATCAGATGTATTTTATGAAAGCATAAAAATATTTGATCAATGAAATTATTTTACTTTAGAAGATAGAGAAGAGTCTCTTGTTCAAGAGTGCTGATTGTCCTTCTACAATCTTTCTATAATAACATTGCCAAACATCTAAGAAATCAAGAAAGAAATGAAAGCAAGTAAATATTGTTTTCAGTTCAGTTCTTAGCTCATGGAGAAGAGTCTCCTAACTTAGGAGGACATGATTGTCCTTCTCTCATAAAAACTAGTTACTGAAAGGAAATCAATCTTCACATAAATGTAATCTAGGAAAGCATATAAGAAAGTAAATCTTGTTTCAGTTCAGTCTAGCTCATGGAGAAGAGACTCCTAACTTAAGGGATCCTAGTTGTCCTTCTCACATAAAACCTAACTACTGAAAGGAGATCAACCTTCACACAACAAAAACATGGGCATAACATGAATTCATATTGAAATTATCTACAAGTATTTTTAGCAAAGAAATAAGATGAACATCAGAATTAAAATTAGTATATTCACAACATTACTCTACAACAAAGTGTACTTATCTTGGTATGGGTATCCTTCCATTCCTCAATGAAAACACATGAAAAAATATCACACCTTAAGAATCAAACAACACTCATAACTCATGATTTGTAGAAAATGATATTATTCATGTTGAATGAACATAAATCTGATGCTAATGAATAACTGATAACTGTTCTCCTGTTCCTTTGAAGGACGCTTCTTTTATTTATACATGAATTAGGAATATCTACTCAATAAATGTAGATCCCTTAAATGTCTATTAGATCCATACTTGTCTCAACTTATCCCTAAATACTAGATACAAATCCCATGACACATCAAGATCTCCATGATCTTTCTCCTTGGAATATGGTCCACCTCTTGAGTTGAAATTCGAATTTGATCTTGGGAGGCCACATAAGGGTGCCTTGGAAGCTTCCAAATTATCTACACATGTCATGAAACTCAAGCCACTTTTAGGTATAAGAAAATACATGTTATTTCTATAACTTTTAATCATAAAGTCACTCTAAATACATGAAATTAATAACTTTTGAAAATGTAAATGTGAATTCATGTAGTAATGATAATGTAGGTTTATGTAATGATAATGTGCTGGAATGAGGTGAAAAAATGAGGACAAAGGTGAAAAATAAAGTGAAAGTGAATGTTAATTTGGTGGCCCAACAAGGCAATGATGCAATCACAAAGCATAAGGTATTCATCCTTCCCTTTGAGCATACAGTGCACTCATGAAGCCTAAAGCCCTTGAGTGCATGGAACATGATTGAAACACAAAGCCTTCATCTGTCCTTTTGAGTGCATCTTGCACTCTTAAATCATGAAGCCTTCATCCTTCTCTTAAAGAGAACATGGTGCAATAGTGAAGCCTGAATCCTTCATTTGAGCGCACTCCTTTGACTCGAAGAATTACACCCTCCTAGTTCCTCTTGAGTGCAAAAGTGTAATGCGAAGGCACGAAGCCTGATCCTTTCATCCCTTAAGTGTGCCCCCTACTTTTTCCTCTTGAGTGCATGAGTTCACTTGGAAGCCTTGAATCCTGACTACTTCTTCCCTTTGGTGTGTGCCTTTGCGCCCTTAGCTTCCTTGAGCACATGAGTGCATCTTGAACCAATGAGTGATTCTCCTTCATGCTTTGAACATGCAGCCTATGACCTTGATCTCTCTCTCTCTTACTTGAATCCACAAGCACACCTTGAAGGCCTCTTGTGAGCCTTGATGAGTTTGATTGTTCCCTCCTAATCAAGCCTTCTTATTTTAACCCTCTCACAGGCCTATCATGAGAAGATCATTCCATGAGATAGGTAGTGATAGAATATATGTTTTTAGACTGATTTCACTTTGTCATGAATGCTTTTCATTTGTAGGAGTACCTTCCTAACATGCCAAGGTGATGCTAAAGAGAATATACCAAGGAAAAAGCATAAAGAAACACCTGTAGAGAAGAAGAATAAAACAAAGCTATCACAGAGACATAAAGCATATCATGGATCGAGACAGAAAAAAGACATTGCATGATGACTCAAAGGATTCAAATATTGATCAAAGACCCTTTGGAGGGTGAATACGAGCAACAAAGTGGATATTTCATGAAGATGAATAATAGATCATATCTATCATCAAGAATGTAAGATTAAGCAACAAGGAAGATAACTTGGCATTGCTAGCTCATCATGAAGTTAATGCTATCATTGTCAAGTTGTAATTTGTACTAGTGTCATCATAATAGTCAATGTGTGTCCATGTGTCATGAAAAATAATCACGTGGAATGTAATGATGTATTATCAAGAGAAGGAAAAAATGTAATGTGTGGAAGTCCAAGAGTCATATGTGGAATATGAAAAGTTACTTAGTCATATATGGACAAAATGTCTTTAGGAGAAGTCCAAAAGTCATTA
This sequence comes from Pinus tabuliformis, assembly GCA_031772625.1. Classification (NCBI taxonomy): domain Eukaryota; kingdom Viridiplantae; phylum Streptophyta; class Pinopsida; order Pinales; family Pinaceae; genus Pinus; species Pinus tabuliformis. Next base: position 315,958,815 of record CM062811.1, read on the forward strand.
GAAATTCAAGAGTTGTTTAGAAGTCTAAAGGACACATTAGAAGTCCAAGAGTCATGAGGGTAATTCAAGGGTCATGGGGATATGAAAGTTCATTCCTCTTATTATAAAAGCAACCTCATAACTCAAGAAAATAGCTTTTGGAGGCTTAATCTTTGGAGATCTAGCCTTGGCTTCGCTACTTGGCATAGGAGAGAAAACTATTATTTGGAGAAGCAAGAAGTGACTTAATGTTCCACTAATGGAACTAGTGCCTCACCATTGTAACTGTGTACTTAGATATTTCACCTTATATTGAAGCTCAATAGGCCAACACATTTTCATGCATGTATTGTGAATGTCTTAAGACTATTCATTATATGTTTTTTATATATGTTTCATTCATATGTACTAAGGAAATTGAACTATTTTGGTGGCATGGGTACTTATCTTGTTGAAGGTGTGTTATATGTGGTTTAATGATCGTTGTGTCTATGTGAAATATTTAACTATATAACTAATGAGTCTTTCTTTTCTCATGTGTCTCTCTTAGGTTAGTATTGTTACTTCCTTCTAGAGGCTCACTTTTGTCTCTCCCCTCGTGAAAGTATCCTTTTACACATTACCATCAATGTTTTTCATTGTCAAATTACTTGCTTGTTCAAGGGTTATGTATATAATCTCATATGCTATTCATTGAAATCAAGGTGAACCTTACAGTTATGGTGGCTGGGACGATACTCTGGATGGGGCTCGTGCTCCAAATGGTGTGAAGTCTAATCAGAACTTCACATCAAGGAGACCCCCTGTACGTTGGTAGTATCTAGTACCATTAACAGGTTCTTATAAAGTTAATTTTGGTTTTACTTTTTTGTTTTGAGGCCCATTTTAGACTTTAAAATTTCTCTAATGCTCAACGACCAATTTCCTTCATAAATTCCCAATTTTCTTAACTAGAGGAAAATCTAAAATCCTTTTTCTTTGGCATGAATCCTGAAAACTAAGGTGAAATACAGAATCTAGAGATCTGAATGTTTAGCAATTCTTTGATCTGGTGTCTCGGAGACTTGGATATCTTTTTCAATTTGTGATCTAGATACTCCTCCAATATAAACATCTTACTTGATCCAAATATATATTTCTATTCGATATATTCATCTCAATCTGGATAAATTTACTCTCAATCCAAATATATCACCTCGATCCAGATATCCATTATCCACTTAAATTTGTGATTAAACTTTTGGTTTGCGATCTAGATATCTCTTTTGTCCATATTGATGGTAGTCCATAACAGGTACTTTCATATTTCCATCAACTAATGAACCTTTGAAAAATGACATATTTGATTATCTAGGATCTCATGGCTCTTTGGTTTAACTTGCAATTGGGTCCATCTTAGATATATTATAGCTTAGAATGAACTTCAATCCAAAATTTGGGTAATTTCTTAGTTTCTCAGATTTTTGCAAGACGAAAAAATTTCCAACTGGATACCTCTCTGCCTGATACACATTTAAGCATGAATTCAAACCTATGACCTCAAAAATTTGGAACCAAGACTGGTTCACCTATGAAAATTGATTCTTCTAAAACAAACAAGAAATGGATCTCATTTGCACCCAATTTAACATGTAAGCTCAAACACATTATAAAAAATGCATAGATAATATATATAAATCCAAATTGAAGGGGAAGATTATAATTTTTGTAGTCTTAACATAGAATTCTTCCTCTACACACTTAAACTCTCCAAATTCATAATCTCTTTACTTACACATTCAATTACCTCTACATACCCTCAATTACATAAAGATCTCATATCCATCTCAACAAATCCAATATGTTTTGATGGATCATCTAACAAATTCCTAATATGGCTAAGTCTATTCCCTTATATAGAAACAAAATGATAGTAATCTAACTTCCTAACAACATTGACACCTTCTAGATTATATTTATGAAAATATTACAAATTAAATAAAATTAAGGAAACCAACATCCTTCGGTAAATGAGTTTTGACCTAAGAAGTTCAAAATTGATTTTTATTGGTAGATGCTCCTACATAACCAAGATAGAGTACTTTCAACAACCTTAACAGGGATATCACATGCAACAGCAATATGTATTTGTAGCAAAAATATGTGAAAATAATAAGTATGAAGGATTGCAACCGAGAAACAAAGATATGCTAGTAGCATTCTTTCTTAGTATAAGAAATCATTTCTTTTTTTATTACATGGGTCTCATATAATAAATATCTTGCATGTTGGCCACTTTAAACATGAATAAACAAAGTAGTATATTTTATTCATCTATTATCTTCACAAAGGGTATATATAGATGTATGGAAAATGAGAAAATGAATGAATGAATAAAACCATTATAGGGCTCAATATACTTCAGGTTTTTAGAATGAAATATTTTCAACCAAGAGTCATAACCCTTATATCTTCAAAACATGATTATTCGCAAAGATCATGGGTCATCCTTGTAAATATTTGTAACCAAATGAGGTAAAAATATATAGCATAAACCTCTTTTTAGATAACAAATGCCATCACAATATTTCCATGTAGATCAACACACAAAACAAAATGAATATGATATTTTGCAAACCCGAGTATTTTTCCTTTTCAAACAGTAAAAATATTCATCATTTTTCACCCTATTTTTTTTTAAACCCAGTATAAATTAATTCAAACACAATGTATGATTTATTGAAGTATGATATATATAACATCCATAACTTATTTTTTAAACAATGAACACAATTTAGCTTAAAACCCTTCTTTATTTTAGCACCGAATACTTTGGTTCGTTGTTACAAAGGTATGAAAAATAAATGGATATTTCCTTTTAATATTAAAATCCAATTAGCCAAACCCTTCATATTTTTACATTTCATTCACAACCTTAAAAAAATCTACCATTACAAAGTGCTGAAGTCAAATGAATGGAGTAAATAGTGTAAAATGAGATTGTGAGTAATTTGGGTTAGGTCATTATATCATTTTCCATCGAACTTGATATTTTCAAAGTGGAAAAATTGGAGGAATGAACTTAAAGAGCCATTTTTATTAGTGGGTCTTAGTTTGGAGAATTGGTGTTTGAAACCTTTCACTGGAAATTTACAAATCATATTGGTATCAAGGCAAGTTTCTTTGGTTATTTAATGGGAAGTTGCAAGGGATAAAATTGGTTTAAATAGAAATTCATAAAGCCCCAACCATGGCTAAGGAATTGGTTTATGATAACTATTAAGATTTGACAGAGGAGAGGTTTGCACGAATGGAAGCACAATTCATGGGTATAAATTTTGATGTGAACCTTCTCATGGAAGCCCTAACTAGTAAGATCACACTAATCACAAAACATGGGGATTTCAACATAAGGTTATATCAGAGGAAAAATCAAGGGATCAAGGAGAACTAAAGGAGTCCAGTAAATGTGAAAAAGAGAAATCAATTTTGTGCATCATGAACCATTCATAACCTCTCTTCAATATGAAGTGACATTGGCAATCAAGTGATATCAAGGTGAGATACATGATTTGAAATTAAACCATTCATTGCAATAGTTAAAATTTTATTTTAGTGTTCACCATATATAAGAGGAATATAAATTTTCATTTTCTCATCTGAAATTATAGGGCCATGCCCTAACCTAGTGGGAAAGCCACATAAAAACCATTAGGCTAGAGGGATATCCTCTAGTAACTAGGTGGGAAGATTTTAAAACTCTAATCAATTCTACCCTTGATGGAAAAATTAATTGTTATTGATGTCAAAGACTTTCCAATTGAAGAATAAAATTGCATCGACTTAAAGAGAACTTTAATTCCTTTCCAAAAAAGTATAGCATGCCTCGTAACTCCTCTCTATTGAGGAGAAATTAATTTTTTTAAGACAAAAAGAACTTGTTTTTGACCCTATAAAGTTAGCTCCTCCTGAGAACAAGTCAGGCCCCTCCTATAGACATGATAGTTCAATGTGGGATTGAACTAGTGTAAATAAGAACCATGAATCCTCCATTTCGATGAGTAGATTGGTGTAGACAAGACAAGAAGAAATCATACTTGTGGAGAAGAAGAGAAAATGTCCATATCTCATGAACCTAAAGGCCAATTAAAGGACAAAAATATGAAGAAAATTTATGTTTTGGTTATGGTTTTCTTGGAAGATTAATTGATCTGCTTTGAAGTATCTATGGAGATTTTTCTTTTTTGGGAATTCAAACTTATTTCTAAAAGTAAACTATCAACCCCTTAAGTTTGATTTCGACCTACATCTATGGAGGATATCAAGCCTCAGGTAAATCGGATTCTCATACTTGAGGCCAAGGATAACTCAACTCTGTATAAGTGAACTTCAGACCTATGGAAGGACTCAGTCTCGAGGCTAACTCAAGCCTGTGATTTTTACCCTCTTGTGAACTATAATTCGACCCCTTTTTGTGGACATATGACCCTATAATAGGGTACATGACTCAGCCCTAAACTTAACCTTATACATGTTATTTTTAGTGGTTGTACTTGGGTTCTTATGGATAAACTTAGTGCACTCTTTGAGCTTAGTTTTTGATACCTTTGAAGCATCCCTTTTGGACACATTATTGGTATCTTTTGGAGTAGTCTTAAAGACTTATTGTGGTAGCCTTGTTGAAGCATTATTGACTATTTGTTGGAGCATACTTAAAGGAATTTTTGGACATATCTTAGTGACCTTTTAAAGTAGAATTGAAGACATATTTGTATTTCATACTTTGGAAGAACTCTTTGAAGAATTTGGTGCAGAATTTAGAGCATACTTAAATGCATCTTTGAGAAAGTTTTGAATCATATTTGAAGTAGATATTGGAGAGAATTTTGTAGTAGAATCTTGAAGAATTCTTGAGCAGATTTTGAAGCATCTTTGGAGAAGACTTTAGAGGTATTTTTTGATGACATATTGAAGTAGTGTTGGGGTAAATTTTTGAAGTATATTGGAAGTGTTTGTATAGGTTAGATCCTAAGAGTATCGGTGTCCTCATTGAGACCAAGTTGGTGCCTAGATTTGTGTTTGAGGATTGGAGTCCTCATTCAAGGTTGAAGCCTTGAAGAATTTAGATTTTATTTTATTTTATTATTATTATTATTATTTTTAATTTTTTTTTTTTTTTTTTTTTATATTAGTTGGAGATTTAATATTTTGCAAAAGAGGATTGGATTCCTAACTATCTTGATTAATAATATTATTTTCTTGTCTTATTTATTATGTTATGGTTTAAATTGTGATAAAATCTTAATTGGCATAATATAACAATTGAAATAAATACTCATTCACCCCCCTCTCAGTATTTACAACAATTAGTATAAGAGACAACTTCTTCAAGATCAACCTAACAACTAGAAAAAGGATTTTTGAATCACAATGGCTAGAAAAGATGCTAATTTACCCCAACTTGAAGGAACAAATTTTTCCTTTTGGAAGGTTAGAATGAAGTACTACTTAATGCTGGAGTTGAGGTTTAGAAATCTTTCACAGATGGATAAAAAATCCCATATCCTCTACCAACAGACTCGAATGGGAAGAAAGTATATGTGACAAATTCCAAGGCTTTGAATTCTATAAAGAATGGTCTATCAAATTTGCAAATCACCAAAGCTATGGGTATTGAAGTAGCTAAAGAAATGTGGACAAGTGCATCAGTATCTATGAAGGAGATGACAAGGTAAAAAAGGAAAAGATTTAGACTTTTTGAAGGAAGTTTGAAAGTATTAAGATGAATGATAAAGAATATATTTATTCTTACTTTCTCTTGGTATATGAGGTGTTAAAATCTCTTAGGAGACTTGGTGAAGAAGTCAAAGAAAATCGATTTGTTGAAAAGTTTTTGAGAGCTCTTCCATATTATTTTGATGCCAAAGTTTGTGCCATAGAAGAACTAAAAGAATTAGAATCTCTATCAATGTATGAGGTTCATGGAATAATCATAGCATATGAGACGAGGTTAGGAAATTCAACTCATAAGGAAGTTGGATTCAAGGCATCCAAGTCATCAAGAAAGGGGAAGAGTTGTGATTGCAGTAGTGATGATTCTTAATCTAAAATGACACAATTTGTTAAGAAGTTGAAGAAAGGATCCAAAATCAAAGGTAAGATACCTATAATTTCTTTTATATGTGGTAAAATATGATATTATGCAACCAAGTGTCCCTTCAAATATGACAGTGATGATGAAGATGAACCCAAGAAAAGAATTTTAAATAAGAGAGGCCTAAGCAAAAACAATTTCTTCTCCAAGAAAGATAGTGATGATTATGATGAAGAATAAGAATATGTTGGAATTAGTGAAGTATTGTTCATGGACATCACAAATGAAATAGATAATCCAAAAGAAAAAAAAAAGAAAGTATAGAAGGATCAATAGGAAATATATATGAACTATTGATTAGTGCCATAGAAGAAAATGAGAGACTCAGGAAAAAGAATGGAAGGTTATGTAAGGAAATAATCTCTCACAAAAACCAAGAAAGAAGAAGATAAAATAATAGAAGAATCCTTGAATAATAAACTAAAGGAAAAGGAAGAAATTTGTGAAAAATTGGAAGCTAAAGTAGTAACTTTAAAAATGGAGTTGGACAAAGCCAACAAGAATTTGAGGAGTTCACAAACCTTAGATATTATTCTCAGTTCCAAAAGGTTTCCACATGATAAATTTGGACTTGGATATACAAGTGAATATTCAAATTCAAAGGAAGATACTAGTGTTCATCATGAAGAAAAACCTAGAATTTTTGTTGATGTCCTTAAAGAATCTCATCATAATAATGCTGCAAGAAACACGGTTCAACCAAGAAATGAGAAGCGATCCCTCCCCAAAAGAAATATTTCAAAGTTAAGAAACAAGCTCACAAAAAGATAGAAAATATAGATGAACACCTGAGAATTGAGCCTCTTCGAGGGGGAAACCTCCTTTGCATTACACAAATGAACAAATCTTGGATGATACAAATGACAAGACCTCCTTTCTATATATAGGAGTCTAAGGGGTCATAATATAATCAGACCTGGCATAAAATAATAATGTAAGGGCACAATAATAACAATATGGGGACTACATGGGCACAATAATAACAATATGTGGATTACATGGGCACAACAATATAATAAGGGGGTTTCACTAATAACAATAAGGGGTTACACTAGTAGTATAGGGACCTAACATGCCCCTCCCCTTCAAAAAGTGTTGTCCTCAACGCTTGAGTAGTTCTTGGTGCTTCTATACAATATTATTGTCCTCCCATGTGTAATATTTAGCGGGTAAGTTCTTCTACTTGATGAGCTACTCTAAAATTGATCTATTTCGTAGCTGTTGGGTTCTTGAATTTGTGAATGCTCCTGGTTCCAATATGTTTTTTCCTTCCTCGTAAAGTTCTGCCAATATTGCTTGAACTAGGATATTCTAAAATTTTTGAATGAGTGGCCACACTTCTTTGTCCTTCTTCCATTCATCCCTTGCTTCATGTATCTAATCTGGTTGGATAATAGAAATAGCACAAAACAATGCTTCCCAATCCTCATCCTTTCTCGAGAGTGCATCTGCAACAACATTTTTCTTCCATTTTTTGTAGATGATTTCAAATTCATAACCCAACATATTTGTGACCCATTTTTTTTGTTCTTCTAAAGATAGTCTTTGTTCTAAAAAGTATTTAAGACTATCATGATCCATTTTTACCTTGAAGTGTCTTCCCATTAGGTAAGGTAACCATTTCTTAAGTGCATGTAGTATTGCCAACATTTCCTTCTCATAAATAACTTGCTTGAGATGTAATCGTAAAACTAACCAATCACCTACATAAAAACTTCTTTCATTGCGATGTTGATTTACCTGTTGTTTCATTTGATTCTGCACCAAAGTGGCGCTATCCTTTAAAAGTTAGAGAACTTGTTGTTGATGCTCGATGTGATCTTTCACTGCTTGAACCTTTTTCTTCTTGATATGTCCTTCTACCTTGAGAGTTTGAGGAGTGGCAATTTCTTCCAATGCATTACAAGATATGGTCAGATTCATTTCTTGATGCTCGATGTGATATTTCACTTCTTGAACATTTTTATTCTTGATATGTCCTTCTATCTTGATAGTTTGAAGAGTGGTAATTCCAGCCAATGCATTACAAGATATGGTTGGATTCATTTCTTCTTTCTCGACGTGATCTTTCACTTCTTGAACCTTTTTCTTCTTGATATGTCCTTCTATCTTGGAAGTTTGAGGAGTGGTAATTCCTGCCAATTCTTTACAAGATATGGTCAGATTCATTTCTTCTATCTCTAAGGTTGGTTCCTGGTGTATATCCTCTTCTTTTGATGTTTCTTGATCCTTTTCTTACTCCTCTTCATAATCTATGTAAAATAATTTCTTCTTAGCACACTTATGACCTTTAGTGCATTTGATATCACAATTGTAACAAAGCCCTTTTTCTCTTTTTCCTTCCAATTGTTGTGGTGTAAACCTTGTAGGTTGTGGAAGGCTAGGAGAAAAAACACTTCCATAATTATAGTCGTGAGTGGTGGGATTCCTTGTTTGCATAATTTCACTTTCAATTTTTCTTGCCCACCTGAATGCCTTCTCCAATGAATGAGGTTCCCAAAGATGAACCTCATGTTGAATGTTATCCTTTAAAGTATCTATGAAGGCATCAACCCTTTGCTTCTCTAGAATATCATTTACCCTTATATTCAATTTTTGAAAGTCCTCAATGTGCTCTTCCATTGAACCCTTTTGTTTGAGATTTATCAATTGGCTAAAAAACATGTTTCTCTTTGTATCCTCATAATGTGCTATCATTTCCTCCGTGAAAATTGACCACGTGATAAGTGGTTTACGAGAAAAAATCCCTTTATACCATAAAAATTGATTCAATTCTAAATAATTCGATGCAATGCATACCTTTTGTAACAGTGGTACACCATGTAGATCAAAATATTTCTCCATATGTAGTATCCAATTTACCGGATCCTTGCCATCAAACTTCCTCATCTCACTTTTTCTTGATTTTAGGAGCTCGATCTTGAAACGACTATAACTCTGTAATTTTGGCTCTTCTAGTTCTAAAATTGCGACATGAAGTAGCCCTCTGTGTCCTATTTCCAATGCCACCAGTTTGATCAAAAATGGATTCTCCAAGAAAGAGTTATGCAAAATATTCCAAGATGACCTGATTATATACCTTTTCCAAAGAGATAAGTTGTATGAAGTGCCACATGTCATTGTTTTGACGTTTGGATCTAAAAAATATACACAAGAAACTGAAGCCTGTCCTCTTTCTGTGAATTCTTACGAAATTTCAATCGGATGCCCAGAGAGACAGTTACGACGATTTTTCCAAGGTGACCTATTTGGAATTTAATTTGGGGGTTTGCACAAACCCTGACTTCCTCAGACTATATCTTTGAAACCATAGTGAGACAGGATCTAAAATTTGGAGCCGAGGTTTATACCGACTTATTCTCAAATGGGTTTTTTCTTTAGCTTCTTAAACTTTGTAGCAAAAGAGTTATAGCGAAAATCCCATAATGACCTATTTTAGTTGAAATTCTAGATCTTGCAAAAACCCTAACTTCCTCAAATAATATATCTGAAAATATAGCGAGACAAGCTCTGAAATTTGGACACCTAGTTTAGAAAGATTTCTTCTCAAATGGGTTTTTTTTTAGCTTCTCAAACATCACATAAAAAAAGTTATAGCTAAAATACCATGATGACCTATTTGGAGCAGCGAAACCCTAGAATCCAAAGCTCTGATACCAAATGTTATGAAACCAACTCACAAAAAGATAGAAAAGATAGATGAACGCCTTAGAATTCAGCCTCTTCGAGGGGGAACCTCCTTTACATTACTCAAATGAACAATTCTTGGATGATACAAATGACAAGACCTCCTTTCTATATATAGGAGTCTAAGGGGTCATAATATAATCAGGCCGACATAACAATAATAATGTAAGGGCACAATAATAACAATATGTGGACTACATGGGCACAACAATATAATAAGGGGGTTGCACTAATAACAATAAGGGGTTACACTAGTAGTATAAGGACCTAACACTCATCAAGGAAACCTTATACTAAAATGTATCAAACAATTTTTCTTGGAAATTATTTCTATTGTAAAAATTTTGGTCATCAAGAAAAACATTTCAAGGCATATGGGGAAAATCACCAAGACAATATTGTTGAAATAAGAGGAAATATCAAGTCAAGACATATAATTATTTTTCTCCTCTTTCAAAAAATAGCCTTCAATGTTACAAATGCAACAACCTAGGAGATAAAGCACAAAATTTTCCATTGAATCCAATAGAAAGAGTTTGGAGAAAGAATACTGAAGAATCTGCTCCTAAGACATGCAATCTAGTTATGTATGCCTAGAGAAAGGAAAGTCAATAGTTTGTAGATAGTGGATGTTCCAACCACATAACAGGAAACAAGAAAAAATCATCTCATTAAGCACATAAAAGGATGGAAATGTGACCCTTGGAGATTATGGATCTTCTAAATGGTTGGAAAATACACAATGAGTCTCATCAATCACAAGGTAAAATCACAAAGTAGACTATATATTGAACCGCTCAAGCATAATCTCCAGAGTGTTATCCAAATATGAAATCAAGGATATGCTATTATTTTTCATGCCAAGGACTATGAGATAAGGAGTTCATCTATAGGAAAACTAGTAGGAAAAGGAGTGTGAACAGTAGATAATGTATACATTCTCAGTGAAATTCAAGAAGAAAAATGTTACATGAGTCAATCAAATGAACACAGGTTGTGGCACAAGAATTTGGGTCACCTAAGCTTTGTGTACCATGTCAACATGGAAAGTAAACCAGGACCAACTTAAAAATAAGGGAAGGCTCAACATTAATGTGTCTGGAAATCACTCATACAGATATGTGCGGTCCAACCAGAATTCTAGCTCTATAAGGAGAAAAGTACTTTATATTATTTATAGATGATTATACTTGAATGATGTGGGTATTTTTCATAAGATATGAGTCAGAATCACAAGATAGTTTTAAACTTCCAAAGAAATAGTTGAAAATGAAAGTGAGTTGAAGACCAAATGGTTAAGAATAGATAGAGGTGGATGATTTACCTTGAGAGAATTCAGTGAATTCTATGACATGAATCAAGAGGAAACTTTCTATTGCCAGGAATCCACAAAAAAATGGAGTAGTAAAAAGAAAGAAAAAATCTGTAAGATAGACTACAAGCCGAATGTTGTTGGAAGCTATATTACAATCTAAATTCTAGAGGGAGGTAGTTGGGGCAACATTATAGATTGTGAACATGGCACAAATCAGGGTAAATAATGATAAAACTCCATATGAACTATGGAAAGGAAGACCTTCCTTAATGAAACACTTTAGAATATGTGGAAGAAAATGCTTTATGAAGATGAATGATGATTCACTAGGAAAGTTTGATTCTTGTGTTGATGAAGGAATTTTCGCAAATACTCTTGAAGAAGTAAGATCTACAAATTCTACAACAATCATTTGTAGAAGGTGGTAGAAAGAATTGATGTAAAGATAAATGAGACCCTTCTTGAAAAGGAAGCAGAACCATCAAAATTAGAAGATATTATCTTTGCAAAACAAGAGGAAGGTGTTACAAAAGAAGAGTAGGAACTAGAAGACCAAAAGGAAGAACAATCTCAAACACCATCCAAGACAACCTTCAAGTACGTACAAAAGCATAATCTAGAAGAGAAGGTTATTAAAGATATATAAAAAGGGATATAAACAAGAAGAATAATGAATAACACACCTAAATGAAGTGACATCCTATGTTATGCCAAATAGAACCAAAGGATTTCATTCAAGAAAGGGTCCACATTGGGTAAAAGTAATGGAAGAGGATATGAATAAAATTAAAAAAGAATGGAACATGGGAACTAATATCTCGCCCAAAAGATAAAAAAATCATAGGAACTAAGTGGGTGTTCAAGAACAAAATGAATGAAAATTAACAAGTCATAAAAAACAAGGCAATATTGTTGTGCAAAGGGTATACTCAAATTCAAGGAATTGACTTTGAAGAGAGCTTCACTCTTGTTACTTGGCTAGAGGCTATAAGGATGTTCTTAGAATTTTATTGTTTAAAAGGATTCAAATTATATCATATGGATGTGAAGTCAACCTTTATGAATGGATATCTAAAATAATAAGTATACATGGAACAAACATAAGGGTTTGACTTGTCAGAAAATAAAGACTTTGTATGCAAATTGAAGAAGGACTTGTATGGATTAAAACAAGATCCAAGAGCTTTGTATGCTAGACTTGATCATTATCTTGAACGAAAAGGATTGAAAAGATGAGTTGCAGGAATAAATCTTTTCATGAATATGGATGAATATAATCTACTAATCACACTAGTATACATGTATGATTTGCTTTTTGGAAATAACAATGATGAAATGAGTCACAAATTTTCCCAAGATATGTTAAAAGAATTTGAAATGTCGATGAATGAAGAGTTATCTTACTTTCTTGGACTTCAAGTAACTCAAACCAATGTTGGAATATTCATATCACAAGAAAGTTATCTCAAGGATAGGCTTAAGCATTTTGGGATGGAAGAATGTGCTACTGTAAGCACACCTATGCTTACAAGTTGTAATATAAGAAATGAAGATGAATATCCTATAGTGGATGAAACTCTCTATATATTAATTATTGGAGGACTAGTATATCTAATAGCCTCTTGAATAGACATCATGGAAGTAATAGGAATGATGGATAGGTTCTAGTCAACACCTAAAGAATCTCACATGCAAGTTATAAAAAGGATATTCATATATCGAAAAGGAACTCTTGACTTTAGACTATGGTATCCTAAGAGAACAAGTATTACCTTGACAACATACACCGATGTAGTGATATGAAACTAGCTCAAAAAAATATATAAAAGATAGATCAACGACTTGCAAAACAACCTCTTCGAGGGGGATACCTCCTTTACATTACACAAATGAACAATTCTTGGATGATACAAATGACAAGACCCCCTTTCTATATATAGGAGTCTAAGGGGTCATAATATAATTAGATACGACATAACAATAATAATGTAAGGGAACAACAATAACAATATTGGGCTTTTAAGGGGCACAATAATAACAATATGGGGACTACATGGGCACAACAATATAATAAGGGGGTTGCACTAATAACAATAAGGGGTTACACTGGTAGTATAGGGACCTAACATGCCCCTCTCCTTCAAAAAGTGTTGTCCTCAATGCTTGAGTAGTTCTGGATGCTTCTGTATAAAATTCTCATCCTCCCATGTGGAATCTTTAGTGGATAAGTTCTTCCACTTGATGAGATACTCAGAACTTGATCGATTTTGTAGCTGCCGGGTTCTTATTTCTGTGACTGCTTCAGGTTCCAATATGATTTTTCCTTGCTCATCAAGTTCCAACAATATTGTTTGAACTAGGATCTTGTCACCTATAACCTTCTTTAGGCATGAAACATGGAAAATTGGGGGCAACTGAGAAGATGCAGGAAGCTCCAATTTGTATGCCATAGTACCAATATTTTGCAGTACCTTGTAAGGACCATAGTACATTGGTGATAATTTATTATCCTTCTTAGCTTGCTTGAGGGACATTTGTTTGTATGGTTTATTCATAAAAATACCCAATCACCTATATCAAAACTTCTTTCACTGTAATGTTGATCTGCTTATTGTTTCATTTGATTCTGCACCAAAGTGGGGTTATGCTTTATAAGTTGGAGAACTTGTTGTTGATGCTCGATGTGATCGTTCACTGCTTAAACCTTTTTATTCTTGATATGTCCTTCTATCTTGAGAGTTTGAGGAGAGGTAATTCTTGCCAATGCATTACAAGATATGGTCGGATTTATTTCTTGATGCTCGATGTGATCTTTCACTTCTTGTAACTTTTTCGTCTTCATATGTCTATCTATCTTGAGAGTTTGAGGAGTGGTAATTCTTTCCAATGCTTTACAAGATATGGTCGGATTCATTTCTTATTTCTCTAGGGTTGGTTCCTGGTGTATATCCTCTTCTTTTGACATTTCTTGATCCTTTTCTTCCTCCTCTTCATAATCTATGTAAAATAATTTCTTCTCAGCACACTTATGATCTTTAGTGTATTTGCTATCATAACTGTAACTTAGGCCTTTTTCTATTTTTTCTTCCAATTGTTGTGGTGTAAACCTTGTAGGTTCTGGAAGGATAGGAGCAAAAACACTTCCATATTTATAGTTGTGAGTTGTAGGATTCCTTGTTTCCATAATTCCACTTTCAATTTTTCTTGTCAACTTGAATGCCTTCTCCAATGAATCAGGTTCCCAAAGATGAACCTCATGTTGAACGTTATCCTTTAAAGTCCCTATGAAGACATAAATACTTTGCTTCTATGGAATATAATTTACCCTTATATTCAATTTTTGGAAGTCCTCAATGTGCTTTGCCATTGAACCCTTTTGCTTGAGATTTATCAATTGGCTAAAGAAGGTGTTACTCTTTGTATCCTCATAATGTGCTATCATTTCCTTCGTGAAAATTGACCAAGTGATAAGTGGTTTACGAGAAAAAAGCCCTCTATACCATAAAAATTGATTTGGTTCTAAATATAAATATGCAATATGTACCTTTTTCAACAGTTGTAGATCATGTAGATCAAAATATTGCTCCATTTGTAGTATCCAATTTACTGGAACCTTGCCATCAAACTTACTCATATCTCTTTTTCTTGATTTTAGGAGCTCAATCTTAAATCTATTGTATCTATAAAATTTTAGATCTCCAAGGTCTGAAATTGCGACCTACAGTAGCCCTTTGTGTCCTCTTTCTAATGTCACTAGTCTGATCGAAATTGGATTCTCCAAGAAAGAGTAATGCCCAATCTCCCAAGATGACTTGATTATATACATTTTCAGTAGAGATAACTTGTACGAAGTTCCATGTGTCACTGTTTTGACCTTTGGACCTGAAACTGATACACAGAAAACTACAGACTTTCCTTGTTCTATAACTTCTTATGAAATTTCAAGTTGATGCTTAGAAAGAATGTTATGACGATTTTCCCTAGGTCAACTGTTTGAGATATAATTCAGGATCCTATAAAAACCCTAACTTCCTTGGATCATATCTCAGAAAATGTAGTAAGAAAAGATCTGAAATTCAAACTCGAAGTTCAAAGATATTTTGGTTCAAATGGTTTTTTTTTTAGCTTCTGAAATTTCGTAGAAAAAACATTATAGCAAAGATGCCATGATGGCCTGGGTGGACTAGTGAAATCCTAGAATCCAAAGCTCTAATACCAAATGTTATGAAACCAACTCAAAAAAAGATAGAAAAGATAGATTAATGAATTCAGAATCAGCCTCTTCGAGGAGGAAACCTCCTTTACATTACACAAATGAACAATTATTGGATGATACAAATGACAAGACCTCCTTTCTATATATAGGAGTCTAAGGGGTCATAATATAATCAGAGCCGACATAACAATAATAATGTAAGGGCACAACAATAACAATAGTGGGCTTTTATGGGGCATAATAATAACAATATGGAGACTACATGGGCACCACAATATAATAAGGGGGTTGCACTAATAGGAACAAGGGGTTACACTAGTAGTATAGGGACCTAACATGTAGATTGGGAAAGAAGCATTGATTACCGAAAGAGCACCAACGGAAATGAATTTTTCTTAGGATATTGTCTCGTATCTTGGTTGAGTAAGAAACAATCATCATATATTTTTCCACAACTAAATTTGAATATAAAGTTGTAATATGTTTTACACAAATATTATGGATTAAGGAAGCCTTGAAGGATGTCAAAATTTAAATAAATCAGTCTATCACCATCTATTGTGACAATGTCAATGCAATCAGTATCTTAAAGAACCAAGTCATGCACTAAAAAACTAAACATATTCCAAACAAGTATCACTTTCTTTGAGAACAAGATACTAATCAAAACATAAATTTGGAATATGTTAGCACTAAGGAACATATTGTAGATATCTTCACAAAATCCCTTCCTCAAGAAGCATTTGAATATATTATCAAAAGATGGGGGTCATCTCTCTTGCATCACATTAGACTATAATTTTTCTATTGATGTCAAAGGGGAAAGCATGTAGTTAGGGGGAGAAGATGGAAGTTATGGTGAGTAGCACAATATCAGAGGGAGTAGCAATATGATAGGGGGATCAACATGATGTCAAGAGGATCAACATATGAGGAATGTTTCCATCAATAATAAAGGGGGATATTGTTAGAAACTAGGACAATAATGGAGGGGGTGTGAATCATTATTGTGGGAATTTAAAAACTTTATTTCACAAGTAAAGAATATTAGGGTACCAATAAACACTTCAGTAATAATTCATATGAGTATCACAAGAATCACATATTTGACACACAAGTTCTTAAATTTTTTTCTTCAATTACTTTCAAAAATGTAAGCTTTTATGTGTTGTTACAAATTTCTCTGGCTACAACCAAAAGGAAGCTACTACTCCCTAATTTATCAGTTACTACTAAAAGAAGCAACTGCCCCTAATTTATCAGCTACCATTGAAAGGAGAAACAACCTATGATTTATCAATTACTACTGAAAGGAACTCCAATCCCTAACTATTTACCAACGACTACTGGAAGGAGCTCTAAATTTTTTAGATTGTTCTATGTTGAATCAATTACTTTAGCACAATTCACTTCTCCATTTAACAATGCATCCAATTATTAGCAATGTAACCAATCATAAACTGTAGCTGAAGATATAAGAATGTATGCAATGACAAAAAAGACAACAACACAACCATAAGAGGCAAAATATTGGTCTAAGACGAGGGAAAAACCTCATTAGAGGGAAAAACCTTTCAAATATTCTTCCTTATTAGATCATCATAAAAGGTTTTCAGCAGAGAGTACAATGAGTACAATTGATAATCTTGCAACAAAGCTATATAGAACGGAACCAAACTGAAGAACTACAAAACAACAGAGAGAAACATTTTATCCATTTGACCACATAAGCCAACTGAATGAAACTATCAAACCCTATATCAAAACCCTGAACTCTCTCGACAAGGTAGATTGTGTGCGACTGAAATGTTCTGGATGCTCCCTTAGCCACTGTGTGAGGGAATCTGTGTCTAATCCAGACGCTCCCAGGAAGACTGTGTGCATGTATTTGGGGTCAAACACACACAAAAATGATCTAATCCATAAGATTCTCCCTTCCAGCTACTGTGCGAGTGTCTAAGACTTCCAAAACGCACCCTTGACCACTATGTGTGTGCATCCAGGGACCAACATCGTCTGATCTACTTCAGAAACCATGGATGCTGCCTTCAGGATTCTGTGTGAGAATATGAGACTTCTTGGATGCTCCCTTAGCTACTGTGTGTGTGTGTGTGTTTATGTAAGTGAATGAAAATAATGAGTTACGTGGGTGCGTCTGAGAAACATAAACCCTAGATATGTTCGAGCTTCACCCCTATAGTTTCAGACCCTTGAGCGAACCTCCTTTGTCAGACCTGTGCAAACCAAGACAATAGAAGAGAGTAGAAGATTGCTTGATCAATGTGTCTAAATGAGCTTGAGGTCTCTTCTATTTATAGGATTCCATGAGGGTCCACTTGGTGTTGAGGCTGACCTGTCCAATTTTACATGTGCTTAGGGCCGACCTATTCCATTATACATGAGTGGATAAAATAATTCCAAAATCAACTTCTGCTTGTCCAAATAGGGTGATATTTAGGTTGATTTTGGTCCTCTTGAAAATAGGAATTTAATGAAGTTATCATCTTGGTCATTTGATCTATCCAAGGTGGAATTTTAACATAGTTTTAAAGTTTAACACTCCCTCTCAACTAGGAAGAATTCCACCTACCAATATCTGTCCGTTGATCATCACATCATCTTTCATGTTGTCGTCATGCTTTGGCTATCTCTGCTCAACTTTATCTTTAGAAACTTTCTCGAATAAAAAATAAGAATAATTGGGGATAAATATCTTCCACCCATGTTGACCAATAATAAAACTAATCATACACGGGAGTGCATATTTAATCCTGTAATCTCATCGAGGAGTTCATTCTCAACTCGAAATCTTAAAAAGGGGAGAAAGTCTCAAGCCAATCCTATTTCCTACTGAAATTCCCATCAATGAACCTCAATAGTCATGTGGTAGAACACCTGCATCATAATCGACTTGGGTTTGTACACCCTGAGTACACTTCAACCCATTGTCCAAACAAGGAGCGATATTCTCAACATGCCTTTCTTGAGGGTATGTTGCCAACTGGGGTATACTTTGCATAGACATGATAGGGGAGACACATCTTCGACCCTATGAAGATAGGGGAGTAACATCTCCAATCCTATGGGTAATAGATAGGGGAGTACCCTATTGTCTAGAGATCCCTCAACCCCAGGAGCCCTCTATCTAAATCCCTCACCTTGGGAGATCAAATAGGGTGGGAAGAGTTGGCTCAATTTCCTTGATCAACGCTGCCCCTTATCTGGAGGGGCCACATCCATCAGTCCAAGCTTCTCTTTGAAGACAAAGAAATTTCATTTCGGTAATGCCTTGGTGATAATATCTACAATTTTCTCATCTGTTGATAACGACTCCTCTTTGCAACATGTCTCGAATAAAGTGATATCGAATCTCAATGTGATTGGACTTGTCATGAAACACGAGATTCTTTGCCAAATGGATCTCGCTCTTGTTGTCACAATATATCATTGTAGTGTCTAGGATTTGCTCAAATAGCTCTCCAAAGAGATTCCTCAACCAAACTGCTTCACAGCTAGCCATGTTTGCAAAAATATATTCTGCATCGACGGTGCTCAAAGCTACAAACTTTTGTTTCCTTCTCATCGAGGATATCATGTTAGATCCAAGACTTAAAAAACATCCAAATGTACTCTTCCTATCGACAAAATTTCCTGCCTAGTCAGCATCAGTGTATCCATGGAGTCTAACATCTTTGAAAGAATATCTTAGACCAAGTGTGACTGACCCATGCAAATATCTCAATATGTGTTTGGTAGCGATCCAATGTGCAAGGAGGGGATCAGTCATGAATTGAATCAATGTGTTTATTGCATAACATATGTTTTGATGGGTGTTCACAAGGAACATCAAATCCCTAATCAATTGTCTATACTCGAATGGACTTGCCAAATCAGGTCCTGCAGATTATCCACATAACCTCTTGAAGTTCATTTCCATCAGTGTAGCCATGAATTTGCATTCAGTCATTCCAAATATTTCCAGCATCTTCACTAGGTATTTTCCTTGTGAAAGGAAAATATCCCTGGGCCTTTGCCACACCTCAAGACCTAGAAATTGATGCATGAGATCAAGGTCCTTCATCTCAAATATATGCTAGATCCCTCTTACACTCGATCATCAGAGTCTCACTACTTGTCTAGAATAAATTGTCAAAATATAAAACTAAAATCAATGACATGCCTTGGACTACCTTGAAGTAGAGGTTGGGATCGACATTGCTTCTAGTGAATCCCAACTTCATTAAGTAACTGTCAATGCACGCATACCAAGATCAAGGAGCTTGCTTCAGACCATATAATGTATTCTTCAACCTGCAAACATGCGTTCTTCGATCTTCCACTTCAAATCCCTATGGTTTTTAAACATATACTTCTTCTTGTAACATGCCATGAAGGAATTCAGTCTTTACGTCCATCTAATGAAGACTCCATCCTTGACTAGTAGTAAGGTCAAATATCAAACAGATGGTTGCATATCAAGCCATAGGATAAAATATGTCATCATAATATTCTCCCTCTTTCTGAGAGAATCCTTGAGCTACGAACCTCGCTTTGTATTTCTCAATGCTACCATTAATTCCATGTTTGATCTTGAATAACCACTTTGAAGTCACGACAAACTTCTCATTTTGTCTTGGCACAACATACCATACATCAATTTTCACAATCAATTCATATTCCTTAGCCATAGCATCTTTCCAAACTTGATTTTTTTACAGATTTTTCGAACGAGGACGATTAAAATTGAATCAAAGTTCTCATGGCTACAACATATCCCTAATATCTGCATGGTTTCTTCCTTTCTCTAAAATATGTACAAATGGGAGCATTTATTTCAAGATTTTGTAGAGTATCACGAAGCCAAAGTGGTCTCTTCCTAGTAGGAGGATCACTTGGAGGAGGATCTAAAGGATCCATGGGATCATCAAAAATATCATTCTTGGACTTAGACGCGGAAGTACCATCTAGAATATCTTGGTCATCATTATCCTTCTTGGGAGGAAGATGAAGAGGAAGATCTCTCACTTTTCTAAGAGTTGCATCCTCATCGAATGTGATGTCCCTACTAATTTCGACCTTCCTTTGACCAGAAATATATATTCTATAAGCTTTATAATTTTCACAATAACCCACAAAAGTACCTTTTCTTCCCATAGTTTCCAACTTGTTCCTTTTGTCCTTTGACACATGAAAATATACGAGGCATCCAAATACATGAATATGTCTAATATCGAGCTTGACACGTGTGAATATCTCCTTAGGGGTTTTGTTTTATAATGCTTGATGAGGCACCCTATTTTGAACAATACAACAACATGTGTGGCTTCTGCCCAAAGGAATTTTGGCACCTTTTGATCATGGAGCATGGCATGGGTAGCTTCTAATATAGACCTGTTCTTCCTTTCAACTAAGCCATTCTGTTCGGGAGTATATGGCACAATTTTTCAGGCTTGCAAAATGCTATGAATTCATTTGACATGTATTCTCCCCCATTGTCAGACCTGAATACTTTGATTCTCTTCTTTTGTTTGATTTTCGATCAAGGCTTTGAATTCCTTGAACATTTAAAATGATTCATCCTTATGATTTAGGTAGTATATCCATGTATTTCTTGAGAAGTCATTAATGAAGGTGATGAAGTAGAGATGACCACCAATATAATGCATGCACATCAAACCACCTATAGAAGAATGAATGAGATGGAGGATACCATTTTTCTTATTCTCACTAGAGGGGAATGGTCCCCTTGTTTTATTTCCACTCGCACAACCTCGAAAAACTTTTCTTTAATTTTAGAAGAGCATCATAGTGTAGATGAGACAGTCTGCGGTGCCATAACTCACTCAGATGATTGGTATTATGAACCAATGCTAGAAGTGGCCTTCTAGTGACTCTATAGAGTCCTTCAATTGTTGATCCTAATGTGAATTCATCTCTCATAGGTGAAAAAATAGACCAAGTAAAAAAATTTCCTTTGATGAAGGAAACCCTCATCCCTTTATCTTCTAATTCAGATATTGATACCAAATTCTTCATTTATCCTGACACATACATAACATCATGTAGAAGAACTGATTCCCCAAAATTTAACTAAAATTTGACGGACCTAAAACCTTTCACAAGATGAGTGGAGTTGTATCCAAGAATGATCTTCAACTTAGCCTCCCTCTCTACTAGATTAGAGAGGGCTTCCTTATATCCAGAGAAATGATGAGTGGCCCCACTATCAACCAACCAACTATCCCATGAATCTAGTGGAGAAGAAATAGTAAGGGCATAAATAAGAATGTATTCAAATTTATTTACAACATTACTTTCATACATAGGAAATCTTGACTTCTTTTGAGGAGGATGATATTATTCATGGTTGCTTAAGGAATCTCTTATTCTTCTTTCATATCTTATCTCACGTCTTTTATCATTGTTGTTGCTTTTGGTGTTGTAACGTGGCCGTTTTCTCTTCTCGGGATAGTCTCGAGCATAATGAATTCTCTGTGGCAATTATATCATACTATATGAGATAAATATCTATCATTCCTTCCTTTTGCATTTTGAGAAGGAGGATGCCTTGATGAACCTCCTTTTCCCTTCTTCTTTTTGTCATGAGTGATATATGCACCAGACTCTCCCTCTTCATGCTTTTGAATCCTTCCTTTTGTTATCATCCTTGATTCTTCTTGAGTAAGATTCCCAACAATTTCATCAAAGGAAGGGAGGACATTATTATTTCTTATTGTAATAATGAAGGTTTCCGAAATAAGAGGGAGACCTCTAAGAGTCACATCTACTAGTTCCCTCCTCATAATGTAGGATTGGACAAATTCTCCTTTTTTCATCTTGGTTTCCTTGAGTTGATATTTCGAGGTGATGATCTCATTCAAATTGTTGATTTCATACATGTCAAATATATTTTCATACATGTCTTTAGAATTTCTTAAATTCCCAACACATACAAGTAAATGATATTGTAAACCATCAACTATAATTTGATTTGCTTTGGACTCACCTTTCTTGTACCTATTTTTTAGGGAAGCGGAAGCATTTTCTGGAGGCTTGGGTATCCTTCCTTGAATATATTCCAACACATCACTGTTGTCAGCTATGATGTCCAACTTGAATTTCCATGAAACAAAGTTTGATGTGTCACCCAATTTTTCATGCTCCTTGAAGGTAGAGGAAGACATCTTGACTTAAACAATATTCTTTCCAATAATGATGGCCTCAATGCTTGTCTTCTTTTGGGCTTATCTTTCACCTTGGAACTGAAACCATGATAATTTTTCAAATTGTTCTATGTTGAATCAATTACTTTAACACAATTTACTTCTCCATTTAATAATGCATCCAATTTTTAGAAATGTGACCAATCATAAAATGTAACTAAAGATATAACAATGTATGCACTAAAAAAGAAGACAACAACAAAACCATAAGAGACAGAAGCTTGGTCCAAGACCAGGGAAAACCCCACAATGGGGAAAACCCTTTCAAATATTATTCTTTATTAGATTGTTATAAATTTTTTTAAGAAGAGAGTACAATGAGGCCAAGACACAATCTTACAGTAGAGATTTATAGAACAAAAATAGACTGTAGAACTACAAAATAGAAAAGGTAAACCCTTTAACCATTAGACCACTGAATCCAACTGAAGGAAACTGTCAAACCCTCTATCAAAACCCCAAATGCTCCCGACAAGGTAGAATGCGTGCGACTAAAACTTTTTGGATGCTTCCTTAGTCACTGTGTGAGGGTGTCTGTGTCTGACCTGGATGCTCCCAGGAAGACTGTATGCGTGCATCCAAGGTTAAACACACACAAAACCACTCCAAGCCCCTAGATGATTCCTTCTAGCTACTGTGTGAGTGTCTGGGACTCCCCATATGCACCCTTGATAATTGTGTGCTTGCGTCTAAGGACCAATGTCATTTGAACTGCTTTAAAAACCCTGGATGCTGCCTTCAGGCTTCTTTAAGAGTGTCTGAGAATTCCTTGATGCTCCCTTAGCCACTGTGTGCATGCATCTAGGGATGAAAATTCTTAGTTACGCGCGTGCGTCTGAGAAACATAAACCCTAAATCTGTGTGAGCTTCACCCCTATAGTTTCAGACCCTTGAGTGAACCTCCTTCGTTAAAATTGTGTGAACCAAGACAATAGAAGAAAGTAGAAGATTGCTTGATCAATGTGTCTAAATGAGCTTGAGTTCTCTTATATTTATAGGCTTCCATGATGGTCCACTTGGTGTTGAGGCTGACCTGTCAAATTTTACGTGTGCTTATGGCTGACCTATTCCATTATACATGAGTGGATAAAATAACTTAAAAATCAACTTCCACTTGTCCAAATAGGGTTATCTTTAGGTCGATTTTCGTCCTCTCGAAAAGAGGAATTTAATGTGATCATAATCTTGGTCATCAAAGCTGTCCAAGGTGGGATTTGACCCTAGTTGCAAAAATTAACAAGAGCTACAACCCATGATCTGCAAGCTGCTACTTGCTTTACCTCCTTGATTCATCTTTCTTTCAACTCAAATCGTGAAGGACACTTCCTTTCATAAAAAAAATAAATTCTCACCTCAATCACCACTAAATCACCTTTAGTAATATCTTATCACTTATCAATCCACCATACACACCAACAACATCATTCACCTCTTAACTGTATTCTTCTTGCAAACTCAATTCTACTTATATAGAATTAGAGCTGATAGTTTTAGATTTCGAACTTTTAGTTAAGTTCAACTCTTTTCATCCATAACTTCTAATGTTTTATTATATCCTATTTTTGTCAATTCTTATGAATGCGTCCTTAAATTTTTTAGTCTCTAGTCTGCTATCCTTATGTGAAATTCTGAGTTAAACTATCCAATTTTGTAACTCTGGAAAAATATCGGGGTTTAATTGTAAGTTTACAAATTTGTTTGAGTCCAAATTTGGCCAATTTTCCAAATATGCTTCTAAACATGTCCATTCTGCCAATTTTACTGCCAAACTCATTCATGTTGGGCTTTAGCCTTAGGTCCTCAGTATAAGGCCGAAGGGGTTTAAATCAATATTTTAAAATGGTTTTAGGCCCGAGAGCTTAACACTACAAACCTCCACATATAACCTCTGTTGGGTCACTCTATGCACTATAGTCAGACTGTTGTAGGTGTTATCACAAAAACCAACCCTGATAGGCTGCTGATCAGGTAGACCTTGTGTAACTCTTTCAAACCAACTTTTGGCTGAGGCTTAGCCTCCTCAACCTGAGAGGGCTGTCTCACTGGATTAAAGATTTTATTTTGAATATTAGATGGCTAACTCTATGGAAAATTTGAACAACAATGTATAAATGGTTGAAATACCAATTAAAAAACTTCCATTGGGATATGGAGTCAAAGTGTGTTTCAGTACAACAGAAAGATCAATTTCACATGGAAGTCAGGGCATAGAGGGTTTTAACATAAAAGCAAAACAAAGATATAATATAGAGAACACAACCTACAAACACATGAAGGAAGTTAGAGCATCATCAAATGAATTCTAAGTAACATGTGTCTATACCACTGCAAGTAAGTATATGAAGGAAGCCATGAGGAAAATCAAACATTGAAACCCTTTCTGAATCCTGAGTAGTGGAAGCAACTCTTTGTATTAACGTGAAAACATACAGTCACATACAATAGCACAATGTGCTTGTTTCTTTGAAAATTTCCAACCCTTTGTTCATTATCTCTTCTCCTATAACTAAAATTCCTCCCTTAGCATGACGATAATTCAAATTCCACCTATTATGACACCTATTGACACTTAAAACTAATTATTAAATGAAACTGGCTGTTAACTGGCGGTCCTAGAGACCTAAAACAATTAGGAGTGTAACTCCTCATAATGGTTAAAAAAACCTTATCTAGGAATTAAAAACTCCTTATGACACCTATAAATCCATGAATTCAAATTTTATAGTGCTCATAACCCTCCAACTGGCCCTTGATTACTCATCCTTTTACTGTTCCTAGAAACTAGGAGACTGTTCCTTGCTCTGTTCTAGCTGAAAAATAGGTCTTGGGACAGAGCTCATATCTTCTCATAAAAAATGTATTTGGAAAAACTGAAGGAGGCTTTTTTGAACCAATCCATGCTAAACAAAAAACTCTCTTGTTTCTTTGAAGTATCTTTCCTACTGCCCAGAATGAGTCTTTGAAGAACAGGTGTAAAAATATGCTTGTGAAAAACTGCACCTACAACAGTTTCATAGCACAAGTTTGGTCATTCATTTCTCTCATATCATAATGGATTTGAAGAAAGTGGAAGACATTTTTGTACTTCAGTATCTTAGGAATGAAAACCTCTTTCACTTTTCATAGATGAGTTTTTAACTGCTCAGAAACTCTTCTAGAAGTTGACTTGTAAAAATAAGGAGACAAAGTTCCTCCTTTTTTGCTTTTGGTCTCCACAAGGATCTTCGAAATCAATTATCCCTGTTGTTCTTCATAAAATTGCATTGGATTATCTTGTTTTACATACACTGCAGACTTTTCTCATATATACGTGGTAAGACAAAACTTCTTTAATGCTTCCTGAGCATTATGAATCAATACTGGTTATGACATAATGACCATTTTCATAACATATAGCTTTAGAGTTCATGGATGTCCTTCTTTTATCTGTTTTGCCCTTGCTGGATGTTTGCATTTTGTAAATGATCCTTTTCAAAAATTCTTCTTCAAAAAGATTTCCCTTTGTCTCTCAAAAACCGGCCCATCAAGTCATAATATGCAGCTACAGCAGTTTCGTAGCGCGCTACGAAACTGCTGTGCATTAGGCATCACCTACAGCAGTTTCGTAGCGCGCTACGAAACTGCTGTGTAATTTCAAAAACACAGTTTTGAGACCAAAATTTAACTTTTTTGATCTTTCTTTTGCTTGAAATGGCCTCTTCATTTATCATGAGGCTATTCAAAACTGGATATATAGACACCATACTTCAAAGGTAAACTTCAAGAGGTAATTCATCAAAACTTTGGACTCAGCCTTACTTGCTTATGTGATTTCTTTTAGCTACAGATGTTCTTCATGCTGGCTTAGTTGTGTCTTTAGATCTTCAAAACTACATTCCTCTTGTTGAGAGATGACTGCCTTACCTGAATTGAAATGGAGAACTGTCTCGCTTGAGCCTTCAAAGAACTCTGATGTATGCTGACCTTGAGCTTGCCAAGTGCTTCTTATGCATTAAAGGAACATGAAAATGACCAAGACCAATTCTTCCTTACCTTACCCTTTTTATTTGAAACTTTTTTCAGTGATAACAGTAGGAAAACCCAACACTCCACATTTCTGACTTATTTACTTCAAATAATGGGGACCCTTTCTATTAATTTTTGGGTAAATCACCTTTTAATATTTTCTTTTGGTTAAGTGTCATACAATTTTGCCATATTTTTGTTTTCATCGGATTTCTATTTTGATCACTTCATTGAGTTTGAATTTTAACTAGCTTTCCATCGATACTTGTTTCGTCTCATTTGGTTATACAATTTGCAAATGTTGCTCACCTGAAGTTCGATAATTTTTACTGCCTAGATTAAAAATGTACAATATTATTTTAATTTTTGTAATTAAATTAGTAATCATTGTAAATATTAATCCCTAGTTCATTTTTACTAATTTCTTCATTTTTCACTACCGATCCTACAAAATTGCCCAACCTATTGTAGAATAGTTAAAAAATGCGTTTTCGGGATCTTGGTAACTTATTCCAATTCCTAATTTTAAAAGAAATTATGAGACCCAAAATCTCAAACTTGCAAAGTGAATGTAGTTCATTTTGTAGAATTTTTAATTCCACTCCAAGTGGACCCCACTTCACGTCACCTCCTCCCTTCTGATATAAATCTTCTAAAAGTCCTAACATAAATCTTCTGAAATTTAAAAGTCCTGATATAAATCTTCCGAAATTTAAAAGCTCTGATTTTATTCCTTCGAAATTTAAAAGCTCTGATATCCTGATATCAAAATATTGGTGTATCAACATTTTTTTATTTGTGCGCACATTTTAAAAGTTCCGATATTAGTCGACCTCTAAACTTCAATACAATTTTATGTGATGACTATTTTTATTTTAACCTAAAGTTTTCGTTCCTTTATGACTCCCAACCTCCATCCTCCATATGTGTCATGGTGACGTCCCTCACCTCTCTTATCACTCCACCTCAGAGACACTAACTTCCTCCTCCAACTATTTCGTATTTTTTAAAGGCCACGTGAATTTGTTTGTGGTTTTGAGTAGTGTAACTAGTTTTTTTTCCCGTAGAAAAAAGTCGTAATTTTATTCAAATTGATAAAATTACATTTTGTAGATGCCAGAGGCATATTCAGATGGCTGTACCTGTATTGACAGGCAGCAAACATAGATAAAAACACAAAATAGTAGATGACAGTTCCTGTAAAGACAGGAAGCTACAGAAATAGAGAAAATAAATGAGAATATGAAAGCTGGTCCAGCATGACTAAACTTTTCTTCCCTTCTTCTTCTCCACACGTCGCCAACCACCAGTGTCGGGAGTGGAAGTAATAATGGTTAGCTGATTTTCTATTGGGATCAGTTGTAGTTCTTTGTCAGATTCAGAGCCCTCTGATCCATGGGTTCGTTTGATGCCGCTTATTTCCATTTGTGGCTCTTGTTGCAGACTTGTTAAGTGAGGCCCCAAGTGAGTAGTTGTGGCATTCTCTCCCTGTGTATATGTCTGTCTCATTTGATAATCAGGTTCTGTCTGGGTCTCTGTAGGCTCCTCATTTATGTCTTCTTCTTCCAATGGGTCGGTGTGCTGCCAGCCTTTAGGCTTTTTCTGTTGTTTCTTGTTTCTCCTGGGGTCCTTTCGAGCAGATGGGCAATCATATTGGAGGTGCCCTGTTTGCATGCATCCCCTGCACCGGAATGTTGTGTTCTCATAGTCAAGTTGTTGTATCCATTGTGAATTATTGAAATTCAGTGTGATGTGGTCAGGTAGTCCCTGACTCAAATCCACTTCTACACATATTCTGGCGAATGTGAATATTCCCCTGATAGCTCTGTCTTCATCCATCTTTAGGTATTTCCCCAGAGTATTCCCAATAGCAGCTAATACTTTTTGATGCCAAAAGTGTAGAGGCAGGCCATGTAGCCTTACCCACACAGGCATCGTAGAGACTTTCATTGTGTTGGCGTCGAAATCAGAAAACCAGGGGGTGAGAAAGAGGCCAGCACTGCCCCAGAACCAAGGCCCCTGTTTGATGATGTTGTCTCGTTCTTGTTCTGAGTTGAATCTAACTATGAAGTACCCTTTGGGGCATAGGTAAATTTCACAGTTTGTAGTCCATGTTGTATAGATCCACTGGTGCAGGGCATCTGATTTTGGCCAGAAACCATTGAATCTACAAATAACTGCACTTTTAGATAGATCAGAGTATAGACTGGTTACCTCAGGCATGGAGACTAATAGCGTTGGTGATTCTGGTTTTTGTTCAACGATGTAGGGTCCTGGTAGCTCTGATGGTGGAGCTGCTTTATTTTTCATTTTTTCCCCTCCTTTCACTGCATCCCGAAAGGAACTTGCATTTTTAGAGCTGGTCCCTGTGCTTCCACCTCGCAGTCGGAGATTGAGAATAATGGTTGAATCCTTGGTGATGCCGTAGTGCTGTAGAGTATGGTTGTCCTGCAGACTGTAACCTGAGTATATGAGGTTTTGATATTGTGCTGGGGTTCCAAGGTGACCCTGGATCTCTTTTTTTAACGCATTGATGCTCATTCCTTTACTGAGCTGCATGCATAAGTGTTTGCCCTCAATCGATTTGATGAAAATCTGGATCGGGCCTGCGTCCATACGGCTTAGATCGGTCCTGAGGATACCTCGTTTTATTGGATCTGGCTGTTTCTCTTTGAATCCCGATGGATCTACCCTTACCAGTTCCTGGTTCACTGGTTTGTAAGCCAGATCTGGCGGGATAATGGCAGATCCAGGGTTTATATCTCGTCCCACAGTGTGAGAGAGACGTCCACCTCCAAACAGCCATTTTTCGGGTGCTATCTTAGCAGATCCGATATGTAATTCGGCAGATCCAGCGCACCCAATAGAGATATCATGCGATCTGCGTGTGCCAGGTCCAGACGCTTTGCCGTTCTCATGTTCCATTGCGCCCTTGCAATCTTGTTTTAGATCTGCTGCTAGATCCCTGATCTGGGTACTTTGCACCCATCCAGTCAAATGGAGGCAGGGGTTTTTCTGTATACCAAATATCTTGCTCAGGGGGTTCTTCGTGAGGGTTGCCCGTGCCCTATCCAGGAGGTCCATCGTGAGAGCGTAAGCGGGTACCGTTGCCGGCCGGTTCTTCCATGAGCCGCACAGTTGATTGCAAGAATACACAGCTACCTGCGGATTCTGGTGAAATCCGTCCTCTGCATGCTCGGCGGCGGCGTTGTAAACCCTAGCGCTTGATGCCATTGCCGTTCCCCGACAATCTTGAAAAAGAATTATTTCAATATTCATTACCGTGTAACTGGTTTTTATTAATATATATATATATATATATATATATATATATATATATATATATATATATATATATATATTATATTTTTTATAATCTAATACAATTATAATTTTAATATAATATCATTATAATTGTAATATAATATAATTATATTTTAATTAATTTTAAATTTTAAATTAATTAAAACTTATTACAATTAGTTTGTAATTAATCTAGTTTAATTTTATAACTACAATTAAATTAATACTAATTAAAAATTAATTGTAATTTAATTTAGGATTATATTTTAATTAAAAATTCCTATTTTTGGCCCAGGCAACGAATTTTCTACAATTCTCACAGTTTTGATTCTTCATCTTTGGAAGCTCATAAGTTGAGTTTTACTTGGACAAATGAGGCCCAAGATGGCTTGTTGGGTAGATAAAATCATGAAGAATATTTTTGAAGTGGTTGAGTAATCAGATTTGACCATTTAATGTGTCTAAAATTAAGCATAAGATCAAGCTCTGAATTTTTAAACAAAATTAAATTTCTGAGTTTAATTTTCTGCATTTTCATTTGCTCATAACTTCTGTTGAATACAGACCCATTCATCTATGTTCTTCTTGACCAATTAGATATTTATAGGGATCAATGGAAAACTCATATTTATTTATTTAATTAAGATTTGATTGGAGATATTTTGTATTCCATATTTGGTATTTTGATTTTAATTGAATTTTGATTGGTTTTGACAAGAAAACAATTGAAGAGATGAGGAAAAGAAGATTTCAATCAATGAGATTTATCCAACAATAGAAGAATATGAATTTGGACCAGAGAAAATTGTTGGAGAAAAATTACTCTTCAACAAATCTCCTATTTGGAAATCATTCTTGTAAATTATAAATAGTGGTTTGTAGAATGAGCAATGAGCTTCTTTTATTCGCAATTATGGAATTCTTAAAAGCACTATTGTAATGGGGATTTAGAGCTGTAGGTGAGAGGAGAGTAAATCTTAGATTTGGAGGATTATTGAGGATTTTTTCTTTTGCATTCTGAATTATGTATGGAGAGCAGAGCTTACACTATTGCAGCTCTTGTTTTAACAACAAAAGTTCAAGATTTTAAAGGGATGTTGGAGATCAAAGCGAGAGAAATAGTTTCAATAAATTGATATTTAAAATACTATTATTTTTATAATGATTTCATTTTATAATAACAAAAATGTGTCATTTTCATTCATATTTGTGCACTATTGTCAATGTGAGTAATTTGCCTCAATAATATGTTGTTATTTATCTATGCTCTTGTGAGCTGAACTCTGACTTTTGAGTAACTATTTACTCAGAAATCAATATTTTAATTTTGATTTAACAAACAATAATATTTTGTGAACTATTTCCTTATATTATTGTTTAATCATTCGAGTTACTGATTTAAAAATCATTATCATTTTGTGAACTACCTCCTAAATTTTGTTGATTAATTATCTCAGTTAATAGATCTCTAAACATAATGTGTTTCAATATTCATAATGCCAGTTAACTGAACTACTTCGTTAGCTCAATATTCATTATAAGCAAGACATATTTAAATTCCAATCATTTAATTAATTTTCTCTCGGTTGGGTTAGATCTATATCTTCCTAACCAAGATAGGCTTAGGGTCTTCTTCTTTTTTCTTGCATTCTAGGATTAA
Organism: Pinus tabuliformis; assembly: GCA_031772625.1. Classification (NCBI taxonomy): domain Eukaryota; kingdom Viridiplantae; phylum Streptophyta; class Pinopsida; order Pinales; family Pinaceae; genus Pinus; species Pinus tabuliformis. The sequence continues at coordinate 315,990,336 of CM062811.1, forward strand.
TTCACATCTAGATTTAATTATACATTTCTAGAAGTACTCTTATCAAAGAGAAAAACTTTAGTTGTGGCTTCGCTGAGCCCCAGATCAGCTAAGGATCACTTTCTTGCCTGATCAACAAGATGGTTGATCTGATGTCTCTTCTTTATTGGTAGGTGAAAGTCACACTTTAAGCCAATGGAGATAAAGAGAAGGTAACTAGACCTAGTTTAACCAGTTAGAACCACCATTTTAATGGAAAAGGAGCTGCTCTAAGTTCTCGACTGGGTGGTCTCCCTTATAATGTTGTAGGCAGAGGATTTCGGTCCTTCAACATATTTTGCACTAGAAGGAGGGCATGAAGACTTGTTGTGTATTGGATTTTTTGTATTTTAAAGTTTTATTTTAATCACAATGGCTCCTATCAAATTCCCATTTGGAGTTGTCTCTCTGGATGTGCATCTTCTAATATTCCACCAGAAATAGTAAGACATTTGTCAAAGGTAAAGTTTAATGGTGAGAAGAATTTTTCTGCATTTAATCATGATTTACAATTTATTAATTTTTTTTCAAATTCTACTTTTCATGATATTGATGAAGATATTTTATGCAAGATTTTTACTCTTACATTCTCAAGAAAAGCCCGAAGTTGGTGTCAAACTCTTCTAGTTGCCTCTATTCATAGTTGGGATCAATTTATCACAATGTTCCTTTATAAATTTGATGGATATGATTATGAACAAGTATGCGATGAATTTAAATCTTTATGAAGATTTGAAAATGATTCTCTCTTAGATTTTACTGTTAGATTTGAATTAATTTTCTTGAGATTTAAAGCTAAAGATAAACCTTCAGGAATTGAATTGATAGATTGGTTTGAATATATTTGTTCTCTTCCTCCCATTTCAAATTCATATGAAATAGTTGCAGGCTTTGATGAATCTCATTTAACTTCTAGTAATATTATCAAATATCTGATTTAGTGGTGCATATTGACCATGATGAAGTGGCCTCAACCATGTATGATAAATTCTTAAATCTAGTACGCACCTCTTAAAATGTTAATGATAATCATGCTAATAATCCATTATCATAAAGCTTGCAAGAATTTGATAATCAACCGCAAAAAGGTAACAAAAATAATCTTGAAGGACCGTTTGCCACGAAATATGAAAATAACTATGAATTAAATTTAGAAAATCAGATTATAAATCAACGACTACAAATAGAAATTAAATTTTCCAATAATATGCAATCTTCTGTACAAATTTCTGAATTTGATCATGTTGATCAAAATACAAATTTAGGGCAGCGAAAGAGTCTTCAAGGAAGAATTAGTAGATAAATGAATGATCATAAATCTGTAATTTGCAATGGAAAGAATTTACAGGAATTTGCAAATAGAGATATTTTTAAATTCATTACTCATGATTCTCATTTTCACCTCTATCCTTATATTTTTGCGGATAACAATTTATCCCCTCTTTACATTAATGTTATTTCAGAAAACAAAGAAGTTGATATAAATGATTTTCCAATTAGTTTTCATCAAGATAGAGAATCATTCATTGATAATTCTTTTGACATTATTGAACATGTGTTCCATATTCCTTCTTGTTTTGATACATCAGATGATATGAAGGGAATTATAGAGAATGTTGTGAAGTCATTTATGATAATTATTCTGACATTGAGGATGTTGATTTGTCTTCTTCTCAAGTGAATCCTCATGATCAAATTCAAATCACATGTGAAAATGAAGAACACTCTAACTCAAAAAGTTTTCCAACTTGTTCTCATTTTCAACCAATTAATCATACTCATGATTTCAACATTCAAGAACCCATTCCAATCTATGATTTTTATGATGATCAAATTCTCAATCATATTCATAGTCCTAATCCTCTCTCTAATTCACAAGTTGGTATTGGCAATCATTCTAATTTTATTATTCTGGCCAATTCTTGTAAAGAGGAAATTTTTTCAAGTCATTCCCAATTGCGTTGTAACATTAGTTGTACCAATACTGTAAATTATGATTTTATTTCATTGTTGTTCCTTCACTTATTTTGTTTTATTTCAGATTTGTTTTTTGTTTTCATTTTTCAATCTCTACATATCTTATGTTGGCATATTGAATAATTCAGTATTGAACACTCAATTGATGCATTGCTTGAAAGGGAAAATGAAGTTTCAAATCATAATCATGAACATCAAAAGTTATTACTTTCCAATTTCAATTGATGTTAATTTCTTATCACTTGTTACTTTCCTCTCCAAAGCAGTGCCAACAAGAGAGTGTATTTTCACAATATGATCAACAATGTAATTAAATTGGAAAGTTTTAGATTGCCATCGAAACTATCAGATTTCCATCCATTTTTCATTGACCCAATTGAAAGGAATTTGGAAGGTTTTCCTACACAAAATATTGTTAATAATTCAACATATGTACATAAGACTTACAATTCTATGTAGGCAATTGTATCTAAAAATGTATTTCCACAATCTGCCCTATTATCTTCTCCTTTAAACATCTTCCAATCATTAATGGAAATCCATCTAGATTTCTATGATCCAATTGAAATTCAGCTGGAAGGGACATTTCAAGGGAAGGTAATTATATATAAGCTGCTTTCTGTAAGTATGTTAGCAATAAATGTAGATTCTGCATTCATATTTAGTTATGTTAGTTTAATTATATTTGTACTTTTTTTACTAATGTTTTACCTGTACATACATGCATGAATTAAAATAAGAGAATGGTTACACTGGAAGTATGACTATACCTAGTCATGTTTCCTTCCATTCACTTAGAAATAGGTATAGATTAATTTAGATTAGATTCCTTTTCAGTTTGCATTTATTTTATTATTTCATATTTTTAATAAGCAAGTAATGAATCCAAGTTTTTTCCTTGGCATCCCCTTTTCATTTTCTGGCAAAGTGGCTTAAAATATATCAATGTTTATATAGTTAGATTATATACACTTGTGATGCACTTGATTGCATTGCTTTTGCAGAACTTCGTCACATTGTTAAAAAATGTTTTTGTGTTAAAACCATGTATGAATAAATTCTAGGGAATTTCTATGGCTTGGAAATTTTTAATTCATGAGTATTTCTGAAAAGATCATTTTCACCACTCTTGTCATTTGATGTAAATTTGAGGTGGATGAAATTTGAAAATTCATTACTTAAAATTTTAGTCTGAATAAGTAGATGATGTTGAACATATGCGAATTTTGAGAAATGCATGGGGGAGTTTGAAGATTCATGAGGTAAACTTACAATTTATATTCTTCTAGGTATGGATTTTATAGGTTCATCTACATCTATTGTTAGTTTTTATTTTTCATAGTTTACATCTTATTTCTATTTGTTTCTTTTACAGGCCTTCATTGGCTTGATTTTGGAGACTTGAGATAAGCAAGAAACCAACCATTTCAAAATATGCAACATGACCGGGGAAGTATTTGTTGTTTCATCATAATTTGAGGATTCTTTTTATTTTTCTTCTATTCATTAAAACCCAATAGGCCTTTAATGCATTATCAGAAGATTCATATCGAATCCTTAAAATATCGTAACTTTCCTCATAAAAAACTTACGATAAAATAATTCTACGATCTAATATTTCTGATAATTAATGTAATTATTAAAGATGTTTTTATTAAGAGGAAAAGTTGAGTTGGGCACTTTCTTTTGAATTAAATACTTTAAGAGTTACTGAACCCACATGATTTCCACATAGTATTATTGGATCTCCTGAATATCATAACTTTTCATATAAGCATCACTAAAATTATTCTGATATCTTGATGCTCTGATCCTCCGATATCTCTTTTTGCCCATCCTCTAATATATGATATCTCCGATACTCCGATATCCTCATATGGCCAATCTCTGATAATCTCAATCCTCTGATTCTTCGATAAACCTTTCCTATCCATATCAAAACTTCCATATCGAAACTTCCTATCGAATGTCACTCTTTTCAATCCCCGATATCAAATCTTTGACACAAGACCTCCGATATCCCTTCCAACTTATATTTTTAGCCATTATGTTTTAATATAAAATCCTATTGGAAGGTAAGAATATCACATGTTTCAAAGATACAACCATAATATTTCTCCAATATCTATATATATTTTCTGATATGCTCATGTGTGCAGACCCACGTGAATTCATGTTTTTCACTAAAAAATATGAGTCAATAATCATATTCTATCTCTCATTGATGTAGCTGAAATGAAATGCTTACACTCTTTATTGTTCATATTTTCTATAAATGGAGGAAAATTCACAAAAAAACGCTTGCAACAAATGATCTTATCCATGATTTTATCTATATCGATTCCAAATATTACAATTACCAAGTTAAGATGAAGCATTTCATCACACTCATTCATATTTTTTTTCCCTTTAGTGATATTCCTTTTTTCTGAAAGGATTATTATCCTCTAATTGGTGAATTTTGGAATCTCGATCCTCTGCTTTTCATTTTTTTGAGATCTTTCCTCATAATTTTAGATTTTTTGGCTTATTGGAATCTTGGGTTTGTATTACATCGAAAGAATTTAAAAATAATTCTGAGATTTATCTCTTCGAGATTCACATTTCCTTTTCCTTCACTATCATGTCCATTATACTTAGTAAATGAAATGGCCCTATTTCACTATCTTCACTGGAATCTTGTGGTCTCAGAGTTTTGTAAGTTGATTTTGGCTTCACAAAAAGTTTTCGACATCTTTGACACCTAATTTATTCTCATATTTTTTAAATTTTGGACTCCTTTCCTTGGAAGCTTATTTTATAGGCAAATGAAAGTGGTCTTGCAATCATTTTTACAAAACTTCAAGTTATTTCATTATCAGAATGAAAGTCATCGGAACGACTTTGTAAAATCTTATGAAATTTTTACCTCTGATACATGAATGTTTGATGTACTATAAAGAAAATATGAGACAAAACTATGGTAATGCAACAATTGATAAAGAATATGGAATAAGTAAAGGTAATGGACCATGGTTAATTCATGTTTGAATTCTCTTTTATTTGAATTTTTGATATATCGATCCATACTTATCAAATAAAATTCAAGTCCTCTTCCATTACATAATTTCTATATTATTTGGATTCTGAATCGATTTCAATATTTTGGGGCTGATATAAATTTAGAATGAAAAAAAACAAAGAGAACAATTATTGCTACAATTCATAAAGAAGCATATCTTCATTCTCTTCTTTGATGGATTTGGTTTACTTCAAATTCCTTGGTCATAAAACATTTTTTCCTTTTAGTTGACTACTTGCTTTAGTTTAGATTTAATAAATGATGATTTTGGGTCAATACGATTTCAGTCAATTCAACTTTTTCATGCTTTTAATTCTAATTAAAGGAATAAGTTAGATTTTATTGGAAAAGATGATATCTCTCAGGTAAGCTTAAATGAAATTATCCAATGGTAAGTTTCTTATCACCACTTTTCCTTCATTTTTGTTTCTTTACTTTTGATTTCATTTTTTTTTTTAGTTTTTGCTGATATAAAACTTTGTTTTGCAGCTCTTCATAAACTTTTCATGCCTCTACCAGATCAGATTTGAAGTTCATTCTCCTTTGTTCGGTTTTCTTTTAATTTTTTTGGAGAAGCAGTAATGGTCCTCATCAAATCAGCTAAGCCATGAAGTTTCAAAACCTTTAATTTGTTTATTAAGCGTTCATTTTATTAGAAAATGTTTGAGATGATTTTATGCAGGTTTTGATTTGGAACAAGAAAATTTGTAACAAAAAAAGACTTCTCATGAGCTTATTATTTCTCATCACTAGTATTCACCTTTTTCATTTTGAGAGCCTCATTTCTTATAACTCTGCAAGATAAAATTGATCAAAATATCAACATAAGGAAGAACTTTAACATGCTTGTCTTCTTTTACTCTTTTGTTGAGACATTTATTTAATTAATCTTGTTGGAGTTACTTCTCTAAATTTGGATTTTTCTTTTAGCTTTTACTTTCATCATTTTTACATTAATTAGAGTTTGCTCATTTATTTTTACTTTAGTTTGGAGTTCGTTTCCTTTTTCTATCGGTTTTGGTTTGATTTTGGAGACTCAATTAATATTTATATAGAATGTCTTTTCCTCACCCAACAATGGTTAAAATACATGAGAAATATTTTGCTCTATCTATTTCAGTGAATTTCATTTATCATTAAAGGTATATCTTTATGGAACCATAAATCCATCTTGCTTTAAATATTTTTCATGGTGGAACACACATCGTTTTTGAGTGATAGGGTTTACCTTTTCAAGGAAAAAACTGGCCAGAGTTTACCTCAATGAATCCCTTCCACCCCTCCACTTTATAAAAGCCTTTGATTGATAGTTGCGGGAAAATAATGTGGAGTCAACATTATGAAAGTATTGTATCCATTAAAATAAGTCTTTATTACCCTCCCATCTCTTTCAATCAAGTACATCATAAAATAAAAGCTCAAATGCGCTTATCAAAAGGGTTATTAAAAGAGGAAGTATGGGAAATACAAGTAAACCCATTGGGGCTATGGATAGTCGCTGGAAGTTGGGCTAGGCTTGTATGGCATAAAAGAAAACTTCGTCGGGGTACTGTTCAGAAGCGAAGTCAGAGCCCATTCATAAAAATGGATATATTCTTTATAAAGAAAACTCATGTTTGTACCTTCTTTTATTCCTCATATGAGGTAATTTTAAAATACTTTTTTTTCCCAAAATTTGGGTTGATGACTTTTACTCAAGTCTGCTTTGAGTACTTATCTCTTAAAATTTATATTGCTTAATCTATTTATGTGGGACCCATGGAAATGTTTTATTGTTGGATGATTCAATGGACTCCATTAGTTTCAACCTTTAGGTAAATTAAAATTCATTATCTCTAACTAGAGATAACTGCTTCTTCCTAGTGTGTCACCAATGTTGTAGGGAAAACCCAACACCTCACATTTTTGACTTATTTACTTCAAAGAATGGGACCCTTTCTATTAATTTTTGGCTAAATCACCTTTTAATATTTTCTTTTGGTTAAGTGTCCTACACTTTTTCCATTTTTATTTTTATTTTTATTGGATTTATATTTTCATCACTTCATTGAGTTTTACTTTTCACTAGCTTTTCATCGGTACTTGTTTCGTCTCATTTGGTTACAGGGTTTGCAAATGGTGCTCATCCGAAGTTCGATAATTTTTACTGCCTAGGTTAAAAAACTATACAAAATATATATATATATATATCTATATATCTATATATATATATATATATATATATCTATATATATATATATATATATATATATATATATATATATATATATATATATATCTATATATATTGTAATTAAATTAGTAATTCATTTTAAATATTAATCCCTAGTTCATTTTTACTAATTTCTTCATTTTTCACTAACGGTCCTATTAGCTCTGCTACACGCTGATAATGGTTATCATTGTTTCTCCCTATTCTCCTCACACCTCCGTTTTCTCCTTCCCCTTAAATCCTCTTTATTTTCTTTTAAGCCCCCGCTATCCCTGTTTTTCTCCCAATAGCTCTGTTTCCTGCTTAATCTCTTCACAAAACTCATTTAAACTTCATCACCTTTGTTTTACACCTGAAGTCAGTGTAAAAGTGGTGTTCCCCCGCTTAAGTACTTTAACACTATAAAGGTCCACCTAAACCTTTTTTTTACTAACTCCCGGGTCATATTGTGTTTTAACACTATTTAACCCCGTTTCCCTTTATAAAACCCCAATAACACACGTTCAAACTTGTTCGCAAGCCCCTTACTTGTCTTTTCACCCATCACATCAATCCAAAGCATGCTTTTAAATCTCGGCCATCCGATCATCCTGCCTTATCATCAGATGGTGTTCGCAAGCCCTCACCCCGTAAACCGCTCGTTCGTTAGCCCGCGGGAAAGTGGTTTCCCCCGCCGACCTACCTGCCACGTGTCGTCATATTACTGCATCGCACCGCCCTGTACGTAAACTGATGAGCCCGGGTAAGCGGTGCAGGGAAACCTCTTACCGCCGCCGTACCCTCCCCCGACTCATTAACGCGCTTGCATCTTTGCTACCTGTCAACCGTCGGATCTCCCCGATCATGATCCGACGGTCCTTGATCCTCCTTTTCGAATTTCTTCCCGATGGCTTCCATAATCCAATCTTCACCGTTCGTTTATGTGATCCAACGGCTACTATTGATCCCTACGCCTCTGTGTCTTCCATCACCTCCCACCATCAGATCTAGGCCGTCCATTTTATCATCCAATGGTCAGTATTCATTCCCAATTCATCATCCATTTTCAATGTATTTTCAGTGTTTTCGGCCTATTTTGTGCGCGTGAAGAAGGAAGAGATCATCCAGTACACTGTGCATTGAATTCTTAGCAACCACAGTTAAGGAGACAACACGGCCAAGGACGAGAAGAATGATCCTCGAGCAGTTCAATGACTATAGCAGTTATTGAAAGTCATGCAGATAATACTTCACCTGTTCAGGAAGGACAACAAAGTACAGAAAGAGCCATTTTTTTCATTAAAAACAATCAAATTGTATCAGAGACCCATTTCTGGTTGTAAATGCAGTTGGTGGTTAGTTATGACCCCTCCACACATGGGTTTGCAAAGCAATTTTGTAGTCAACCTCCATATATACCCAGAGAAAAGATGCAATAGGTTGATGAGTGTTATTCTATTGTAAGCTTCAACTTCTGGAGACTGTAACTACTGTGTAACCTGCAGCTTCTGGTCTTCATTTCTAGCTAATACAAGATTCTTTTGCTGTTAATTGCTCACTTTCCACTTCTTCTTCTTGTTCCAGGCTGTGCCTGTTTTGCAGTTATTCATGTGCTATTAATGTTTAGCATTAGAGGGGCTGTCATCCCACCTCTGTGTTAGGATTTAGCATGTATCATTGAATTTATTTGCAGGTTTCTATTATTTTAATGCCGGAGAGCTGTCATCCTGTCTATGTATTAGAAAACAGATTTACAGACCCTTTAACTAGTTGCAGCCGGCCATCACAGGGTCCTGTGCATCTACTGGTGTGGTCAGTCTTCTCCATCATCACATTTTTCTTAAACTATGAGTGATTGGTGGTTAAAATCCTTGTAGTCTGGGGTTGTTCACCCATGTCTGGGGTTAAGCATAGTAGAAGTGGTTATCTAGCTTGAATATGCAGCATTTCTTTCATTCATACACCATTTATCCAACATTTTGTTAAGTTTGTAATGTTCCTGAGCATCTTTGATATACAACCTAGGAGAGTTTCCTGGGGTGATAACATTAATTGGCGTCGTTGCCGGGGAGAGGAGAATTGAAGCTCAGCTTCCCTAGGAAAATGACACAGCTTCAAGTTTTGATGATAGACAAGGTTTGAACACAGTTTCTAGTTGTAATCATCTATCTGGTGACTCCATTAGAGGAAGACCATCCTTTGTTGACTCCACATTGAAGTTCTGGCTCAGTTTGTGAGACACACTCGAAGAAATCCTTAGAAATCACTTGCTGAATCAGTGCCTGAACCTGAGAAGACTGTCAAATCGAAGAAAGCATCATAGAAAGGGGCATCAGGATCAGGTAAGCCTAAGAAATCTTATTCATCTCTGAAAGATAAAGTTATTGCTGAAGATTTACGGTTGGAAGATTTGGAAATCAACACTGTTAATAAAGAAATTCATTCAGAGATTAGTTCAGCCCCTTGTTCAGTTAGTTCCCCTTTGAATCTCAGTCCAAAGAAAGCTTCCCATTTAGTCCAAAACATCCCTTTGTCTCTGCCATCCATCACATTACTCCCTACCATTCAATCTACTAGTATTCTTCCAAATATTCTAATCATGGTAGGATAGCAAGCACCTATGAAGATTGAGAGAATTGTTGCTGCTAGATATGGACCTTTAGTATTTCCTGTTCCTCTAAATCCTATGCCTATGGGAGAATATCAGAAATATATGCCTATGTTCACTAGCACAGAGGGATAACAGTAGAAGAACACCTAGAAGCTTTTTACAGTTATGCTGATAATTTAGATATAAGTGAAAATGATGTGTGGATGAGAGTTTTTGTCCAGAGCCTTGATGGAGAGGCAATAACAAATATTGAAGCATTAGATGATGTGTTTTTGAAGCAATGGGGAAATAAAAAAGACTTGCTGTATTATCATACTGAGTTTGGTAATCTGAAGAGGGAAAATGGTAAATCTTTGCCTAATTTTAATAAAAGATTCAATCGAATGTATAGTAAGATACCAGCTGAGGTAAAGCCTACTCCTACCTTTGCCAAACTCACTTATGCCAATGCCTTTGACTCTAATTTCTGCCTGTTATTGAGAGAAAGAAGATGTGCTACTCTAGCTGATATGCAGGATGCAACACTAGAAGTAGAGTCTAATATTATGGTTGCAGAAAAGTTAAAAAATCAAACTGATAGGAGGAGACAGAGAAATCAGGCTTCTACTTCTTCTGCATCATCTTCAGAGCCTAAATTAGAAAGAATGATGAAGATTATAGAGTCATTGGCTGCTAAAATTTCTAAGCTAAAGGTTGAGAAGAATTCAGCAAAAACAAGGCAGTAGAACACATTTGCTCCAAGAAACCCCAAGCCATTCAAAAGAGCAAGTGAGTAGTTACAAATAATGCAGAGGGGTGAAGATTCAAAAGAATATCAAAAAGTTAAAGATCCTTTCCAAAATGTAGTCATGGAGGAAGAACAATTTGAAGAAGATAAGGATGAAATTCACTGCATGGAAGATAAAGGTAGTGCTGCATTTTTGACATTGGCTGAGTATGAACAATCATTGCTGTAGGAACAAGACAATCAAGAATGGGACAGAGAAGCTGTTCTACAAACTGGTGAACAACAATAGAGATATAACCTGAGGTTGAATGCAAATAATGTCAAAGAAAATCCTGCACAAAGAGCTGCTGTCCAAACAGAACCACAGAATATCAAACAGAAAAGACCAGTAGCTGATCCAGTCATCCTCAAAGCTCCAGTTCAAGAGGTAAAACTTTATGATAAATCATCTTCTTCTTTCAGCTTTGAGTCAGAAGTTCAAAAATTGAAAATATCTGTGCCTCTGGTTGAGTTGGTGAAGAGTGAAGTATTTAGGAAGCCTATCCTTGAGGCCCTTGAGCTAGAAACCAAACAAACCTCCACTGACTCTATTAATTTGCAAGATGACAAGCCTGCCATTGTGCTCAGCCCTATGATTGAACCTGCTGATAATAATTCTCCATCTTTTTATGTCTCCTTGACCATTCATGACAAAATCCTCCACAATTGCCTGCTAGACACAGGGGCCAGCCACAATTTAATGCCTAAAGCTGTCATGGAAGTGTTAGGCCTTGATATCACTAGACCCTATCATGATTTATTTTCTTTTGATTCAAGGAAGGTGAAATGTCTTGGATTGATTAAAGATTTAGCCATTACCTTAACTCAGCTGCCTATGAAGAGTATGATGATGGATATTGTGGTAGCAGATGTCCCTCCTAAATTTGGCATGCTGTTGTCCAGAGGGTGGATTAAGAGAATGTTAGGCCCCTATACTACTAGTGTAACCCCTTATTGTTATTAGTATAACCCACTTATTATATTGATGTACCCATGTAGTGCCCATATTGTTACTATTGCACCCCATAGAAGCCCACTATTGTTATTATTGTGCCCTTACATTATTATTGTTATGTCGGCTCTGATTATGTTATGACCCCTTAGACTCCTATATATAGAAAGGAGGTCTTTTTATTTGTATCATCCAAGAATTGTTCATTTATGTAATGTAAGGAGGTTTCCCCCTCGAAGAGGCTGAATTCTAAGGCGTTGATCTATCTTTTCTATCTTTTCTTGAGCTGGTTTCATAACATTTGGTATCAGAGCTTTGGATTCTAGGGTTTCGCTGCTCCAAACAGGTCATCGTGGCATTTTCACTATAAATTTTTTTTGTGACGTTTCAGAAGTCGAAAAAAAAAACCAATTTGAGAAGAAATCGTGTTGAACCTTGGGTCTGAATTTTAGAGCTTTTCGCGTGATATTTGTGGAAATATGATCTGAGGAAGTTGGTCTTTTTTGCAGACTCCTGAATTACATTCAAAACAGGTGACCTAGGGAAAATCGTCATAACTTTCTCTCTGGGAATTAGATTGAAATTTCGTAAGAAGGTATAGAAAGAGGACAGACTGTAGTTTCTTGTATATCTTTTTCAGAACCAAATATCGAAAATTGTACACGTGGCACTTCATACAACTTCGATCTTCTGAACTAGTCTATAAGCAAGTCACTGTGGGAGATTTCGTATAATGCTTCCTTGGAGAATCCAATTTGGATCAGACTGGTGGCATTAGAAAGAGGACACAGAGGTCTACTATAGATCACAATTTCAGAAATTAAAGATCCGAAAGTACAGAGTTACAGTCATTTTAAGGTCGAGCTCCTAAAATAAAGAAAAAGCAAGATGAGGAAGTTTGATGGCAAGGATCCGGTAAATTGGATACTTCAGATGGAGCAATATTCTGATCTACATGGTGTACAACTGTTACAAAAGGTATGTATTGCATCTTCATATTTGGAACCAGATCAATTTTTATGGTACGAAGGGCTTTGTTCTCGTAAACAACTTGTTATGTGGTCAATTTTCACAGAGGAAATGATAACACATTATGAGGATACAAAGAGCAACACCTTCTTTAGAGCAACACCACAACAATTGGAAAGAGTAAAAGGGATTTGTGACATAGTGGAAAGCAAAATTATGGAAACCAGGAAGCGTACCCCTCACAACTATAAATATGGAAGTGTTGTTTCTCCTAGCCTTCCACAACCTACAAGGGTTACACCACAACAATTGGAAGAAAAAAGAGAAAAAAGGCTTTGTTACAATTGTGATAGCAAATGCACTAAAGGTCATAAGTGTGCCGAGAAGAAATTATTTTACATAGAATATGAAGAGGAGGAAGAAGAGGATCAAGAAACATCAAAATAAGAAGATATACGCCAGGACCCCACCCCAGAGAAAGAAGAAATGAATCAGACCATATCTTGTAAAGCATTGGCAATAATTACCACTCCTCAAACTCTCAAGATAGAAGGACATATCAAGAAGAAAAAGGTGCAAGAAGTGAAAGATCACATCGAGAAAGATGAATCCAACCATATCTTGTAATTCATTGTTTGAAATTACCACTCCTCAAACTATCAAGATAGAAGGACATATAAAGAAGAAAAATGTTCAAGAAGTGAAAGATCACATCGAGCATCAAGAAATGAATCCGACCATATCTTGTAAAGGATTGGAAGAAATTATGACTCCTCAAACTTTAGAGATAGAAGGACATATCAAGAAGAAAAAGGTTCAAGCAGTGAAAGATCACATCGAGCATCAACAACAAGTTCTCCAACTTTTATAGGATAACACCACTTCGGTGCAAAATCAAATGAAACAACAGGTAGATCAACATTGTAGTGAAAAATGTTTTGATGTAGGTGATTGGGTATTTTTACTGCTACATCTCAAGCAAGATATTTATGAGAAGGAAATGTTGGCAATACTACATGCACTTAAAAAATGGCGACCTTACCGAATGGGAAGACTCTTCAAGGATGAGGATGTGGAAGCATTATTTTGTGCTATTTATATTATCCAACTAGATTGGATAAATGAAGCAAGGGATGAATGGAAGAAGGACGAAGAAGTATGGCCACTTATTCCAAAGTTGCAAAAGATCCCAATTCAAACAATATTGCCAGAAATTGAAGAGGAAGGAAAAATCATATTGGAACCTGGAGCAGTCACAGAAACAAGAACCCGACAGCTACAAAATCGATCAATTTTAGAGTATCTCATCAAGTGGAAGAACTTACCCGCTGAATATTCCACATGGGAGGATAAGAATTTTATACAGAAGCATCAAGAACTACTCAAGCGTTGAGGACAACGCTTTTTGAAGGAGAGGGGCATGTTAGGCCCCTATACTACTAGTGTAACCCCTTATTGTTATTAGCATAACCCACTTATTATATTTATGTACCCATGTAGTGCCCATATTGTTACTATTGTGCCCCATAGAAGCCCACTATTTTTATTATTTTGCCCTTACATTATTATTGTTATGTCGACTCTGATTATGTTATGACCCCTTAGACTCCTATATATAGAAAGGAGGTTTTTTCATTTGTATCATCCAAGAATTGTTCATTTATGTAATGTAAAGGAGGTTGCCCCTTCGAAGAGGCTGAATTCTAAGGTGTTGATCTCTCTTTTCTATCTTTTCTTGAGCTGGTTTCATAACAGAGACTAGGTGGGACACTACAAAATGATCTATCTTATGCAACTGTCCCAGTTTTTGGAGGGGAAAGCAGGAGATTGTACAGAGAAGCATAGTTGGCATACATTATCAGTGATGAGAAGAATCCTACCAATCATCCCATATATGCAGTGGACACTGATTTTGGAGCATGTATTCTCCAAATAAAAGAGTCTCAGAAGGTCGTAATGCAGCTTAGAAGACCAACAGTTCAGGTCAAGCAAGAGCAAGGAAGTCAGATTTGGGAGATGTTCTTTGATGGAGCATGTTCCAGGGAGACTGCAAGAGCAGGGGTGGTGCTAGTGTCTCCAGAGAAAGAAAGCATTCAGCTGTCTTTTAAGCTGGTTTTCCAAGTCACAAACAATATAGCAAAGTATGAGGCTTTGTTGTTGGGCCTTAATGCATCAAAATACAAAGGAATAAAGAATCTGAAAGTGTTTGGAGATGCTGATTTGATCATTCAGCAAGTAAATAAAACATTTCAGGCAAAGCACCCAAGGTTGAAGGCATACAGAGATGAGGTATGGAGAATCAGAGATTCTTTTGATTATTTATGTATTTCATACATTCCTAGAGCCCAAAATCAGCTTGCTGATTCCCTTGCTATGTCTGCTAGTCTATTTATTCATCCTATGCCTCCCAGACTAGTTTATGACCTCCAAATGAAGTATATACTATCCTTTCCTAATAATGTCCACCAATGGAAGGTTTTTGATGATGATGATGAGTTAAATAGGTTCCTTCAAGTCATTGATGAATTTTCAGAAATGCAAATTGACCAAGAAAATGAAGCCTTGTTAGAAAAACCCCAGTCCCAGCTTAGAAATAAAATTGGTAAAGACAACATTGTCCAGCTTCCTAGTAATCATATTCCTAAGGGCCTAATTCCTCTTGAAACACTGTTTGACCAGAATGATGTGCCTTACAAGGCTGCCCAAAAAGAAGACCAATATGCAGTCTGTAAGTATGATATAGGAAGTCCAGGTCAGCCTAGGTATGTGAATTTGTCCACTCATTTGTCTGTTGATCAAAGTGCTGAATACTGCAATTTAATGAGGCAATTTGCTGATGTGTTTGCCTGGGAGTATAGTGACCTGAAAACTTATGATAGGAGCATAATTCAGCATAAAATCCCTTTGGAGAAAGACACTATGCCTTTCAAATAGAAGCTGAGACCGATAAATCCCATGCTTCTTCCTCTAATTGAGAAAGAAATTAAAAAATTGCTAGCTGCCAAGATCATTGTTCCTCTCAGGTATTCAAAATGGGTAGCCAATTTGGTGGTGGTAAGGAAAAAGAGTGGAGAAATCAGATTGTGTGTTGATTTCAGAAATTTAAACAAATGCTCCAAGAAAGATAACTATCCTCTGCCAAAGATGGAACATTTGTTGCAAAAGGTCTAAGGAGCTAAAGTGATGTCTTTCTTGGATGGTTTTTCAGGCTTTAATTAGATTGCGGTGCACCCAGATGATCAAGAAAATACTGCATTTATCACTCCTTGGGGCACTTTTATGTATGCCAAAATTCCATTTGGATTGATGAATGATGGAGCCACCTTTCAGAGAGCTACGGATATAGCATTTGTGGGAGAGAAGGACAAATTTGTGCTTATCTACCTTGATGATATAACAATTTACTCCAACAGCCATCAAAATCTCTTACAACATTTGAAAAAAGTGTTTCTAAAGTGCAGAAGGTTTGGAATTTCAGTCAATCCCAAAAAATCTCAATTTGCTTTAAATGAAGGCAAGCTGTTAAGACATATTGTGTCTGTTGCAGGTGTTCAGATTGACCCAGAAAGAGTCAAAGCAATACAGAATTTGTCTATCCCTAGATCAAAGAAGGATATCCAATCCTTTTTAGGCAAAATAAATTTTGTAAGGAGGTTTATCCCAAATTTTGCTGAACTAGTGAAGCATATTACCTCCATGTTGAGAAAAGGGTCAGATGTAAGATGGACTAAAACATCAAGAAAATCATTTGATTCCATCAAAAAAGCTATAATGGAAGCTCCCACATTAATAAGTCCAAATTACAGCAAGGAGTTCCACATATTTTCTTTTGCCTCTAAAGATACTATTGTAGCAAGATGAAGAAGGTTCAGAACATCCAGTAGCATTTTTCAGCAAGAACTTGAAGGATGCTAAACTAAGGTATGATATTATAGAAAAACAGACATATGCTCTTATTAAATCCTTAAAGGATTTCAGAGTTTATATCTTGCATTCAAAGATAGTTGCATATGTACCCTCTGTTGCAATAAAAGATGTCCTAACACAACCTGATGTTGATGGAAGAAGGGCAAAATGGATTGCAAAGATGATAGAATTCAACATAGAGCTGAAGCCCACTAAACTGATCAAAGGTCAGGGGCTTGCCAAGTTATTAGCTGAAGAAAATTGCATGTCTTCAGATATTGATTTCCTGTGCGCTATGGCAGAAAATGGTCTGGAAGAAGAAGAGGAAACAGCTGAAACAGAGAGAAAACAGTTAGTGGCCGAAAATCTAGCTTCATGTAACTAGTATGCTGAAATAATTAATTTCTTACTAAAGCTAGAGATCCCTTCAGGATTTACTCAAAGTTAGGCCAGAACTTTAAAACTTAGAGCAGCAAAGTATTGCATTATGGAAAATATGCTCTACTAGAGGGATCCATCTGGAATATTTTTAAGGTGTTTGGACAAGGAATAGTCAAAAGAAGTTATGCAGCAGTTTCATAACAACATGTGTGGAGGGCACCATTATTGGAAAACTACAACCCATAAAATTCTCAGAGCTGGGTACTATTGGCCCACTTTATTTTCTGATGTGTTTGTTTTTGTTAAATCTTGTGACAAGTGCCAAAGATTTGAAGGAAAAAAATAGTTGAAATCGCTGCCCCTAAAACTAATTCAAGCAAAAGGACCTTTTCAGCAGTGGGGCTTGGATTTTATTGGAGAAATCAATCTACATTCCAGTGGCCAGCACAGGTGGATATTAGTAGCCACTGATTATTTCACTAAGTGGATTGAAGCAGTCCCCACCAGGAAGGCTGATCACAATGTGGTCATGAAGTTTTTGACAGAGAATATCTTTAGCAGATTTGGTTGTCCACATAAATTAATGACAGATAATGCAGCAACCTTCAGGGCAAAAGAGCTGGTGGAAATGTGTGATTCAATGGGTATCAAACTTGTTCATTCCACCTCATATTATCCATAGGGAAATGGTCTAGCAGAATCCTCTAATAAAAGTTTGATCAGGATAATTAAAAAGATGTTAGAGGACAATAAAAAGAATTGGGATTCAAAGCTCAAATATGCACTGTGGGCAGATAGAGTGACCATTAAAAAATCCATAGGAAATTCTCCTTTCAAGCTGGTATATGGCACTGATGTTGTATTTCCAATTCAACTAACTCTCCCTGTGGCAAAATTCCTTCAAGAAGAGAAAGATGAGGAAGAAGACATGACAAAAAGGATCACTAATTTAGCAGAAATACATCAGATTAGAGAACAGTTGGTTGAAAAGGCTACAACACATGAGAAAAAGATCAAGGAAGCCTTTGACAAAAAGGCAAAATAAATAATTTTCAGGTTGGTGACTTGGTTTTGAAGTGGGATGCACTAAAGGAGAAGAAAGGTAATCATGGGAAATTTGATACTTTCTGGACAAGGCCTTTCATCATTTCACAAATTCAAGGGAACAACACCTTCATATTGAAAAGTATGGGGGAAGAAGCAATTTTTGATGGCCCATTTAATGGGTGGTTTTTGAAAGTTTATGTTGTTTAAGGTCTTTTTGCCTTAAGGGTTGTAAATATTGTGTTTTTATCAGTTTTAGTACAGATGCAGTAGACTCCATGCCCAATGGAACACTAGGAATTTTGGCTAATTTGTTTTCAGCTGGAAAGGCATTGATCTGCAGGTTCTTGAGACCTCACAGGGAGGATCTCATCCCCAGAAGGAGCTAGTGTTAGCTTTGCTACATGCCGCTGATTTTACAGGAGAAGAATAAGTTTGGTCCTTGTTTGCTGGCTCAGAGATGGCTTATAATGGTTATCATTGTCTCTCCCTATTCTCCCCACACCTCCGTTTTCTCCTTCCCCTTAAATCCTCTTTATTTTCTTTTAAGCCCCCGCTGTCCCTATTTTTCTCCCCATAGCTCCATTTCCTGCTTAATCTCTTCACAAAACTCATTTAAACTTCATCACCTTTGTTTTACACCTGAAGTCAGTGTAAAAGTGGTGTTTCCCTGCTTAAGTCCTTTAACACTATAAAGCCTCGCCTAAACCTTTTTTTTATTAACTCTCGGGTCATATTGTGTTTTAACATTATTTAACCCCATTTCCCTTTATAAAACCCCGATAACACATGTTCAAACTCGTTCGCAAGCCCCTTACCTATCTTTTCACCCATCACATCAATCCAAAGTGCACTTTTAAATCTCGGCCATCCGATCATCTTGCCTTATCATCAGACGGTGTTCGCAAGCCCTCACCCCGTAAAATGCTCATTCATTAGCCCGCAGGAAAGTGTTTTCCCCTACCGACCTACCTGCCACGTGTCGTCATATTACTACATCGCACTACCCTGTACGTAAACCGCCGAGCCCAAGTAAGCGGTGCAGGGAAACCGCTTACTGCCACCGTACCCTCCCCCCGCTCATTAACGTGCTCACATCTTTGTTGCTTGTCAACCGTCGGATCTCCCTGATCCTGATCCGACGGTCCTCGATCCTCCTTTTCGAATTTCTTCCCGATGGATTCCATAATCCAATCTTCACCATTCATTTACGTGATCCAATGGTTGCTATTGATCCCCTACGCCTCTGTGTCTTCCATCGCCTCCCACCATCATATCTAGGTTGTCCATTTTATCATCCAACTGTCAGTATTCATTCCCAGTTCATCATCCATTTTCAATGTTTTCGGCCTGTTTTGTGCGTGTGAAGAAGGAAGAGATCATCCGGTACACTATGCATTGAATTCTCAACAACCATAGCTAAGGAGACATCACGGCCAATGATGAGAAGAATGATCCTCGTGCAGTTCAATGATTGCAGCAGTTATTGAAAGTCATGCAGATAATACTTCACCTGTTCAGGAAGGACAACAAAGTACAGAAAGAGCCATTTTGTTCATTAAAAACAATCAAACTATATCAGAGACCCATTTCTGGTTGTAAATGCGGTTGGTGGTCAGTTATGACCCCTCCACGCATGGGTTTGCAGAAGAATTTTGTAATCAACCTCCATATATACCAAGAGAAAAGATGTAGTAGGTTGATGAGTGTTATTCTGTTGTAAGGTTCAACTTCTGGAGACTATAACTACTGTGTAACCTGCAGCTTCTAGTCTTCATTTCCAGCTAATACAAGCTTCTTTTGTTGTTAATTGCTCACTTTCCACTTCTTCTTCTTGTTCCAGGCTGTGACTGTTTTGCAGTTATTCATGTGTTGTTAATGTTTAGCATTAGAGGGGCTATCATCCCACCTCTGTATTAGAATTTAGCATGTATCATTGAATTTGTTTGTAGGTTTCTATTATTTTAATGACAGAGAGTTGTCATCCTGTCTATGTATTAGAAAACAGATTTACAGACCTTTTAATTGGTTGCAGCCGGCCATCACAGGGTCCTGTGCATCTGCTGGTGTGGTTAGTCTTCTCCATCATCACATTTTTCTTAAACTATGAGTAATTGGTGGTTAAAAGCCTTGTAGTCTGGGGGTGTTCAGCCATGTCTGGGGTTAAGCATAGTAGAAGTGGTTATCTGGCTTGAACATGCAACATTTCTTTCATTCATCCACCATTTATCCAACATTTTTTTGAGTTTGTAATGTTCTCGAGCATCTCTGATATACAACCTAGGAGAGTTTCTTGGGGTGATAACAGGTCCTACAAAATTTCCCAGCCAAATTGTAGATCAGTTAAAAAATACGTTTTTGGGATCTCAGAAATTTATTCCAATTCCTAATTTTAAAATAAATTACGAGACACAAAATCTCAAAATTGCAAAGTGTATGTAGTTCATTTTGTAGAATTTTTAATTCCACTCCAAGTGGACTCCACTTCACCTCACCTCCTCCCTTCTAATACAAGTCTTCTGAAATTTAAGTCCCAATATAAATATTCTGAAATTTAAAAGCTCCGGTTTTATTCCTCTGAAATTCAAAAGCTCCAATATCATGATATTAGAGTATGGCATATCAACATTTTTTTTGTTTGTGCTTAGATTTTAAAAGTTCCAATATTAGTCGACCTCTAAACTCTAATATGGTTTTATGCGATGACAATTTTTATTTTAACTTATGACTTCGGACCTCCGTCCTCCATACATCATGGTGACGTCCCTCACCTCCCTTATCACTCCACCTAACATACACTAACTTCCTCCTCCACCTATTTCATTTTTTTTAAAGGCCACATGAATTTGTTTTTGGTTTTCAGCTTTGTAGATGGTTTGAAATTAATATATATATATATATATATATATATATATATTATTTTTATTATAATTTAATTATATTATAATTTTAATATAATATAATTATTATATTAATATAATATAATTATATATTAATTAACTTTTAAATTTATTTTAATTTTTAAATTAATTAAATTTTATTACAATTAGTTTGTAATTAATCTAGTTTAATTTTATAATTACAATTAAATTCGTACTAATTAAGAAATAATTGTAATTTAATTTAAGATTATATTTTAATTAAAAATTCTTATTTTTGGCCCACGCAACAAATTTTCTAGAATTATGGCAGTTTTGATTCTTAAACTTTGGAATCTCATAAGTTGAGTTTTATGAGGTCCATGATGGCTCGTTGGATAGATAAAATCATGTAGAATATTTATGAAGTGGCTGCATAATTAGATTTTGATCCAGGGGGATCCAAGAGATTTGATTCAGGAGGATCTTCAAAAATACCAGTGGAATGGTACAAACGCTGAAAAATTCAAAAATGGTAGAATCCTTTCAAAATTAGCGTCAGATTGAATTGTTCATCACCCTGATTCCAACAGTGTGAATGACACTCGAATCTGAGCTTGTATGCAGAAGTTAGAGCAAGTCAAAGTTCAAGTTTGAATTGGACAGGTGGTAGAGGAAATGACGTGGCAGAACTCTTCAGCAAATGGGGAAGTGCCAAGTGGTAGGGTGCCATTGGCCCCGCAGTTCGCTGATCGCACAAGGCAGAGGTCTGCGGGTTAAGGAGTCGGCCCCGAGCAGAGGCCGAGTGCGTTGCGATATCACACATAGCATACCGTAGGTGACAAGGAACAATGATTTCAAATCAGCCACATGAAAGAAAAGTTGCGATGTGATAATCACATATTGCAATCGTAGAGGGAAGAGTTTTATGAATTGGCCCTGGTAGAGTAAGGTTGTGATATGATAATCACATATCGCAATCGCAAAGGGAATGACATTACAAGTACATCGCACTCCGCAGTATCCTGATAACAAGTACCACCCCTGTCCAGTGATTGCAATTTGTGATGGGGTTTATGGATCCGAAAATTTATGTGTTTCAGTTAATAATTCTGTTGGGTCTGCCTTTGTCGCCAATTACTCTTCACTTGTTGTAAAGGCTTGGGTTTATCTGCCGGTTAAATTTTTTAATACGTTGATTTCCATGTTAAATCTGTCGTTTGAAGTGTTAAATGCATAGTTAAGGAATCAAGCGGGAAATAGACTATGGGAACTATTTTTCGGTGGTTTTTTACTATGTTTAAACATGCTGTTACTTGCGCACTATTCAGGGACTAAGGTTCTCGGTTGTTGAAACCAACAGGCTAAATTTATCATTTCATCTAAACTCGTTATTTTGTAAAACTACTAGAATAAGTTATATATTGGGCATCCGCACAGCGAGAAGGGGGAGAGAAACTACAAGATTTCTTAGAATACCATTGTAGCGCAATGACACCTACTCCTGGCAGGTGGTTGGAACCTTGCCTCAAGTATATAAAGGTCTTGGGAAGTGCAGGAAGCCCTTTTATCATAATTGGGCGTTCAGACAAAGGTTTTTGCACGATTTTTCGCAAGGATTTCAGTGATGCTATTTGTTTCTAGAGCTGGGATCTCCATTTGTCAGATATCTTCCATATTGGAGGTATAAGGCTGTTTATGTAAAATCTACTTGTACTTCTTCTCTTTTTATGCCACTTAATAAATGAAGGCCTCCCCACTGTTGCGTCGAGCCCAGAGACATAGTACAAATTGGACGAACTTTGTAATTAGATCTCCGTGTCTTGATCTCATGCGTGATTATGTATTTACTCTTCATTTATAAGCTTATGTTTCATGGTTTTTAATAATATCAGTTACATGTAGTTTTGATGCATCTATAAGAAAAAAATCTGGGATCAAATTTGATCATTTAATTTTGTGGAGTGTTGAGTTTAATTTTTTCTTTTTCATTCTGAATTATGTATGGGGAGCAGAGCTTGCACTATTTCATCTCTTGTTTTAACAACATAAGTTCATGATTGTAAAGGACTGTTGGAGATCAGAGCGAGAGCAATTTCAATAAATTGGTATTTAAAATATATATATATATATATATATATATATATATATATATATATATATATATATATATATATATATATATATATATATATATATATATATATATATCTATATATATATATATATATATTTACTGATTTCATTTTGTAATAGCAGAAATGTGTCAGTTTCATTCATATTCGTGCACTATTGTCAATGTGAGTAATTTTCCTCAATAATCTGTTGTTATTTATCTCTGCTTTCGTGAGATGAACTCTGAATTTTGAGTAACTATTGTAGATTTTCCTGTAGATTCAACAACTCATGTAATTTTCTAAAACACAAGACAAGAATCTACTCTACTTTCAACAACGAAAACCAATAAATCGATGAAAACAATAATAAGCAAGAGGACGATAATCAACCGCACATAACACAATATTTCTCTGGGGAACGAAACTGCTCAAAACACCGACTATCTATATTGCATTAGTTAGAAATCCAACATGAAAATACAATGCTTGTTCTCACTGGAACAATCCCTGCACAAGTATAATCAATTCTTTGCCTCACAAGCCTGCTCTAGCCAACAATTAGCTAATTATGCTACATGCAAGCTCCTATTTCCTTGTGAAATTCCTAAGAGGATCAACCCATATTTAATTGGGAAATCGAAATCCAAACTTAGGTCCATAACTAATTGCATGCATGATATGCACAACTCGGAAAATCATACAACTGATAGTACACTATCCTTGCACTCTAGAATCAACTAGGTCTTTATCTGAATTGACATGCATGAGTTTCTCTTGAGTGAATCTACAGTTAGCTGGAGTAGCACTGAGGATGCACCAGTGCATCAAGTCACTACTAGACCTCTACTAGTTCCTCCAACAATTTGAACTAGTTTAACTGACCATAACTCAGTCAAATTGTGTTATCTAATTACAACTCAAATAAACTCATCCTGGACCCCTAAAATTTAGGGATCACACATACATGATTACATAAAGACTTCCAACTCAAAATTCCTAAGTTAATTAAGTCAATTAAACTTAATTAACTATTTACAAGTTGTGTGAGAATAGAATTCAATTTTAATTTGAGGACAAATTAAACTAGAATTTCTTTTTTCCATTTCTCAACACTCTCTCTCAAGAAGAAAGGGATTATCATCTACCCCGATCTTGTATCTCTGAAACTCGAATTTACATCTTGACAATGAATTTGTCAAGATTCCTACTCCTTTGTGGGAATGTACTCCAACAAAATAATCCACCTCTATACACAATCTCGAAGATGATGACATCATATATCAATATTCTTGGACTAATCATGAAAAATTGGATTTTCAGAGAGTTTGATACAACTATGATTATCACAGTAAATCACAGTTGGATTCATCTGCTGACCAAACAAAACAACTAGAATCTTCCTCATCTAGATGGCATCACATTCTGCTTGACTTGCAACCATGTATTCTACCTCTGTTGAACTTAGTGAAACCGATCTCTGTTTCCTGTTGCACCAAGAAATAACTTCTGACCCAATACTGAAGATCCCTCCTGATGTCCTCTTTCTATGGGATGGATTCCCTGCCCAATCTGCATCAGTGAACCCTTGAAGCTTCAATCCCTCTATTGATATGTACCACAATCCATACTAAGTAGTGCCTCTAAGGTATCTCAACACATGCTTGGCCTCCTTCCAATACAACTTGGTAGACCTAACCATCACTTTACTAAGATGGTTAACTACATAGCACATGTCCGGTCATGTGTTCACCACATACATGAGTGAACCCACAAGTTGCCTGTAAATGGTTGTAGCCACTACTTCACTCAAAGTAGCATCCTTCTTACTCTAGTTACCTGCTAGAGGAGTCTCCATGGGTTTACTACTCTCCATGTGGAACCTTTTCAGTATCTCATTGGCATACTTTCCCTGAGAGACAAAAATTTCCCCATCACCTTGCCATACTTCCATGCCCAGAAAGTAATGCATAAGCCCCAATTCCTTCATCTCAAACTCTCTTTCAAGGTTCTCCTCACAAGACTTGATCAACTTATCATCACCACTCATAATCAAATCGTCGGCATATAAAACAATGATCAACAATTTACCTTCCACCACAATGTGGTATATGTTCACATCTACTTCACTTTTGGTGAAGCCCAACCTAGTGAAGTAGGTATCAATCCTGGTGCACCAAGCATATGGTGCTTCCTTTAGCCCATACAATGCTCGCTTGAGTCGGCACACATGGGAATCACATTAAAAGGTATCAAAACCTTCAGGTTTCTCAATGTACACCTCTTCCTAATCTTGCCATTAAGGAAGGTTGTCTTTACATCCATCTGATATATCTTCCAACCCATCTACACTGATAATGCCAATATGGATATGATTGATGACTACCTTGCAACATGAGAAAAGGTCTCATCATAATCAATCCCCTATACTTGTGAAAATCCACAGACCACAAACCTGCCCTTATGCTTCTCCACAATACCATCCACTATTTGATTTACCTTTTAAAGCCATCGGGAGCTAACCACTAACTTGTCTTCTGTTCTTGGGAACACATCCAAAACAATGTTACGATCAATGGAGTCATACTCCTCCACCATGGAATCAACCCAAACTGGTTGCTGCACTACCTCCTCAAAGGAAAATGGCTTTGTCTCAACACATCCACTCATAAGATCCATGCATCCAGTGTACCTCTCATGTGATCTCCTCTACATGCGCTATGCTGTGTGTGCTCCCACATTCTCTCTTACATCCTACACTAACCTATTAGCCTCTCTGGTGCATTTTCTCCCATCTTTGGAAGACTCTGCTTGAGTGGATGTCTCCACTCCCAGATCCTCTACATGTGTCTACTCCACATCAATCTGAGCTTCCTCAACCTTAGGAGCTAAAATCTCCTCAACCGCATGTAGCTGAATCTCCCTCTCAAGGGAACATCGCATGGTGTTCTCCTCATCGAATCTGAAATCCTTGCGAACCATTGTCATCTTGCTGGTCGGAAGGTACACCCGATAGTTGTGAGGTGTATCAGTGTACCCCACAAATATACACAACTTTGATGTTGGCTAAATCTTCTTTCGTGCATCTTTGGTCACATGGAAATATACTGATGACCCAAAAATCCAGAAGTGACCAACATCTTGTCTCTTCCCTGAGAATGCCTCCTTCTCAAGAATCCATTGTGGGCTTCTGTTCTACAAATAAATAGTTGTGTTGCATGCCTCATCCCACAAGTGTAGTGGTAGGCCCTGATCATGAAAAATTCCCCGTGCTGCCCTACAATGCTTTTGTTCTTTCTTTCGGCCACCCCATTATGCTGTGGGTTATGGGGTTCTGTCAACTCCTGTTTAATCCCTTCTATCGTACAAAAGTTCTTAAACTCATTTGAGACATATTCACCACCATTATCACTCAGATATTTAACCTTTTTCCAGACCCTTTCTCGACCAAAGCTTTAAATTCACAAAAAATTGCGAAAGTTTGATCTTTCTTTTGCATGTAAAAGATCCAACATTTTTGAGAAAAAATCATCAACAAATATAACATAATACCTATGTTTGGCCATCAATGCTGTCAATAATTGTCCACATACATCTGAATGGACTCACACTAGAATCACCTGTGCTCGACTATCTATGTCGTGAAAGGAAGCTTTGGAGATTTTTCCCAAAGTACACCCCTTGCATGTATCAAATTGGTAGACTAGCGTACCATTAGGAAGATCGATAGAAATCTGCTGCATTATTTTCAAAGCCCCATGATGCAAGTGACCCAACCTCCTATGCCACAACTCACCAATGTCTCAGCTCTGCACCTTTTCTGTATTCGTGCTTAAGGAAACACAATCTTCTACCTACAACTTGTAGATATTCTTCACTTGAATCCATATCCTCTTTACTTGTCCCGTGGCTATGTGATGAAGGAAGGCCTATCCTTCACTAAAGAGCACATCATAGCCTCTATCCTCTAGCATGGCAGCGAATACCAAGTTCTTCTTCAAATTGGGAACACACATAATATCTCTCAAGGTGAGAGGAGCATCCAACTCCCTCTGAAAGGTAACGTACCCAATCCAATAGCATTATACCTTCCATCGTCACCCATCTCAATATGCATATGGTGATCCTTCTCCTCTAGGTCATTGAAGAGCTCCTTGTTTCCATTCATGTGGAATGAAACTCCAATGTATAGGTACCATACACTACCCATCATTGATGACACCATGCATGTAATGAGGGTAAAGTCCAATTTGAATTGAGAGGCGAGAGCCTCACCCGCCACTCCTCTTGAGGACTTCTTCTTGGATTTCTTCAGTGGACAATTAGTAGCAAAATGTATCAACTCGTGACAATGAAAGAACTTGAACTTCGAAATGTCCTTATTCTTTCTTCCATGATAAGAATCCAATTTGGAATGGGATGCTTTCCCCTTCCCTTTCTTTTCTTTACCTGCTAAGGCAAAATTTTCCTCATCATCAGTCTTTGATGAGCAACCATGTCTGGTGTTCCTTCTAATCTCTTCTTGCATCAAATCTGACCATAGTCGTTCCCAATCTGGTAGCTTCTCCCTCCCATTGACATAGTCTTGATAGATATGCCAAGTCTTGGGGAATCCTAGAAGGGCTAGGCTGACCATATCATCCTCAACAGTGGTAATCCTAACACTTCCAAGCTCATCTCAACAATGAGTGAACTTGGTAAAGTATTTATGACTTGAGTTTCCCTTCTCCATCTTGATCTTTCTGAGTTTGTCCTTGAGTGCCAACTTCCTATGGTCACTACTATTCTGAAATATGTCCGTCAATGTCTTCCACATTGAGTATGGAGTTTCCTTGCCATGGAGACCTGAGACAATGTGGTCTCGAACTCCCTCAAGAATAATTTGCCTCACCTTTTCCACACACTCCTTCCATTGAGTCAGATCATTAGAATCCGATGTTTGTGGCTTAGGAATGTCTTGATCAATGATTTCCTTGAGGCCATTGTCCTCCAGCACTACTTCCATCCTGTCCTTCCATGCTATGTAATTCGAGTTACCTTCCAAGGCATACTCGATTCTCAACCCGTAGAAAGCCATTTGTCGATCTTGAAGTATGATTTGCAAATTTTAATTTCACATGTAACCCCAATCTCTAAATCTCCTCTAGTATACTCGCTTCAACTTCGATACCATGTATATTTTAATGTAGATTCAATAACTCATGTAATTTTCTAAAACACAAGACAATAATCTACTCTACTTTCAATAGCAAAAACCAATAGATCGATGAAAACAATAATCAACAAGAGGAAAATAATCAATCACACATAACACAATATTTCTCCGGGGAAAGAAACTACTCAAAACCCCGACTATCTATATTGCATTAATCAGAAATCCAAGATGAAAAAATGCTTGTTCTCATTGGAACAATCCTTGCACAAGTATAATCAACTCTTTGCCTCACAAGCCAGCTGTAGCCAACACTTAGCCAATTCTACTACATGCCAAGCCCCTATTTACTTGAACAATTCCTAAGAGGATCAACCCATATTTAATTGGGAAATTATTCTTCCAAAACTATGAAATTCAAACTTAGGTCAATAAATGATTGCATGCATGATTTGTATAACTCAGAAAATTATACAACTGATAGTACACTGTCCCTGCACTCTAGAATCAACTGGATTTTTCTCTGAATTGACATGCATGATTTTCTCTTGAGTGAATCTCCAGTTAGCTGGAGTAGCACTGGGGATGTACCAGTGCACCACCAACTCACTACTAGACCTCTACTAGTTCCTCCAACAATTAGAACTAGTTGAACTGACCATAACTCAGTCAAACCGAGTTATCTAATTACAACTGAAATAAACTCATCCTAGACCCATTAAATTTAGGGATCACACATACATGACTACAAAAATAATTCCAACTCAAAATTTCTAATTTAATTCAGTCAAACTTAATTAACTATTTACAAGTTGCTATGAGAATAGAATTCGATTTTAATTCACATTTTAATTCAAGGACAAATTAAACTGGAATTTCTTGTTTCCATTTCTCAACAACTATTTACTCAGAAATCAGTCTTTTAATTATGATTTAACAAACAATAATATTTTGTGAACTATTTCCTTATATTATTATTTAATCATTCGAGTTACTGATTTAACAAATATCATCATTTTGTGAACCACTTCCTAAATGTTGTTGATTAATTATCTCAGTTAATAGATCTCTAAACATAATGTGTTCCGATATTCATAATATCAATTAATTGAACTACTTCATTAGCTCAATATTCATTATAATCTAGACATATTTAAATCCCAATCATTTAATTACTTTTCTCTTGGTTGGGTTAGATCTATATCTTCCTAATCAAGATAGTCTTAGGATCTTCTTCCTTTTGCTTGCATTTTAGGATTAATTCAAATTTATATTTAATTCTACATTTCTAGAAGTCCTCTTATCAAAGAGGAAAAACTTTAGTTGTGGCTTGGCTGAGCCCTAGATCACCTTAAGGATCACTTTCTTGCCTTATCAGTAAGAGGGATGATCTGATGTCTATTCTCTATTGGTAGGTGAAAGTCATACTCTAAGCTAGTGGAGATAGAGAAAAGGTAACTAGACCTAGTTTAACTAGTCGGAACCACCATTTAAATGGAAAAGGAGATGATCAAAGTTCCCCACTGGGTGGTCTCCCTTATAATGTTGTAGGCAAATAATTTTGAGCCTTCAACAAGCCCTGAGGGCTTAACCATCACTTATTCAAAATTTCGTGCCAATGGACACATTGCGCACACAAAACCAGGTCCCGGTGTCAAGCCTTTGACCAACAAATCTTTATTCCCAACTAAAACCAATGAAGTTACTTTGTATTCTTCTAAGGTTGATCCCCTGGGGTGATCTATGTTATAAGGACCCACCATGCCACTTGCACTCTTTTGATTACTCCATTTTTTATCCATATGCCACCTATGATCTATCATGTATCAGTGCCTCGTTAGCCCGTAGAAACTCTAGGATGCTTGCCAAAAAAAATTCCTGGGTGCCTAATCTTTTGTGGTTTTGGATGACATGTCCTTGTGATACCTTTCCTCATACACATAGACCAATCACGAAACAACCAAGGTGAGTTATATTTCCACTTGTAATCCTTCATGTCTCGAAACTATCTCCCTAGGTGTTTCATCCTATGCACCCTCTCAATCTTCCAGGTTTACACTTCTAAGGTTATGTGTCCTTCTTGCCTATATTCAACCTCTACAAGGATTCCACATGTCACCCATTGCATGGTGCATGTGTCATTGATTTTTGGACCACTTGGGTACCTAAAAATGCCAAATTTGCATGCCACATGTCACCCCCTCATTGGTTCCACATCACGCTGACATCATATTGGCATCATCATGCTACTATAGCTCCATGTCACTCCATGTGGCCAATAAAATATTTCCATGTGTCTTATTTTGATTCATCCATGTGTTCAAGGGTATGGAGGAAGAGTAGTTGTCAACTTGTGATTTTCAATGATATTTTTTAATAAATATTTGGCCCATCCAACTCACCTTTCCACCTTTCTATGCCACCTATGAGGCCATGTCCTCCGGACTCCCTATCCTACCACTTCACTTCACCATGTCCTCTTGGATCCATCATCTTCAAAACTTTACCTTGTGCATGCCATTGGATCTTTCAGGGTCAATCTTCTAAGGTGACGTGTACTTAGTGGGGTCCTACCTACATGATGGCCATTCATCCCTCACTCCATCGCTATGCCAATTGGATGCCACATCCTCCCGACTCCCCATCCCTATATTTTTCAACGTGCACTCCCTTTTGATGTTTTGAGGAAATACCTCTAGGGTGACATGTCTATGGGCTCCTTTGTGCACCAATAAATTCTCATCACTCTATCACCTATTCGGCTACATGGCTTCGAAGATTTTATTGTGCTACTTTTATTACCATTGTGGTCTTATGTGAAGTCCCCATGTGTGGTTTCATGGTAAAAAGGGAGGGGGTACCACGTGTAATATGGGATGTCGATCTCCTGAACGGTGGTATGGGAAAGACTACCCAATGCAGGGATCCCCTACCATTTAACCCTAAATTTCTCACAAGTCCTCACAATTTTCATGACAAGTAGGTGGGGATATATGACACATGATCCGCCTTTGTACTTGCCCATTATGTAGCAACTGTCCTCCACCAATGGCTCCACCATGTTTGGCCAAAAACCAAACTAGCACCAACTAAAAATCCATCACCAACTATAGCTCTGCAAATTTGACCCATTTTTCCCTCTAAGCTTTGACCTATGATGCAGTCCAAATTCTATATCTTTCACGACACCTAAAAAATCTAGATTTTTGTTACAGAGAAGACAACCCAGGCCATTGGAATTTGGCTACTAAACTTATTAATTCAGGATAAAATCATAGAGCATGAAAACAATAATGGATTGAAGTATCTTTTTATTAATTCAAAATGTGTTGTTACAGAAAAACTTAGATTACAAAACAACTCCCTCAAAGTGCTTGAAATTCCCGTGCTGTTACATAGAAAAACCACACACAATAACTAGACACCTTCCTAACTCGCACAACAACCAATCACATTATTTGAAAAATGTACAACAACCAACCAATGCCAACAATCCAATAACCAAATGTCCAAGAGCCAAGAGGAAAAAGGAAAAGCTTGAATGTAGAAAAAGGTCCCTTCCCTTCCTCGTTCCTGAAATTTATGCTCATGCTGTTGACCTCTTTGTATCCCATTGAAACAAATCGCTTCCATGATGTCGACCTATTCATCCTCCAAAATTGAACTGATTCACCTCCTTTCAGCATGTAGACAAACCAAATTTGTAACTTCTGGTTATGCATCTAGCAGGGTTTCTCATGTAGTAGCACAACTAAACAACTTTTCATTTGGATGTGTCAAAAACTCCACACAGCAAGAGTATTAGCACGTGATTTTAGGAGTGTTAGAAACTTGAGAGAATTCGTCACTTTGCTAAAATGTAGCTACAAGAGTAGCAACAATTACCATCTGGGTGTATCAATAACTAACATAATAGATGTATCAACAATTTTAAAATATGGGTATAACAACACTTATAACAAACTCAAAAAGACAATGTTTTTGGTTGATGAGGATTACCTGAGGCCAAGGATGCTCCTGTATCAGACACCCTTGGTAAGAAAATATGAATTACCAACTCATGTGTTATTTACTTCATAGATTGAAGTACCCTGTAGGCATGCTAGCTCTTTCTCAGTCACCCATAACACATCTTCAGATCTCTTGTTTCTCTATTTAACCAAATACTCTAGATACTACCTGCGACAAGTCTTCTTTCTAACCCTCGTGGCTAGAATTTATTCCATTTCTTTGATAGATTTGACTGGTAATTATTTATCTCACCTAGTGGGAAAACTTATATCTTCACTTATTTCACCTTCATGAAACTCATATAGATCAACTACATTGAATATAAAAGAGATATCCAAGTCTCTCAATAGCTCCAACTTGTAAACATTTTTTCCTGAAAAATTTCAAAGAATTCTCATGGGCCTATTTTCTTATATTTTAAATTGTTTTAGGTACCTCTAGGAAACCTCATATGCACCATTACCAACTCTCCTTCAATGAAATCCTTTTCTCTTCTTTTTAAATCTATTTTCTTCTTGTACATGTCACTACTTTGTTGTAATCTTTTCTTCACATGTTCATGTATCAGTTGCATACTGTCTACAAAATCACTTGCATCAACACTCTACCTTTCCCCCAGATATGGAAAATATATCAGGTCCAGAATAGCCCTCAATGACCACCCATAAACAATATGAAATGGACTCTTACCAATGGATCTATTCACTGAGTCATTGTATGCAAATTTTGCTTTCCCCAATACCATATCCCACTGTTTGGAATTTTCACCACTCAAAGTTATTAGAAAATTCCCAATACTCCTATTCACTACTTCAGTATGTCCATGTGTCTGTGGATGATAGGTAGAACTGTATAATAGTTTAGATCCCATCTTCTTCCACAAATCCTCCAAAAGTGACCCAAAAATGTTGTATCTCTATCTAAAGTAACGGTTCTTAGCAACCCATGAAGTCTCATTACTTCTTTGAAGAACAAAAAAACCACTTTAGTAGCACCACTTCTCCTCTTGCATGCTATGAAATGTGGCATCTTCAAAAACCTATCTACAAAAAAAATAAATGAATCATGCTTCTTCCGCGTCCTTGGTAGTCCCAACACAAAGTCCATGCTCACATCTTCCTAAGGCATTTACGGTACTAGAAATGGAGTATACAACCCTGTATTTTGAATTCTACCTTTGGCTAGTTGGAAAAATCTACAACATTCAACAAAATTTATTACATCCTTTGTTGACACTAGTCCAAAACCACCTCTCCTTTACCAATGTTGCAGTCTTATCCATGCCAACATGTCCACCTAGGCCTCCACCATGTTGCTCCTTAATAAGATTCAACCTCATTGACCCTTGATGAATGTGTAATTACTTATTTTTAAATAAAAATCCGTCATGGATATGGTAATCCAAGATCATAGTAATGTCCACTTTCCAAGGTGCTTCACAAGCTATCCAAACTTCTCCAAAATTGACATCTTCTGCATACAGTTCCTTCATTCTTTCAAAACCTACTACTTCCAATGACTTTTTTTTAGTAACAACACTCTCCTACTCAAGGCATATGGAACTTTGTTTGAATTTATAGACCTATTCTTCGAAACAAATATATAACTTTGCAATAATCTAACCCATTTAGAATGGCTTTGATTCAACTTACCTTGATTGTTGATATATTGTAATTCCTTTTGATCAGTAAATAAGACAAATCCCTTGGGAAATAAATAGTGTCTCCACTTCTTCAAGGCCTGCAAAAAGGAATAAAATTATCGATCATATAAAAAATAATTATTCTTTTCATCTTTCAACATCTCATTGAAGAATGCTATTGGTCTACCCTCTTGAATTAAAATTTCTCCAATTATTCTCCCACTTGCATCGCAATCAACTTGAAATAATTTATCAAAGTTTGGAAGTGCCAAAACAAGCTTCTTTTTCACCTTATTTTTCATATTTTAAAATGTTTTCCATGTTGCTACTATCCATTTAAAATTCCCCTTCTTCATGCAATCAGTAAGAGGTGCACAAATATGGATGAAATTCCTAATGAATTTCTGGTAGAAGCTTGCCAATCCATGAAAGATCCTAACCTCAAAAGTAGATTGAGGTGTTGGAAAATCCAAAATAACCTTCACCTTTTCAAAATCCATCTTCAAAACTTCATTGGAAATAAAAAATCCCAAGTATACTAACTCATCATGCATGACTGTACATTTCTTTAAGTTCATCAACAACTTCTCTTCCTTCAATCATTGCAACACTTGCCTTACATATTCCAAGTGATCCTCTTTGTTTTTGCTGAAAATTAAAATGTCATTTAGGAACACTACAACAAATTTTCCCAAGAATGGTTTAAATACCTCATTCATGAGCCTCAAGAATGTGCTAGGGGAATTAGTAAGCCCAAATGGCATAACCAAGCATTCAAATAATCCATCCTTCATATTGAAAGTAGTTTTCCACTCATCACCTTCTCGGATCCGGATTTGATGATAATTTCTCTTCAAGTTGATCTTGGTGAAATATGTAGCCTCACTCAAATAGTCCATAATATCCTTCATCCTTGGCAAGGGAAATCAATACTTTATGGTTATCATATTAATGGTTCTAGAATCCATGTACATCCTCCATTGACTTATCTTCTTATCAATCCTCCATCAAGTAGCTCCTATACTTGCTTATTTACTTCCTCATTCTTTATTGAATTCATCTTGTAAGGTGCCTTTTTCGATAAGATCAATCCTAAAATCAAACCAATCTAATGATAAATATTTCTCACTAGAGGTAGTCCTTTTGGCAATTCATTAGGAAAAATCTCCTTGAAGTCATCTATCAAGGATTTTATTTTTGTTGAGATGGTTTCTAATTTCAGTTTCTCTGGCACAACCTTTAGAATCACTATTAAACATAACTTCACCTTTTTTTCCTCATGTACAAACTCCTTAATTGAACACAAAATGATCTTGTTGTTACATGTGCTGGTACTTCCACAACTTCCTGTTGTTACAGTTGTATTTTTCAGCATTAGGGTGAGCTTGTACGTTGGCCATCCTTGCTGAAATCATATGTATTTTCTTGACAATCATGGTGAAATGTCCTTTCAAATAGCCATGACCTTCCTATAAGTATGTGTAATTCATCCATGTTAACCACATCACACAATACTTGCTCCCAAAGGCTGCCAATCTGAAAATTTAGCAAGCATGGCATAGTCACAATCACCTACTGTCCCTTTTGTAACCATGAGGCGAATGTCCACCCTTTGGAAATTAGGGGGTTTTAAATTTTTAGTGGGCGAATATTTTGTATCATAGTACATTTTTACAAATTGCCTCAAATAGCCCACCTTATTTTAAGGGAGAGGGTAAAAAAGGTAAATTTAGCCCTTGAAATTAGGAGTTACAACCTTCCATTCGCCCTAATTTTCAAGAATAGGTTTTATTTAAGTGAATCCTATGGGCCAAATACCATATTTATAAAAAAGGTATGATAAATTAATAAAAATATAAATAAATGAGAGGTATGGTAAATAAATAAAACACTTTTTATATTTAATCCATAAGTCACCTTATATACATGCAAGGGTGTAAACAAATAAAAATATAAATAAAGTGGAGGTATGGTAAATAAATAAAACCTCTTTTTATATTTAGTCCATAACCCTCTTTCTATTTATGAAGGCTCAAAAAAGAGGTTTTATTTAAGTGAATCTTATGGACCAAATACCATATTTGTAAAAGAGGTATGGTAAATTAATAAAAATATAAATAAATGAGAGGTATGGTAAACAAATAAAACATTTTTTTTATATTTACTCCATAAGTCATCTTATATTTACAAACACTCAAAAAATGCATTATATTTAGGTGAAACCTATGGGAAAAATACTAAGGGCCAAATACCATGGGCAAAATTATTATTAATACCATGTAAAAAAAACATTATTAACCCTAATATTAGTATTAATAAAAATAAAAATGGCACATGGTATTGACCCATGGTATTCACGTGGAATGTAGCCTATTTAAATGGGGGACTTAAACTAGCATAGATCCATCTTTACTCTGGATATACTAAGCCCCGAGAGGAATCAAATATCGTGATATGCAAACTAGCATAGAGTGAAAAAATATTTGATCCCTCTTAGGGCTTGGTGGATCAAGAGTAAAAGTGGATGTTGTAATTTAATGTATGTTAAACATTTTAACTTGGTTAAAATAAAAAATAAAATAAAAATCAATTATTAATTTTATTATTTTTTATAAATTACTAATAGTAATTTTTAAGCTCCAGGTTTATGATAACCCATGGTAATACCATGGTATTCATGTGAGCATAGACTATTTAAAGGGGAAATTCTATCTTCTTAGATCCATCTTAATTCTGGGTCTACCAAGTGCTCAGAGGGATAAATAGATTTCATCCCCCTAAGAGTGATAGATGTGGAGTTAAGATGGATATAGGTTGGTTTTTATGATAATGAAGATATTAAATAGACTTATGAACTTATATTATAAAGACATCTTAAGGTGAATGGTTAAAGCTACATTTAGTCATTTCACAAAATTTAGTAAAAAATACCAATATCTCTATTAATATTGGTTTTTAACTTTTTTCTGATTTAACAAAAAAAATTCAAAACAATGAAACGTTATCACTCTTTCCGCATCACCCTCGCAGAAGATTTCTCACCATTTTTCAAACATTCCAAATATGATATCTTCATGAAAAAGTTTAGGTACTGATGTTGGATTAATTGTTTGAAAAATAAGCTGGTTTGTACAACCTTTCATCTTCTGTGCTATTCTTAGTTTGTCCTAATGATTTGTAGGGGTTGGAGCCATTGCACCATATTTTCCTAAAAGGCAGAGATTGTTCACCAAAAAGGAAATTAATGTACATGTTACAACACTATTAAAAAATGCGAGACCTATGAGGGTAGTGAATTATGCTAATAAGCAATTTAGATTGGGAGAGACGTAATTAAATTTTATTATTTAATTGAAGATTTCAAATTAAAATAATAATAAATCTACATTTATATATTCATATATTGATTGGAAGGATTCTCACAATGGTCACTTCTTTCAATTAGATCCCCTTCAAGCCTTTGGGATACCTAATACTTTCTTATATAATATAGTTGGGGCTTGCTACTTGTTGGCGTGTTGGGGTAAACAAACTTGATGTGTTTTTTTATCTCGCAGTTGGAGTCTATGGAATAAGAAAGAAAATTGATAACTTGAAAAAAGTGGTAGCTTGACAAAAGTTGTAGAGAAAAGATTAATCTCTCCTACCTTGACAGAACTCATTGTCAATATCAACACCTACAAGAACTTTGTTGTGGAATATTATCAGAACTAATAGAAGGATATGAATGAGTGTATTGTAAGAACCTTGACAAACACGGCCACTAAAACTTGGAACATTGTTTGTAGGAAGAGAAAATTATGTTTCTTTTTTCCAAACATGTATGTTAGTATATTACAGTTTAATGAATATGTTTTCTTATTATCATATATGGTTTCATACTTTAACAAAACATTCACCAAGACTTCACAATGTTTTATTATTCAGTAAAAGATTTTCCAAGATCTTACAAGATTTTATAATTCAGTGAAATTCTCCATCACTGTACAAGATAATATAATCTGGTGAGAGATTCGCTAAAAAAATTATATATACACATTATTTATTGATAAAATAGCCTCCCATTTTTCCTATGTATCATGGGGATTAGCCCATTTATTATACATATAAATTTAGGGTGGTTCTTAAAATTTTCCCTAGTTCAGGATGGACTAAACTCTTGATTTTCAACTTATCCATGACTTTAGTGGACACTAAATTCTCTGCACTTCCACCATCTATGACTAAGTTAAATCGCTTTCCTTGGACCTTACATTTAGTTTTGAAAAAATTCCTTCTTTGATCTACTTATTCGACTATTTTGTTTTTGGGCTTGAGAAATACTCTATGAAACATCAAATTCTCTCCCTGTTCTTGTTGAATCATAGTCACATTTTCTTGAGTGATAGAAGCTTCATAAAATTGTGTAACTTGTGTTCTTCCTTCACCTCTTCTCCCTGAATTTTTTTTCTTTTGGGAAATCAAATTTCTTATGTCATTCAACTCCACAACAACAAAAAGTAATTACATACTACCCCTTTCCTCTTATGAGACTTCCTCTTCCTCTTCGAACATTATTTCCACCTCTACCACCTTGACCACTAGTGTATTATTCTTCCTTTTCACTACCTCTAGCAGTCCCTGCCTGACCTCTATCTCTAGAACCTCTTCCTTTACCTTTTTGTTATGTTTTCCTATTCAAATTTTCCTGCACCTTCAGGGAAATGTGTTGAAGAAAATGTAACTAGGTTCGATATTTATGAATGCAATTTTTATCTTTGTACTTGTAAAGAAAAGAAATATTATTTTTGTAAATCATATGAATGAGTTTCTTGCTCATTCCTTAGGTCTAGGAAATTCAAAGAGTTAAAAATCATGAGCTCTTATTGAGCATATTTGTAATGTATATGAATATACCTAGTGTCTAAGAAAAATCCTCCAAGACCAATATAATCCTCCTGAAGAAAAGAAAGGAAAACAATGGAAAAATCTCTCACGTTGGCCATAAAATAATTTGAATTGAAGTCATGCTGGCTAGAAAAAGAGACACAATGGATCACCTGGTTATGTCAGTTCATTGTCAAGGCATGACCACTATATATACCCACCTAGGTGTTGAACCTCAAAATTACCCTCTCCTTGACATTTTTTCTCACCTTTTTCTCTCATTTTCTCATAAGACTACAAACCCAATCAATGATAAATGCTAGGTTTTGTCTTAGGGAAAGCATTAAAATGATTACCCTATTATATTTTCATGTTCTTTCTATTTTAATATATTTTTTCAAATTAGCTACAGAACGCAACCTATTTTGTAGCTAACTATGGATTCTATAGCTACTCTCATGGCTTGGTAGGTTCCAGGTGTCAAATGAAGAACTGGGCCCCATGGGCATTTCTAGAATCATCTCCACATGGATTCTATTCTATTCACTCGGTCCAGATCAACAAAAAAGTAAGCCTAGGGTCATGGTCAAAGATGGAGTCAAAATACATTATCTAGAAGCAGTAGAACTCTTGATTTGCTCTTTCATAGCTAATCAAGAGTCTAATAGTTCTTTTGAAGATTTAATTTGAATTAGCCACCTGTAGCTGATAAAAAATTAAACAGTCCTATTACAATTCGAATTAGCCACCTGTAGCAAGTTTTTCTCATAAATAGTTATGTTATTTTCCTATAAATATCTGTTGCATGGAACCGAGAAGTAGTTAGAAGTTAGAAGGAATTACATTCAGGCTTTTTACTGATACTCTATATTCAGACTTCATTTTGTTCATAATACAAACTTCATGTTGTCAATGATGGTTTAAAGTGCATCCTTAACTAGCTAGCATTCTAGCCACATCAGTTGTAGAGGGCCCCTGCACTGAAGGAGGTTTTTCATTTGTTGTTTTCAGTTTAATTTCTATTACTCTGTTTTCAACAAGTTTGTTTTCTAATTTAGAATGATATTTCATTTCAGTTTTTAACCAATAGTGTAAGGATAAAATCACAACTGTGCAGCCTTGTTCTTCTAAGATATTTTGTGGAAAAATGACTTTGTTTCCAAACTAAATTAAGATTGAAGTAATAAGAATACACAGTTGCTTAGTTTTTCTTACTGTTTTGTTATTCATTTTCTTAGGATAGAATTGTCAATTAACTGTGTTAATGGATGTTTTCAAAAACCATTTCAAAATGATGATGACCCTAACTTAAATGGTTAAATATCTAATTCATACAATGATTGAATTTACTCAGTACATTGTTAGTTTTACATGCTTTTACCTTTTTTTCTGCTTTTAGGTCCTTACTTAGTTGCATCATTGATATTCCAAAAAATCATTTCAAGGAGATTGATTTCATCATATTCCAAAATTGAATGGTTGAATGTTTAAATGAATGCAATTACTGAGTTACCTTCTGCATCAATATCACTCTTGGTTTTAAGAATTAGATCCATGGATTAGGACTAATGATAAGATAAGATAGATACTCTGTTTTCTTATTAGGTTCTAACTAGTCAACAGTTCTTGGTCCATTTTTAGGAAATTAGATTAACTTAGGAACCTTTCCTTTCCTTTAAAATTCATTAGATCCATTTAAATTTTCTCATAGGTTGTACATTCTTAGACATCAAAGAACAGAAACCCCCAAAACAAACATAAAATACAAAACAACGAAGTAAGAGAAAGGTTAACTAAGCACATATAGTGCATAACACTTCATCAGTTTACAAACCTCGGTTGATAATTTATGCAAGCAATTTAGGACACTAAATTGACTAAACATTTTGGCGCCGTTGTCGGGGAAGTGTAATTAGGTAACTTCATCTCTTACATAAAAAAAATGATATGCGTAGAGAAAGAGACTCTAGGGGTAGATTCATAGCTAGAGGCAGGAGTTTAATTCCTACAACACCACTTACTCCACCAAGACTAAGAAGAGATACACCTCCATCTCAAACTCATATTCCTAGCCATAGACCTCCTGAAGTTCTAAGGTTAGAAATCCAATCAAGAGGATCTCCTACTTCATCTACTGAGGCATTCCTAGAGGAAGAAAATCTTAGATCTCCAACAGAAGGAGTAGCCTTTTTCACCTCTACAGGGGAACATATTTTAGTTGATAAATTAAGAATACCTAGTGGAAAGGGAGAAGTAGAACCTTTCTTCCACATACCATTGATAGAGGAACTAGAGGAAGAGAAATTAACCTTACAGGTTGAATCTTATATCAACTCTGAAGAAACTATAATGGCAGGAAGAGAAGAAGAAGGAGAGGATGATATTTGGAGGAGGAGGAGGTAGAGGAAGAGGTAGAGAAGATAATGGAGAAGGTAGAGGAAATAATGGAGGAGGTAGAGGAAATAGGGAAGTTCATAATTCTTTTGGATTCCCTATAGTTGATGAAGAAATAGATGCCACAATGAAAAATATCTCACCTTCTTTCCTCCCAAATTTTCATGGATTAAAAAGTGAATATCCTGAAACCTTTTTATTTGAATTTGAAGTCTTGTGCATAACTTATGATTATTTACAAGACTCTCAAAAACTCAAATTGTTTCCTTCAACATTGAAAGGAGCTAATTTAAAATGGTTCATGGGATTGGTCACTCAGTTTATTAGAACATGGAATGACATGAAGAAAGTCCTTTTGGACAGATATTTGGATTATTGCATGCCTATCAATCACAAAGATGAATTGTTAAAAATGATGCAAAGAGAGGATGAAAATTTGGAGGATTTAATTGAAAGATTCAACTATAACTTAAAAAGAGCAAAAATGGATAACTTAGATCAAGATACTTTAAAAGCTCTTTTATTAAAAGTCATTAGAGATGAGTGGATAGACATCCTTAACATGATGGGGAATGGAGATATCTCTCAACTCCCATTAAGTGACATTGGCGAATTATATGTTCATCTCTCAAGAGGAAAGTCCAAAACTAGGAAAGGTCCAAGAGATCGTTCTCTTGTTAAAGTGAATAAATCTACAACTGGATCAGTGAGTAGGGTAGAAATTGGAAACATGCTTGATGAATTTAAAACAGATATTCTAGGGAGCCTTAGTGAACAAATAAACACCCTTAAGTTACAAAAAAAGTAGAAAGCCGAGATTTATGCTTTAGCTATTTTCTGTCCCAAACGCAGAAAGAAGCATGATTTAAGAGAATGCCATTTAGATGCAAAAATCATAGATACTTGTGTGATTTGTTTAAAAAACCATGAGACCAAAAGTTGTCCTTCAATTCCTGGTCTTAAGGCTGTTTTTCAAGAGGAAACAATTTCAAATCCAACATAATCTCTTTGCTTTGTCTCTAGAAGACCTTGGTAGGGGAAAAAACTAGGGTTTTAACAACCAAGTGTATATTCAGCCCCCACCAAATTGGAATTCTTGCTAGCAACCTTGGCCTAAATCTCAATCTCAATCTCAACCTTGGGCTCAAGGAATGCAAAATACCTATGGAATATTCTCTCCATACTATCAATATCCTCCATCATATCCAAACTATCCTCCCCAACAAATT
Source organism: Pinus tabuliformis (assembly GCA_031772625.1). Classification (NCBI taxonomy): domain Eukaryota; kingdom Viridiplantae; phylum Streptophyta; class Pinopsida; order Pinales; family Pinaceae; genus Pinus; species Pinus tabuliformis. Next base: position 316,032,478 of record CM062811.1, read on the forward strand.
CCTCAAAAAAATCAACAGCTCCAACTTCAAAACCAAAACCCTCAACTTTCATTGCCATTCCTGAAAGACTACAAGTTGATAGAGGGGTAGAAAAGCATATTATGTTGCATAATTATGATTTTCTAGATGAATTGAAAAATGTCTATATCAAAATCCTTTTGTTACAAGCCATTAAGGATATTCCAATTCTAGCTAAAACAATAAAGGAATTGAGTATGAAGAAACCAGGAAGAAAAATAAAAGAAGTAAAAAGAATTCCACTGGCAGGAAAAATAGCAGACATAATGATGGAAAAATTGCCATACAAAAATATGTAGATCGAGGAAGTCTAGTTGTAAAAACATATATCAATGGAGTTGAAATTCTGAATACATTGATTGATTTAGGAGCAGAAATAAAAGTCATGAGCAAACAAACCATGGAACAACTCAAACTTCCTAATCTTCTTTATACACCTACATTACTGCAATTGGAAGATAGATCTGTAATCAAACCAGATGGTGTGTTAGGAGATATTTCAGTGTCCTTAGACTCTTGGAAGTACCCTATTGATTTTATGATCTTAACCCCAAAGAACAATCTAGGGGGACACCCACTTATGTTAGGAAGACCTTGGCTGGCTACAACTAATGCTTTCATTAGTTGTACATCCGGTGATATGTATATCTCTGATGGTAATTCAACTAAGAAACTCACTCTATATCCTCCAGCAAGAACAATCACAGAGATAGATGACAAAGTATGGATTGATGATGAAAATGATATTCAACCTCTCTTTACTCTTTCCCTCAGACTTGGGTAAACCTGTGTCTTGATTGTTTCAACTTTATTTTGTTGGCAAACCAAACATTCCGCCACAAACTATTGAATATCTGATTTAAGGCCATCCCAAAAAAATTTCTTCTTAACCTTGTGGTAAGTTTTTAAAAATCCTGAGTGCCCTCCTAAGGGAGAAGTATGCAATTCCATAAGAATATTTTGTTTTAGCTGGGAATTCTTATAGAGGTATAAGCGATCTTTGTACCATAACGAATCATTTTTCCAGCTAAATGTATTAGACGTACTGGAATCTTGTTGTAACTTTCGAATAAGTGCCCACACTTCTTCGTCATTCTTCCATTACTCCCTTGCTTCGTTTATCCAATCTGGTTGGATAATAGAAATGGTGCACAATAATGCTTCCACATCCTCATCCTTTCTTGAGAGTGCATCTGCCACCACATTTTGCTTCCCTTTTTTGTAGATGATTTCAAAGTCATAACCCAACATCTTTGTGACCCACTTTTTTTTCTCTTCAGAGGATACATTTTGTTCTAAAAAGTATTTAAGGCTATCATGATCCATTTTCACCTTGAAGTGTCTTCCCATTAGGTAGGGTCACCATTTATTAAGTGCATGGAGTATTGCCAACATTTCCTTCTCATAAATAGCTTTGTTAAAAACTTTCCCTTGATTGGATGACTTTCAAAAGCAATGGGTCTTTCATCTTGCATTAGAACAACACCAATTCCATTTCCTGAAGCATCACATTCCACAATAAAGGTTTTTGTGAAGTCCGGTGTAGCTAAGACCGGTGCTTGGTACATTGCCTCTTTAAGATGTTCAAAGGCCTTTGTTTCTTCCAGAGTTCATGAAAATGCATCTTTCTTCAATAATGTTGTTAGAGGTGCTGCTATTCTCCCATAATTCTTAACAAACTTGCGATAATACCCTGTCAACCCGAGAAATCCTCGCAGATGCTTTATGGATGTGGGGGTTTTCCATTCCTTAATGGCTTTAATTTTGCTAGGGTCTACCTTAACTCCTTCATGAGATACAATATGACCCAAATATTCCACCTCCTGGACTCCAAAGAAACATTTGGATCTTTTTGCATATAATTGTTTCTCCTCCAATAGTTGTAGCACCTTGTCAACATGTTCAACATGATCCTTCCAAGACTTGCTGTAGATTAGTATATCATCAAAAAATACTAACAAAATTTTTCTAAGGAATGGTTTGAAAATTGAATTCATCAAACCTTGAAATGTTGAAGGTGCATTGGTAAGGTCAAAAGGCATGACCAAAAATTCATAATGCCCTCATGAGTTCTAAATGTTGTTTTGGGAATGTCTTCAGTCTTCATTCTAATTTGATGATATCCTAAACGAAGATCCAACTTGGTGAAGTAAATTGATCCATGCAATTCATCCAGTAATTCATCAATGACAGGAATGGGGAACTTATCTTTAATAGTGAGCTTGTTGAGCTCCCTATAATCCGGGCACATGCGCCATGATCCATCCTTCTTGTGCACCAATACTATTGGAGTAGAGAAAGAACTTTGACTCGGTTGAATTATACCAGCCTCTAGAATTTCTGCAACCATACGTTCAATTTCACTCTTTTGGACGTAGGGATATCTGTACGGCCTGATGTTTGGAGGAACACTTCCTAGAATCAGATGAATAGCATGATCATGATCACGCATAGGTGGGAGACCTTTTGGAGTCTCAAATACCTTGGAATGCTTGTCCAGGACTTTTTGGAGATCTAGAGAAATAGATGATTCCGATGTGGAAACATCTAGCGAGCATAATTGTGCAATTACACCTCTTTGCTCCTTTTTTAGAAGCTTTGTCATACCATTAGAGCTGATTATCTTTCCTGGTTTCCCTGCAATACCCCTTAATTGTTATAGACATTTTTGTGCCTAACAGCATAGAGCATGAAATGTCAATAATATGAGGGATCCAAAGTCCCTAAACATGTTGTTCTTACCCTTAGAGGAACAAGGTCAGCAAACCACAGCACTGAAAATCAGTTCTCCACCTGAATACACTCAAAAACAGGCTATTTCTGGATCATGTCAGCTGCTCCACTGAGAATCTGCGCTGAATGTCAACTGCTCCACTCTGTACCTGCGCTGAATGTCAAAACTAATGAAGGCTACCTGCGCTGGGCGAGATTGGCCAAGTGGCACAGTCATTCTGCAAGGTGTCAATTGCCCAGGAAGCTTCCAAACTGACACTTGGGTCAAGGAATTCGCCTTGTGATGAGTCAGAGGGTCTTGATCTCCAAGTGGAAGCAAGAATCTCCAAGTGGACTCAAGAACTGAAGATTAACTAAAGTGGGAGAGGACACTAGTCAGCTTCATGCCAGCCTCAAGCTGACTCATCCTTTCTCCAAATCTCCTATATATAGAGCTCTCTCATGAGGTCTAAAGGAGGCCGGAATTTTGTGCAAAGAATTGCTATTGGTTTACAGTTGTGAGTATTGGGTGATTGCTTGAGGGAGGTGAAGAGGAGATTTCTTTCCATCGGGAAGGTGATGCTGGATTGGACCTCTCACGGTTGTATCACCGCCTGAACCTTACTTCCTTATATTAATAAAGCATTTGAGGTTCTTCTATTCACATGTGTTTCAATGGTGTATTGTCTTACTTGCGTATTTGATTTATGCTAATCCTTGAATCAATTATGAATGCATGTTTCTTGTAGTTTCCTTTTCTTGTCTTGTTCGCAGGATCTCGTGTAGCTGGGCCCGTGAGAAGACTCGGAGCTGGGAGCGAGCGGCAAATAGAGGAGATTGGATCGACCATTTGCGCAAGACATCGGTAAGTGGATCCCTTCCTTTCATCTCTTGCATGTCATAAAGAAGTAACTTTAGATAGCTTTGCTTCAGCTGTTGCTAAGGAACTATCACCCTTAGAGTGGGATAGGGTCATTCCATGTTGGATACTTTTCCCCACAACAGACTGGCGACTCCGCTGGGGAATCGTGTCTTGTTGGTAGCTTGTGTTTCTTACTATTCATTTCCTAAACAAAGGGAGTACCGAATCGAACTGCATTCGAATCCTTCGAATGCAAAGTAGAGGGCAGCTACTCTAGCTCAGTGCTGGGCATGTTTATGATTTGAAGAGCTGATCCACAAGGACTCTTTTTAGCTCTTTGTGATAGTGTTCATCTTCCTTAATCATCCTCTAGTGTATACTTGGCTGATAGCCTCTGATTTGGCCAAAAACCATTGATTTTTGAGCAAACTGTGACCCGGAATCTGAGAGAGACGAGAGTTGTCTCTTCAGTGCAGCTACAGCAAAGGCTACCTGCGCTGAAACGCAAGTCCCGAAGGGGCTACCTACGCTACATGTCAGATTGACAGTGCAATACCTGCGCTGATCCAGTTTTGCCTTGTGCAACTGGGGTTCCCTACTGTCTGTTGCCCAGTTTTCAATATTGTTTTTGCAGCCTGTTGTCAACCTGTATACCCAGCTGAAACTAACTTTCTTTGCCTTCATTCTGCCTCAGTTGTATGAAGAAACCGTGATTGTTCTTATTGTATTTCTTGCTTTCATTCACAGTTTCCCGTAGCGAAAGTGAACTAGTCTTTGCTGTGACCTCTTGGATCTAGGCCTGTAAGAAAGTGTCGTTGTGATTCTAAGAGCTAGTTTATTACTGTTCATAGCTGCTTGAACATTTGCTTTCGTTATATGGTTCGAATTTCAGTATTTCTTGTGTTGAAACGAGTGAATATTAAGGTGTTCTTTTGATTATTGGACAAAAACTTGTTTTCTTTCACTTGAAATTGAATTCGAAATTATACAACAACTTTCTTTTTGTAATACATCAACATTAAGGAAGAATAAAAGAAATACTTGCATTGTGCATGTGCATTTTGATAGTTTGCATTTCGATTTAGGAAAAGTGCATCAGTGTGTGCTCTATGATCTGTTTGAAAAGATGATGTCTTTCTTTTCCCTCAGTAGTTAAGATTTTCATAAGTTGAAAGAATTGAAAAAGCTTGCTTATCATTCTTAGACTGCATTTAGGAGTTGTATCATACATCACGTGGTGATCCATAAAGGCAAACTGCTAAGCAAGATCAACCTAAAAAGAACTGAATTTATCTAACAACGCTTTGAAACATAACGAAACACAGTAGAGGTCTAGGTAGAGACGTGTTCCGGCGTCGTTAAACATAGTGACCGTCGATCTCTACGAAGGTGGGTGATTCCTCCTGAGGGACGATAGCACTAATACGGACTTGTGCCCCCGCGTACCGTCGCGTATATTGGGGGACCCCTATAGGAACAAAGCCTTTGTCCATAGGAAGCCGTGTCGGCCGCCCTACTGATCGCGATGCAGTGAACACAGCATTCACGAAGATCGACCACTCATACCGTAAAACGTATTCTGTGGTTTCGCGAAAGGTTTGGCACACCCTCTGCCTAGAACTCTAGAGTAGTTTCTTTTGGCCTTTTTCAAACTCTATAACTGAAAAAGTCCATCCGAGCATTTGTCACTTCGGGCTCGTTAATACATCGAAGGAGACTAGAGTCATCTTTAGGTTTTTCTCGACTCTTAAAAAGTGAAAAAGCAAGTTGTGTCTAAAGCGTCGTCATATAAAATTCATTTTAAACGGAACATAATCACCTCCTATTCCTGCGTTGATCTTCGAAGTTAGTCTTTTGGCATCGTAAGTTCTTGTAGAATCGCTAAGAAATCTTTTGGATAGACTAGATATGTCTGAACAACCGTCGACATCTAGGACCGTGTCGTCTGACACAGCAGCAGCAGAACCTCCTGCTGCTACTCCAACGATGTTCGCTGGTATACCATCTGTCCCGGAAAATTGTCAACAACAAGCCGGAGTCCAATCAGGGACGACAATATGGTTAGTTCCTATTTCTTCATCCGGATTATCATCTGGTACTTCTTATGTTGAAACTCAACAAACTGATCCAATGTGTCTTCAAAGGCCAATTTACCCTTTAAGTACTGGATTTCCACCATATGGAGGGCAGTATGCTCTTTCATTGTTCCTTCCCGGAGAACAACCATATGGGAGTTTACAACAAGGTTCAGGTCAAACTGGAATTACATCCAGCGGTTGGGTACCAATACTGCCCCAACAACCAGGAGTTGTATATTCAATGCAACCAGTACACCCTGCGTCGAATATTACCACCACAACTGCTATGGCGAATGCGTCGCAAGTACAAGCGCTACCTGTTGTAATACAACAACCTCTTGTCTCAGCGGCTCAATCACAATCTCAGGGTAGTGCCTCCTTATCTGGAGCGACTCAGGCTCAAACAAGTACTGTGACTCCTCATCTTGGTCAATCATCCAATATTGGTCAACAGCAAATGGTCCAACAACCAGAGCTGGTTCAATCTCAACAACCGCCATTCCAGCAATCATATCAAGGACCTGAGCAACAGGTCTTTGTAAGTAATGGTCAACCATGCTATAATGGTTATGCCCATCAACTTTGTCAAAGTTGTCAGCATTATGCTGGTCTGCAAAGACCCATTGCTTAGGCGATACCATCTTATCCTGGATATGCTTCGCCTAACCTGAACCAACAGTTGCCCTTTGTAGCAACTCTAGAATTACCAGATCTAAACCGGCTGACGAATGATCCAATTGCTTATGCCCCTTGGTGGCCAACAATTCTGCATAAACTTCCATCGGACATTCCTAAATTCAATGGAAATCCAGGTGAAGACCCGTCGAATCACGTCATGACTTTTCATCTGTGGTGTTCATCGAACACTCTAAACGATGATTCGATAAGACTTCGCCTCTTCCAGAGGACATTGACAGGTCCAGCGGCTAAATGGTACATTGAATTGCCAAGAGCCTCTTTCGACAATTTCAGCTCCTTAGCCACGACTTTCTTAACCCATTTTCAATTACCGATAAGGTATGAAACGGGAACAGAACTACTTACCAACTTCAAACAGACAACGGCCACTCACATATCTGATCATATACATGAGTGGCGACGTCGTCGTAGGATGGTGAAAACTTACGTTCCCGATCAGCTGTTAGCTGAATGGTTTATAAAGTCGTTACTTCCGGCTATAACGGAAGATGTGGCCAAGGGAGGAGTCGTAACAGAGGAGCAAGTCATTGCTCGTGCTCAATACTTAGACTTAGTATATACTCAGTCGGGCACGCTCTACGACAAAATACCTGACGCCCCTAGACCTGAACTTTCAATTCCTCCCCCTCCTAAAACGAATACTAACTCTCACGCCAGTAATGGCGTGACTGGCAAACGCAAAATCTCTAGTCAAAATGCAAATGAGGAACTTCTTGCCTCAGAAGTAAATGCCATGTCGACCGACAAGAGCAAACAACTAAAGCAACCAGGGGGCAAGAAGAAAAAGAAAAGGAAAGGGAAACCCCCGACAGGGTGTCATATATGCGATGAGGATCATTGGACGAAAGATTGTCCACATATAGCTGAAGTTAAGAACCTCTTCAAGAGTTCAAAAACCCCAGCAGTATTGACTGATCCGTTTCCTAATCCAAGACAAAATCTGGTTGCTAATCAAAATGCTTCCCGATCCCAAGTGCTTATGTTGTCTACCTCAAAGCAGCAGAATAATTCTTTGACAAGGAATAAAGATTACAGGAATCCAAAACAGTTGAACAACAAGGCAAATAAACAACCTAGTAGTTCAACAACAACTTTGACCAAAGTTGAGCCACCCATCGTTCCTAAACCAATGATAAAGTCGCCAAAGGGAGTAGTACACAAATCGACATGTAATCCTCGTGAAAAAATAACACAGGATTATAATATAATAGAGGACCTGGCTCAATCGTCGTCCGCTATGTCGACACTTGAGGTAGCGCAAAATTGCACCTCCCAAGAGCAAGCTTTATTATCAGCCATAGGTGGGATCGGCCCAATGGATTCCAATCTTGTGGCCTTTGATCATAATGGATATGACCCTCAGTTACCAGCTCAACTAGCTTTCCTTATTCAAGTGAAAACCCTCAACAAAACTGTTCATCGAACAATTATTGATGAGGGGGCATCTACATGTCTTATGTCGATGAGTTGCTGGAAAAATTTAGGCTCACCACCCTTGTCGAAATCGTCAACGACCTTAAAAGCATTTGATGGACGATCATACACTCCATACGGGATTTTAAGTAACTTGCAAGTTGAACTGGGGGGCAAAACAGTAGAAGTCGATGTTGAAGTAATCGATGGAAACCTCGATTACAACATCCTACTAGGAAGGCCCTGGATATATGCCATGGCCGCAGTCGTGTCGACCTACTTCAGGAAGATTGCATTTCCCTTTCAAGGAGGGATTACAGTCATCGACCAACAAACTTTCCTCCCCGACAGTTCACAAGTTACGGGAAGCATTCCAATGATCCATGGAAGCAATCATTCGCTTCAAAATATTGCAGTAGGTCTCCTAAAAGACCCTGCCTTAATGGGTACTTTTTCCCTATCGCCCGCAAGTAACATGACGGAAGTGGCCACAGTGGAAACCTACAATATGAAATCTTCTATATCTAATGGATTCGGAAGATTCCTAAACATTTTGTCAGCGTGGATCATTGCCCTAATAGAAATACTGTAAATACAGTGGGCTCCGAGGACGGTTCTTATCTCGTGTCAACCTCGTTAAAAAATGAAACAAGGAGTCATGAGGATAGTTCTTTTACTGTGTCAACCTCATTAAAAAATGAAACAAATCCCCTCTTCAAATCTCAAAGGTAAACCTTCATTCCAACCACCGAGTGGAATGCAATGAAGCTTGGGGGGCATGCACCTCGATTTGCGTTATTGTGCTGGGGGCATGCAAACTTATCACGAGCAGTTTTAGCAAAGTTCATGCTCGTTAAAAAATAAACGCACAATTGAGCAGTTTTAGCAAGAGTTCATGCTCGTTAAAAAATAAATGCACCTGTGAGCAAGCTTCCCTCCAGAGTTCAAGCTCATCCAGAAAAAATGAACCGGTAAATAACCATTTGAGACCGTAAATTCATCAGCCATAAAAGCCTTGGTCGTGTTTGCACCGTCACCTCCACTTTTCATTTGGCCGATCATTCACCTCCACTTGATTGTTTACCTATTTTGAGGAATAGTTGCGAAGAGTGATTTCACCTAGCCATCCTTGTGACACTGCCGTGATTGGAAAATTCCAACCTGTACCTGGAATCTGCTGCTATCCCTGTTTATCACTCGTTCCTCAAAATACGAGTCTTCTTTGAGCTCTTTTCTTCTGACTCGTAAAATATGAAAAGTTTGCCGAGTTTTGGCCTTCCAGCTCGTTAAAATGACCGGAAGAGCTATCCCTCCTCTAGATTTTAATCTTTTTGGACCTGAGGGATTATTACACAAAAAGGTCGAGCGCTTGTTTTATTCGGCTCGTTAAAGTTATCGAAAACTCATCCCTTCTATATTGTTTTATACTTTTTCGGACTTAAGGGATTAGATGACGAAAAAGGAATTTTGGAGTTAACTTTCTGTACCTTTTCAGACTCTCTAAAAATGAAAAGGACCGAGTTTTCCTTGTCGTTAGACTCGTTAAAATGATTAAATAGCGACAAACTTGTCTTTAGACGAGAACGAGTTTCCCTATCGCTAGGCTCATTAAAACATAGCGATGGGCTTGCCCGAAGGGCAGGTTATAGAACAAGCATATGTTATCCTCCTCAAGCTTGACAAAAATAAAGAGGTACTGGTCAGAAATGACTGGGGAAAAATTGGGAGAACCTCAAAGCTTTAATGGTAGCAAGTCGCTCTTGAACATGACACTTTTCCTCCGTACCACATCGGGTTGGGTTGTTTCATTCACCGGTCTCATCACCATGGTCTCGCCAAACCATCCACATTTGGGGTAATGCTACTGATCCATCGCATCAGTGTCGTTATATGTTCAAGAGATGTTGTTCAGAAAGAGTCAACCGTGTCCCATCCACTGCCATACATTATCCTTCATCCACCCATGATCGCCACCCTGAATCATATTTCACAGATTGTTTTCACCTCCACTAAAATCATTAGCTCCGTTCCGTGTCACTGATGTGGGATTCATTAAGGCCCTCCTTTGACGGATCGCTTCTTGTCGACTTCAGCTCATTATCCAAGAAGTTGATCTAGGAACACCCCCCTCAGTACTTTGAAGCTTGCATGCCTCAATGGCAAGTTTCTCACTTCCGGCGACAGGTATACATCAATGACCTTCGACCAGAAGATTTTGCGTGGTGTTCGACGCCAAGTCCTTTATTCACACCACGTGAATTGTGCTGCAGTACCTTGAGGTTCATTATCATTATCGGTGATTCCTCTCGCGCTTGTTAACGGTTTACATCATTGACCGGTAATCAAGCGATGTCTTTCCATGTTCGACTTCAGCGCAATTCTCACATGGATCGACTTGTACTTAGAGTGAAGATCGAACGAGTTTGAAGACCCCGGATCTAGTTTCATCCATCCGGGCTGCGATATATATTCAGGAAATATAAAGACATTTGACATGTACATCATTACAGCAGATGATCATCCTACTCAAAGGATGATAATTTCAGCAGAGAATTATCAGTCTACCATCAGACGATCGTCTGTTCTATGTACTAAAATGAATTTATAAAGCTGAGCATGGGAATGCCCGCCTCAGCTAGATCATGAAAGCAGAATGAAAAATAATGTATTGTATTGTATTTTATTACATGTCACTTCTCAGCGATTGAATGAACTTCGGATCCTCCTGATAAAGCATTTCACCCGATAAACGACCTCATACTTTAGGGGGCAACTGTTATAGACATTTTTGTGCCTAACAGCATAGAGCATGAAATGTCAATAATCTGAGGGATCCAAAGTCCCTAAACATGTTGTTCTTACCCTTAGAGGAACAAGGTCAGCAAACCACAGCACTGAAAATCAGTTCTCCACCTGAATACACTAAAAAACAGGCTATTTCTGGATCATGTCAGCTGCTCCACTGAGCATCTGCGCTGAATGTCAACTGCTCCACTCTGTACCTGCGCTTAATGTCAAAACTAATGAAGGCTACCTGCGCTGGGCGAGATTGGCCAAGTGGCACAGTCATTCTGCAAGGTGTCAATTGCCCAGGAAGCTTCCAAACTGACACTTGGGTCAAGGAATTCGCCTTGTGATGAGTCAGAGGGTCTTGATCTCCAAGTGGAAGCAAGAATCTCCAAGTGGACTCAAGAACTGAAGATTAACTAAAGTGGGAGAGGACACTAGTCAGCTTCATGCCAGCCTCAAGCTGACTCATCCTTTCTCCAAATCTCCTATATATAGAGCTCTCTCATGAGGTCTAAAGGAGGCCGGAATTTTGTGCAAAGAATTGTTGTTGGTTTACAGTTGTGAGTATTGGGTGATTGCTTGAGGGAGGTGAAGAGGAGATTTCTTTCCATCGGGAAGGTGATGCTGGATTGGACCTCTCACGGTTGTATCACCGCCTGAACCTTACTTCCTTATATTAATAAAGCATTTGAGGTTCTTCTATTCGCATGTGTTTCAATGGTGTATTGTCTTACTTACGTATTTGATTTATGCTAATCCTTGAATCAATTATGAATGCATGCTTCTTGTAGTTTCCTTTTCTTGTCTTGTTCGCAGGATCTCGTGTAGCTGGGCCCGTGAGAAGACTTGGAGCTGGGAGCGAGCGGCAAATAGAGGAGATTGGATCGACCATTTGCGCAAGACATCGGTAAGTGGATCCCTTCCTTTCATCTCTTGCATGTCATAAAGAAGTAACTTTAGATAGCTTTGCTTCAGCTGTTGCTAAGGAACTATCACCCTTAGAGTGGGATAGGGTCATTCCGTGTTGGATACTTTTCCCCACAACATTAATTCAACTTCCTTTTCTTCCATAGAAAATTTGATGAAAAGTTCTTGAAAATTAAAAGCTATTGTACCCAAGGATTGTAGCCATTGGACTCCTAGTACAACATCAGCACCTCCCATTGGAATGGAAAGCATTGGGCTAGTCAATACATATTCTCCCATGGATAGCTTGATATTATGGCACTTTCCAGAGCAATTTATTGTTCCTCCATTGCAGTCATCACTTGACACTCCGGTGCTGGATATAAGAAGTAATTCAATTCTTTTGCTACCTTACAATGAACAAAATTGTGGGTGCTTCCTGAATTAATCAACACTATTACCTTTTTCTTCTTGATTTGTCCTTCTATCTTGATGGTTTGAGGAGTGGTAATTCCCGCCAATGCATTACAAGATATGGTCAGATTTATTTGTTCTTCATCTAGGCTTTGTTCCTGGTGTATATCCTCTTCTTTTGACCTTTCTTGCTCCTTTTCTTCTTCCTCTTCACAATCTATGTAGAATAATTTCTTCTCAGCACACTTATGACCTTTAGTGTATTTGCTATCACAACTGTAACAAAGCCCTTTTGATATTTTTTCTTCCAATTGTTGTGGTGTCAACCTTATAGGTTGTGGAAGACTAGGGGCAACAACACTTCCGTCTTTATAGTTGTGAGTGGTATGCTTCCTGGTTGCCATAATTTTGCTTTCCATTTTTCTTGCTAACTTGAATGCCTTCTCTAATGAATCAGGTTCCCAAAGGCGAACATCATGCTGGACATTATCCTTTAAAGACCCTATGAACACATCAATCCTATGCTCCTCTGGAATATCTTTTACCCTTATGTTAAATTTTTGGAACTCCTTAATGTGCTCCATTATTGAACCCTTTTGTTTGAGACTTATCAATTCGCTAAAAAAAGTGTTGCTTTTTGTATCCTCATAATGTGCTACCAATTCTTCCGTAAAAATTGCCCAAGTGATAAATTGTTTATGAGAGAAAAGCCATTGATACCATACAAACTGATTTGGTTCCAAATATAAAGTTGCCATACGTACCTTTTGTGTGTTTTGCACATTATTGAGATCGAAGAATTGCTCCATCTGCAATATCCATGTGGCGGGATCCTTGCCATCAAACTTCCTCATATCGATTTTTGGAATATGGTGAGTCTTCGATCCAACATTAACGTCTATGGAATCATGATTAACATTTCTTTTGTTCTCATCATGAGTTTGCTTTACTACCTTTTCACCATTAGTAAGTATTTCTTGTAGAAAATTTGTCAAATTTGTCTTCAAATCTTCCATGCCTGTCTTCAAATTTGTGTTCAAATCTATCTTAAAATTGTCCATCTTAGCTTCCATGCCATTCATCTTAGCTTCGACGCCATTTATCTTAGTTTCTGTTAACTTTGTGAGCGTGACATTTGTTGCACTTGTTCTTGTAATTTTGATATATCATGTAGCATTTCTTCCTCTTCTTCATGAGTCATGCTAGAGCTTTCAGGTTCCTTACTAGGTGTTTGAATTTTCTTTCCTTGGGGCATCAATTACCGATAATAATGCTCTACTATGCCCTTTGAATTCCTTCAAAATAAATTTTCAAACCAAGCTTAAGCAAAAATTAAAAAAAATCTACACACCTTTTTTCACTTTGTAGGAGCTCGATATTGCCTCTGATGTATCTCTGTACTTTCCAATCATCTAGTTCTGAATTTGTGATCTATAGTAGCTCTATGTCTCCTCTTTCCAATTCCACAAGTCTGACCCAAATTGGATTCTCCAAGAAAGAGTTATGCGAAATCTCCCACAGTGACTTGATTATATACTAGTTCAGTAGAGCGAACTTGTACGACGTGCCACAAGTCACTGTTTCGACCTTTGGATCTGAAAAATGCATGCAAGAAACTAAAGTCCGTCCTCTTTTTGTACCTTCTTACGAAATTTCAATCCAATCCCCAGAGAGAAAGTTATGACGATTTTCCCCAGGTCACCTGTTTGGAATGTAATTTAGGAGTCTGCAAAAAGACCAACTTCCTCAGATCATATCTCCGAAAATATAGTGCGACAAGCTCTGAAATTTGGACCCGAGGTTCAGAGCGATTTATTATCAAATGGGTTTGTTTTGCAACTTCTGAAACATCACAAAAAATAAGGTATAGGGAAAATTCCACGATGACCTATTTGGAGCAGTGAAACCCTAGAATCCAAAGCTCTGATACCAAATGTTATGAAACCAGCTCAAGAAAAGATAGAAAAGATAGATCAACGCCTTAGAATTCAGCCTCTTCGAGGGGGCAACCTCCTTTACATTACATAAATGAACAATTCTTGGATGATTCAAATGACAAAACCTCCTTTCTATATATAGGAGTCTAAGGAGTCACAATATAATCCAGCCGGCCTAACAATAATAATATAAAGCCACAAAAATAACAATAGAGGGATTCTATGGGGCACAATAATAACAATATGGGGGCAATAGGGGCACAACAATATTAATAAGGGGTATAAATGCAACAGTAATGGGGTAATCACTAGTATTATAGGGACCCAACATGGTAGCTATTTAATGATTAAAGAAGACACACTAATGATTAACAAGTTAAGAATTAATAATTATCATGTAAATCAGAATATTATTAACCCTGTGCCCTAGATTCTTCAACACAATGTGATAGGCTTCATCAATATTTCAGAAATAATGTGTACTCATTTAATCTTGAATCAAGTATTTTGGTTCATTCACATACCTTGTGACTCTTTGAAATTATGGCTCCCTTATACTTGATTTAAGTGATGGTTTGAAAAACTCCTCTATGTAGTCACAAACATAGGTCTCCTTTTGTGTTATATTCTAGAATTGTCTATACAAAGTTTTTTGGTAGTCAAATGGTAAAAATTTCTCCTTTAATTTATGTTGTAGCTTCTACAACCACCCTCCAAATTTGCCTATACTTTGATTTTAGAGCCTTCCCTTCTTTCCATAGGAGCTTATCTTTTACTATCGTTAAGTATTCATGTTGAAATTAGGAATTATCATTTTATGTTGTACTTTTTTTTTCTTGTTTTGATATTGATCTAATATTTTTGAGTCACAAGCTAGCCTTCTGACTTGACCTTGCAGTAGTCCTGAGATTTCCTCCAAACACTACACAATCTTGGAAGGGAAGCCAACCCTGATGATGGAAACTGTGCTATCCATAGTGGGAACTCAACCTTGAGTTTGAGAATTGTGTAGTCAAGGATGGAAGCCCAACACTAATCTCAGGAAATGCACAATCCATCTCTTGTGCTTAGAAATTGCACAATGCACTAAGTCGAGAAGTTTCCTAGTTCCCCAGAATTACACAATATTCCTTGGCAGTGTGCATGGAAAGTTTGCTGAAAAATAAAAAATAAAAAATAAAAAAAAAGAAAAAGAAAAAAAGAGAAAAAACATCCCTAGAAAATAGGGAGTCATTATTAGTTCCTGAAGGTGGCACAATGGCTATTTTTAGAAATTTTTGCCAAGTATTACTTTTTCTTGTATTTTTGGTATGCGTTTCATAAACCCTAATCTACCAAAATATATTTAATTGATGCCTCTAGAGTTCATTTTTACAATCAACCTTGGAGCTCTAGCATTCCCAATGAGATTAAGGATCCTTCGGTGGAGTTTGCGTCACTTTTTCGGGTGAGTTTTTCTTTTGTCGACTGTTGCTCTTTTTCTATTGCTTTTTGTTGTTTCACTTCTATGAGTGTTGTTTTTATTGTTTATATTCATGGTTGCTGAAATTTTAACTTATATTAGTTTGTATAAGTGTTGATTCAGTTTTTCATTCACCTTTTATAGGTGTCACATCCATTTTCTTGTTTTTGCACATCGACGATCATCGTTTCAGCGACTATCCTTGCATATTTGTTTTCCCTTATGTTTGTTGAGTTTCTGCACTTGATTCACATTGATCTATCCATACTTAGTCATATATTCACTTTAACTTTCATTATCAATTAGATATTCTTGTTTCCTACACCATCACTAGGAAAATCTGCAATTGACTTGGCCATGTACTGCCTTGCCCAGTTGGGCATTTGTTACAAATATAAATTATATAAAATAAAATGAATATAAATAAATATAAATAATAAATAATCAAAATAATGATTGTTCTAAATAGTCATTAGTTAAGTCAAAAGACATGTCCAATCATGAAAGCACACCTTCCTAGGTATATAAGCAGGTCCTCATTATAACATTAAACATCCCTCATACATTTCATATTATTGATAAAAATATTATTTATAAATATAATTGTGTATTTTACATTTAGAGTCAACAAGCTACAGTTTTGTTTCTTCAGTGGTATCTGAGCCATGCGAGCATTTGGACGTTATCCGTTGAACAATATGCCATTAAGTTTATGTCCTGAATTCATTGAACAATTAAGTGAAATTCAAGAATCGTTTTAGCAACAAAAAAAATCATTTGCAGAATATGCAGCATGTCTAAAGGAAGAAAACATTGATATGAAAGGAACTAACATTAAGGAATGTTATAATCAAGAAAATTATGTTAAACATGTCGAAATGGGATCTTCTCAGGTTGACATAAATGAGAATGATAATCAAAGTGGGTATATCATAAATGAGGATGAAATTAGGGAGGAAAAAAATGAATCTATAGAAATTATTCATGAATAATCACTAAATTATGTAGAATATCACGAAGAGGTTATACTAATTATGGATTATGATAATGATAAAGATGACATTCCAAGCTTAGGATAAACTATTGAAGAACATGATAAAGTTAGTTCTATATCTCAAGAAATTAGAGAAGTGCGCCTTAATCACGATCATGATCACAATCAGAATTAGAGTGTCAATACATCTCAATTATTTACAATCACAATGCCTTCTACACCTACATTTCCCGCGAATGAAGTCACTTATAAACTTGAAAATCTAACGTTGTCCTCTTCATCAACTCCAATCAAGTTTTCTAAGTCAATATTGCTTTCTACATCCAATCCATCAAAGTCACCTTCAATATTACTACGTACTTCAACTCCACTTCTTCACTATCAGTTTCTCTTCCAACCCAAAGCCCAATGGGGTCTACTTGCATATTTTTTTCTCCTTCCACCCGATTGGGAGACCCCTTAATAAAACCTTTTCCTCTTTCACTAATCCCACTATCATGTTCTCCTTCAAATACATTGACCTCCTCCTCACTGCACGTCAACGTCAATGGTTATTACAAATATCATGAAGAAATAACACATCACACTCCTTCGTCCAGGAACACAACTCCAACTCCAAATGTTGTAGTAATTCCCATTTTTCTTTCCAAGGTCTGTATTATTACTTTTAGTGTCTCTCTTCCACAACTACAAGAAAATATGCATGGGACTATGGGCTATGTCATATCAACGTTGACTATACCTACATCCCCTACCTTAGAGTCAGAGTTGGAACGCAAGGACCTGGAGACTCTTAAAAGGCAAAGAAATGACGTGGAAGGCTCTTATTATGAAGTTGCTTGTAGAAAGGGGAAACAAAAAGCCAAAGTAAAATTTATTATTGAGGACACCCACAAGGTCATGAAAATTACCATCAATGTTCTTCATCCAACTGATAATGACAATTTTGATGATTCTTCCAACAATTTGGAGTTTGAGGATGAGGCGGAGGATGTCTCCTTTTTTTTATTTGATGGTCATGGTGGTCGTAAAGCTGTGTATTTTGCTGCTGAAAATATTAGAAAGAATATTGTCAACGCTTTACTTCGGGAAAAGAAATATAAATTAAAAACAATAGATGATGAAGAAGACTATGACTATGGGATTGTAATAATTAATAAAAATAGTCTTCTAGACCAGAAGAATCTTGAGGAGGCAGTGAACTCCGAGTAATTCAGAGTAAATGATAAGTTTTTGAAACATGGTGTTTTTGGTGGTACTACTTGTGTCATCGCTCTCATTATAGGTGGTAAGTTAGTAGTTTACAATGTTAGAGATTGCAAAGCAACTATTAGTAGAAGAATAAGGAGGAATTTAAATGAAAGTCTAAGACAATTAGAGGTACACCAACCACCATTTCCATTGCTGCCAAAATGGAACCATGGTATAACTGTAAAACAAGAAACTTCTTCCACTGCAACTTATCCCAATATTCAAAATGTAAAGGAAAATCTAAAGTAGGAAGACAATCCAACTTTGGTTTTAGCTTCATTCAAATGAGACCTCAAGGAATTATATGAAACTCACAAAACCAAAAAATATCTTTTGACTGTGCCTACATTAGCCATTATTAAAGGAGGTGTTATAAATGGAGTTTCCAATGAGATTGCAAAGCAACTAGTTAATAGAATGGAGAAATAAATCATTCTTGCATGTTTCAATGATTCTCATACGAAAGCAACAAAGGATGCTGGTATCATTGCTGGCTTAAATGTTATCAAAATTATGAACGATCCCAATACTTCTTCCATTGGCTATGGAATGGATAGGAAGACTACAAGTGTTAGAAAAATCACTATTCTCATTTTTGACTTGGGTGGGGGTACGCTTAATGTTTCTATTATGACAATTGAAAGTTGTCTTTTTGAGGTGAAGGCCACAGTTGGTGATAAACATTTGGGAGGGAAAATTTTTGATAACAGTTTTTTAACCACTTTATATGAGACACTGAGAGAAGGTATAGAAAAGACATTAGCAAAAATGCCAGAGCCCTTGTTAGACTGAAAAAATCATGCCTAAGGGAGAATATAACTCTCTCGTTAACTGCCCAGACCACCTGTTAGTGTTAGCCTTTTCATACTGCCATCAGTGATCAAAATTTTCTCTTTTACATTTTCATAGTAGGAGTCCCATACTAATAAGTTTGCATAATCCCATTAGGTCATGGATGCATTGATGGTTGTGTTCACTTCAGTTTTCCCTCATGATCTGTACTTGCTGATCCTCTTCTCTATTGTCTTCAGTCATGGTTCATACTCACTCTGCATTCCATTTCATTAGGTCATAGGGTTTGGTTTCATTAGGTTTTAGGGTTTCACCAAAGTCAAAATTTGATATTAAATGACAATAATGATCAACAAAGACATGAGGATGGTTAATAAATCAAGCATAGTAGCTTAATGTAATTTTCACCTCAAAACATGTTTTAAGGTGAAAACAGAGTATTTAGATTTTATTTATATTTCTTATGTAATTTTATGTTTCTATATGTAATAATGATTCCCAATTTCTCCTAAGTATCTATTCCTATTGCCTAACAAAAAGCATTGCAAAAATCAAGTTAGCATGAGCATTGATCCACCTGCAAAGGCAAAATGAGGACAAGCATTAAAAAACAGATTTATCAAAAAGACACGGAACATTTGAAAAGTGGGCTTTAAAAAAGTGAAAAATCAAATTTGTACCCATACATAAACCCTCTCATTCTATTTTCTACATCATTATGCTTATCTTGCAAACAAAGAGTGCAAAGAAGAGAAAGAAAAGAAGAAATCCAGGTGAATTTGCGCAGAAGAAGGGAGGCGCTATGCGTAGGGAACTACCGCTGCACTTCTGAAGAAATTTGGTTGGGGTTGTGCGTAGGGAAGGAGGCGCTGCACGTAGAGCAGTGGACAACGTGTAGGGAAATTTTCTCCAGTTCAGAAACACACAGGCACTACGCGTAGGAGCAAGCATTGCGCTTCTGGGTGAAGGCACTGCGCATAGGGCAGTGAGCTTCAAAATCGCCTCAAACACCAAAATTTCAAATTTTATTTGCAATGTCCTCTTCTACAAGTCAGTTGCCCTACTCAACTTGATGTTTAGCGTACACAATGATTGTTTTAGGCATTTCCTTCACACTTAGTATCAAACCCTAGTTTTCCCTTATAAAACCCTAACTGGTTTTTTCCCCATCACCTATCACTAGAACTAAAATCCTTTTATATCACTCCCTCTCCCCTCATCTATATTCCCTCATATATCCCTCATTTTAGAAACCCTCTCCCTCACTCTCATGATTCATGCTTTACCCATAAGTGTATAAATCCATCCTGAACACATCCCTACAAACCCTAAAGAAATCCCACTCATTCCCTTCATTTTTGTCTAGAAAGTGTGTAACTAAAAAAGATTATAAACATGGATAGAGGAGATTACGAATAGATGAGGAAAATACAACTAGTGAAAGTTCAACAGAGAGAACTAGGCAGCACAGAAAACATCATAAGGGAGGCAAGATCACAAGAGAAGAGGCAACTAACCTAAGAGAATTGCAGGCTTCTCCATTGGCAGTTTCATGTTTTAGACACCTTGGATGCTATGAATTTTGTGAACTAGTGGAGAGAGTCGAATTTCACCATGAAATTGCTAGAATTTTTGTAGCCCACCTGCAAAACAATGAAGTGACTCTTGCTAGGGTGACTTTCACAGTGTCACCAGCTATTATTTCAAATGCCACCAGGATTCCAAATGTTGGTGAGAAGTGGTATAAGGCTCAAGATCTTGATGAGAATTATTATGAGCCTTACATTAAACCTCAACACAGAAGTCAGGTAAAGAGGCTTTTCCCTTTCAAATTTCTTGAGAACAGGTATGTCCCCTTGATGAGGATCATCATCAAATATTTCACTTGTGAGGGTAGATTTTCCAGGTTGTACACTTACCACATCAGGCTCCTCATGCATTTTACAAGGGTGAAAATGTTGAACCTCCCATACGTTTTTCTTAGAAACATTGATAAGATGGCTTACCTTGTTCAGAAGAAGCCACACCCTCAGTAGATGAACACCATCTACCATTACTCCTTGATCAAAATTAATTTTCTTCATCATCTCAGTCTACTCAATATCCCTTAGGAGACATTCATTTCCCATGACATGTTTAGGGGTCCCCAGTTTCCTCCATCAGTGTTTCAAGAAACAGGTGGGCCTTCTAGTCATGTGGAAACAGGGAAAGAGATCAAGGAGACAAGAACTGCTGAGGTGCCAGTTTACTTGACATATTAGAGGGGCACTAGGAGATTGTTTGCAGCTGTTAGGCAAGTGTTTTCTCCACGGGATGTGGAAGGGACCTTTCCTTCTTCATCAGCCCATAGGCAAATGATAACTCCACAGGATGTGGAAGGGGCTTTGCCTTCTTCATCAACAGAATAGGTATAGGTACAACAACTGAAAAAAGGGAAGGAAAAGGTGCAGGAGGAAGACCTTGATGATCAGGAGGAAAGAGACTTTGATCTGGCGGAGTATGATGAGTTTGAGCATCATGATACTCAGAGCATTGATTTAGAGACTCAGGATCAAGAAACCATCGAGGACATCATCATATAGGAAAGGGAAGCTCAAATACAAGCTTTGGCGGAAAATTTGGAGAGGGCCAAATATGTCATCATATATTTGGAGCAAGAAAACAAACAATTGAGTGACAAACAAGTCCTCATGGAGCTAGAAATGCTCAAGATGAAACGACAAAGTGGCAAAGAGGCACAAGTCAATTTGACCCCTATTGAGCACGAGATTGAAAATGATAGGGAGAATTGGCTTGAGAGAGTCAACCTACACCTTGAGGAGCTGTTAAAGAAGGCCAACAAGGACAACCAAATGCTTAGACACATGTCTTATCACTACAGGACCTGCAATAAAATTTGCAACAAAAGAATCAAGAAGCTGAAAGCCAGGTTCAGGTGAGCCTTGAATGGTAAGAAAGAGGAGGATAGACTTAAAATGTTGGCTGAGGCTTCCTTGGCTCATCAAAGCACATGATGGTGGTGCTTCACACAAATTTTGGGCAAATTTTGTCATTTGCAAATTTTGAATTTTAATATGCAGGAAAACTGCCCAGTGGCGCCGCGCTTTTCCTAGGGGCATCTAATGGAGGAATGGCTTACATTTTTGTATTCAAGGCAGTGAGGACATGCACCCTAGAAATTTTCAAAATTTTTGGAGCAAAATTAGTCCACCAGAAGGTCCAAAAACACTCCAAAATTGACCTTTCTGCCACTTTTTGGACACACAGAAGCAACCTTGGGAGAATTAAGTTTTTAGGGGTCAGATGAGCTCCAAATGTAGAAATTCTAGGTGTTCTAGAAAATAGACTTGAATACCTTTACAATGAGCTATTATGGGATCAATTTTGATGATGGGAAGGCCTCCAAAAGTGGCCTAAAAGTGGCGCTACGTGTAGGACCAGTGGCGCTACGCGTAGAGAAAATTTTTCTCAGGATGCCTATTTTGCCAGTTTTCGACTATGGTCATGATTTCTCTCTCATGGTGGATGACTTATTGATGTAATTAATGTAATGGATTGTAAATATGATGGTTAAACAATTGTAGATGGTAGATTCATTAGATTAAAAGTGGTTTTGAGGGTAATGAATCAGTTTCCCCTCTTTTAGAGGCAAGTTGTTTGGTTGCCTAGATTCCAGTTCCTTGTTTAGAAATGGTTGAAACAGCTCCTCTTCTCATGGATTCGACCCTTTATGGCTAGGATGAGTGGTTTAGATGTCTATATCATGTATTCTCTTTGTCATTTGTAAGGGTTGGACTCACTTGGATGCTCAGAGCTTGATTGTACATCATTGTAAGCAGTTTGGCAAGGAGATTAATAAGATTTGCAACTATTTTTATGGGATCCCTGTGGTATGGAGTTTTAGCACAGTTTCTTGTTTTGTAATCATTTTTTAATATGTTTTATGTATGCCATCATTCATTCCATTGCTTCTAGTTGAATGTTTTCAAGTTAGATAGGTAGAATCCATTGTTACAATGCTCTACCTTGGGAAATCATTCAATATTTTATGTTTTCTACTGTTTGAGAAGGATCCATGATTGTCACATGCCCTCCTCACTTCCTCATTAGTTTTAAACACCTCACACCATTAAGCTTAAAGTTCTAAAGCCTATGCCTACCTTGGCCCATAGAACACCCTGCATTTCTAACCTAATTTCCCAGACCTAAACTACCCAGCTCCATCTGATCCAGCAAACACCAACAAATTCAATCAAAACCTTTCGAGCTACTATACCTAGCCTAAAATCTTTACCTAATTCAGTCATCTTGACTGAGATTCTAAAGGAGAGAACCCTCTCATGGCCTTGTAGGGCTAGCCACAAGGTTAAGCTTGGTTTATGGTTACCCTGGAATTGTCTCCCTTCAGCCCGAGGTCAATCTAGGTGATAACACCACCATTGAGATTGATTCCATTTTTGATGGTATTGAATTTATTTCCACCATTACTTGGGCCACGTTTGAAGAAATTAACATAGTTTATTCAAGAAGTATGGAGCTTGTTGTTCCATGGCACTTTGAACCAATGAAATTTTACCTAGCTCCAGGGTTTATTATGTCTAAGGGAGAAGTTCCATGGAGTGCGAGGAAAGGGAACATCTGTTCCTTAGTCTAAAGCACAGAAGAAAATATCAGTATTCAATTCATGCATGGCTCGCTTAATTTTTTTTTGACAATGACTTTCGATTGGAGTCGGCTATCTATAAAAATTATTCCAGGTGGAACAATCTAACCACACTAAACATATTTGTCATAACCATATCATACAATGGAACACAACTGTCACTAAGGACACAAGCTTACTAATCTTTATGGTGACTATTAGTCATAAATATAAATAAAAGAAAGAATTTTAATAATAAAGTTTCTTTATAAAAGTTATTAAAGTTACTTTATAAAAGTTATTTTATAATAATTTTATAAAGTTACTTTGTTAAAAATTAATGTATTAATTTATATATGATAAATGGATAAAATATAATTCCAAGACAGTAATACCAATGACTTACACATGCTGGGAAAAACGTGGGAAAGGAATAAATTATTAGCGATTAAGATTTGAGGACAAATATTTTTGAAGAGCGAGGCAATGTTATGAATATAAATTATATAAAATAAAATGAATATAAATAAATATAAATAATAAATAATCAAAATAATGATTATTTTAAATAGTAATTAGTAAAGTGAAAAATCATGTCTAAAAGACATGCCAATCATGAAAGGACACTTGCCTAGGTATATAAGAAGGCCCTCATTGTAACATTCAACATCCCTTGTATATTTATATTATTAATAAAAATATTATTTACAAATACATTTGTGTATTTTACATTTAAAGTCAACAAGCTACAATTTTGTTGCTCCAACATTGTGCAAATACAAGGCTCAAGATGAGAGCTTGGCCTCTGAGATTGCACAATGCACAGTACAGGTTGGCCCAACTCTGCATTGCATAGTCCTAGGACTCAGTCCTACCACCTTGGCCACCGAGAATGCATAATGTGCAGTCTCTCCTTGTCACTACCCAGGCTGAACTACACATTGCACAGTCTCAAGTCTCAAACTGCATTATTGGCTTCTAAGACTGCGCAATGCACAGTTCCCTCAGCCAGTCTCCCTCCCTTGATCATGAGAATTGAAAAATATCTCTCATCAGTCCATGTGTTTACTGCTTGATCTTGCTTTGAAAGTTGATTTGCAAAAGCTAATGTAACATTGCCATGAATGCCTTTTCATCTTGCAGGTATCACAGTTGTTGAGCACTTCTCTCCAATAGTCACTATTATCATGGCACCCAAGAGAGATTCTTAAAAAGATAACACAGAAAGAAGTATTGGGGAAGCAGTTGAGAGCACGCTAGTAAATTTTCTAGTATATTCAGACACTCAATTGCTTGTGGAAAAGGAATCAGATGTTACATGATAGAAAGGGAACAAATATTTTTCAGCAAAGAGCTTCAAAGTAGATCTAGAGGACCAAAACGTATACATTAATGTTCAGCGGTCGAGATTACATAGGATTTCATGCAGATATCTAACCTTCCCATGTGCAGATGTTTTCAACTAGATTATTTCACATAATTAATGTGAAGACTATGACTTTGAGCAATGTTAGTAGACGAAATCTTTCTACTTTTTTGGCAGCAGATTATCGTCTCATTTACCTTTTCATCTATCTAAAACTACTCATGGATTCATACTTTTAGCCACCAACAGCTATGTGAGCACGAGAGACATTGTTAAAGGTTAGGTGAGAGAGCCATCAAAGTTTTGATAGACACCCACCAATACTTATAAGACAAAGTCTCTTCAGGAGGGTCTATCAACTCTTGGTTGTCCTATCTTGTAGAATCTATGGTCAGCAAAGCATGAAGACCTTTCCTGTAGGGTGGGAAATATTATTGAACTAGGTTGTGAATGAGTGGAAGTCATTCAACTAGTTAGACATGTTGGCTCGACAATTAAGTATCCATGTAGGGAATTCTTGAAATCATCCCAAGGGCGGGAAAGAAAGATTTTACCTATCTGCATACTTACAGGATGCAATCTGTGTGCATAATGCATTCCCTAACATTGATTGGACTTGGACACCACAGGACCCAGACATGCATATCTAGTACATATTTCTCTTGGATTGTAGCCACAAGGAAGTAATGGAGAAGCTAACTGACCACTTCCTCATTTTGCTATATAAGATGATCTTTGAGGAAGAACCACCTTGGATATTACGTGGGGCAATGGAAGCAATATCATAGATTGCAGATTGGTTTACCTCACTAGATGTCACCTTCCTTAGAGTGTTCAGTGGTCATAAGTAGCTGCATATTTTGCCAAGGTATGCCACTGATAAGCTTGTAATGCAATAAGTTTCATATCATCTCTCCATAGGTTTGTCAGCAGCTTTGCACAGGAATAAGAAAGCACCTTGGGAAACTCTTCCTATGAAAATTGGATTGTACGAGATTAAGAACTTGAAGGTCGTGGATACTAAAGGAAAGGAAATAGAGAAGTTTGCATTTGATACTCAGGGTTTTAATCCATTCGATACTTATGGTATTTCCATAGAACACTATGCAATAATTCACTTCTAGTGCCTCTGTGGGACATTTCATTGGCCAAAGGAGGATCCATGGAAGAATTTTTATAATGCCTCCAAGTCCCACGATCCAGTCAGTTTTGCAGGAAATTCATAGATGACTCCACAAAAGGAAGCTACTTTAGAAGCAGTGCCAATGGAAGAGAAAAACCCTGCACAGGATAAGGGAAAGAGAAAGGTTGCTTATAGTCTAGGGGGAGAACGAAGCCGCAAGACGAAAGCAGATCCAACTGTAATGAAAGTGGATTTAGCAACAGAGGAAAAGAGGAAACATAGGATGCAAAGAGAAGAATGGAGGAAGATGGAAGAGCAGAAGAGACTGGAGGAAGAAAACTAGAAGCAATAACAATAAGAGAAGAAAAAGCAGGAAGAAAAAGAAAGGAGAAGAGAAATAGGAGAAGAAAAATGCAGAAACAAGTTGAAGAGAAAGAATAAAACTGACAACCAGAGGAGGAGAGCAGATAGATGCAAGTACAAGATTTTTGTTAGTAGATTGAAGAATTGATTGAGATTTTACACATGGAGGAGGAAATAGAGCAGCAGAATCATGATGTCCACTTGATGCCTAACACATAGTAGGTCACTATTCAGTCTCCACCACCTCCAACAATAGAGTCAGTTTCAGATGAGGAAGAGAAAGTTCCTCCTCTTGATGATGATTCGGTTATGGACACATATAGTGTGTCAGACAATGAAATTCAGAAGAAGATTGTACAAGTGCATAAGAATCATTTTACGGATTACCTCGCATATCTTGCATTTATTAGAGAAAGGGTGATTGTAGCGAACACCAAGAATAATCCAAATGCCATTGCTGCAACCAACTTGGCCTTTATAAGTGAAGCAAAGTGAAATACTAAGTTTTTGATGACCGAGAATAAGGAATTGACAAAGAACTTGTAGGCTGTAAGAAAGGAGGTTAAGCAATTATGAGCAACAACTTAGAATGCAACTTCTACACAGGTCCATTTGGAGGAGCTGAAGGCAAACATAACAAAAAAGAAAAAACAACTCACCTCATTCATTGCTAGCATTGAGGCCTCATATGCATGATTGTATAATCACATGCATCTCTTGGTGAAGACCCACATGACCCCATTAGTTGGCTCGCTCACCGAAGGAAAATGTAGGAAGTAGGCCAGGTAGGAGATAGATGAATACTTGGAGCGGTGGAGACAGATTGCCGCTAAAGAAGACATTGAAGTAAATGAAAAAAACATGCAAAAGTACATTGGTAGTCCTATCTAGATTAACACAATGATGCTCATGTTGAAGTCAAAAGCATTGACAAGTTCCAAGTCAGTATACCTGGATGCCATGGAGGATAGAGTTTGCTTCCATCTAGACAATATCGCACAGTCTGAGGGACTCGTTGCATAATATATATATTGTCACTGCTACGTGACTGAGACACATACAATGGAAGTTGCTGAGATAGATTTTCCCCAAACTCAAGAATGATAGTGTTTATATTATTAGGCTATCTAGTGGGCTCTACCAATTTTTTTCTCATATGGGTATGAGTTATTTTAATATTCTTTTGTAAATAATTTGTAAGTGAAATTACAAGTGTCAATTGTAGACTATGAAGAGTCATGATGTAATGTAATTAAATAGTCATTTGTAAAGAAGTTAAAGAGTCATGAGGGGAGTCCAAGAGTCACAAAGGGGAATGTGAAGAGTCACCCCTCTTGTTATAAATATACCCTCATAATGCATGTAAAAGGATTTTGGAAGCCAAGTGTTTGGCTAGGCTTGGGCTCAGAATTAGGAGCTTGGAAGTTTTGTGAGAGCCTTGGCTTCTCCGTAGCGTAGAGGGAGTATCTCTATTTGGAGGAGCAAGTGATGTTGACTTCATGTTCCACTATTAGGGATAGTGGTTCATCAATGGTATATGTATGATTGGAACTTTCACTTTAATAAAAGTTCATAGATGACGTGTTTTCATGCATATATTGTCAATATAGTAGGGCTATTCTTGTTGTATTTTCAATGTATGCTATTTAAATTATGCTTATGCTTATGAACTATTTAATTTTCATTACTAAATTCTTATTAAATGCGTGTTGTTGTATTATTTCATCACTGTTAACTTGTGAAATATTAGCTTGTGATGTCTTTATGCTCATGTGTCTCTTTCAAGTTGCATACTATTAAAGGCTTCTAAGGGTCTCACTCATTTTACCTTCATGTGTTAGAACCTTCATGCATCACACTTTAATTTCCACAAGGTCACACACTTTCTCTCACCAAAGTCACCATACATCACTCTATGTATTATTGTAGCCAAGGCATATCATTAAAATCCACTGCATCGACAACTAGGAAGTATTCTGGATGGGACTCCTACACCAAATGGTGAGGTATAATTGGGACTTCATATCAAAGAGATCCCTTGAATGTTAGCGGGTCCACCACCATCAACATTTCTGGCACTAGAAGGAGGGCCACATGATAACTGAGCCCATGAAGTCTATTTGAATCTTCTGCATCTTTAATGGCTTCTTCCCAAACCTTAACCTCGACATGTTTTTCTAGAACTGCAAATTTGAAAGTGCTCGTGGGAATAATCAATGACTTGTCAAATATAAAATTTGATGGCGAGGGTGGACAAACCATTCTCAGGCACACCGCTCATTTTTTCAAATTTTTGGCGAAACATAATATCCACTATGAGGATACTACGTGCAGGTTGTTTGTCCTCACATTCGAAGCGCGCGTAAAGGAATGGTGTTACACATTTCCTGTTTCTTCCATTCACTCTTTTTAACATCTCGTCATGGAGATTTACTGCGCCTTTGACAGGTATAATTTCAAATCTATTTTTAAGAAAATGTTATGAAACCAGCTCACAGAAAGATAGAAAAGGGAGATCAACACCTTATAAATAAGCCTCTTCGAGGGGGAAACCTCCTTTACATTACACAAATGAACAATTCTTAGATGATTCAAATGACAAAACCTCCTTTCTATGTATATGAATCTAAGGGGTCACAATATAACCAAGTTGACCTAACAATAATAATATAAAGGCACAAAAATAACAATAGAGGGATTCTATGGGGCACAGTAATAACAATATGGGGACAATAGGGGCACAACAATATTAATAAGGGATACAACTACAATAGTAATGGGGGCATCATTAGTATTATAGGGACCTAACATGCCCCTCTCCTTCAAAAAAGTGTTGTCCTCAATGCTTGAGTAGTTCTGGATGCTTTTGTATAAAATTCTCATCCTCCCATGTGAAATCTTCAACGGATAAGTTCTTCCACTTGATGAGATACTCTGAAATGGATCAATTTCGTAGCTGTCGAGTTCTTGTTTCTATGACTGCTTCTAGTTCCAATATAATTTTTCCTTCCTCATCAAGTTCTAGCAATATTGTTTGAACTAGGAGCTTGTCACCTCTAACCTTCTTTAAACATGAAACATGGAAAAATGGTGCACTCGAGAAGCTATAGGAAGCTCCAATTTGTATGCCATAGTACTAATCTTTTGCAACACCTTATACGAACCATAATACTTTGGTGATAATTTATTATCCTTCTTAGCTTGCTTGAGGGACATTTGTTTATATGGTTGTAGCCATAGGAATACCCAGTCACCTACATCAAAACTTCTTTCGCTGTGATGTTGATCTGCCTGTTGTTTCATTCTATTATGCGCCAACACGAGGTTATCCTTTAAGAGTTGGAGAACTTGTTGTTGATGCTCGATGTGATGTTGCACTGCTTGAACCTTAGAATTTTCTCTTAAATATGATGTGATGGATGGTGGTTGATATCCATCAAGTGCCATAAATGGGGTAATGTTTGTTGTAGTACGGAAGGAAGTGTTATACCACCATTCAACCAAAGGCAACCATTTAACCCATTATGTTTGTTTATCAGATACAAAGCAACGAAGATATCCTTCCAAACATTTGTTTACTATCTCAATTTTCCCATCAGATTGAGGATGATAAGATGAGCTATGAGCTAACTGAGTACCAAGACAAGAAAATAATTCTGTCCAAAAATTTCCAGTAAAAATGGGATCTGTGTCACATAAAATAATCTTTGGGTTTCCATGTAGCTTTTGACTTGTTTCCATAAATGTAGTAGAAACTGTACTGGCTTTAAATGGATGTGATAATGCACAAAAGTGTGCATAATTGGTAAGTCTGTCAACTACCACCATGATGACACTCTTTCCCTCAGACTTGGGTAAACCTGTGATAAAATCCATTGAAACCTCCTCCCAATATTGGCTTGGAATGGATAAAGGTTGTAATAGACCTGGTGTCTTAATTGTTTCAGCTTTATTTTGTTGGCAAACCAAACATTCCGCCACAAACTTTTGAATATCCGATTTAAGGCCATCCCAAAAAAATTCCTTCTTAACCTTGTGGTAAGTTTTTAAAAATCCTTAGTGCCCTCCTAAGGTAGAAGCGTGCAATTCTAGAAGAATCTTTTGTTTGAGTTGGGAATTCTTACAAAGGTATAAGCGATGTTTGTACCATAACGAATCATTTTTCCAGCTAAATGTATCAGATGTACTGGAATCTTGTTGTAACTTTCGAATAAGTGCCCACACTTCTTCTTCATTCTTCCATTCCTCCCTTGCTTCATTTATCCAATCTGATTGGATAATAGAAATGACGCACAACAATGCTTCCGCATCCTCATCCTTTCTTGAGAGTGCATCTACCACAACATTTTGCTTCCCTTTTTTGTAGATGATTTCAAAGTCATAACCCAACATCTTTGTGACCAATTTTTGTTGTTCTTCAGAGGATAATCTTTGTTCTAAAAAGTATTTAAGGCTATCATGATCTGTTTTTGACCTTGAAGTGTCTTCCCATTAGGTAGGGTCGCCATTTCTTAAGTGCATGTAGTATCTAACATTTCCTTCTCATAAATAGCTTTGTGTAATTACTTTCCCTTGATTGGATGACTTTCAAAAGCAATGGGTCTTTCATCTTGCATTAAAACAACATGAATTCCATTTCATGAAGCATCACATTCCACAATAAAGGTTTTTGTGAAGTCTGGTGTAGCTAAGACCGGTGCTTGGCACATTGCCTCTTTAAGATGTTTGAAGGCATTTGTTGCTTTTGGAGTCCATGAAAATGCATCTTTCTTCAATAATGTTGTTAGAGGTGCTGCTATTTTCCAATAATTCTTAACAAACTTGCGATAATACCATGTCAACCCGAGAAATCCTTGCAAATGCTTTATGG
Organism: Pinus tabuliformis; assembly: GCA_031772625.1. NCBI lineage: Eukaryota > Viridiplantae > Streptophyta > Pinopsida > Pinales > Pinaceae > Pinus > Pinus tabuliformis. The sequence goes on from CM062811.1 coordinate 316,063,170, forward strand.
ATGTGGGGATTTTGTATTCCTTAATGGATTTAATTTTGCTAGGGTCTACCTTAAATCCTTCATTGGATACAATATGACCCAGATATTCCACCTCTTGTACTCCAAAGAAACATTTGGATCTTTTTGCATATAATTGTTTCTCCTCCAATAGTTGTAGCACCCTGTTAACATGTTCAACATGATCCTTCCAAGACTTGCTGTAGATTAGTATATCATCAAAAAATACTAACACAAATTTTAGAAGGAAGGGTTTAAAAATGGAATTCATCAAACCTTGAAATGTAGAAGGTGCATTGGTAAGGCCAAAAGGATGACCAAAAATTCATAGTGACCCTCATGAGTTCTAAATGATGTTTTCGGAATGTCTTCAGTCTTCATTCTAATTTGATGATATCCTGAACGAAGATCCAACTTGGTGAAGTAAATTATCCATGCAATTCATCCAATAATTCATCAATGGCAGGAATGGGAAACTTATCTTTAATAGTGAGCTTGTTGAGCTCCCTATAATCCGGACACATGCACCATGATCCATCCTTCTTGTGCACCAATACTACTGGAGTAGAGAAAGAACTTTGGCTAGGTTGAATTATACCAGCCTCTAGCATTTCTGCAACCACATGTTCAATTTCACTCTTTTGGGCATAGGGATATCTGTACGGCCTGATGTTTGGAGGAACACTTCCTGGAATCAAATGAATAGCATGATCATGATCAAGAATAGGTGGGAGACCTTTGGGAGTCTCAAATACCTTGGAATGATTGTCCAAGACTTTTTGGAGATATGGAGAAATAGATGATTTCGATGTGGAAACATCTAGCGAACATAATTGTGAAATTACACGTTGTTGTTCCTTTTTTAGAAGCTTTGTTATACCATTAGATCTGATTATCTTTCCTGGTTTCCTTGCAATACCCCTTAATTCAACTTCCTTTCCTTTCGCATAAAATTTCATGAAAAGTTCTTGAAAGTTAAAAGCTATTGTACCCAAGGATTATAGCCATTGGACTCCTAGTACAACATCAACACCTCCCATTGGAATGGAAAGCATTGGGCTATTCAATACATATTCTCCCATGGATAGCTTGATATTATGGCACTTTCCAGAGCAATTTATTGTTCCTCCACTTGCAACCATCACTTGAAACTTTGGTGCTAGATATAGGAAGCAATTCAATTCTTTTGCTATCTTACAATGAATAAAATTGTGGGTACTTCCTAAATTAATCAACACTATTACTTTTTTCTTCTTGATATGTCCTTCTATCTTGATGGTTTGAGGAGTGGTAATTCTAGTCAATGCATTACAAGATATGGTTGGATTCATTTCTTCTTTATCTAGGCTTTGTTCCTGGAGCATATCCTCTTCTTTTGTCCTTTCTTGTTCCTTTTCTTCTTCCTCTTCACAACCTATGTAGAATAATTTTTTCTCAGCACACTTATGACCTTTAGTGTATTTGCTATCACAACTGTAACAAAGCCCTTTTGCTCTTTTTTCTTCCAATTTTTGTGGTGTCAACCTTATAGATTGTGGAAGGCTAGGGTAAACAACACTTCCATCTTTATAAATGTGAGTGGTAGGCTTCCTGGTTGCCATAATTTTTCTTTCCATTTTTCTTGCTAACCTGAATGCCTTCTCCAATGAATCAGGTTCCCAAAGGTGAACATCATGTTGGATATTATCCTTTAAAATCCCTATGAACACATCAGTCCTATGCTCCTCTGGAATATCTTTTACCCTTATGTTCAATTTTTGGAACTCCTCAATGTGCTCCCTCATTGAACCCTTTTGTTTGAGACTTATCAATTGGCTAAAAAAAGTGTTTCTTTTTGTATCCTCATAATGTGCTATCATTTCTTCTGTAAAAATTGCCAAAGTGACAATTTGTTTACGATAGCAAAGCTATTGATACCATAAAAACTGATTTGGTTCCAAATATAAAGTTGCAATACGTACCTTTTGTGTGTTTTGCACATTATGGAGATCGAAAAATTGCTCCATCTATAGTATCCATGTTGTGGGATCCTTGCCATCAAACTTCCTCATATTGATTTTTGGAATATGGTGGGTCTTTGATCCAACATTAGAGTTTATGAAATCATGATTAACATTTCTTTTGTTCTCATCATGAGTTTCCTTTACTACCCTTTCACCATTAGTGACCATTTCTTGTAGCAACTTATTCAAATTTATCTTCAATTCTCCCATATTATCATCCATGCCATCCATCTTAGCATCCATGCCATTCATCTTAGCTTCCATGCCATTCTTTAAACCATCTATCTTAGCTTTTGTTACTTTTTGTGCGAGTGACATTTGTTGCACATGGTCTCGTAATTTTGATATATCATGTTGCATTTCTTCCTCTTCTTCATGAGTCATGCTAGAGCTTTTAGGTTGCTTACTAGGTGTTTGCATTTTCTTTCCTCAGGGCTTCTATTATTGATAATAATGCTTTACTATGCCCTTTGAATTCCTTCAAACTAATTTTTCAAACCAAGCTTATGCAAAAATTAAAAAAAACTACACACCTTTTTTCACTTTGTAGGAGCTCGATATTGAATTTGATGTATCTCTGTAATTTCGGATCATCCGGTTCTGAAATTACGACCGGCATTATCCCTTTGTGTCCTCTTTCCAATGCCACCAGTCTGATCAAATTTAGATTCTCCAAGGCAAAGTTATGCACAATCTCCCAAGATGACCTGCTTATAGACCTTTCCAGAAGAGCGAACTTGTATGAAGTTCCACGTGTCATTGTTTTGACCTTAGTATCTGAAAAATATAAACAGAAAACTATAGTCCATCCCCTTTCTGTAACTTCTTATGAAATTTCAATCCGATGCCCAAAACAAAAGTTATGATGATTTTTCCCAGGTCACTTGTTTGGAATGAAATTCGAGAGTCTGCAAAAAGGCCAACTTCCTCAGATCATATATCCGTAAATATAGCACAAAAATTTCTAAAATTCAGACCTGAAGTTCATAATGATTTCAGCCCAAATGGGTTTTTTTTAGCATGTGAAATGTCATAGAAAAAATTTATAGTGCAAATGCCACGATGACCTGTTCGGAGTAGCGAAACCCTAGAATTCAAAGCTCTGATACCAAATGTTATGAAACCAACTCACAAAAAGATAGAAAAGGGAGATCAACGCCTTATAAATAAGCCTCTTTGAGGGGGAAACCTCCTTTACATTACATAAATGAATAATTCTTAGATGATTCAAATTAAAAAAACTCCTTTCTATATATAGGAGTCTAAGCGGTCACAATATAACCAAGCCGACTTAACAATAATAATATAAAGGCACAAAAATAAAAATAGAGGGATTCTATGGGGCATAGTAATAACAATATGGGGACAATAGGGGCACAAAAATATTAATAAGGGATACAACTACAATAGTAATGGGGGCATCACTAGTATTATAGGGACCTAACAGAAAATCATGCAATTGCGAAAAGCACTCGATGAATATCTTGATGATTTTCACGATCGTTTCATTTATTTTTGTTTTGAATTTTCCAAAGATGATATTCATTGGAATTTGATGAAAGAGAAATTTGAATTTATTATTCACATTTCGATGAATCCGCATGAATATGATTCTTTTGGAATTACCCCAACACACCTTGGTTATAGAGCTTCTAAATCTATGACGAATGAAGTTGCTGTCCCAAGTGACTCTTCATCTTCCCCTCATCTAAAAACTCCATTTCTGCAAGTTGAGGTGGGATAACTTGAGAGCTCATTCACTGATTTACCACCATCTTCCTATTGGAAATAATACTGAGAGGGGGGGGTGAATCAGTATTATCAAACTCTTTTTCAATTTATACAAGGATTTGTAGATCTGACTAATGAAACTTACGTATACCTCCCAGACTTATAATTTAATTTATTCTTCAGATGTTGATCATTAATCTGTGTGTCAGAATCATATAATAGTAAGCAGGAATAGAAAAGTAGAGCAGCCAGTCACAAAAAAGAACACAAGATATAAGGTGGAAACCCAATGTGGGTGAAAACCACCTATTGCAATATGTCTCTATATTCTTTCAATTAGAAACTTCTTTTTACAGTGATTCTGTACTGGTGCAGTCTTATACCAGTATGCAGGCTTCAACCTGCTGAAGGATACAACCTTCTCTCATTCTCCAGATTCTTCTGGAAGGGAGCTACAACCCCCTTAGCTCTTGTACTAGCTGAGGTACTAGTACATAGGTGCTGACCTACAAAAGACTTCTCTTTTCTTCCCGGGACCATGTTTCATAAATTTTCGAACTGGATCCATGAATATCAATCAAACATCAAATAGATCTGCAATCAACCAACTTCCTTGTACAAATACTGAATCAATAACTTCTTAGAACACAGTACCAGTAACCAGACACTAAGTTAGAACCCTGAACACTGCAGAAATAGATAAAAGCAGCTAAAACATATTTCAAGGAAAAGTCCGCAACTTCACCAATAGAAACCTGCGTACATTCGTAGTATTCCCTTCTTTACCCTACGAGTATCTGCACTTCCTCTGTGTCGAACCTGTAGTATCCGCACCTGTGCTCTGCCGGGACTGTTGGTATCTGCACCTCCTCTGTGTCAAACCTGTGGGTATCCGCACCTGCGGTCTGTCGAGCCTGCAGGTATCCACGCCTGAGCTGTGTCGAGCCTACGGGTATCCGCGCCTGCACTGTGTTGAGCCTGCGGGTATAGAAATTTATTAGACTTCAATTATACCCCAGATTATCAGATTTACAGATCTGATCATGCGCCAAAGAGATCTCGACCCATCAGTAGATCCGTCTTGTAATGCTCAGGTTTCTCCTTAATTCATGTCCAGTTATAACTCACCAACTGATCACCGGTATTTCAGATCTTGCTCCTCTCAAGATATTCAGCACATTAGTTACCCCAGCCAAATGATCTCCTTTGCTTTTTATAGTCTAGGCCTTACTCAAACCATGGTCCAAAACCATAGAGATCCAATACTAGGGACCCAAAACCTGGGTTCAATACTTTAGATGCAAACACCACAGACCAAAACCATAGGATCAAAAATGTCGGACTAAATACCATGGACCAACTATAATATTTCCCATGTGCGTGCTTTTCTCTGCATGAAAGTGCATGTACTTTACGTCCGCACTTTTTGTTCGGAGAACCTGCGTATATGTCCGCACCTTTTGTTCAACACACTTGCGTATGTCCGCAGCTTTGTGAATGGGAACCTGTGGGTATCTCATTTTCAACTATTTTGAGAGCCTGAACTTGTGATCTGCTTGTTGAGTGAGTTGCCATCAAGGACAACACTTATGTCATCGAGCCAAACCTATGCCAAACCTGTGTCATAATGCCAACAATCTCACCCTTTGGACTTGATGGCAACCCAAAGTCACTCAAAGTCTTTTCTCCCCCTTTGACATCAAGGGCAAAGGGTTATGCTCCCCCTGAGTACACGCTGAAATTTTTGCTCTGTTGTGCTGTCCAAGCTCCCCTTGACATATAGACAAGATCTGCAAGAAGATGTTCTATAAAAGAAACATGACTTTATACATCATAACTAACCTTCCTATCACCAAAGGCTCATACATACGACTCCCAACCAAGTGGGGATACATGATAGAATAAGTATATTACCTTATCCATCCCAAGAATAGTGGGGCAACCAAGATAGGCCGTTACATGACCTTGACAATAGAAATATAGAGACAAAATATCAGCAGCATCTGTCAATCATTATTCATATTAGTATCCATGTTATCCTTTTGCACTTGCTCCTCCTGAAATTAAAATAACTGAAGAATTGAATCAAGATCTTCTATGATAATGCCAACAATGAATTATTAGAAGAATATATGCTCCCCCTGAACCTGTGCCAGATTGTCTCTGACAGAACCATATCAAACTCTTCTCATCCAACATATGTATGCGTATACCCCATATTAAACTCGTGTACAACCAACAATCTCTGAAAACATACAAGATTCAACAACAAGATGATGCATCAATTACCCCCAGCTTTTGTCTGAGGTATTCAAAGCTCTCCCTGGGCAGTGGTTTTGTGAGAATATCAGCAACTTGTTCCTTAGAGGGAACATACTCCAATTTGACCTTTTGTTCAAGCACTTGTTCTCAGAGAAAATGATACTTGATCGGTATGTGCTTAGTATTTGAATGCATAACAGGATTCTTTGAAATATTGATTGCACTTGTATTGTCACTAAAAATAGAGATAGGTGGAGTGCCAGTGATTTGAAGATCTTGCAATGTTTGCATCATCCAAAGGAGTTGTGTGTAGCAAGATGCAGCAACTACATATTCTACTTCAGCTGTAGATAATGCAATAGAGCTTTGTTTCTTGTTGAACCAAGATACTAATCTAGGACCCATGAAGAATGCACCACCATTAGTGCTTTTCCTGTCATCCATGCTTCCTGCCCAATCCACATCAGTGTATGCATGAAGTGTGAGATCTGTACCTCTAGGATACCATAAACCATAGTTTTGAGTTCCTTGAAGACACTTGAAGATTCTCTTAATTGCCTGTAGATGAGTTTCCTTTAGATTTGCCTGAAACCTTCCAACTATTCCCACTGCATGCATAATGTCTGGTCGGGTACCTGTTAGATATAGCAGAATACCAATCATGGATCTATAGGTTGGTTGATGTACAACTGCTGATTCATCATTTTCACTATTTCTTCAAGATCTGCTTGAGATATTTGGTTTGTGATAGAAAAATGCCATCTTTGTTTTGTTGGACTTGTAAACCAAGAAAATATGTGAGCTCACCAAGCATGGACATTTCAAACTCTTTCTGCATCACCAAGGCAGAATTTTGACTCATGTCTTCTTCATTGCTACCAAAGATGATATCATCAACATACACAACCAGTATTAGCAACTTATCATTGTTAATTTTTATATATAGATTGCTATCAGTTGATCCTTTTATAAAACCTTGTTGATGGAGGTACTTATCCAACCGATAATACCACACCCTTGGAGCCTGTTTAAGGCCATAGAGAGCCTTTTTGAGTCTGCATACAAGTTTTGGATCATTTCCAAGAATAAACCCATCTGGTTGTTCAATATATACTTCTTCATTTAAGTCTCCATTCAGAAAGGCAGATTTTACGTCCATCTAAAATACTTTGAACTTATGAAAGCTAGAGAGAGCAAGGAACATTCTTATGACCTCAATTCTGGCAACTGGAGCAAAATTTTCTTCAAAGTCTATTCCTTCTTGTTGCGCATATCCTTTACAAACAAGTCTTGCCTTGTTTCTAACCACATCCCCATTTTCACTCAGCTTATTTTTGAAAATCCATTTTGTCCCTATGACATTCTTATCTTTTGGTCTAGGAACCAACTCCCAAGTGTTAATCTTTTCAATCTTCTCGAGTTCTTCTTCCATGGCCTTGACCCAACATTCATCTTTGCAAGCCTCTCTTACATTCTGCGGTTCAGTGGAGGAGAGCAATGCTAGATAGCTTGAAGCTTTTGAAATGGTTCTTCTTGTTTGTACACCTTCCTCTTTCTGCCCCAAAATTTGAGATTCTGGATGATTCTTCTGAACGTATCTGGATGGAGCCTTTTCTTCTATCCTTATCTGTTCTTCTGGTGCCTCATGGGTTTCTTCTTCGTCATGAATCTGATTTGATGTTGACGGATAGTCTTCGCCATCTTTGAGATCTTCAGATTTTACCTGCCTAGGAGTGTTTCCTTCTTCATCAACCACTACATCAATACTTTCAATAATTTTACCAAGTATTTTATTGTAACATTTGTAAGCTTTGCTGTGGGGAAAGTAGCCAAGTAAAATGCCTTCATCTGCTCCAGGTTCAAACTTGCCAAGATTTTCATTAGTCCTTTTAATGTAGCATTTGCTTCCAAAAATTTTGAAGTATTTTACCATGGGAGTCTTACCATACCAAAGTTCATGAGGAGTTTGAGTGTTGTTTACCCAGACGTTTGTCTTGTTGAGAATAGTAACAGTGGCAAATGCGGCTTCACCCCAGAAAGTTGCGGGAGTTCCAGACTCATCAAGCATAGCACGAGCCATTTGTTGAACCGTTCTGTTCATCCTTTCCACTACTCCATTTTGCTGAGGAGTCCTTGCAGCAGAAAATTCCCTTCTTATTCCATGTTCTTCACAAAAATCGAAAAATTCATCTGAGGTAAATTCCCCTCCTCGATCAGATCTGAGGCATTTGATTCTGCGATCTGATTCGTTTTCAACCAAGGCTTTGAATGACTTGAACTTTTCGAAAGCTTCATCTTTATACTTCATGAGTCCTATCCAACACATCCTTGAAAAGTCGTCAATGAACAATATGAAATACTCTTCTCCTCGAGGTGACCTCTTCCTAGTTGGACCACATATATCAGTGTGAACAAGTTCAAGTGGCCTGCTAGCTGATCCTTCCTTCTCAGGGAAATTAGTTCTGGTTTGCTTACCAAATTGACATGATTTGCATATTGTATTGTCTGGAATTCTGATGTCAGGAAGATCACGAACTACCTGATATTTGCATGCTTTCCTTATCTGAGAGAAGCTAAGATGCCCCAGCCTTTTGTGCCATAGCCAATGTTCATCATTCTTGCTTAAATAGCATTGTTGTTGTTATCCCTTGAGTACGTATAAGTTATTTGGAGTTCTTATGCCTCTGATCACTGTTTTCCTGTATCAAGCTCACGAACAATACATCCATTTGATCGTAATATTACCTCAGTTCCTTGATCACACATCTGACTGACACTCAATAGATTATGCTTTAAGCCATCAACATACATAACATTTTCAGCCTTGACCTTTTCTTTCAAACGAACAGAGCCTTTACCTTTTATGAATGCAGGGGTGTCATTTCCAAATGAAACCTTCTTTTCCTTTTCTAAGGCACTATATGACTGAAGTTTTTGTTTATTACCTGTCATATGTTTCGAGCATCCACTGTCGATGTACCAATGATTTTCCCGTCCTTCCGCATATAAGGCTATCCCACATCTTTCCGGTTGTGTTTCTTTCTTTTTCCATGTTTTGGAATTCAATGAAGCTTGCTCCTTCTGAGTTGTTTGCCAAAACCTGCTTCTGCATTTAGAATCTTCATGACCGAAGTTGTTACAGATAAAACATTCTATTTCATTTTCAAGAGCAGAGAAGTTATTGTAGGTTCTTTTCATGATTCCTGTCATACTCCTTTGTTTTCGAGCTTCCCTAGTCATGATGGTCTTGTAGGCAACACATTGAGCAACTTTATGACCAAAGTTATGACAGGAGAAACATTGGCCATTGAAGAAATTCCTACGATTATCAAATCTACCAACCATATGATTGTAGTTTCCATCCATTCTTGAGCCAAATTGAGAATGAGTTACCTGTGGTTGGTTGAAGCTTCTGTTCATCCTTGAAGTAGATTGCCCTCGATTTACTTGATAATCTTTGATCATTCTTGAAGAAAATTGTCCCTGATTTACCTGGTGATCTGCATTGTGCTTTTGCTGTCCATTTTCAACGTGTTCACTTCTCCTTGCTGCATCAAGATAACTTTTGGAGGTGGATGGCTTCTGTGCTTGATTCTGAGCTTGAGATTCTTCTTCGGAATATTTGAGACCTGTCTTGATTAGAGGAGAATGTTGCACTTTGATAATTTCATCTAGAGTTTCAGATCCTTTAGAAAATCTGAGATTAAGGGCTTTTGTTTTCTCAATTTCTTTTCTAAGTCCCACAATTTCACATTCTAACTCTTCATTGTGTTTATCTTTTTCAGCAAGTTTGAATGTTAGAGTATCTATAATCATATTCTTTTCCTCTAAACAAACTTTAAGTTTAGAAATTTCTTCATAAAGCCCTTCTTCATTTGTAGCATCCAAGAAATCATCATCTTCAAAAGCCATCAAAAGTCTATCATCATTACCTTGTTCATCTTCATCACTATTTGACAATCCATCACTGTCTTCATGTGTGTAATAGCTCTTCTTATTTACATTCTATTTTCTGTTCCATCTAACAGGTTCCTTACCTTTGTCTAGTTTATCTTTATGAGGACATTTTTCAGCATAATGACCAACTCTTCCACAAGCAAAGCATTTGAAAGGCAGCTTACCTCTGAATCTTCCAGTTCCCCGTTGAAGGTTCTTGACAAAATTTGATTCTTCCTCTTCTTTTGACATATTTCCTGACTCATAGTAATCTCCTTTTCCTGAAGCCTTGAATGCAACTTCTCTCCTGTCTGATGGTCCTCCTTTTCTCATTTCATAAGCAGTTAGAATTCTATGCAGCTGTGACATGGTAAGGCTTTGTAGATTCTACTTTTCTTCTATGGCAGAAACTTTTGAATCAAACTTAGAAGACAAAGATCTTAGAACCTTTTCAACCAAAACAACTTCTTTTATTTCTTCACCCAAGTTTTTCATACAATTTACGATCTCATCTATACGTAGGAAATAGCTAGCCACACTTTCATCATTATGCATTCTGAGACTTTCATATTGAATTCTAAGAGTTTGTAATTTTGATCGTTTTACTTGTTTGTCTCCTTCGTAGCTCAGAACGATCTTGTCCCATATTTCTTTTGCGCTTTTGAGCTGCATAACCTTGACGAATTTTGATTGAGATAGACTTCCTAATAGAGTATTGACAGCTTTTGCATTTGTTTCATACTACTTCTTACCAGCTGCATATGTAGGAGTTGCTAATGGAATTGTGTATCCTGTTTCCACAATATCCCAAACTTCTGTACCAAGAGATTGAAGATAAGCAGTGATTATTACCTTCCAATAGACGAAGTTGCTCCCATAAAAAATCGGTGGTCTGATAGATGCTTCTCTTTCATAGTTTCTCATGATGATCGATCTTCCTTCAAGCAATAAAGCTTTTCCTGAAGGACCTGCTCTGATACCAATTGTTGGAAATAATACTGAGGCGGGGGGGGTGAATCCGTATTATCAAACTCTTTTTCAATTTATACAAGGATTTGTAGATCTGACTAATGAAATTTGCGTATACCTCCCAGACTTATAATTTAATTTATTCTTCATATGTTGATCATTAATCTGTGTGTTAGAATCATATAACAGTAAGCAAGAACAGAAAAGTAGAGCAGACAGTCACACAAAAGAACACAAGATATAAGTTGGAAACCCAATGTGGGTGAAAACCACTTGCTGCAATATGTCTCTATCTTCTTTCAATTAGAAACTTCTTTTTACAATGATTCTGTACTGGTGCAGTCTTATACCAGTACACAGGCTTCAACCTGCAGAAGGCTACAACCTTCTCTCATTCTCCAGGTTCTTCTGGAAGGGAGCTACAACCCCCTTAGCTCTTATACTAGCTGAGGTACTAGTATGTAGGTGTTGACCTACATAAGACTTCTCTTTTCTTCCTGGGACCACGTTTCATAAATTTTCAAACTGGATCCATGAATATCAATCAAACATCAAATAGATCTACAATCAACCAACTTCCTCGTACAAATATTGAATCAATAACTTCTCAGAACACAATACCAGTAACTAGACACCAAGTTAGAACCCTGAACACTGCAGAAATAGATAAAAGAAGCTAAAACATTGTTGGAAATAATACTGAGAGGGGGGGGGGGGGTGAATCAGTATTATCAGATCAGATAAAACGTTTTCAATTTCATACTCAGATTCATACACGCAGCTTCAGTTAAGGATATCAGTGTATATACGCGACTTCATTAAGGGCAACTAGCGTACATGCAGTAATCTTATGATTCAGTTAACTTATCTTCAGTAAATGCATCAGAACATTATTAACCATATTAACAGTAAAAAAGTGCAGTATAACAGAACATATCATCACACATAAGGCACACACATGAACACCATGATATAAGGTGGAAACCCAATGTGGGTGAAAACCACCTGCTGCAATTTGTTTCTATCTTCCTTTAATAAGAAACTTCTTTTACAATGTACTGGTGCAGTCCTTTACCAGTACGTAGGCTACAACCTGCAGAGGGCTACAACCCTCATAGCTCTTGTACTAGCCGATCCATTTACTAGTGCGTAGGTGCCAACCCTACAGAAGGCTACAACCTTCACTCGTTTTCCAGCTGCTCCTGGAAGGGAGCTACAACCCCCTGGCTCTTGTACTGGCTGATATGTTTACCAGTACGTAGGTGCTGGCCTACGATCTTCCCGGGACCACGTTTCATACATTTTCATACTGGATCCATAAGACAATCACCATTGTAGAACAACCTGCATCATCAATCACTGAAACACCCAATACTGAATCACTGAAACCCTGTCAACAACATCATAACAACAACTAGATCCAACTCCATCTTCAAATATCATACTTCACATTGTATACGCTACTTGGATGAACCCAATCTGCGTGTATACGCTCTTTTACCAAAACCAACCTGCATACAGATCTGCAAATTCAAGCTTAAAACTCCGCAGCTATATCAGACATCAAAACATACCCAGAACATAATAATAATAAACATGCGTCAGTAGATCTAGTCTGTCCACAGTCAAACCATATGAAGATAATTATTCCAAGCCTTGAGATCTCGTTCCATCATCCTCCACATGAGTGAAACCTTGGTTCAGATCACCAACCCATAACCAGCATTTGGATCTCACACTTCCTCATATCTTCATTACTGACACACACTCACAACTTCCTCTGGCCTAATGATTTTTCTCCTTATATAGCTTTAGGCCCTTCACAATACCACGGTCCAAAACCATAGTAACCCAATACCATCAACTCAATACTACGGATCAACACGTCTGTCGAGACTCCATGGTCCAAAACCATAGGCACAAATTCCAAGGACTAACTACCATGGACCAAAAGTAAGCTTTCCGACATGTACGCTCTTTTCCGTTCATGAAACTGCGTGTATACCCTACTTGGTATATAGCGAACCTGCGTACACGCGACTTGGTATATAGTGAACCAGCGTGTATACGCGACTTGGGCTTAATGAACCTGCGTGTATGAACTTTCTTGGCCTGTTGTACTAAGATCTGTCCTCTGATTAAGTTGCCATCACCTGTACCAACCTCTGAGTGAGTTGCCATCAAGGACAACACTTGAATCATAATGCCAACAATCTCCCCCTTTGGACTTGATGGCAACCACCACACCAAGTCACTCTCCCCCTTTGACATCAAGGGAAAAGGGTGGACCAAGATATTCTCTTCTTTGGTATACCTTCTGCTGTCCATACTCCCCCTGAGTACCTGCTGAAATCTCCAAATGTGCTCCCCCTTTGTGTATGCCAAAGTGTACCAATCTATCCATCCTGCTCTTGCTGAATTGTGCTGTTCATGCTCCCCTTGACTGTAGGCAAGATCTGCAAAATATGTTCTTCAAGAAGAACAAAGACTTATACATCATAAAAGACCTTCCTATCACCAAAAGACTCAATACATACATTCATCACCCAACCTAGTGGGGATATACCAATATTGACTCATCCACCTAACCATGTGGAGATACATTAAGAGTTTACTCATGATAAGACATGAACATTACATCATTCATCCCAGGCATAGTGGGGAAACCAACATAGGCCGTTACATGACCTTGACATCATAAAAGAGATATCACAAAAGAGATACATGACATAGTGATGAAATATCTAGACCAAGACTTATGCAAGCCACCAGCAACATCATGATCTGTACCATAAGCATCAGCCTGCAATACCATTCCTTTGATCAAACAGCAAGATGTATCATTTAGCTTCATAGACTTTATCAACAACTTCTAACCATAATGCCAACAATGCATTATTTGAAGTATATGCTCCCCCTGAGCCTGTGCCATCTGTTTTCAGTTAGATAAGTATCAAGACATTTCCAGACATCCTCAGCAGACTGTAACTGTTAACCAATAGAGCATATACTGGACTGGATCATATCAGACCCCTTTTTTGAGTCTGTCCCCACTGCTTTTTCACAAACTGACATATACGCGACTTTGCAGTGTGAAACTCACGTATATACGCGGCTTTCCTTCATGAAACTTGCGTATGAGAATTAGAACACTGAAGTTCTATTCCTTCAGCTCCCCCTAAGTCTGTTATGTCTGTGCTGTGCTGAGTACCCTGTGCTGTGCCACATCTTTCTGACTGAACTTCCTTCTTCTTCCATACCTTCAGGCATGTTGATGATTTCTTCTTATCATGAGCTTTGTTCCTGCAATCCTTTGCTCTATGTCCAAACTTGTTACATGCATAACATCTTACATCTTTCATATTCCTCCTATAGCAATCAGCAGCTTTGTGGCCAAACATATTGCAAGAAAAGCAATATCCATTAAAGTACCTTGAATGTGATGATCTTTCTGCATGATGGTCTTGAAACCTTCTTCTTCTACATATGGCTGCAACATGTCCAAGATTATGACATACATAACATTCAACATTATTCATGGGAGGAGTAAAAGATTTTCTTTGAGGAGTCTCTTTGCTTGATTGTTGATGGGGTTTTCCTTTCATCTCCTTGTAGAGCCTTTCAGATTTTGCATTAGAGATTCTTGTCTTACTTTGTGAACCAGATTCACCTTCAATAGACTCATGAAAACCAAGACCAGTTCTGATAGTAGGGGACCTTTGACTACTAAGAATATCATCCAAGATCTTAGTACTATCTTGAAGTCGTAATAGTTTATCTTTTTCTTCTAATTTACTTTTCAAGATATTTACCTCAACTTGATGTTGTTCTTCTTTTTCCAGACATTGCTTCTTCAAGGTCTCTTCAGCTTTCCTTCCTTCTTCCAGCTGATGCCTTAGTTTGAGGATCTCGTTTTCTTGCTCTTTATTCAACTCTAGCAGCATTTGTCGAATTCTGGAGGCACATTCCAACTGATCTTCTAATCTGATGATTTCTTCTTTGAGGGCATTCTCCTTTTTGCTAGGTGGATCTTGCTGATCTATGGTTTGATCTGATGCTTCATTTGCTTGTCCATCTTCATTCTGAGGTGATTCAGGATCTGAATTCTTGCTTCCACTCAACGGAAGGTTGTCATTGTTCCTTTGAGCTGTCTTATTCTTCTGACGCGCTTTCTTCCCCATTGTTCTACGAATCTCCTTCAAGTGATCAAGCTTCTCTGAAGGACCTGCTCTGATACCAATTGTTGGAAATAATACTGAGAGGGGGGGGGTGAATCAGTATTATCAGATCAGATAAAACTTTTTCAATTTCATACTCAGATTCATACACGCAGCTTCAGTTAAGGATATCAGCGTATATACGCGACTTCGTTAAGGGCAACTAGCGTACATGCAGTAATCTTATGATTCAGTTAACTTATCTTCAGTAAATGCATCAGAACATTATTAACCATATTAACAGTAAACAGGTGCAGTATAACAGAACAGATCATCACACATAAGGCACACACATGAACACCATGATATAAGGTGGAAACCCAATGTGGGTGAAAACCACCTGCTGCAATTTGTTTCTATCTTCCTTTAATAAGAAACTTCTTTTACAATGTACTGGTGCAGTCCTTTACCAGTACGCAGGCTACAACCTGCAGACGGCTACAACCCTCATAGCTCTTGTACTAGCCGATCCATTTACTAGTACGTAGGTGCCAACCCTACAGAAGGCTACAACCTTCACTCATTTTCCAGCTGCTCCTGGAAGGGAGCTACAACCCCCTGGCTCTTGTACTGGCTGATATGTTTACCAGTACGTAGGTGCCGGCCTACGATCTTCCCGGGACCATGTTTCATACATTTTCATACTGGATCCATAAGACAATCACCATTGTAGAACAACCTGCATCATCAATCACTGAAACACCCAATACTGAATCACTGAAACCCTGTCAAAAACATCATAACAACAACCAGATCCAACTCCATCTTCAAATATCATACTTCACATTGTATACGCTACTTGGATGAACCCAACCTGTGTGTATACGCTCTTTTACCAAAACCAACCTGCGTACAGATCTGCAAATTCAAGCTTAAAACTCCGCAGCTATATCAGACATCAAAACATACCCAGAACATAATAATAATAAACATGCGTCAGTAGATATAGTCTGTCCATAGTCAAACCATATGAAGATAATTATTCCAAGCCTTGAGATCTCGTTCCATCATCCTCCACATGAGTGAAACCTTGGTTCAGATCACCAACCCATAACCAGCATTTGGATCTCACACTTCCTCAGATCTTCATTACTCACACACACTCACAACTTCCTCTGGCCTAATGATCTTTCTCCTTATATAGCTTTAGGCCCTTCACAATACCACGGTCCAAAACCATAGTAACCCAATACCATCAACTCAATACTAGGGATCAACACGTCTGTTGAGACTCCATGGTCCAAAACCATAGGCACAAATTCCAAGGACTAACTACCACAGACCAAAAGTAAGCTTTCCGACATGTACGCTCTTTTCTGTTCATGAAACTGCGTGTATACCCTACTTGGTATATAGCGAACCTGCGTACACGCGACTTGGTATATAGTGAACCAGCATGTATACGCAACTTGGGCTTAATGAACCTGCGTGTATGAACTTTCTTGGCCTGCTGTACTAAGATCTGTCCTCTGATTAAGTTGCCATCTCCTGTACCAACCTCTGAGTGAGTTGCCATCAAGGACAACACTTGAATCATAATGCTAACAAAAATATTTCAAGGAAAAGTCGGCAACTTCACCAATAGAAACCTGGGTATGTCCGCAATATTCCCTTCTTTACCCTGCGGGTATCTGCACTTCCTCTGTGTCGAACCTGCGATATCCGCACCTACGCTGTGCTGGGACTGTGGGTATCCACACCTCCTCTATGTCGAACCTGTGGGTATCCTCACCTGCGGTCTGTCGAGCCTACGGGTATCCGCGCCTGAGCTGTGTCGAGCCTGCGGGTATCTACTCCTGCGCTGTGTTGAGCCTACGGGTATAGAAATTTATCAGACTTCAATTATACCCCAAATTATCAGATTTATAGATTTGATCATGCGCTAAAGAGATATTGACCCATCAGTAGATCCATCTTGTAATGCTCAGGTTTCTCCTTAATTCAGGTCCAGTTATAACTCACCAACCGATCACCAGTATTTCAGATCTTGCTCCTCTCAAGATATTCAACACATTAGTTACCCCAGCCAAATGATCTCCATTCCTTTTTATAGTCTAGGCCTTACTCAAACCATGGTCCAAAACCATAGAGATCCAATACTAGGGACCCAAAACCTGGGTTCAATACTTTAGATGCAAACACCACGGACCAAAACCATAGGATCAAAAATGTCGGACTAAATACCATGGACCAACTATAAGATTTCCCACGTGCGTGCTTTTCTTTGCATGAAAGTGCGTGTACTTTAAGTCCGCATTTTTTGTTCGGAGAACCTGCGTATATGTCTGCACCTTTTGTTCGGCGCACCTGCGTATGTCCGCGACTTTGTGAACGGGAACCTGCAGGTATCTCATTTTCAACTATTTTGAGAGCCTGAACTTGTGATCTGCTATTTGAGTGAGTTTCCATCAAGGACAACACTTATGTCATCGAGCCAAACCTGTGCCAAACCTGTGTCATAATGCCAACACTTCCTCCACCCCACATACTTAGAATCTTAGTGTAGGTTTGGACTGCGAATATGATTTTTGTGATGATGCGTTATCTCCTCGTCCTCCATCCATTGATTCATTCGGTTCTCCTGATTATGAGTTGTTTGGTTTTCTTGTTTTATCTATTTCTATTAATGTTCATGAGGATCAATTTGAGGATGGAGTTAGTGTTGAGCATCTAAAATGTGATATCATTTACAATGGCTATATGTGGGATTCTATCTTTGAACAAGAATCAATGATGAAGATTTATCTTTCTTCTTCCGAACCTCCCCCTCATTACCTTGACATTTTCCACGATTCTGTCATTCTTAAATCTTGAGGAGAACTAGTTTCTAATGATGTTATTCCTAATCACACTTAAAATTCGTGGAATGCCAGTTTTTCATCCAAATGCAGAGAGGGAAATTCTTCTCTTATTGATATCTCCAATCCATCATCTCATCATTCTCAAGAAATAAAGGGTGGAATTTTTTGTTTTCAGTCTTCCCCTATTTACGATTAATCAGATCATGAGGATGCCTCTATTTTTTATCTTGAACTTTCTGATCGTGGCTATCGTTATCTCTTCATTTATTCATTTGGTCACGACTCTAATTTTTCTGTTGTTAATTATTCTAAGCCATCAGTATTTAATGATCTATCTTATGATGATTTGGAAATTCCACAAGCTTTCAAGGCACTTCATCCCAAGCTGATGGTTATGTCAGGTTCTCATAGTCTTGAGATCAATTCCATTTCTGATTAGAATAGTTGTTATGCAACCAACTCACAAATAGATAGATCAACGACTTAAAAATCATCCTCTTCCAGGGGGAAACCTCCTTTACATGACATAAATGAACAATTCTTGGGTGATACAAATGACAATACCTCCTTACTATAGATAGGAGTCTAAGGGGTCCCAATATAATCAAAGCCTACATAACAATGATAATGTAAGGGCACAACAATAACAATAGTGGGCTTCTATGGGGCACAATAATAACAATATGGGGACTACATGGGCACAACAATAACAATAAGGGGGCTACATGAAATAAGGGGCTAAACTAGTAGTATAGGGACCTAACATGCCCCTCTCCTTCAAAAAAGTGTTGTTCTCAATGGTTAAGTAGTTCTGGATGCTTCTGTATAAAATTCTCATGCTCCCATGTGGAATCTTCAGTGGGTAAGTTCTTTTACTTGATGAAATACTCTAAAATTGATTAATTTTGTAGCTGTCGGGTTCTTATTTATGTGAATGCTTCAGGTTCCAATATGATTTTCCCTTCCTCATCAATTTCTGGCAATATTGTTTGAACTAGGAGCTTGTCACCTATAACCTTCTTTAAGCATGAAACATGGAAAACTAGGTGCACTCGAGAAGATGTAGGAAGATCCAATTTGTATTCCATAATACCAATATTTTGAAACACCTTTTAAGGACCATAGTACTTTGGTCATAATTTATATCCTTCTTAGCTTGCTTGAGGGACATTTGTTTGTATGGTTGTAGCTGTAAAAATACCCAGTCGCCTACATCAAAGCTTCTTTCACTACGATGTTTATTTGCTTGTTGTTTCATTTGATTTTGCACCAAAGTCAAGTTATCCTTTAAGAGTTGTAGAAATTGTTGTTGATGCTCGATGTGAAATCCTACTGCTTGAACCTTAAAAGTTTCTCTTAAAGATGATGTGATGGATGGTGGATGATATCCATCAAGTGCCATAAATGGGGTCATTTTTGCTACATTATGGAAGGAAGTGTTATACCACCATTCAACCAGAGGTAACCACTTGACCCGTTGTGTTTGTTTATCCTATAAAAATCAATGAAGATATCCTTCCAAACATTTGTTTACTATCTCAGTTTTCCCATCACATTGAGGATGATAAGATGAGCTATGATCTAATTGAGTACCCATACAAGAAAATGATTATGTCCAAAAGTTTCCAGTGAAAATGGGATCTTTGTCGCTTACAATAATCTTTGGGCTTCCATGTAGTTTTTGAATTGTTTCCATAAATACAGTAGCAACTATACTGGATTTAAATGGATGAGATAATGCAAAAAAATGTGCATACTTGGTAAGTCTATCAACTATCACCATGATGACACTCTTTCCTTCGGACTTGGGTAAAATTGTGATAAAATCCATTGAAACCTCCTCCCAACATTGATTTGGAATGGATAAAGGTTTTAACATACCTTAGATCTTAATTGCATCAAATTTATTTTGTTGGAAAACCAAAGATTCCGCCAAAAACTTTTGAATATAAGATTTAAGACCCTCCCAAAAAAATTTCCTTCTTGGCCCTATGGTAAGTTTTTAAAAACCCAGGAAGCCCTCCTAAGGGAGAGGTGTGCAATTCCAAAAGAATATTTTGTTTGAGTTGGGAATTGTTACAAATATATAAGCGATCTTTGTACCATAATGAAACATTTTTCTAGCTAAATGTATCAGATATACTGGAATCTTACTGCAACTTTTGAATGAGCATCCACACTTCTTCATCATTCTTCCACTCATCCCTTGCTTCGGTTATCAAATATGGTTGGATAATATAAATGGCATAAAGAAATCCTTCCAAATCCTCATCCTTTCTTGAGAGTGCATATGCAACAAAATTTTTATTCCCTTTTTTGTAGATGATTTCAAAGTCATAACCCAACATCTTTGGGACCCATTTTTTTTTCTCTTCTGAAGATAATATTTTTTTCCAAAATGTATTTAAGGCTATCATGATCTATTTTTAACTTGAAGTGTCTTCCCATTAGCTAAGGTTTCCATTGATTTAGTGCATGTAGTATTTCCAACATTTCCTTCTCATAAATAGGTTTATGTAAATACTTTCCTTTGATTGGACAACTTTGAAAATCAATAGGTCTTCCTTATTGCATTAAAACAACACCAATTCCATTTCCTTAGGAATCACATTCCACAATAAAGGTTTTTGTGAATTTTGGCATAGCTAAGATCGGTTATTGGCACATTACCTCTTTAATATGTTCAAAGGCCTTAGTTACTTGTAGAGTCCAAGAAAATGCATCTTTCTTTGCTAATGTTGTTAGAGGTGCTGCTATTCTTCCATAATTCTTAACAAACTTTCGATAATACACTGTCAACTTGAGAAATCCTTGAAGATGCTTTATGGTTGTAGGGATTTTCCATTCCTTAATGGATTTAATTTTGTTAGGGTCTAGCTTAACACCCTCATGAGATACAAGATGACCCAGATATTCCACTTCATGTACTCCAAAGAAACATTTGGAGTTTTTTGCATATAATTGTTTCTCCTCCAATAGTTTGAGCATCCTGTCAACATGTTGAACATGATCCTTCCAAGACTTGTTGTAGATTAGCATATCATCAAAAAATACTAACACAAATTTTCTAAGGAAGGGTTTGAAAATGGAATTCATTAAAACTTGAAATATAGAAGGTGCATTAGTAAGGCCAAAAGACATAACCTAAAAATTCATAATGGCCCTTATGAGTTCAAAATGTTGTTTTTGGAATGCATTCAATCTTCATTCTAATTTGATGATATCCTGAATGAAGATCCAACTTGGTGAAGTAAATTGCTCTATGTAATTAATCCAACAATTCATCAATGACAGGAATGGGAAATTTGTCTTTAATAGTGAGCTTGTTGAGCTCCCTATAATCCGGACACATGCACCATGATCCATCCTTCTTATGCACCAATATTGATGGAGCAAAGAAAGAAATTTGACTACATTGAATTATACTGACCTCTAGCATTTCTGCAACCATATGTTCAATTTCACTCTTTTGGGCATAGGGATATTTGTAAGGCTTGATGTTTGGAGGAACACTATCTGGAATCAAATGAATAACATGATCATGATCACAAATAGGTGGGAGGTATTTGGGAGTCTCAATTAACTTGGAATGATTGTCCAATACTTTTTGGAGATCTGGAGAAATAAATGATTTCGATGTTTGAATCTCTAGTGAGCATAATTGTGCAATTACACCCCATTTTTTTTTTATTTAGAACCTTTGTCATGCCATTAGAGCTAATTATCTTTCTTGGTTTCCTTGCGATACCTCTTAATTCAAATTCCTTTCCTTCCCAAAAAATTTCCAAGAAAAGTTCTTGAAAATTAAAAGCTAGTGTACCCAAATATTCTAACAATTAGAATCCTAGTACAATGTCAACACCACCCATTGGAATGGAAAGCATTGGACTATTAAATACATATTCCCCCATGGTTAGCTTGATATTATGGAACTTTCCGTTCCTCCATTTGCAACCATCACTTGAGACTCTACTGCTAGGTATAGGAAGCAATTCGATTTCTTGGCTATCTTACATTGAATAAAATTATGGTTTCTACCCGAATCGATCAATACTATTACCCTTTTTTTTCTTGATATGTCCCTTATATATTGAGAGTTTGAGGAGTGGTAATTCCTGCCAAATTACAAGATATGGTTGGATTCACTTCTTCTAGGGTTGGTTCCTGGTGTATATCCTCCTGTTTTGACGTTTCTTGTTCATTTTCTTCCTCCTCTTCACAATCTATGTAAAATAATTTATTCTCAACACATTTATGACCTTTAGTGTATTTTCTATCACAACTATAACAAATCCCCTTTTATCTTTTTTCTTCCAATTGTTGTGGTGTCAACCTTGTAGGTTGTGGAATGCTAGGAGAAACAACACTTCCATATTTATAGTTGTGAGTGGTAGACTTCGTTGTTGCCATAATTTTTCTTTCAAATATTTTTGCCACCCTCAATGCCTTCTCCAGTGATTTAGGTTCCCAAATGCAAACCTCGTGTTGGATGTTATCCTTTAAATTCACTATGAAGACCTCAATCCTATGTTCATCTGGAATAAAATTTACCCTTATATTCAATTTTTGGAAGTCCTTAATGTGCTCCACCATTGAAGCCTTTTGTTTGAAATTTATCAATTGGATAAAGAAGGTTTTTATCTTTGTATACTCATAATGCGTTATCATTTGCTCCATAAAAATTGACCAAGTGACAAGTGGTTTACGAGAAAAAAGCCATCGATACCATACAAATTGATTAGGTTCTAAATATAAAATTGCAATGCATTCCTTTTTTGTGTGTTGTACATTATGGAGATAGATCCCTTACATCAAACTTCCTCATATTGATCTTTGGAATATGGTGGGCCTTCAATCCAATGTTAGAGTCTATGAAATCATGATTAACATTTCTTTTGTTCTCATCATGAGTTTCATCTAATATTTAATCACCATTAGTAAGCACTTATTGTAGAAACTTTCTTAAATCTTATTTCAAACCTTCCATGTATGCTTTTAAACCATCCTTCAAACCATCCATCTTAGCTTCCATTTAATTTTTGGTTACTCTTTGGGAGAGTGAAATTTTTTGCACTTGGTCTCGTAATTTTGATATACCATGTTTCATTTATTCCTCTTCTTCATGGGTCATAGAAGAGCTTTCTATTTTCTTACTAGGTGTGTCCATTTTTTGTTTCAAGACATTTTGAAATCAAACAATGATATCTATGCTTCACTATGCCCTTTGAATCATTTCAAACTGTTTTTTTCAAACAAAAGTTATGTAAAATTTAAAAAATACACACCTTTTTCTTGCTTTTTAGGAGCTAGATATTATAGCTATTGTATCTTTGTGATTGAGAATCTGTAAGATCTGAAATTCCATCCTATAGTATCCCTATAAGTCTTCTTTACAACCCATAAATTTATACCACGATTGGATTCTTAAAGAAAGAGTTATGCCCAATGTCCCACGATGACCTGATTATATAATGGTTCAGTAGGGTGAACTTGTATGACATGCCACGTGTCATTGTTTCATCCTTCACCCCTAAAATTTATAACCAAAAAAATAAATTCTATCCTCTTTCTGGTACTATTTACAAAATTCAAATCCAATGCTTAGAGAGAAAGTTAGACAATTTTCCCTAGGTCACCCGTTTAAGATGGAATTATGGAGCTTGCAAAAACCCTAACTTCCTCAGATCATATGTCTAAAAATGTAGTGCGAAAAGATTTGAAATTCGTACAAGAAGTTCAACATGATTTTGGCTCCATGTGGTTGCAATTTCAACTTCTGAATATTTTTAGAAAAAAAATGTTATATCAAAAATTCCATGATGGCTTGTTTGAAGCAGCGAAACCAAATCCAAAGCTCTGATACCAAATGTTATGCAACCAACTCACAAATAGATAGATCAATGACTTGAAAATTATCCTCTTCAAGGGGGAAACCTCCTTTACATGAAATAAATGAACAATTATTGGATTATACAAATAAAAAAACCTCCTTTCTATATATAGGAGTCTAAGGGGTCACAATATAATCAAAGCCTACATAACAATAATAATGTAATTAGGGCACAACAATAACACTTTTCGGCTTCTATGGGGCACAATAATAAAAATATGGGGACTACATGGGCACAAAAATAAAAATAAGTGGGCTACACTAACAATATCAATAAGGGGTTACACTAGTAGTACAAGGACCTAACAATAATGATGTATCTTTCAAGGCTCCTCATCACTCCTCCACACAAATTGAAAATCATTATGTTTCATATTTTTTGCATCGTCCATCTGCTTTGCATGATCCTGACGATCAATCATTGGGGGAGTCATACATGATGAGCTCCACTGAAGAACAAGAGTTTTCTTGTTTTCGTATGTTCACCCAGTTTTGAAGTTCGAAAGTTTGTTCTTGAATGTCTTTGAGCTGTAGTGTGTTTGAACATCATAATGCATCCGCAAAATTATTTGCATGTGATTTTCTTTCATATTTTTCTGTGTGCATTTTCAAACTTAGAATGTCGCAGTATGCATCATTTTATCTTTCTTGTTTGAGGTTATGTTTGAATTTATTTCTTGATATGCGTTCCCTCGCCTATATAGGTCAATCGATGCATTGGTGATTACACTGGAAAATTTAGTTTACGTAGGTCTGGCCCATTATCAGTCAATTTAGGAGTAGGAGTAGTTTGTTTACATCATTTCTTTGTTTTGCCTATATTTAATTTCCACCTTTCTCCTTTTATTTTTTTCTTTTTGTTTCTTTTAGTTGTCGGGTAACTTCCACATGAAACTGGTCAACCGATGCATTGGTGATTACACTGGAAAATTTAGTTTACATAGGTCTAGCCCATTCTTGGTCAATTTAGGAGTAGGAGTAGTTTGTTTACATCATTTCTTTGTTTTCCCTAGATTTAATTTCCATCTTTCTCCTTTTTTTTCTTTTTGTTTCTTTTAGTTGTCGGGTAACTTCCACATGAAACTGTGTCTAGTTCCCGAAGCAAGTAGGTTGAAGTTCATGAGGAAGTTGTGCTACTGTCAAAACTTGGTTATATATTTATTCCATCTCTTTGTGTGAATATTTTATCTTTTATTCTATTATACTTTGATGGAAAATACGTTATTTTCGGGGAAAACCATAGTGGAATCACAATGCTTAAACCTATAACTAGTACTGCCTACTCTAATTTGTCTTTTATTTTCGGTTCGTTGTCAACTAAATTGAGAAGAGTCAGAGGTATCTATAAATATCCTTCTCTGAAGGGACAACCTCTTCTACTCTCAATAATTCAGGATCCCTCTTCTGCCTCACTAACTTAATAAGTTCCTATGTACAGTTCTATGAACAAAATGAAATAATGAAAAAAAATAGAAAATAAAACAAAGGAAATAGAAGAGAAAGGCTTCCTGCACAAAGAGGTGAAGCAAGAAACTCTGTCGGGGTACTCTCTAGGCTCGCTGGCAGCGGAGCAATGCTTGTGTTCTTGAGGTGACTCCATTGGGGTACTGTCGAGCCCTACTGGTAGCGAAGCAACACCAGAGATGAAAAATAATACTCTGACAATTATTTTCAATTATGTATCTATATACTCCTCATCCTCAATAGAAACAACTAGTTTTACTTGGCTTGGTTAAGTGTGTCATTGATGAAGAGAATGGTAGGGACTATATCTTTATCTCATGCTGAGTAAACAAGCTACGATAATAAATGAAATGAGAAATACTTTCTAAAGAGTTAGACCTGATTTTCATAAGACAAGACCCATATAGAGAGCTGGAGTTATACCAAGGTGTTGTAGCTGCTACAACCACCCTTAAATTTTTTTCCTATACTTGATTTTGGAGCCTTCCCTTCTTTCCACATGAGCTAATATTTTATTGTCTTCAAGTATTCATGTTGAAATTAAGACTTATCCTTTTATGTTGTGCTTGTGTTTTCTTGTTTTGATATTGATTTGATCTTTTGAAGTCAGAAGCTACCCTTCTGATTTGACCTTGCAGCAATGTTGGGATTGCCCCCAGAAACTGTGCAGTCTTGGAAGGAAAGCCAACCTTGATGTTGGAAAATGAGTAATCCAGAATGGTAGCTCAACCTTGAGATTAATAATTTCACAGTCATGGATGGCAACCTGACAATAAGCTCAGAAACTGCACAATCCATCCCTTGTTCTTAGAAATTGCACAATGCACTGAGCCGAGAAGTTTCCCAAGTCCTTGGAATTGTGCAATCTTCCTTGGCAGTGTGCATGTAAAGTTTTCTGAAAAAGAAAAATAAAAAATAAAAAAATAAAAAAGGTGAAAAATCATCCCTAAAAAATATAGAGTCATTATAAGTTCCCTGAAGGTGGCACAATCAACATTTTTAGAAATTTTCACCAATTGTCGCTTTTCCTGGATTTTAGGCATGCTCTTAATAAACCCTAATCCACACAAATCTATTTAATTGACGCCTTTAGATCTCATTTTTACATTATTTTGGCATTATGATTCTGGTATGGCTCTATGTTACAGATGTTGTACTTGATGGCAAAACCCTCAAGTGGCAATGCTCTGATCAGGCTATCAAAATGTTGGAAATTAAGAGGTACGCAGGTGAATGGTTCAAAAGGTGCGTACCCGCAGGTACGCCGGCCACGAAGTGCGTTCATACCCGCAGGTGACCCGTTCATGAGGTGCGTACCCCCAGTTCACTCACTTGAAGGCAGAGAAGTGCGCTCACATGGGGTTTCTTATGTTTGGCCCGTGGTATTTAGCCCACCATTCTTGATTCTATGGTTTTGGTCCGTGGTATAGGATCTATTTTTGCCCCGGTTTGGATCCCTTGTATTGGTTATTGATGGTTTTGTCCCATGGTGTGAATAAGGTCTTGACTATAAATAGGGAAGGAGAACTCTTGGCTAATGCACCTTTTGCAAATTGAATATCTTAAGATCTGAAATATTGGGTTATCAGTTTAAAAGCTTGATCTATATAAAAGTGAAGTTGAAAGTGAACCTAAGAAGTGTGATCTCTCGGGCGCATGATCAAATCTGGGCATCTGACTATCTGTGGCACACTGGGGGACTGCCAATTCGGCCCTAATTAGAGGTACGTAGGTGATTAACAGTGCAAGTGCGTGGGTACGCAGAGCAGAAGAAGGCGCAGTGCGTGGGTATGCAGAGCAGAAGAAGGCGCAGTGCGTGGGTACGCAGCGCGACAGAGGTTCAGGTGCGGAGGCACAGTGAAAGTATGCGGCGCTACAGAAGCCACAGGTGCGTAGATACGCGGCGCGATAGCATCTGAGAGTGCGTGGCCACAGTAGCAGTACGCGGCACGATAGAAGTAGTGGGTGCATGGGCACATTGAAGATACGCTACGCGTTTAAAGGAACAGTGCGTGGATACGCAGAGCAGTTCAAGGATCTCTGCGGGACTTCAGACCTGGTCTAAGGGAAAAATCTCAGCATAATAATCTTGCTCTCCTTTCTCTCTCCTTTTGGCCTTCCCTTTAATGTCTTTTTATACCCTCTCCAAAGTAGTTTTTTAGTTAGGAGTTGGTTGGGAACAGTTGGGCCACGGGCACTAACAGGTGATCCAGCAGGTAAACCCGCGATCACCGCCCGAAAAAGAGGAAATTATATTTTTTTTAAGTGTTTTAATAGATACACGCGGGTTGGGTATGACAGACCCGCGTGTACACGCGTTTAACACAGGGCAAAGTCGCGTATAGGGAATAAAACACTGTTTTTTAAATTTTTGGACCAGGTCTGGAAGGAGGGGTTGCCCTAGGCCATAAGTGCAGCATCACAAACCATAAGAGTGAGATTTGGAGCTATAACATATACGCAGAGGTGTAGAAGGTGAAGTGCGTAGCAACGCATGCCAGAGAAAGAAAAACTGCGTATCTGTATTAAGGCATTTATTTGACTAACTTTTCCCTGTTAATAAGGTGTTCTGGGTTTAGTTTACTGTCACTATTGATCTGGTTACTGCAGTTGACTGGGTGATTTACTTGTACTTGATGATCTCTTGATGCTTATGGATCCAGTTTGAAAATTTATGAAAAGTGGTCCTTGAAAGAAAAGAAGTAGGGGGTTGTAGATCCCTTCCAGGAGAGACTGGAAAACGAGAGAGAGTTGTAGCTCTCTGCAGGTTGCAGCCTGCATACTGGTAAAGGACTGCACCAGTACAAAACCATTGTAAAAGGAGTTTCTAATTTGAAAGAAGATAGAGACATATTGCAGCAGGTGGTTTTCAACCACATTGGGTTTCCACCTTATATCTGGTGTTCTTTGGTGTGACTATCTGTTTTTCTTGTTCATGCTCATTATTTTATGGTACTGACATGCAAAAATAATTCAAAGTATAAATAAGGAAGATTTATTAAAAGAACTTGATAATACTGATTCACCCCCCCTCTCAGTATTATTTCCAACAATTTGTATCAGAGAAGGTCCTTCAGAGAAGCTTGATCGCTTGAAGGAAGATCATTCATCATGAGCAACTACGAGAGGGAAGCATCAATCAGGCCACCAATTTTTGATGGGACAAACTTCAATTATTGGAAGGTAAGAGTTACTACCTATCTTCAATCTCTTGGTACAGAAGTTTGGGATATCATAGATACAGGCTACACTTTTCCTTCAGCTACTCCTACAGATTCGGCCGAGAAGAATAAATATGAAACAAATGCTAAAGCAGTCAATACTCTGCCGGGATGCTTATCTCAAACAGAATTCGTGAAGGTTATGCAATATAAATAATATGGGACAAGATTGTCTTGAGCTACGAAGGAGATGAACAGGTAAAGCGTGCTAAACTTCAAACCCTCAGGATTCAGTATGAGAATCTCAGAATGTATAATGATGAAAGTGTGGCTAACTATTTCCTTCGAGTAGACGAAATTGTTAATTGCATGAAAAACTTGGGTGAAGAAATAAAAGAGGCTATTGTGGTTGAAAAAGTTTTAAGATCACTATCCCCCAAGTTTGAATCTAAAGTGTCTGCAATAGAAGAAAAGGAAAATCTACAAACTCTTACTATGTCTCAGCTACATGGAATTCTAACCGCTTATGAAATGAGAAAAGGAGATCCATCAGACAGGAGAGAAGCTGCTTTCAAGGCTTCAGGCAAAGGAGACTACTATGAAGCAAGTCACGCGCCAGAAAAAGAATAAGAATCAAATTTTGTCAGAAATCTTCAACAGGGTACTGGAAGGTTCAGAGGTAAGTTACCTTTCAAATGTTTTGCTTGTGCAAGAGTAGGTAATTATGCTGCGAAACGTCCTCATAAGGATAAGATTGACAAAGGAAAGGAACCTGCTAGATGGAGCAAGAAACAGAATGCAAATAAGAAAAACTACTACACTCATGAAGATAGTGATGGTCTATCAAATAGTGATGAAGATGAACGAGGTAATGACTATAGAATTTTAATGGCATTTGAAGATGATGATTACATGGATGCTATAGATGTGGATAGCTTTTATGAAGAAATTTCTAGACTCAAGACATGTATAGAAGAAAAGAATAGGATCATTGATACCCTACAACTTAAAATTGATGAAAAAGAAAAATATCTTGAAAAGTTAGAAGGTGAAATTGTTGGTCTTAGAAAAGAAATTGAGAAAACAAAGGCTATTAATCTTAAGTTTGTCAAAGGATCTGAAACTCTGGATGAGATCATCAATGTACAGCGTTCTCCTCTAAACAAGACAGGTCTGGGCTATAATGGAGAAACTTCTCAAGCATCCACCTCAAGAAGTTATCTTGATGCAGCAAGAAGGAATGAGCAAAAGCACAATGGAGATCACCAGGTAAAGCAAGGACAAATTGCAGACAAAGACTATCAGGGGCAATCCGTCTTAAGGGTAAACAAAAGATACAACCAGCCACAGGTAAAATCTTCTCGATTTGGTTCAAGAATGGATGACAATAGAAACTACAATCATTTGGCCGGTAGATTTGATAACTGCAGAAGTTTCTTCAATGGACAATGTTTCTCTTGCCATAACTTTGGTCACAAAGCAGCTCAATGTGTTGCATATAAAACAATCATGACTAGAGAAGCTAAAAAACAAAGAAGTATGACCGGGATTACAAAAAGGACCTATAACAACTTTTCGGCTCTTGAAAATGAAGTTGAATGTTCTATTTTCCATAACTTTGGTCATGAAGATTCTGAATGCAGGAGCAGGTTTCAGCAGACAAAGGAACAAGCCTCAAGCACCAAAACATGGAGAATAAAAGAACCACAAACAGAAAGATGTGGGATAGCATTTTATGCAGAGGGACAGGAAAATCTATGGTACATTGGCAGTGGATGTTCGAAGCATATGACAGGTGATAAAGAAAAACTTGAATCATATTCTGCTTTAGAAAAGGGAAAGAAACTTTCTTTTGGAAATGATACTCCTACAGCTATAAAAGGAAAAGGCACTGCTCAGTTAAAAGAAAAGGTCAAAGCTGGAAATGTTTTGTATGTTGATGGATTGAAGCATAATCTTCTGAGTGTCAGCCAGATGTGTGATCAAGGAACTGAGGTGAGATTTAGATCAAATGGATGTCTTGTTCGTGATCTTGATACAGGTAAAACAGTGATCAAAGGTGAAAGAACTCCAAATAATCTATACATATTTGAAGAAGGACAACAACAATGCTATCTAAGCAATGTTGATGAACACTGGTTATGGCACCGGAGGTTGGGGCATATAAGCTTTTCACAAATAAGGAAAGCATGCAAATATCAGGTAGTTCGCGGTCTTCCAGATATGAAAATTCCAGACAACACCATATGTAAATCATGTCAGTTTGGAAAGCAAACCAGAACTAACTTTCCAGAGAAGGAAGGATCAGGTAGCATGCCTCTTGAGCTAGTACATACAGATGTATGTGGTCCATTCAGGAAAAGGACACCTCGAGGAGAAGAATACTTGATATTATTCATTGACGATTTCTCCAGGTTTGTCTGGTTAGGACTCATGAAGCACAAAGATGAAGCATTCGAAAAATTCAAATCCTTTAAAGCCTTGGTTGAAAATGAATCAGGATAC
Organism: Pinus tabuliformis; assembly: GCA_031772625.1. Taxonomy (NCBI): domain Eukaryota; kingdom Viridiplantae; phylum Streptophyta; class Pinopsida; order Pinales; family Pinaceae; genus Pinus; species Pinus tabuliformis. The sequence continues at coordinate 316,094,106 of CM062811.1, forward strand.
AAAATTAAGTGCCTTTGATCCGACAGAGGTGGGGAGTTTACCTCAAATGAATTTTTTGTTTTCTGTGAAGAACATGGGATAAGAAGAGAATTCTCTATAGCTAGAACTCCTCAGCAAAATGGAGTGGTGGAAAGAATGAACAGAACAGTCCAACAAATGGCTCGTGCTATGCTTGATGAGTCTGGAACTCCCACAACTTTCTGGGGTGAAGCTGCATATGCTGCGGTTGTTATTCTCAACAAAACAAATGTCTGGGTGAACAGCACTCAAACCCCTCATGAGCTCTGGTATGGTGAGACTCCTTCGGTAAAGCACTTCAAAATCTTTCGGAGCAAATGCTATATTAAGAATACTGATCAGCAACTTGGCAAACTTGAACCTAGAGCAGATGAAGGCATTCTTCTTGGTTATTCTCCACACAGCAAAGCATACAAGTGCTACAATAAAAGACTTGGAAGAATTGTTGACAGCATTGATGTAGTGGTTGATGAGAAGGGATACATTCCTAGGCAAGTAAATCATGAAGATATCGAAGAAGATGAAGACTACCCTCAAAGACAGAATGATGATGAAGAAGAACCTCAAGAAGAACCAGAGGAGCAGATAAGGATAGAAGAGAAGACTCCATCCAGGTATGTTCAGAAGAATCATCCAGAATCTCAGATTTTGGGGCAGAAAGAAGCAGGTGTACAAACAAGAAGAACAATTGCAGAAGCTTCAAGATATTTGGCATTACTCTCTTCCACTGAACCACAAAATGTGAAAGAGGCATGCAAAGATGAATGTTGGGTCAAAGCAATGGATGAAGAACTTGAGCAGATCGAAAAGAACAACACTTGGGAGTTGGTTCCTAGACCAAAGGATAAGAATGTTATAGGGACAAAATGGGTCTTCAAAAATAAATTGAATGAAAATGGAGAAGTAATTAGAAACAAAGCCAGACTTGTTTGTAAAGGGTATGCGCAGCAAGAATGAATAGATTTTGAAGAAACTTTTGCTCCTGTTGCAAGACTTGAGGCCATCCGAATGTTCCTTGCTCTCTCAAGCTTTCAAAACTTCAAAGTATTTCAAATGGATGTAAAATCAACCTTTCTGAATGGAGACTTGTAAGAAGAAGTATACATTGAGCAGCCATATGGTTTCATTCTTGGAAATGATCCAAATCTTGTATGCAGATTGAAAAAGGCTCTCTATGGTCTCAAACAAGCTCCAAGGGCTTGGTACTATCGTTTGGACAAATGTCTTCATCAACAAGGCTTTTCAAAAGGATCAGCAGATAGCAATGTTTATATAAAAGTTGAAAATGACAAATTGCTAATACTTGTTGTGTATGTAGATGACATTATCTTTGGCAGCAATGAAGAAGCTATGAGTCAAAGCTTTGCCTTGGTGATGCAGAAACAATTCGAAATGTCCTTGTTGGGAGAACTGACATATTTTCTTGGTTTGCAAATCCAACAAAAAGAAGGAGGGATCTTTTTGTCTCAAACCAAGTATCTCAAGCAGATCTTGAAAAAATATGGCATGGAAGATGCAAAACTAGCATGTACACCCATGGTCACAGGATGTAGCCTCAGTGCAAATGATGAATAAGCAGCAGTGCATCAACCAACCTACAGATCTATGATTGGAAGTCTACTTTATTTGACAGGTACCCGACCAGACATCATGCATGCAGTGGGAATAGTTGGAAGATTTCAGGCAAATCCAAAGGAAACTCATCTTCAGGCAGTGAAGAGAATCTTCAAATATCTTCAGGGAACTCAAAACTATGGCTTATGGTATCCTAGAGATATAGATCTCACACTTCATGCTTATACAGATGCAGATTGGGCCGGAAGCGTGGATGACAGGAAGAGCACAAGTGGTGGTGGATTCTTTATGGGTTCCGTATTAGTATCTTGGTTCAGCAAGAAACAGAGTTCGATTGCCTTGTCTACAGCTAAAGCGGAATATGTTGCTGCTGCATCTTGCTGCACTCAACTCCTTTGGATGATGCAGACCTTGCAGGATTTTCAAATCACTTTTAAACCACCCATCTCCATCTTATGTGATAATACAAGTGCAATCAGCATTTCAAAGAACCCAGTCATGCATTCAAAGACCAAACACATACCGATCAAGTATCATTTTCTCCGGGAACAAGTACTTGAACAAAAGGTCAAGTTGGAGTATGTTCCTTCTAAGGAACAAGTTGCTGATATACTCACCAAACCATTGCCCAGGGAGACCTTTGAATACCTCAGGCAAAAGCTGGGGGTTGTTGATGCATCATCATGTTGTTGAATCTCTTCTGATTGTTGGTTGTACGCAAGGCTCATCTGGGGCATATGCGTACATGTGCTGGGTTACGGATTGGTCGAAGATCGAATGGCACAGGTTCAGGGGGAGCATATAATGCATTGTTGGCATTATGGAGGACGTACAGAAGGAGATCATGGATGCTGGTCTGAATATTGCTGCAATATGTCTCTATCTCTTTCATGGTCATTTATGGTGTTTGGTGGATTATGGTTCTTCTTTGCAGATCTGGTTTATAGTCAGGGGGAGCATGTTCTTAGGGGGAGCATAACCCTTTGCCCTTGATGTTAAAGGGGGAGAATGATGATGAGGATCTTGAGGTTGCCATCAAGTCCAAAGGGGGAGATTGTTAGCATTATGATTCTGGTATGGCTCTATGTTACAGATGTTGTACTTGATGGCAACACCCTCAAGTGGCAATGCTCTGATCAGGCTCTCAAAATGTTGGAAATTAAGAGGTACGCAGGTGAATGGTTCAAAAGGTACGTACCCGCAGGTACGCCGGCCACGAAGTGCGTTCATACCCGTAGGTGACCCGTTCATGAGGTGCGTACCCTCAGTTCACTCACTTCAAGGCAGAGAAGCGCGCTCACGTGGGGTTTCTTATGTTTGGCTCGTGGTATTTAGCCTGCCATTCTTGATTCTATGGTTTTGGCCCACGGTATAGGATCTATTTTTGCCTCGGTTTGGATCCCTTGTATTGGTTATTGATGGTTTTGTCCCATGGTGTGAATAAGGGCTTGACTATAAATAGGGAAGGAGAACTCTTGGCTAATGCACCTTTTGCAAATTTAATATCTTAAGATCTGAAATATTGGGTTATCAGTTTAAAAGCTTGATCTATATAAAAGTGAAGTTGAAAGTGAATCTATGAAGTGTGATCTCTCGGGCGCATGATCAGATCTGGGCATCTGACTATCTGTGGCACACTGGGGGACTGCTGTAGGGTCGTTAATATGCCATGATTATTGTCACTTGTGAACGTTTATTCCACCCATTTCCACCATTCTTCATCATGACATTTATTATAATTTATCATTTAAATCCATTTTATAAATAATTTATGCTCTCATGGATGAATATTATTTATTCTCTTTTATTTTTAATAAATTGATTATTATGCATTAATTTATCAATGATAGTTCTAATAAGTTGGTTGTAACATCATTCGCCATTTTTAGCCTCCAAAGTAACTTCCAGATTGAAGATTTGATTTTTAAATCAGCCAACTCAGAAATTCGCTGGTTTAAGGAGTGACAGTTTTGCGGTTAATATTCTGAGAAAATGAAGACGAATTTGGAAAATCCGGAACATGGGTTTTGTCCAGAACGGGCCCAATTATCTTCAAATAGAACAGTTTGCCCAAATTCGGCTTGTACAGGGAGAAACGCAGGGTTCTTTGAACACGATTTTCTGGGATTTGCTGTTGCGGCCGCCCTCCAAATCTTAACTGCAAAGCCAAAATTCGCCTTGATCTGGTTGATCAATTGGTTAGGATCCATCCAATTCTGTAAAACAAATCATTTTGTAATTATCCATGCTCTGATATTTCTCTATTTAAATGAAACCCAAGATCAGAGACGAAAGAGGAGGACTGTTTTTGTAATTCTAAGTTTCAGAACTCAGACGATCGAATCTCTTTGGGAATTAGTGTTGCTGTATTATCATTGATGCGTTAATATAAAAGGCTTGGCATTTACTTTCTCCCTGCATCTGAAATAATTTACGGCGGTGCCATTGGAAGCTACAGGCCCGGCTCCAACGGACACTTGCCGCTGTTGTATTATATGGTAAATTGCGTGTGGTTTGTTCATTTCTGTTATTAAGTAATCTGATACATTCTTTATATGTGATATACTATGCCTCATTATAATTGATATCTGAAGGAGTTCTTTCTCTCATGTCTCTGCATTGTATAAGTGGATCTATTCGAATTGCATTTCTCAGCTATTTCCGTAGCGGAACGTTGGTATGAATGTTACTGTTATCCGATCCATGTGAAATAGTATTTGTGAGGCTTGAGGACAATGTTCCTTCGTTCAGAAATATAGTTATATCATTCAATACTTTCAGATTGCTATATTAATGTAAATCATGTACATACGGGTGATAGTTGTTATTTTGTAATTCATTAAGGATTGCTGTTCCATAATTCATTTGTGAATATCGCCTCATAAAGTAAATTGCTTTTGAAGATTGTTATTTCATTGCAAAATGTGAGTTTGGTTCAAGTTTACTTTTGACTCGCGAGATTTAGTTCTTTTAATTGCTGTTTCATTTATGGCTGTTCTATTTCCTTTTGTTATTTCATTTTTACTTGCTGCCATTCCGTTTCCTTGCATTTATTGCTTTGGTGTGAGAGGAGGATCAAGGCTGTCGTGAAACACAGCAGACGCTATTATGCTCCCAGATCCATGATCCATACTCTATTTCTTTTTCATCAATTTCTAGAGGACTGAGTTATTATCCTCGATTGATGGTTGTTTGAATGAATGATTTAGTTTAAGACATTTTAGTTTCTTGCTGTTTCAATTAGATTTCGTTTCAAGCATTCATTTACTTTTGGGTTTTAAGCACTATACTGCGAAACATTACTCTTAAGTAAGTAGCCGCCTCAGACAGAGTACACTCTTGAAATAAAAAGTCGTCCCTGGGTTGATAATTAATGTGAGGTAATTAGGAGTTCACAAGACACCTTTTTATCGCTCCACATTTTGGCGCCGTTGCCGGGGAGAGTGTAGTCATTTCTAAAGAGTAGTGTGAATCTGATAGGGAAGAGTTGGATCTTAAAAACGGAAGGTAAGAACCTGCGTACGGAGCATGTAAAAACCCTGCTCCACTGTCCGCTTTCCTAACAGATTCGTTGTTGCTTTGTTGGGTAGAAATAGATGTTTGAATTTTTGTGTGAATGATTAGGAAAAAGATAGAAATTTTTTTAAAAATGAATCACATGATCTCACACAAGTGGTGATGTAAGCACCACCCATTTCACTAACCGATTGACAGGAACATTTGAAGAAGGAGCCTCGAAGAAACACATGAAGAACATCTTAAACTATGGTAAGAAATGGCTCACGTTTCTACTTTTGAATTTCCTATCAAAGATCTAGGAGGAGTGATACAAATGCACATAATTCCCCCATCTTTACCAAATTTTCATGGTTTAGCAAATGAAGATCCACATACATTTTTGTTTGAGTTTGAAATACTTTGTAGAGGATATGATTATTGTACTAATGATCAAAGATTGAAAGTGTTTCCTCTTACTCTAAAAGGAGCAGCTCTCCGATGGTTCATGAGCCTAGGTGGGAATTGCATCCAATCATGGGAGGACATGAAGAACATATTCTTGAAAAAGTACCAAGACTATTGCAAAGCCAATGAAGATATTTTCGATATGATAGAAGGGGAAGATGAAAGTTTGGAGGATTATGTAGATCGATTTCATTATAACCTTCAAAAATCAAAATATAAGCATTTGGAAAAAGAGATCTTAAAAACACGCCTTCTTAAAGGAATCAAAGATGAATTTTTAGAACTTTTAAATCTGATAGGAAAAGGTGATGTTTTTCAGTTATCATATGATGATGTTTGTGAGTTGTGCATAAGGTATTCAAGAGGAATCTCCAAGGCTGGTAAGAATCCTAGAGATGTTTTTTCTTTGTTTTCCAAATCTGCTACAAGAACAGGAGACATAAGAGCTGAAATCAATGTGTTGTTTGAACATTTTAAAGTTGATTTTATTAGCTCTCTAAATGAAAAATTGGATGTTTTGCAGGTTCATAAAAATGAAGAATGTGATGAAATGTTTTGTTCTCATGACCGAAAGGAGCATCTTATAGATATTCACTCTTCCTTACCTAGGATGGAAGTAGCATATCAAAGAGGTAAGAAAGCTGCAACAAGGCCTATAGGTATGGTTCAAAACACTTTTTCTCCATCGTCATACTTGCATAATCCATTATGGAATGCTAATGTGTTAGGGCAGCCATGTCAATATAACCACCTATCTTGTTTACAAGTTGGGCATGGTTCATCTTATGATGGCATGACTACTCTCCCTCATCTTGTAGCACAAGCACATTCTCCATATTCTCCACCAGCTCTTTCACAACACCTTGCTTGCCCATTCACACAACCCAATCAGCCACATCATCAAAATGCTCCTGCTCAACTAATTTCACACCCTCACCATAATAAACCAGTACAACATGCTTACAATGTTGAGCTGGAAAATTTACCCACCCTTCCCACCCATTCTATCTCACATGTGTCATTAGATAAAACCTACAATGAGATTCAGAATGTTTCAAATGCAAAAATTGTAGAAGTTATGGAAGAAAATGAGGTTTCTTTTACTATGCATCAACAAGCTATTTTAAAAGCTCAAGAACTTCATGATATGATGGCTATGCGAAATCAAGAAAATAAAGGATACATTGAAGATTGGTTTCACTCCATCATTTGTTTGCAACATCACTCTATGCTTCAACAATTTTTGATATCATTTTTTCAAGGGAAGCCACCTTCTCATACCCTAATATCCATTAACATGCATTTTTCAAATTTGGGTATGTGCATACGTGAAGCCTTACTTCGAAAATGGCTTCACTGGAAGTACTCATATACGTAGTTATATTCATTTTTCAAATCAAAATAGGTTAGGGTAGAAAATAAAATAAATAAGGGAATAAATAAATGCATTTTTGTTTTTCCATGTAAAACTAGGGTTTTTTTTGCAACATGCTATGCAAATCAACATCGGTGATAATTTTTTTTATAATTTGTGTATGTAGATGAATCATAATGGAAATAATAAGTTCTACAAACATTCATTTTCATTTTTATCACCAATTTAAAAAAATGCTTGAATTTCATTTTTTTTGGCTTGCGGGCTTGATGAACTTTCTGGAAAAACAGTCGGGACAGTCATGTTTTGAGGGACCAAAAGTGAATATTTTTAAAACCTGTTTCTACCCTAGGTAGCCCTTGATATCTACTTTCTAACCCAATTTGAATCACTCAATTTGGATTTGAAACGAAAAAGTTAGAACCAAAACATTGACCGGTTATCTAGCGGGCAGCTCAGGAACAGAGTTGGGACAGTCAGTTTTTGGAGGCCTAAATGGCCATATTTTTAAAACCTGTTTCTACCCTAAGTATCCCTTGATGTCTACTTTCCAATCCAATTTGAATCACTCAATTTGGATTTGAAAAGAAAAAGTTAGAGCCAAAACATTGACCGGATGTCTAGCGGGCAGCTCAGGAACAGAGTTGGGACAGTCAGTTTTTGGAGGACTAAATGAATGAATTTTTAAAACCTGTTTCTATGGAAGATTCCCCTATGAATCTAGTTTACAATGCAATTGGAATCACTCATTTTCGATATCGTATGGGGAAGTTATGATCAAAATACTGACTGTCTATCGTAAATCAGCACTCTTAAAACTCTGTTTTTCCGGCTGTTCCTTACACATTTTGACCTATCAATTCTTCTTGTCTTCAAAACCTGTTTCTATTGGAGATCAATAAATGAATCTATTTTCATTTCCAATTTGAATCATTCGAATCCGACATCAAACGAAAACGTTACGCTTGAAATATCAACTGTTGGTTTAAGCCGGGTAATCGAAAATGACTATGTTATGCAGGTTGTTCTAACTAAAATTGACATATCATATCATTGAATTTTTAAAACCTATTTCTATCGGAGATAAACCTTTGAATTAGCTCTCATTTGGCTTTGAAATCACTCAATTTCGACGAAAAACAAAGAAGTTGTGATTAAAACACTGCAGGTTAGTATGATTGGCCACTGCTCTCCCGCAGGTAACAAATAAATTTTACTTTGTTATTTTCTCTATGGATTTGTTATATAGAATAACTACTTGCTATTTTTTGCATAATTCTTGGATTAGGGGAGCCCGATCACCTCTCTTTATCCATGATTTAATGTTTTATTGCAGGTAGATACTCGTTTTTTGCAGGTCCTGGGAAAATAAAGAAGGTCAACTTATGGACGAGTGATTTTTCAAAGAAATTTTTATAAAACAAAGGAATTGTATCCAAATCATTACCCAACGGATTCATAATAGAACAAATGAAGAATTGATTTCAATTTCAAGATTCATGTCTTGTCACTGCTGCCAAAACATTTTTCAAATAGATCATTTTTTTGACATAACATCATCGCTGTTGCAACTCAATTTATTTATTTACATAACTGTTTTTTTGTTGTTTCTTTTCTAATTTCTCTTATATTTTGTGTTTCAGGTGTTGCTTCATTCAAAGTGCAACTCATCCTCAGCATCACTGCAGTGAACAACTAATTCATTCTTTGCGTGTTTGCATTTTATGGTTGTGTATTTTGCTGTTTCTTTTCTGAAGGGACAGCATTTGTGTGCATTTTTGTCATTCCTGCTGTTCCTTTTTCAAAGGAACATCATTTTCGTTTTTTATTTTCTAAAAGAATAACACTTTTTTTATCAGCTATTCATTTTGTTGTTTCTTTTTCACAGTTCATTTTGCTGTTCCTTTTCGAAATGGAACAGCTGTTGTTCCTTTCCGAAATGGAACAACACTTTTTGCACTTTCACATTTTGCTGTTCCTTTTCGAAATGGAACAGCACTTTTTGCACTTTTACATTTTGCTGTTCCTTTTCGAAATGGAACAGCACTTCTGCACTTTCACGTTGGGTGTGTTTTTGCTGTTCCTTTTTCAAAAGGAACAGCATTTGGTGTGTTTTTGCTGTTCAAAAGGAACAGCAGTTTGAGTTTTTGCTGTTCCTTTTTCAAAAGGAACAGCAGTGCGTGTTTTTTGCTGTTCCTTTTTCAAAAGGAACAGCAGTGCGTGTTTTTGTTGTTCCTTTTTCAAAAGGAACAACATTTGGTGTGTTTTTGCTGTTCCTTTTTCAAAAGGAACAGCAGTTTGAGTTTTTTTTGGTGTTCCTTTTTCAAAAGGAACAGCAATTTGAGTTTTTTGCTGTTCCTTTTTCAAAAGGAACAGCAGTTTGAGTTTTTTGTTGTTCATTTTTCAAAAGGAATAGCAGTTTGAGTTTTTGCTGTTCCTTTTTCAAAAGGAACAGCGGTTTGAGTTTTTTTCTGTTACTTTTTCAAAAGGAACAGCAGTTTGAGTTTTTGCTGTTCCTTTTTCAAAAGGAACAGCAGTTTGAGTTTTTTGCTGTTCCTTTTTAAAAAGGAACAGCAGTTTGAGTTTTTGCTTGCATGGATTCTTTTATTTCAAAAGGAACGACATTTGCATTTTCACGTTTTCTGTGTGTATTTTTGTTTTTTGGTGTGCATTTTCTTTGATGTTCCCTACACGGAACACCACTTTTTGAGTGTTTTTGCTGTTCATTCAAAAGAGCAACACTTTGAGAATATTTTTGAGGGCAACCCTTTCCTTTCTCTTGTGAGATTATTCATAGTCAGCTCAACCACATTCTCCTGATTCTCTTTCATGGCATGAAGTACACTACTTTTATTAGGACGAGAATTATGGATTCTATTGAAGCGAGTTAATATCATTTACGTTATGCTCTTTAACAGGACAACTCCTTGATGTTAGATTCTTTTCAAAAAGGGACACAATTATTTATATATTACTTTACTGCATTGTTTTTGCTGTACATGATATTGATTGATCATCTTAATACCATGCTGGTTCCACCCTTCCTGGTTATAATCTTCTCTGTCTGTAATAAATGAGATTATGGGTATATTTTTTTTTATATATTGACATGTTCAACTTCTTCCGCCATCCCTGCTCTTAAGGAGTATTGAGCCTCCCTCTTTTTATCATAAAAATGTGTAATAACAACAAAATTTTGTTCGCAGATGGAAGATAGGGGGTCTCATTACGAGCCAGCCTACCATGTTCATAAGGCTGTAACAAAGTGACATTCCCATTATGGCCACCACACCAGGGTTATGATCCATTGGATAGCCAAATTATCCTTGGAACAGGAGGTCTCATCACGAGCCGGCCTGATCACTTTTGCTACCTCCTAGTGAATGGCAGTGTGGTTGTCTGGTTACCACGCCAGCACACTGATCTCTTCTGTAGAACAGCACTGTAACTCTCCATTTATAAAATGAGGATCCTGGCTCATATGGGTTAAAAAGCAACCCTGCCGAGGCTATGGACGCCTGCTGGCAGCAGCGGCTCTGCTTATGGTATTGAAGTTATATCTTTTCGTCAATTATTATTATAATACCCTTTTCTTATTTTCTTTTTATCAGAGAAGTTATTTCCTTAACTTTTTCCCTGTTTGAACCTTTATGCATGAGAAATTGTTTTATGATCAATCACATCATTTTCAGCTAGAATACCGTCAGCAAAGCATCTTTTTAGCATATTGTTGTCCTTTTTCGTTTTGTATAAACTATCATCAATCCAAAGCGTCCTATCTCTTATTCATAACTATCTTTACACACTTTGCTCTCAACATAACCATAATTTTCACCGTCCTATCCTTCATAAGTGTACTCTGCCTCCCTTACTGATATATTGTTCATTCCATTTCCTTGCCGTCCGCACCACCCCTCTCATATGCTTTATGGTTATGGAACCCATTTTCCAATTGGAGGGGGGAATGTATGCATTATGGGATTGCATGCGATATGATTACTACACTTTGCCATACCTTGTTGATTTGACAACATAGTAGTATTGCATGTATACATAAGTTTTTCTAAATTGCAATTTTGCATGCATTTTCTCTGTTGCTATTCAAAGCTAACACTATGGATTCAAGAACATTGTATGCAAAATAGTGCTTTGTTTACAGGAGAACAACAGGTATGGGCATAATTCTATTCGTAGCATGACCACACTATTGCACTTCACAGTAGAGGCTCGCGAACGTGAACAATTCTTCAGACATGATGTGCTTCCCTGGATTCTACCTTTTCGCATCGCTTTCAGCACCAACTCTGCCTACATCAGCTTCAACAACTGCCAGTATTTATATGTCATTCCACATTTTTGGAGGTAAAACTTGAGGTAAAATTGCATAGTTTTCTAATTTATTATAAATTTAGGAGAATCTAATGCAAATCCATTTTGAGCATTATTTGTCATCCTTCATTCCACATCTTTACCACTTCCCCTTTTTCAGTAGCATGTCATTTTCGAGTGTGGGGGAGTGTTCCTTTCATTCATTTCTTTCTTATACCCACGTCATTCATATTCTTTATCATCCATTGCTATTCTTATTCACTCTCAACACCTCCCTTATTTCATGTTGTTTTGCACCAAGCATAGAATTCAACAGTTGGTAGCAACCACCTCTATTTGTTTTCTCGCATCGCATGAGGACATGCTAATTTTTCAGAGAGGGGGAGGAATCGCTACGCATGATGGATGTTTCCTATTTTCTTTCTCATTTAAGGCATGCAATTTCAGTCATACAATTTCAGTGTAGAAATTGATTTCCATAATATTTTTAAAATTATGAACTCAATTCTTGTAATCTCTAGGAAACACAAACATACTATTAAAATATACAAATCTAGATCATTTCAAGTTAAATTGGTTCATACAATTTCGGAAATCATGTACTCTCACCTACAGCCATTTTATTTATATCTCATGATCCATGCATCAAAACGATCTGATTTTTGGATCATAAAGGCATTTATATATTATAAATTTACTTGCCAAATTTCAACAAAAGCTGGTTTGTAGTTTTTGAGAAAATGGTTTATGAAGTTTGCTGTTACATATATCATATTTTGTTGCAACTTCATATATACATATAATTGAATGTCAATGTAAAAATTGTTATGCCTTCATCGAGATTGCTAAAATTGAATATTCATTAATTAAGGAAGCATTCAGTTATTCTCAAATTTTTATTGCTTGGTTAACACATGGTTTTTGTCTTTGGGTTGCATGAGGACATGCAATACATTCAGTTTTCGTTGCATGAGGACATGCAACATATTGAGTGTGGGGGTGTGTAGGGTCGTTAATATGCCATGATTATTGTCACTTGTGAACGTTTATTCCACCCATTTCCACCATTCTTCATCATGACATTTATTATAATTTATCATTTAAATCCATTTTATAAATAATTTATGCTCTCATGGATGAATATTATTTATTCTCTTTTATTTTTAATAAATTGATTATTATGCATTAATTTATCAATGATAGTTCTAATAAGTTGGTTGTAACATCATTCGCCATTTTTAGCCTCCAAAGTAACTTCCAGATTGAAGATTTGATTTTTAAATCAGCCAACTCAGAAATTCGCTGGTTTAAGGAGTGACAGTTTTGCGGTTAAGATTCTGAGCAAATGAAGACGAATTTGGAAAATCCGGAACATGGGTTTTGTCCAGAACGGGCCCAATTATCTTCAAGAAGAACAGTTTGCCCAAATTCGGCTTGTACAGGGAGAAACGCAGGGTTCTTTGAACACGATTTTCTGGGATTTGCTGTTGCGGCCGCCCTCCAAATCTTAACTGCAAAGCCAAAATTCGCCTTGATCTGGTTGATCAATTGGTTAGGATCCATCCAATTCTGTAAAACAAATCATTTTGTAATTATCCATGCTCTGATATTTCTCTATTTAAATGAAACCCAAGATCAGAGACGAAAGAGGAGGACTGTTTTTGTAATTCTAAGTTTCAGAACTCAGACGATCGAATCTCTTTGGGAATTAGTGTTGCTGTATTATCATTGATGCGTTAATATAAAAGGCTTGGCATTTACTTTCTCCCTGCATCTGAAATAATTTACGGCGGTGCCATTGGAAGCTACGGCCCCGGCTCCAACGGACACTTGCCGCTGTTGTATTATATGGTAAATTGCATGTGGTTTGTTCATTTCTGTTATTAAGTAATCTGATACATTCTTTATATGTGATATACTATGCCTCATTATAATTGATATCTGAAGGAGTTCTTTCTCTCATGTCTCTGCATTGTATAAGTGGATCTATTCGAATTGCATTTCTCAGCTATTTCCGTAGCGGAACGTTGGTATGAATGTTACTGTTATCCGATCCATGTGAAATAGTATTTGTGAGGCTTGATGACAATGTTCCTTCGTTCAGAAATATAGTTATATCATTCAATACTTTCAGATTGCTATATTAATGTAAATCATGTACATACGGGTGATAGTTGTTATTTTGTAATTCATTAAGGATTGCTGTTCCATAATTCATTTGTGAATATCGCCTCATAAAGTAAATTGCTTTTGAAGATTGTTATTTCATTGCAAAATGTGAGTTTGGTTCAAGTTTACTTTTGACTCGCGAGATTTAGTTCTTTTAATTGTTGTTTCATTTACGGCTGTTCTATTTCCTTTTGTTATTTCATTTTTACTTGCTGCCATTCCGTTTCCTTGCATTTATTGCTTTGGTGTGAGAGGAGGATCAAGGCTATCGTGAGACACAGCAGATGCTATTATGCTCCCAGATCCATGATCCATACTCTATTTCTTTTTCATCAATTTCTAGAGGACTGAGTTATTATCCTCGATTGATGGTTGTTTGAATGAATGATTTAGTTTAAGACATTTTAGTTTCTTGCTGTTTCAATTAGATTTCGTTTCAAGCATTCATTTACTTTTGGGTTTTAAGCACTATACTGCGAAACATTACTCTTAAGTAAGTAGCCGCCTCAGATAGAGTACACTCTTGAAATAAAAAGTTGTCCCTGGGTTGATAATTAATGTGAGGTAATTAGGAGTTCACAAGACACCTTTTTATCGCTCCACAACTGCCAATTCGGCCCTAATCAGAGGTACGCAGGTGATTAACAGTGCAAGTGCATGGGTAGGCACAACAGAAGAAGGCGCAGTGCGTGGGTACGTAGAGCAGAAGAAGGCGCAGTGCGTGGGTACGCAGTGCGACAGAGGTTCAGGTGTGGAGGCACAGTGAAAGTACGCGGCGCTACAGAAGCCGCAGGTGCGTAGATACGTGACGCGATAGCATCTGAGAGTGCGTGGCCACAGTAGCAGTACGCGGCGCGATAGAAGCAGTGGGTGCGTGGGCACAGTGAAGGTACGCGGCGCGTTTAAAGGAACAGTGCGTGGATACGCAGAGCAGTTCAAGGATCTCTGTGGGTATACGCAGAGGTGAAGAAGGTGAAGTTCGTAGCAACACATGCCAGAGAAAGAAAAATTGCGTATCTGTATTAAGACATTTATTTGACTAACTTTTCCCTGTTAATAAGGTGTTCTGGGTTTAGTTTACTATCACTATTGATCTGGTTACTGCAGTTGACTGGGTGATTTACTTGTACTTGATGATCTCTTGATGCTTATGGATCCAGTTTGAAAATTTATGAAAAGTGGTCCTTGAAAGAAAAGAAGTATGGGGTTGTAGCTCCCTTCCAGGAGAGACTGGAAAACGAGAGAGAGTTGTAGCTCTCTGCAGGTTGCAGCCTGCGTGCTGGTAAAGGCTTGCACCAGTACAAAACCATTGTAAAAGGAGTTTCTAATTTGAAAGAAGATAGAGACATATTGCAGCAGGTGGTTTTCACCCACATTGGGTTTCCACCTTATATCTGGTGTTCTTTGGTGTGACTATCTGTTTTTCTTGTTCATGCTCATTATTTTATGGTACTGACATGCAAAAATAATTCAAAGTATAAATAAGGAAAATTTATTAAAAGAACTTGATAATACTGATTCACCCTCCCTCTCAGTATTATTTCCAACAATTGGTATCAGAGCAGGTCCTTCAGAGAAGCTTGATCGCTTGAAGGAAGATCATTCATCATGAGCAACTACGAGAGGGAAGCATCAATCAGGCCACCAATTTTTGATGGGACAAAATTCAATTATTGGAAGGTAAGAGTTACGACCTATCTTCAATCTCTTGGTACAAAAGTTTGGGATATCATAGATACAGGCTACACTTTTCCTTCAGCTACTCCTACAGATTCGGCAGAGAAGAAGAAATATGAAACAAATGCTAAAGCAGTCAATACTCTGCTAGGATGCTTATCTCAAACAGAATTCGTGAAGGTTATGCAATATAAATCCGCAAAGGAAATATGGGACAAGATTGTCTTGAGCTACAAAGGAGATGAACAGGTAAAGCGTGCTAAACTTCAAACCCTCAGGATTCAGTATGAGAATCTCAGAATGTATAATGATGAAAGTGTGGCTAACTATTTCCTTCGGGTAGACGGAATTGTTAATTGCATGAAAAACTTGGGTGAAGAAATAAAAGAGGCTATTGTGGTTGAAAAAGTTTTAAGATCACTGTCCCCCAAGTTTGAATCTAAAGTGTCTGCAATAGAAGAAAAGGAAAATCTACGAACTCTTACTATGTCTCAGCTACATGGAATTCTAACCGCTTATGAAATGGGAAAAGGAGGTCCATCAGACAGGAGAGAAGCTGCTTTCAAGGCTTCAGGCAAAGGAGACTACTATGAAGCAAGTCACGCGCCAGAAGAAGAAGAAGAATCAAATTTTGTCAGAAATCTTCAACGGGGTACTAGAAGGTTCAGAGGTAAGTTACCTTTCAAATGTTTTGCTTGTGCAAGAGTAGGTCATTATGCTGCGAAATGTCCTCATAAGGATAAGATTGACAAAGGAAAGGAACCTGCTAGATGGAGCAAGAAACAGAATGCAAATAAGAAAAGCTACTACACTCATGAAGATAGTGATGGTCTATCAAATAGTGATGAAGATGAACGAGGTAATAACTATAAACTTTTAATGGCATTTGAAGATGATGATTACATGGATGCTATAGATGTGGATAGCTTTTATGAAGAAATTTCTAGACTCAAGACATGTATAGAAGAAAAGAATAGGATCATTGATACCCTACAACTTCAAATTGATGAAAAAGAAAAATATCTTGAAAAGATAGAAGGTGAAATTGTTGGTCTTAGAAAAGAAATTGAGAAAACAAAGGCTATTAATCTTAAGTTTGTCAAAGGATCTGAAACTCTGGATGAGATCATCAATGTACAACGTTCTCCTCTAAACAAGACAGGTCTGGGCTATAATGGAGAAACTTCTCAAGCATCCACCTCAAGAAGTTATCTTGATGCAGCAAGAAGGAATGAGCAAAAGCACAATGGAGATCACCAGGTAAAGCAGGGACGAATTGTAGACAAAGACTATCAGGGGCAATCCATCTTAAGGGTAAACAAAAGCTACAACCAGCAACAGGTAAAATCTTCTCGATTTGGTTCAAGAATGGATGACAATAGAAAGTACAATCATTTGGCCGATAGATTTGATAACCGCAGAAGTTTCTTCAATGGAAAATGTTTCTCTTGCCATAACTTTGGTCACAAAGTAGCTCAATGTGTTGCATATAAAACAATCATGACTAGAGAAGCTCAAAAACAAAGAAGTATGACCGGGATTACAAAAAAGACCTATAACAACTTTTCGGCTCTTGAAAATGAAGTTGAATGTTCTATTTGCAATAACTTTGGTCATGAAGATTCTGAATGCAGGAGCAGGTTTCAGCAGACAAAGTAACAAGCCTCAAGCACCAAAACATGGAGAATAAAAGAACCGCAAACAGAAAGATGTGGGATAGCATTTTATGCAGAGGGACAGGAAAATCTATGGTACATTGACAGTGGATGTTTGAAGCATATGACAGGTGATAAAGAAAAACTTGAACCATATTCTGCTTTAGAAAAGGGAAAGAAAGTTTCTTTTGGAAATGATACTCCTGCAGCTATAAAAGGAAAAGGCACTGCTGGAAATGTTTTGTATGTTGATGGATTGAAGCATAATCTTCTGAGTGTCAGACAGATGTGTGATCAAGGAACCGAGGTGATATTTAGATCAAATGGATGTCTTGTTCGTGATCTTGATACAGGTAAAACAGTGATCAAAGGTGAAAGAACTCCAAATAATCTATACATATTTGAAGAAGGACAACAACAATGCTATCTAAGCAAGGATGATGAACACTAGTTATTGCACCGGAGGTTGGGGCATCTAAGCTTTTCACAAATAAGGAAAGCATGCAAATATCAGGCAGTTCGCGGTCTTCCAGATATGAAAATTACAGACAACACCATATGTAAATCATGTCAGTTTGGAAAGCAAACCAGAACTAACTTTCTGGAGAAGGAAGGATCAGCTAGCATGCCTCTTGAGCTAGTACATACAGATGTATGTGGTCCATTCAGGAAAAGGACACCTCGAGGAGAAGAATACTTGATATTATTCATTGACGATTTCTCCAGGTTTGTCTGGTTAGGACTTATGAAGCATAAAGATGAAGCATTTGAAAAATTCAAATCCTTTAAAGCCTTGGTTGAAAATGAATCAGGATACAAAATTAAGTTCCTCCGATCCGACAGAGGTGGGGAGTTTACCTCAAATGAATTTTTCGATTTCTGTGAAGAACATGGGATAATAAGAGAATTCTCTACAGCTAGAACTCCTCAGCAAAATGGAGTGGTGGAAAGAATGAACAGAACAGTCCAACAAATGGCTCGTGCTATGCTTGATGAGTCTGGAACTCCCGCAACTTTCTGGGGTGAAGCTACATATGCTGCGGTTGTTATTCTCAACAAAACAAATGTCCGGGTGAACAACGCTCAAACCCCTCATGAGCTCTGGTATGGTGAGGCTCCTTCGGTAAAGCACTTCAAAATCTTTGGGAGCAAATGCTATATTAAGAATACTGATGAGAAACTTGGCAAACTTGAACCTAGAGCAGATGAAGGCATTCTTCTTGGTTATTCTCCACACAGCAAAGCATACAAGTGCTACAATAAAAGACTTGGAAGAATTGTTGACAGCATTGATGTAGTGGTTGATGAGAAGGGATACATTCCTAGGCAAGTAAATCATGAAGATATCGAAGAAGATGAAGACTACCCTCAAAGACAGAATGATGATGAAGAAGAACCTCAAGAAGAACCAGAGGAGCAGATAAGGATAGAAGAGAAGACTCCATCCAGGTATGTTCAGACGAATCATCCAGAATCTCAGATTTTGGGGCAGAAAGAAGCAGGTGTACAAACAAGAAGAACAATTGCAGAAGCTTCAAGCTATTTGGCATTACTCTCTTCCACTGAACCAAAAAATGTGAAAGAGGCATGCAAAGATGAATGTTGGGTCAAAGCAATGGATGAAGAACTTGAGCAGATCGAAAAGAACAACACTTGGGAGTTGGTTCCTAGACCAAAGGATAAGAATGTTATAGGGACAAAATGGGTCTTCAAAAATAAATTGAATGAAAATGGAGAAGTAATTAGAAACAAAGCCAGACTTGTTTGTAAAGGGTATGTGTTGTGGGGAAAAATGCCTATGCAGGACGATCCTATCCACCTAAGGTGTGACAGTGCCTTAGCAACAAACAAGGACAGCTATTCTGGTTTCTTCCTTTATGAAATGTGAAAGAAGAGAGATAAATAGACTTACCGGTGTCTTCCGTTTGTCCCTCGATCCGGTCTCTCTTCTCTTTGGGAGTTCACAGCTACTTGCCTTCTCACTCGCCCAACTTCAACAGGTTCATGCAAGATCACAAGAGAATAACTACTTGCCTTCTTGCTTGTCCAGCTTCAACGTGT
The DNA here is from genome assembly GCA_031772625.1 of Pinus tabuliformis. Lineage (NCBI taxonomy): Eukaryota > Viridiplantae > Streptophyta > Pinopsida > Pinales > Pinaceae > Pinus > Pinus tabuliformis. The sequence continues at coordinate 316,112,928 of CM062811.1, forward strand.
TCCTGCAAGATCACAAGAGAACATCTACTTGCGACAAGAGAAGAACACTACACAAAGACAGATATTCACATTCATAACTAGTTTAGTATTAGAAATAAACTAAATACACTAATGCATTCATACATCAAAAAATACATCAGCATATAGGAGAAACCAAGATAGCTTTATTGATGAATAACAAGGTTCAGGAAGAGATACAACCCAAAGGGCTCCAATCCAGCATCTCCTTCCCAGCAAATGGAATTCCTATCTTCACCCCCTTCAAAGCATTAAGCACCCAATGATTCCAATCTCAAACTAACAGCAATTATTTGCAATAACAAAATTCCAGCCCCCAAGATCTCATGGAGGAGAGATCCATATATAGATGTTTGGAGAGAGGATGAGTCAGCTTGAGATCTGACTAGTGTCCTCTCCCTCTGTCAGTTCTTGATTCCACTTGGAGGTTCTTGCTTCCACTTGGAGATTTGGAACCTCTTACTCATCACCAGTCGAATTCCCTGAGGCAAGTGTCATTTTGGAAGCTTCCTGGGTTTTGACACCTTGAGAAATGAACTTGCCACATGTCCACTCTCATTCAGCGCAGGTAGCCAGTGTTCCCTTTGACATTCAACGCAGGTAGCCAGTGTTGGCTTTGACATTCAGCGCAAACAGCTAGTGGAGCCACTGAAATGATCCTGAATTGACTTGTTTTTGAGCAGTTTCTGGTGGAGAACTTCTGTGAATTGCTGTGGTTTGTTAGCCTTGTTCCTCTAGGGGTAGGAACAACATGTTTAGGGACTTTGGATCCCTTAGATTATGGACATTTCATGCTCAATGCTGTACGGCACAAAAATGTCTATAACAGTTGCCCCCTAAAGTATGAGGCTGTTTATCGGGTGAAATGCTTTATCAGGGGGATCCGAAGTTCATCCAATGCTGGGAGGAGACCTGTAATAAGATATAATACAATACATTATTTTTCATACTGCTTTCATGATCTAGCTGAGGCGGGCATTCCCATGCTCAGCTTTATAAATCCATTTTTCTGTACATAGAACATACAATCGTCTGATGGTAGACTGATAATTTTGATGAAATTATCATCCTTTGAGTAGGATGATTATCTACTGCAATGATGTACATGTCAATGTCTTTATCTTTCCTAAATATATATTGTAGCCCGGATGGATGAAACTAGATCCGGGGTCTTCAAACTCGTTCGATCTTCACTCTAAGTACAAGTCGATCCATGTGAGAAATGTTCTGAAGTCGAACATGGAAAGACATCGCTTGATTACCGGTCAATGATGTAAACCGTTAACAAGCGCGAGAGGAATCACCGATAATGATAATGACCTTCAAGGTACTGCAGTACAATTCACGTGGTGTGAATAAAGGACTCGGCGTCGAACACCACGCAAAATCTTTCGGTCGAAGGTCATTGATGTATACCTGCCGCCGGAAGTGAGAAACTTGCCATTGAGGCATGCAAGCTTCAAAGTACTGAAGGGGTTGTTCCTAGATCAACTTCTTGGATAATGAGCTGATGTCGACAAGAAGCGATCCGTCAGAGGAGGGCCTTAATGAATCCCACATCAGTGACACGGAACGGAGTTAATGATTTTAATGGAGGTGAAAACGATCTGTGACATATGATTCAGGGTGGTGGTCATGAAAGGATGAAGGATAATGTATGGCAGTGGATGGGACATGGTTGACTTTTCTGAACGACTTCTCTTGAACATATGGCGACACTGATGCGATGGATTGGTAGCATTACCCCAAATATGGATGGTATGGCGAGACCATGGTGAATGAAACAACCCAACCCGATTGTGGTACGGAGGAAAAGTGTCATGTTCAAGAGCGACTTGCTACCATCAAAGTTTTCTTTAGTTTCTCCCAATTTTTCCCCAGTCATTGCTGACCAGTACCTCTTTATTTTTGTCAAGCTTGAGGAGGATAACATATGCTTGTTCTATAACCTGCCCTTCGGGCAAGCCCATCGCTATGTTTTAACGAGCCTAGCGATAGTGAAACTCGTTCTCGTCTAAATACAAGTTTGTCGCTATTTAATGATTTTAACGAGTCTAACGACAAGGATAACTCGGTCCTTTTCATTTTTAGAGAGTCTGAAAAGGTACGTAAAGTTAACTCCAAAAGTCCTTTTTCGTCATCTAATCCCTTAAGTCCGAAAAAGTATAAAACAATATAGAAGGGATGAGTTTTCGATAGTTTTAACGAGCCGAATAAAACAAGCGCTCGATCTTTTTGTGCAATAATCCCTCAGGTCCAAAAAGATTAAAATCTAGAGGAGGGATAGCTCTTCCGGTCGCTTTAACGAGCTGGGAGGCCAAAACTCGGCAATATTTTCATATTTTACGAGTCAGATGAAAAGAGCTTAAAGAAGACTCGTCTTTTGAGGAACGAGTGATAAACAGGGTTAGCAGCTGATTCCAGGTACAGGTTGGAATTTTCCAATCATGGCAGTGTCACAAGGATGGCTAGTGAAATCACTCTTCGCAGCTGTTCCTCAAAATGGGTAAACAAACATATGGAGGTGAATGATCAGCCAAATGAAAAGTGGAGGTGATGGTGCATACACGACCAAGGCTTTAATGGCTGATGATATTACATTCACTGCGGTTATTTACCAGGATAGTTCATTTTTTAACGAGCTTAAACGCGGGTGGAAACATTTGCTCGATCTTATGTTTATTTTTTAACGAGCATGAACTATGCGCTAAAACTGCTCGGATCTTGCGTTTATTTTTTAACGAGCATGAACTTTTTGCTAAAACTGCTCGAATATATGGTCAAATTTTGATTTTTTACCATGACTAGCTTTGCCCTTTTCAAAGATAGTACTGTATCCACAATTGCTGCATCAAACTAGTTAGAAATGAATAACATTTGCTTGAAAATGAGATTAGAACCCTAATATTTCGCTTTGAACTACGTAAAAAGCAATTAAAAGATGTTTTTACCTCTCATTTTACCATTTCATTCGAACTTGGTTTGTTGGAGCTTTGGAGGTGCCTCTTCCCCCTTGATTTTCATCAGCTGCTTCTGGGAGATTCTGCGGACGATTTTCGGCGCCGTCTGGACCTGGTAGGAGCTAAACCCTAGCTCTTTCTCTTCATGGTTTCCTTTTCCCATTCTGTGCCTGTTTTCCTGTCCCCCTGAGCCCCTGGGGTTTTGCTAGGGCACTCTGCCATCAGCGCAGGTAGTCCATTCGAAACCTGCGTTGAATGTCAAGCTGCATGAAGGCAGTTTGACCTTCAACGCAGGTGGAACACTTTCCAGTTGCGTTGGGCATAGAAAAACAGTCTTGTTGCACAGTTTTTGATGAAAATTTTGCCAGTTTCTCATCAAATCCAGGATCTTACTCTTTCTCTTGTTTATTTTGCAGGGACCTTTGAGCAAAATGACCCTTACATGGCGAGAACGAGAACATGAAGAAGAGGACATGATTGCCCTCCATGACCCTGTCACGGTGAACGCGCTGCGGAACTGTGGCCTGCTGAAGTTCTTCCGTATCTCTAGTATGAGAGCACAGATCTCCTTACTGCAGTATATGCTTGATGCTTGGGATCCTATCAACCAAGTATTTCAGATTAGGGGCAAATCTATCCCCCTGACCGTAGTAGACATTTACTTCTTGACTGGCTTGTCGAGGCGGGGTGCTCCCATTTCTTTGTCAGGTTCGGCCCGAGGGAATGACTCCGTGAGAGATTATGTCCGCCAGTATTGCAGGGAAGGATCTCAGCCGAGCAGAGATGGCAAGGTCGTTATCCGTGAGATTGCTGACAGATCTCTCAGGTCCATTCTGTATACTATTGGTAGGATGGCCGGTAGCGCATCTCTTCATGTTGCCAACAGGTCTTATGTGCAGCATGCCTTGGAGTGTCTCCAACTGAAAATATTCAACTGGTGTGATGCAGTACTTCTTCAGATGAAAAGTCAGTTGAACAAGGTAAAGGACAGGAAGCTGAAGAACTTCGGATTTGGTTCTATTCTGACTGCCTTTGCCTTGGAGAAAATACCACTGATGCAGCCTCAGTATATCGCACTCGACTTGCCTTCTCCTACCGAGCCACGCATGCAGAGATGGGTTGGTCAAATGTCTAGGCATGCTGGTCAATCTCATATTTCTTTCACTGATACCTTCTTCAGGTGGTTCGAGTGTCAGGAGATGGTCTATTCCGAGTATCCATATGTTGGTATGGATTTCCGAGGTGATCTGGACTTGGTACTGCCGGATGGAGAACAGTGGGGCGCTATTGGTAAAATCTTCGACCATATTACTGTTTACTGTTCTTATTTATAATGTCCTTGTGCTTTATTCTATCAAGACTCTAATCAAACTCATGTGTGCATGCAGATGTTGGTCCTGTTCGTCCAGCAGTTCGCCCGAGAGCGCCAGTTGCTGCCCCAGCAGGGGAGACTGCCGGGAGGGTTATTCTCCACGACCTTGATGTGGCTGAGACCCTTACAACTGTGCAGGAGTAGGTTGAGAGCCTTACTCTTGGCATTCCCGATGTGAGGATTGATGAGTTACCTTTACAGTTGCAGCGGCATACTACTGGTGTGCCTAGACGATGGACTCGTCTCTTACGCATGATTGCACAGGCCGTGACGTGCTATCATGAGCATCACTAGGCTAGGGTGCCCCTTAGAAATTTTGAGTTTTTGGGTCATGCGACCGATTTTGTCTTGGTTACAGAACATTATGTATGAACGATAAACAACTTATATATATATTTTGATTTTCGGGGTTTATTTTGGTTGAGTTATATGATCCATATGTACAACATTGATGATGTGTCTCTTTTTATAAATGTCGCAAATGTCTATCTAACACATAGTTTTCTAATGAGTCGGTTAATGTGTTTAAGTTTCTGGAAATATGCTGGTATTGAATTAAATCAAATTGTCTTTCCAAAATCTTAACCCTTAGGAACATGCGATAAATAGCTGGGTTGCGGACGGAATATATACCATTGAGTTGTAGTATTACAAGTTGTGAGTCTAGCCTGACGATTAGTCGGCGTATACCATGGGTGATGGCATCAGAGAGTAGTTCTATCAACGCGCTATACTCAGCGATATTATTCGTTGATTGACCAATACATACACCTCTGAAACTTACTAACTCGCCGCTTGGATCAAAAATGGCCCAGGCTGCAGAGGACAGGTTTCGCGAACCACGACTCGCTCCGTCGACATATCCAACACATGTCTCCAGAAGGTTTGACATCTGCAATGAATGTAAAAAGGTGGATTACTCGACCAAAACAGACACTTTAGCGAAAACAAAATACAACAAAAGCATACAGGTTACTATTTAAGCATAGTAACGCTTGAGGTACAACCCATTACGGGGTTGCGCCAGTGGAATTCCGTCATAATCCATTAACTCGTAGGCTCCTTTTACCAACATTCGTTTAACAATATAGGGGCCCATCCATAAAGAATTAAATTTAGCTGCTCCCAATTTATTGGATTCTTGGTCATAAAGCAAGACCAAGTCACCTTCTGAGAAGACACGGGGTTTGACATTTTTGTCGAACTGCGCCTTGACTCGTTTCTTATGGGCTTCGTTAGCCAAAGTGGCATCACGACGGGTTTCATCCAATTGGATTAATTCCAAGAAACGGGCCTCTTCTTCTGAAGTTCCGGGGAGGAGATCGATTGCGAGTTTAAGAGACGAAATTTCACACTGGATTGGCAAGACTGCTTCCCGGCCATACACCAGTTGGAAAGGTGTGAACCCAGTCGCATTCCTTACTGATGTTCGGTAAGACCACAAGGCTGAGTACAGGATTAGGTGCCACCTTCTTTTGTGAACCCCGATCATCCTTTGCAACATATTCTTCAGGACCTTGTTGATTGCTTCAACTTGTCTGTTAGCTTGCGGATAATACGGGGTAGAGCTGTCGTGAGATAGCCCTAGCTTGGCAGCTAATTCAACCATCATGTGGTTGCGAAAATGCGACCCATGATCTGTAACTATGGACTGTGGTACGCCGAACCTGGCGACTACATGATTGAAAAAGAAAAGGGCGGCTGTTTCACCAGTGTTATCTAATGTAGGCATCTCCTCAGCCCATTTGGTAAAATAGTCAACGACGACTATGATATACCCATGCCCCCCGGTCGAGGTGGGGTTACATGTCATGAAATCGATGACCCATTTGGCGAAAGGCCCAACAGCAACTATCGGCTGTAAAGGTGCGGGTGGTATTCTGGTTTTGCTATCAAAAATTTGACAAGCATGGCAACTTCTGACTGCGGTTATGCAATCTTTGAACATGGTTGGCCAGAAGTATCCTGCTCGTAAGATTTTTTTGTGCTATAGCATATCCAGATTGATGCCCCCCACACGCGCCTGAATGACACTCATTCAGGGCTTTTTCGACCTCCTCATGGGTAAGGCACCTTCTCAGAACTGTATCGATACCACGACGGTAGAGCGTATCACCGACGATCATGTAGTCTTTTGCTTGGTATCGTATACGTTTCTGTTCTGAGTGAGAGGTGTCAGGCCTAAACTTTTGGGTTTGGAGATAAATGATTATATCTCCATACCACTCATTGCTTGTAGATATCAGAAACAAACTTTCGTCCACGATTGATTCTTCGGATGTTTCATCGTTGGACGACGATGGGAGATCGCACAATAATTCTGCGAAGACTAAAGCTTTCTTTGATTTGGATTTTACAAATTCCAGATCAAACGCTTGAAGGATCGCTATCCATTTTGAATATTTGCCCCCCAGCAACTGTCGCGACAGTATATAAGTCATGGGGTTGCAATCTGATAGAATGGTAGTTTTCCGAAAGAGGACATAATGTCGAAATCTTTGTATCGCTTGAACAGCAGCGAGTGCTAGCTTTTCAACGTAAGAATATTTGCTTTCTGTATCATTTAAGTTTTTACTTAAATAATATATAGGATGTTCAATTCCATCGACTTCTTGAACTAAAACCATCGCAATGGTTGTATCTGCTGCAGCCAGATACAGGTTAAAATCTCTTTGATAGTCTGGGGCATACATTAATGATGCCTTTACTAGAGAATCTTTCAGAGCATCAAAAGAAGCTTGCGCCACCTGATCCCAGACAAAAGGTACATCCTTTTTCAAAAGATGAGTATAACCTTTAGCAAGTTCTGCGTAATTTGGAATGAACCTCCTCAGAAAGTTTGCTTTCCCTTGGAGTTTCTGAATCTGAAGCAAATTTGAAGGTGGAGGCAAATTAATGATTGCCTGAACCTTACAAGGGTCGAGACGAATCCCATCCTTAGAGACCACAAAGCCAAGTAAACGACCAGAACCGACGCAAAATACACATTTGTGAGGATTGAGTCTTATCTTGTAGTGTCGGCAATGTAGAAATATCGCTCTTAAATGCTGCGGATGATCAGTCCGCTTTCGCGAATGAGCCGGAAGGTCGTTGAGGTATGGTTGAACTATGTTCTTGATGTCATGGAAGGCATAATTCATTGCCCTCTGAAACGTCGCTCCTGCGTTCTTTAAACCAAAGGGTAATTTTCGATAAGCGAATGTGCCCCACGGACAAATGAATGCAGTCTTTGACTGGTCTTGTGGGCGGATATTTATTTGATTATACCCGGAAAATCCATCCATGAATGAAAAGATTTCACATCCGGCGCATTCATCAATTATCTGGTCGATGAAGGGTGTAGGGTAGTTGTCTTTCGGACAAGCTTGGTTTACATCCCTATAATCGACACACACTCTGATTGTCCCTTGTTTCTTCATAACAGGGACAATATTCGATACCCAATCGGTTAGAGGAACCGGGTAGATGAAACTAGCATGGAGAAGCTTTTCAACTTCTGCTTTTATGGCAGTGGCTTTCTTGCGGTGCACCTGCCGAAGCCGTTGTCTTACTGGTTTGACATCAGGATACATCTTAATTTCATGTTCAACGATACTCAACTCAATGCCTGGCATTTCATCATATGACCAAGCAAAGACATCTCTGAACTCGCGAAAAAGAGCGTTATATATTTCCAGTTCTGAAGGAGAACATCCTTTGCCGACATAAATATTCTCTACAACATTTGTTTTAGTCGAGATATTTATGGCTATAGTCTCTTCAATATTGGATAAGTTTCGCTCAGAATCCACCGTATTTACAGTATTTGATAGGAATTCAAAAACTGAAGGGTGGTAAAGGTCATGTTGAGTATCTTCTTCATAATCCGGAAGAAGGGAACGATGGTGGCAATCATTCCATGGTGCCCCCTGAATCAACATTGATTGTAGGATTCCTTCGTCAGTCCCATGTATTTTCGACCAAGGATCCAATGGGGTGCCATATTCTCTAGACCTATCTACCCAAACGCTTGATGAGCGTTGACTTGGGTTCGCCTCCCATGCCCGAAACATTGATTGCTACAATATTTCTATAGGGCTTGGGGGCAAAACCATTGCATGATCCATGTCGATATCGTCTTCTGAGATCTTCGTGGAAGATATCATGTTGAAGGCTCCTACCAAGGCCACTTCTCCGATATAGATTGGAGGTGGAAGTGCGAAAGTTCCCATTAATGTGGGGTCTTTCAGTAGGCCTACTCCGATGTCTTGAAGCGAATGGTTGCTTCCATGGATCATGGGAATGCTTCCTGTAACTTGTGAACCATTAGGGAAGAAGTCTTGTTGGTCGACGATCGTAATCCCTCCTTGAAAAGGGAATGCGATCTTCCTAAAATAAGTTGACACAACAGCTGCCATGGCATAGATCCACGGTCTTCCCAGTAGGATGTTGTAGTTAAGATTTCCATCGATGACTTCAACATCTATTTCTACTGTTTTTCCTCCTAGTTCAACTTTCAAGTTATTAAGGATAACACACGGGGTATAGGTCCTTCCGTCGAATGCTTTCAATGTTGTCGAAGATCACGACAAGGTCGGAGACCCTAAAGTTTTCCAGCAACTCATCGACATAATACATGTAGATGCCCCCTCGTCAATAATTGTTCGGTGAACAGTTTTGTTGAGGGCTTTCACTTGAATAAGGAAAGCTAGTTGAGCTGGTAACTGAGGATCGTACCCTTTGTGGTCGAAGGATACAAGATTGGAATCCTTAGGATCAACCCCACCGATAGCCGATAACAAAGCCTGCCTTTGGGATGGGCAATTTTGTAGTACTTCAAGAGTCGACATAGCGGATGGCGATTGGGCCAAATCTTCCACTATGTTATAATGCTGCGCCGCTCTGGCGCGAGGATTAAATGTCGACTTGTGTACTACTCCCTTTGGCGGTTTTATTGTTAATTCAGGAATGATGGGTGGTACAACTTCTGTCGAAGTTGTTGTCGAACTACTTGGTTGATCTTTACCTTTGTCGTTCGATAGCTGCGGATTCCCGTAATCTTTGTTCCTTGTCGAAATCAAAGCATCATTTTGCTGTTTTGAAACCGACAACATAAGCACTTGCGACGGGGAAGCATTTCCACTATCAACCAGATTTTGACCTGGATTTGGGAATGGATTAGTTAACACAGCTGAGGTTTGCGAACTTTTGAAGAACCTTTTCAGCTCAGCTTTGTATGGAAAATCCCTTGTCCAGTGATCCTCGTCACATATCTGACATGGATATTTCCTATTTCCAGGAGGGTTTGAAGAAGTTTTTTCAGGGGATGACTCACCCTATTTCTTCTTCTTCCCTTTGTTTTGCTTCTTCTTGCTCCCTGGTTGTTTGGTTTCTTTGCCCTTATCTGCTAATACGACATTTACTTCCAAAGCAAGAATCTCTTCTTTTGCATTTTGATCTGAATTCTTACGGGCTTTCTTAGACAAAGCCTTTGTCGATTTCGCGTTTGCCGTGCCAATCACACCATCGCCGGCATGAGAGTCACTATTTGATTTAGGAGGAGGAGGAATTGAGAATTCTGGTCTAGGGGCGTCAGGTATTTTTTCGTAGAGCGTGCCAGACTGAGTATAAACTAAGTCTAGATATTGTGCACAAGTAATAACTTGCTCCTCCGTTACGACTCCTCCTTTGGCCACATCTTCTGTTATGGCAGGAAGTAACGACTTGATAAACCATTCAGCTAATAGCTGATCGGGAACGTACGTTTTCACCATCCTACGACGACGACGCCACTCATGTATATGATCGGATATATGAGTGGCCGTTGTCTGCTTGAAGTTGGTTAAGATTTCTGTTCCCGTTTCATACCTTATCGGTAATTGAAAATGGGTTAAGAAATTCGTGGCTAGGGAGCTGAAATTATCGAACGAGGCTCTAGGTAATTCAATATACCATTTTGCCGCCGGACCCATTAACGTCCTCTGGAAAAGGTGAAGCCTTATCGAATCATCATTTAGGGTGTTTGATGAACACCACAGATGAAAATTCATCACGTGATTCGATGGGTCTTCACCTGGATTTCCATTAAATTTAGGAATGTCTGAAGGAAGTTTGTGAGGAATCGCTGGCCACCAAGGGGCGTAAGCAATTGGATCGTTTGTTAACCGGTGTAAATCGGGTAACTCTAAAGTTGCCACGAATGGTAACTGCTGATTCAGGTTAGGTGAAGCATACCCAGGGTACGATGGAATTGCCTGAGCAGTTGGCCTTTGCATACCAGCATAATGCAATTGATGTTGGTATGACTGATACGGTTGGTGGACTTGACCACTGTAAAGTGGTTGGTTTTGACCGTTTTGAATATACAGTTGCCCACTGTTCGCAAAGATCTGCTGCTCAGAACCTTGGTACACTTGCTGGAACTGTGGTTGTTGGTATTGCACCAGCCACAGTTGCGAAGCCATGTTCTGCTGCGCTATACTAACTGTTGGACCAAGGTGTGGGGTAATTGTACCCGTTAGGACCTGTGTTGCCCCACCAGTAGGCAATTGTGGTTGAGTCACAGGGTCAAGGGGCTGTTGCATTACGACCTGAGAAATCTGAGGTTGACATACAACATGCAACGTTTGAACTTGCGACACTGTCACAATAGCCGGTGTGGTCGGGATTTTCGACATAGGTACACACTGTTGCATAGAATATACAACCCTTGGTTGTTGCGGTAGCATAGGTACCCAACCACTTGATGTAATTCCAGTATAACCTGAATACTGTTGTGAACTTCCGTATGGATACCCTCCCGGAGGGGGTAATGAAAGGGCATACTGCCCCCCATACGGTAGCAATCCGGAACTCAAGGGGATTGTTTGTCCTTGGGGACTGGATTGCCCAAATTGACTTCCAAATGGATCAATCTGGCGAGTTTCAACATAAGAGTTGCCAGATATTATTCCGGAGGAACAAACTGGAACAGACCACACTGTCGAAATAGTCCTTGGGTGGACTCGTTCTAGCGGTTGTGAGCTAGTTGGGACAGATGGTATGCCGGCAAACATCGTCGGAGTGACGGCAGGGGGTTCTGCTGTCGCTGTGTCATTCAACACAGTCCTAGATGTTGACGGTTGTTCAGACATTTTGAGTCTATCCAAGAGATTACCTAGCGATTCTACAGGAACTTCCACTTGTGGTAGACTAACTTCTGATGTAGAAGGAAATAGAGTGACCCCTACTCCAAAATGGGTTGGAGTACTTGCTTGCGGATCCTCTACAATTTCCTCTATTGCAATCAAACTAGGTGGAAGGGGAAGACCGTCAGGTCCGTAAAATATTTCTGGTGCCGAAGAAGGGGTTGAATCGGCAGCGACAGTTGTTTGAGGAGCAAGACTCTCTGAACCGGTCACAGATGGAACTGGTTCAGTAACGCAAGTATTTGCCCCCAGACTAGGATCAGTGTTACTGTCCCTCTGTGGCTGTCGAACTTCTTCTACAGAGGCAGGGTTTCCAGAAATGTTTGGAGTAACCGGAATCTCAGATGTCGTTGGAACACTTGTTCTAACTTTGATAGGAGATTTCGAACCGGTTAAACGAGTTCGCTTTGTTCGTACTGTTTTCGATTCCGGAGACAAAGACGGTTGACTCGTAAGCCTCCGCGAACGACGGGGTTTCAATTGACTTTCTTCCACGATTGCGGATTACTCGATCAACCAAAATACAAAAGGGGAAAGTGTGTTTCCGAATTAAATGAATTTTTTAGACGCTTTTAGACACAACTTGCTTTTTCACTTTTAAAGAGTCGAGAAAAAGCTAAAGATGACTCTAGTCTCCTTCGATGTTTTAACGAGCCCGAAGTGACAAATGCTCGGATGGACTTTTTCCGTTATAGAGTCTGAAAAAGGCCAAAAGGAACTGCTCTGGAGTTCTAGGCAGAGGGTGTGCCAAACTTTTCGCAAAACTGCAGAATACTTTTTAGGGTACGGGCGGTCAATCTTCCTGAATGCTGTGTTCAGTGCATTGTGATCAGTAGGGCGGCCGACACGGCTTCCTAAGGATAAAGGTTTTATGCCTATAGGGGTCTCCCAATATATACGCGACGGTACGTGGGAGCACAATCCGTACTGGCACTATCGTCCCTCAGGAGGAATCACCCACCATCCACGAGATCGACAGTCACCAGGCTTTATGACGCCGGAACACGTCTCTAGCCTAGACCTCTATGTTGTGCGTTATGTTGCAAAGCGTTGTTAAGTTCATTCAATTTATTTTAGGTTGATCTTTTTAGAAGTTTTCCTTTCAAGGTTCACCACGAGATGTATGATACAATTCCTAAATGCAGTCTAAAGATGATAAGCAAGCTTTATATCTTTTCAACTTTGAAAATCCTAGCTACTAAGGGAAAAGAAAGACACCATCTTTTCTCAAAGAGCAATCAGCACACTCTAATTCACTTTTCCTAAATCAATCATGCAAACTATAAAAATGTAAATACAGAATGCAGGTGTTTGTTTTCCGCTTTCTTAGTATTGATGACTACAAAAGAAAGCTTTTTGTACAACTTTGAATTTGCTTTTAAATGACAAATACAAACAAGTTTACTTTCTCGAAATCAGAGAGGGTAGAAGAGATTACAACACTTAACGATTTTCGAAATGAATACTTGTTTCGACACTTAAAAGAGACAAACTCAAACCAGTAAGAAAAAGTAAATGTATAATCAACTGCAAACAGCCAATGAACTCTCTTCTAAGATCACAATCAACAGATCTGAATCAAGGGCTACAGGATGATTATTTCACTCATGCAAAGGAAGACTGCAAATGATGCCACAAACACATAAAACACTCACAGTCTTTTTGTACAAAAGGAGGCGAAATCTAAGCAGAGAAAAGGGGTTATCAGACTGGTACCTATGCTGGTTACAGGCTGCAAAAATCAGAGATCAAAACAGGGCAAAACAGAGCAGAGAACCCCAGCTGCACAAGGCCAAACTGGTTCAGCACAACCTCAACACAGGGGTTTTGACATTCAGCGCAGGTAGCCTTCACGGGACCTGCGTTGAAATGCAGGACCTCTTCACAGCTGTTGCGCTGAAGGAGAAACTCTCATTTCTCACTGGGTTCTGGGTCACAGATTGCTATTTAATTCACTGTTTTAGGCCAAATAAAAGCAACAAGCAAGGTATAATCAAAGGGATGCTTTGAGGGAGTACTAAGATCTATCACAAAGGATCATCAAATTATTTGTGAGTCCATTGTTCAGATCATAGACAAGTCCAGTGATTGGATCAAGGCAACAACTGTCTACTTTGCATCCGGGAATAGCAGATGCAGTTCGATTGTTGCTGTCAAGTCTATGAAACAAACAATGATAGAAACACAAATAAAATGACTAAACAGATGTCCCCAGCGGAGTTGCCAATTTGTTGTGGGGAAAAATGCCTATGCAGGACGATCCTATCCACCTAAGGTGTGACAGTGCCTTAGCAACAAACAAGGACAGCTATTCTGGTTTCTTCCTTTATGAAATGTGAAAGAAGAGAGATAAATAGACTTACCGGTGTCTTCCGTTTGTCCCTCGATCCGGTCTCTCTTCTCTTTGGGAGTTCACAGCTACTTGCCTTCTCACTCGCCCAGCTTCAACAGGTTCATGCAAGATCACAAGAGAACAACTACTTGCCTTCTTGCTTGTCCAGCTTCAACAGGTTCCTGCAAGATCACAAGAGAATAGCTACTTGCGACAAGAGAAGAACACTACACAAATACAGATATTCACATTCATAACTAGTTTAGGATTAGAAATAAACTAAATACACTAATGCATTCATACATCAAAAAATACATCAGCATATAGGAGAAACCAAGATAACTTTATTGATGAATAACAAGGTTCAGGAAGAGATACAACCCAAAGGGCTCCAATCCAGCATCTCCTTCCCAACAAATGGAATTCCTATCTTCACCCACTTCAAAGCATTAAGCACCCAATGATTCCAATCTCAAACTAACAGAAATTCTTTGCAATAACAAAATTCCAGCCCCCAAGATCTCATGGAGGAGAGATCCATATATAGATGTTTGGAGAGAGGATGAGTTAGCTTGAGATCTGACTAGTGTCCTCTCCCTCTCTCAGTTCTTGATTCCACTTGGAGGTTCTTGCTTCCACTTGGAGATTTGGAACCTCTTACTCATCACCAGTCGAATTCCCTGAGGCAAGTGTCATTTTGGAAGCTTCCTGGGTTTTGACTCCTTGAGAAATGAACTTGCCACATGTCCACTCTCGTTCAGCACAGGTAGCCAGTGTTCCCTTTGACATTCAATGCAGGTAGCCAGTGTTGGCTTTGACATTCAACGCAAACAACTAGTTGAGCCACTGAAATGATCCTGAATTGACTTGTTTTTGAGCAGTTTCTGGTGGAGAACTTCTGTGAATTGCTGTGGTTTGTTAGCCTTGTTCCTCTAGGGGTAGGAACAACATGTTTAGGGACTTTGGATCCCTTAGATTATGGACATTTCATGCTCAATGCTGTAAGGCACAAAAATGTCTATAACAGTATGCGCAGCAAGAAGGAATAGATTTTGAAGAAACTTTTGCTCTTGTTGCAAGACTTGAGGCCATCCGAATGTTCCTTGCTCTCTCAAGCTTTCAAAACTTCAAAGTATTTCAAATGGATGTAAAATCAGCCTTTCTGAATGGAGACTTGGAAGAAGAAGTATACATTGAGCAGCCAGATGGTTTCATTCTTGGAAATGATCCAAATCTTGTATGCAGATTGAAAAAGGCTCTCTATGGTCTCAAACAAGCTCCAAGGGCTTGGTACTATCGTTTGGACAAATATCTTCATCAACAAGGCTTTTCAAAAGGATCAACAGATAGCAATCTTTATATAAAAGTTGAAAATGACAAATTGCTAATACTTGTTGTGTATGTAGATGACATTATCTTTGGCAGCAATGAAGAAGCTATGAGTCAAAGCTTTGCCTTGGTGACGCAGAAAGAATTCGAAATGTCCTTGTTGGGAGAATTGACATATTTTCTTGGTTTGCAAATCCAACAAAAAGAAGGAGGGATCTTTTTGTCTCAAACCAAGTATCTCAAGCAGATCTAAAAAATATGGCATGGAAGATGCAAAACCAGTATGTACACCCATGGTCACAGGATGTAGCCTCAGTGCAAATGATGAATCAGCAGCAGTGCATCAACCAACCTACAGATCTATGATTGGAAGTCTACTTTATTTGACAGGTACCCGACCAGACATCATGCATGCAGTGGGAATAGTTGGAAGATTTCAGGCAAATCCAAAGGAAACTCATCTTCAGGCAGTGAAGATAATCTTCAAATATCTTCAGGGAACTCAAAACTATGGCTTATGGTATCCTAGAGATACAGATCTCACACTTCATGCTTATACAGATGCAGATTGGGCCGGAAGCGTGGATGACAGGAAGAGCACAAGTGGTGGTGCATTCTTTATGGGTTCCAGATTAGTATCTTGGTTCAGCAAGAAACAGAGTTCGATTGCCTTGTCTACAGCTGAAGCGGAATATGTTGCTGCTGCATCTTGCTGCACTCAACTCCTTTGGATGATGCAGACCTTGCAGGATTTTCAAATCATTTGTAAACCACCCATCTCCATCTTATGTGATAATACAAGTGCAATCAGCATTTCAAAGAACCCAGTCATGCATTCAAAGACCAAGCACATACCGATCAAGTATCATTTTCTCTGGGAACAAGTACTTGAACAAAAGGTCAAGTTGGAGTATGTTCCTTCTAAGGAACAAGTTGCTGATATACTCACCAAACCATTACCCAGGGAGACCTTTGAATACCTCAGGCAAAAGCTGGGGGTTGTTGATGCAACATCATGTTGTTGAATCTCTTCTGATTGTTGGTTGTACGCAAGGCTCATCTGGGGCATATGCGTACATGTGTTGGGTTGCGGATTGGTCGAAGATCGAATGGCACAGGTTCAGGGGGAGCATATAATGCATTTTTGGCATTATGGAGGACGTACAGAAGGAGATCATGGATGCTGGTCTGAATATTGCTGCAATATGTCTCTATCTCTTTCATGGTCATTTATGGTGTTTGGTGGATTATGGTTCTTCTTTGCAGATCTGGTTTATAGTCAGGGGGAGCATGTTCTTAGGGGGAGAATAACCCTTTTCCCTTGATGTCAAAGTGGGAGAATGATGATGAGGATCTTGAGGTTGCCATCAAGTCCAAAGGGGGAGATTGTTGGCATTATGATTCTGGTATGGCTCTATGTTACAGATGTTGTACTTGATGGCAACACCCTCAAGTGGCAATGCTCTAATGAGGCTCTCAAAATGTTGGAAATTAAGAGGTACACAGGTGAATGGTTCAAAAGGTGCGTACCCGCAGGTACGTCGGCCACGAAGTGCATTCATACCCGCAGGTGACCCGTTCATGAGGTGTGTACCCCCAGTTCACTCACTTGAAGGCAGAGAAGCGCGCTCACGTGGGGTTTCTTATGTTTGGCCTATGGTATTTAGCCCACCATTCTTGATTCTATGGTTTTGGCCCGTGGTATAGGATCTATTTTTGCCCCGGTTTGGATCTCTTGTATTGGTTATTGATGGTTTTGTCCCATGGTGTGAATAAGGGCTTGACTATAATTAGGGAAGGAGAACTCTTGGCTAATGCACCTTTTGCAAATTGAATATCTTAAGATCTGAAATATTGGGTTATCAGTTTAAAAGCTTGATCTATATAAAAGTGAAGTTGAAAGTGAATCTATGAAGTGTGATCTCTCGGGCACATGATCAGATCTGGACATCTGACTATCTGTGGCACACTGGGGGACTGCCAATTCGTCCCTAATCAGAGGAATGCAGGTGATTAACAGTGCAAGTGCGTGGGTACGCACAACAGAAGAAGGCGCAGTGTGTGGGTACACAGATTAAAAGAAGGCGCAGTGCGTGGGTACGCATCGCGACAGAGGTTCAGGTGCGGAGGCACAGTGAAAGTATGCGGCGCTACAGAAGCCGCAGGTGCGTAGGATACGAGGTGCGATAACATCTGAGAGTGCGTGGCCACAGTAGCAGTACGCGGCGCGATAGAAGCAGTGGGTGCGTGGGCACAGTGAAGGTACGCGGCGCGTTTAAAGGAGCAGTGCGTGGATACGCAGAGCAGTTAAAGGATCTCTGTGGGTATACGCAGAGGTGCAGAAGGTGAAGTGCGTAGCAACACATGCTAGAGAAAGAAAAACTGCGTATCTGTATTAAGGCATTTATTTGACTAACTTTTCCCTGTTAATAAGGTTTTCTGGGTTTAGTTTACTGTCACTATTGATCTGGTTACTGCAGTTGACTGGGTGATTTACTTGTACTTGATGATCTCTTGATGCTTATGGATCCAATTTGAAAATTTATGAAAAGTGGTCCTTGAAAGAAAAGAAGTAGGGGGTTGTAGCTCCCTTCCAGGAGAGACTGGAAAACGAGAGAGAGTTGTATCTCTTTGCAGGTTGCAGCCTGCGTACTGCTAAAGGACTGCACCAGTACAAAACCATTGTAAAAGGAGTTTCTAATTTGAAAGAAGATAGAGACATATTGCAGCAGGTGGTTTTCACCCACATTGGGTTTCCACCTTATATCTGGCGTTCTTTGGTGTGACTTTCTGTTTTTCTTGTTCATGCTCATTATTTTATGTTACTGACATGCAAAAATAATTCAAAGTATAAATAAGGAAGATTTATTAAAAGAACTTGATAATACTGATTCACCCCCCCTCTCAGTATTATTTCCAACACATTAATTCTTGGAGCTCTAGCATTCCTAAGGAGGTCAAGGATCCTTCTATGGAGTTTGTTTTGCTTTTCTGGGTGAGTTTTTCTTTTGTCGTCTTTTGTTGCTTTTTATGTCACTTTTCATTGTTTCGCTTTTGTGAGTGTTTTTTGCTTGTTTATCCTCATGGTTGCTGGTGTTTTAAATTATATTAGCTTGTATAAGTGTTGATTTATTTTTTCATTTTCCTTTCATAAGTGTCACATCAATTTATTATTTTTGCACATTGGTGATCTTCGTTTTGGCGACTCTCCTTGAATATTTGTTTTCCCTTTTGTTTGTTGAGTTTCTACACTTGATTAACATTGATCTATCCATACTTAGTTAGATATACAATTTAAATTGCATTATCACTTATATATGCCTTTATCCTACATCCTCATTAGGAAGATCAACACTTCACTTGGCCATGCATTGCCTTGCCCAGCTGGGCATTGCCCAAGTCTAAGGCTCAAGTGGAGAGATTTTCCTCTGAGACTGCATAATTCATAGTATAGGTTGGCCCAACTGCACATTTCACAGTCCCAGGACTCAGTCCTTCTACCTTGGCCACTGAGAATATGCAAGGTGCAATCTCTCCCTGTCATTTTCCAGGCTAAACTACACATTGCACAGTCTCAAGCCTCAGGCTGCATCAATGGTTGCACAATGCATAGTTCTCTTAGCTAGTCTCCCTCCCTTGATAATTAGAATTGTGCAATATATCTCATAAGTACATGTGTTTGCTGCATGATCTTGTTTTGAAAGTTGATTTGCAAAATCTAATGTAATCTTGCCATGAGTTCCTTTTCCTCCTGCAGGTATCATAGTTGTTGAGCATTTCGCTCCAACAGTCACTGTTATCATGGCACCCAAAAGAGTTTCTTCAAAAGTTACCATAGAAAGCAATACCAGGGAAGTATTTGAGTGTACACAGGTAAATTTTCCAGTAATAAGATCATAGATGATAGAAAGTGAACATCGCTTTTTCAACAAAGAGATTCAAAGTACATCTAGAGGACCCACAAATATACATTAATTTTCAACGGTCGGGATTACATAGGGTTGCATGCAAATATCCAACCTTCCCATGTAAAGATGTTATTAGCTGGAATTTTTCACATATTGATGTGAAGAATATGACTTTGAGAAATTCTAGCAGAGGGAAGCTTGCTACTTTTCTAGTAGCAGATTATCATCTCATGTACCATTTTCCTTAGCCAGAACAGTTCGTGGATTCATACTCTTATTCCACCAAAAACTATGTGAGAACGAAAGACATTGTTAAAGGTTGGGTGAAAGAGCCATCAAACTTTCGACAAGAATGCACCAATAATTACAAGAAAAAGTATCTTAGGAGCGCCTATCAACTCTTGGTTATCCTAGCTTACAGAATCTACGGTCGGAAGAGCACAAATACCTTTCCTGAAGGGTGCAAAATATTATTGAACCAGGTTGTGAATGAGGGGAAGCTATTCAACTAGTCAAACTTGTTGGCTTGATAGTTAAGTATCCATGTAGTGAACACCCATAATCCTCCCAAGGGCAGGCAAGAAATATTCTACATGTTTTCATATCTACTAGATGCAATCTGTGCACATAATGAATTCCATGGAATGGATTGGACTTTGACACCATGCGACCCTGCCGTGTATATCTATTGCAGATTTCGCTCGGATTGCAATGAAAAAGGAGTAATGGACAAGCTAACTTACCACTTCCTCATTGTTCTATATAAGATGATATTTGAGGAAGAACCACCTTGCATGTCACGTGGGGAAATGGAACCAATATCAAAGATCACAAATGGGGCCTCATCGGATGGCACCTTCCTTAGAGTGTTCAACGGTCATAAGTCGCCACATATTTTTCCAAGGTATGCCACTGATAACCTTGTCATGCAAGAAGTTGAATATCATCTCTCCACAGGGTTGTCAACAAATTTTCACGGGAAGAAGAAAGCACCTTGGCCAACTCTTCCTATGAAAATTGGATTGTACATGATCAAGAACTTAAAGGTTGTGGATACCAAAGGAAAGGCGATAAAGAAGTTTGCATTCGGTACTCGGGACTTCAATCCATATGATCGCCATGGTATTTTCAAAGACCAATGTGCAAGAATTCACTTCCAGTGGCATAACGAGACATTTCACTAGATGTATGAGGATCCATGGAAGAATTGTTATAAGGCCTCCAAGTCCTCGATCCTGTCAATTTTGTAGAAACTTCATAGATGACTCCGCATAAGGAAGCTAATCTGGAAGCAGTACCAAAAGAAGGGAGAAACACCATGTAGGATAAGGGAAAGATAAAGGTTTCTTATAGTCTAGGTGTAGAGGGAAGCCACAAGATGAAAGCAGATCCAAATATTATGAAAGTGGTTTTAGCAACTAAGGAGAAGAGGAAACACAAAGAGAAGAATAGAGGAAGAGGAAATATAAGAGGAGATTGGAGGGAGAATGAAAAAGAAAGAACACGAAGAGAAGTAGAAGTGGGAAGAAGAAGAAGGTGAAGAGAAGTAACATAAGAAACAACACAAAAACAAGTTGAAGAGTAAGAACAAAACATGAAACTAGAGGAGGAGTGCAGATAGATGTCGGATTAGGAGCTTTCTCAATGGATTGAAGAATTGATTGAGATTGTAGACATGGTAGAGGAACCAGAGCCGCAGAATGAAGATGTCAACCTGATTTCTACTACACAACATGTCACTATTCAGTCTCCACCACCTCCAGTAGTAGAGTCAACCCAAGAAAGGAAGATGAAGTTCTTCCTCTTGATGATGATTTGGTTATGGACACATACAATGTGTCATACAATGAACTTTAGAAGAAGATTATATAAGCATGTAAGAAGAATTTTCCCAATGACCTCACATCTCCTACATTTATTAGAGAAAGGATGATTGTGGTGGACACCAGGAAGAATCTCAATGCCATTACCACAACAAAATTTGCATTTTTAGGTGCAAAAAAGTTGAATATTGAGTTTTTGATGGACGAGAATAAGGAATTGGCAAAGAACTTGTAGGATGCAAGGAAAGAGGTTGAACAACTCTGAGAAGCAACTTAGAACACAACTTCCGCATAGGTCCATCTAGAGGAGATAAAGGAAATGATACTTAGAAAAGTATCGACACTTGGATATACCATGCAAAATATCTATGAGGATATTGTTACTGTGCATAAGGAATTTGTCCACTTGCACGACTTGTAGCATAAGTGAAAATATTTTTTCAAAAATCTCTAGGTTTTAGAAGAAGCCATTGTTGTCATGCATGAATGGTCAATGTGATACAAGGGGGCATTGCGTGAACTGGGAAAGAAAACAAACCAAGAGGTAGAGATGGGGAAAGAAAAGGTTTAGATACTCATCCAGAACAACAAACAAATCACCTCATTCATTGCTAGCATTCAGGTCTTGTATACACAATTGTATAATGACATGGATCTCTTGGTGAAGAACCACAAGATCCCATCAGTTGGCTTGTTTACCGACATTGAACACATGAACCAAGTTTGGTAGGAGATAGATGAATACTTGGAGAAGTGAAGATAGATCACCACTAAAGAAGATCTTGAAGTAAACTTACAAAACACGTTGAAGTACATTGGTGGTCTTGTCTAGATTAACACGATGATGCTCGTGTTGAAGTAAAAAGTACAGTCCAGTTCAAAGTCAATATACCCAAATGCCATGGGGGCTAGAGTCTGCTTATAGCCAGATAACATCGCTTAGTTTGAGGGAATCATTGTGCAATATAGAGCTTGGCACTGCTACGTGACCGAGACACATAAAGTGGATCTTGGTGAGCTAGAGTTCCCCCAAACTCAAGCATGATAGTTTTTTGTCTTATTAGGCTATCTAGTGGGCTCTACATAATTTTGTCTCATATGGGTATGAGCTATTGTAATATTTTTTTGTAAATAATTTGTAAGTTGAATTCCAAGTGTCAATTGTGGAATATGAAGAGTCATGATGTAATGTAATTGAATAGTCATTTGTAAAGAAGTTAAAGAGTCATTAGGGGAATCCAAGAGTCACAAAGGGGAATGTGAAGAGTCACCCCTTTTGTTATAAATATACCCTCATAACTCATGTAAAGGGCTTTTGGGAGGTAAGATTTTGGATAGGCTTAGGCTTAGAATCAGGAGCTTGGAAGTTTTGTGAAAGAATTGATTTCTCTATAGCATAGAGATATATCTCTTTGGAGTAACATGTGATGTTGACTTCATGTTCCACTACTGGGGCTAGTTGTTCATCAATGGTATATGTATGTTTGTTACTTTCACTTTAATAAAAGCTCATAGCTGACACATTTTCATGCATATATTGTAAATATAGTAGGGTTATTCTTTTTGTATTTGCAATGTATATTATTTAAATTATGCTTATGCCTATGAACTATTTTGTTTTCATTGGTACAACTGTTGTTAAATGCGTGTTGCTGTATTATTTCATCACTGTTAACTTCTGAAATATTTCACATATTAGCTTGTGATGTCTTTATGCTTGTGTGTCTCTTTCAAGCTGCGTACTATTACAGGCTTCTAAGGGACTCGCTCATTTTTCCTTCGTGCATTAGAACCTTCATGCATCACACTTGACTTTCCATAGGTCCACACATTTTCTCTCACAGAAGTCACCATACATCTCTCTATGCGTTATTGCAGCCAAGGCACATCATTAAAACCCACTGCATTGACAACTAGGTCGTATTCTAGATGGGATTCCTAACCCAAACAATGTTATTTCTAATTGGGAATTCATATCAGGAAGATCCCTTGAATGTTGATGGGTCCATCACCATCAACATTTCTAGTGCTAGAAGGATGACTAGGTGACGAGATGAACCCATGAAGTCTATTTCAATATTTTGCATCCTTAATGGCTTCTTCCAAAATCTTAATCCTGACATGTTTTTGTAGAACGAAAAATATGAAAGTTCCCATGGGAATAATAAATGAATTGTCAAATTTGAAATTCGATGGCGAGGGTGGAACAACTATTCTCGAGCACACCACTCATTTTTTCGAATTTTGTACAAAACACAATATCCACTTTGAGCATGTTGCGTGCAGGTTGTTCGTACTTATATTCAGAGCACATTTAAAGGAATGGTGTTACACATTTCCCATTGCTTCCATTCACTCTTTTGAACATATTATCACAAAGATTTACTATGCCTTTGATAGGTACGATTACAAATCTATTTTCAAGAAAATCACACAATTGCGAAAAGCACCTGATGAATATCTTGAGGATTTTCATGATCATTTCATTCATTTTTTTTGATATTTTTGAAGATGATATCGATTGGAATTTAATGAAAGAGAAATTTGAATTTATTGTTCACACTTCGATGGATCTGCACAAATATGAGTCTTTTGAAAGTATCCCAATGTACCTTGATTATAGAGCTTCTAAGTCTACGACGAACAAAGTTTCTATCCCAAGTGACTCTTCATCTTCTCCTCATCTAAAAACTCCATTTCCATAGGTTGAGGTGGGAGAATTTGGGAGTTCATTCATTGCTTTACCACCATCTTCTCCCAACGCACATACTTAGAATTACAACGCAGGTTTGGACTGTGAATATGATTTCTACAATGATGTGTTATCTACTCATCCTTCATAAATTGATTCCTTTTGTCCTCTTGACTGTGAGTTGTTCAGTTTCCTCATTTCATCTATTTCTATTGATGTTAACGAGGATCAATTTCAAGATGGAGTTAGCGTTGAGTAGTGAAATTGTAGCATCATTTATGATGACTATGTGTGGGAGTCTACCTCTGAACAAGAATCTACGATGAACATTGAGCTTTCTCCTTTCACACATCTCCCTCATTACCCTAAAATTTTCCACGATTCTGTCATTCTTGTTGAATCTTGAGGAGAAATAGTTTTTAATGATATTATTCCTAATCAAACTTAGAATTCATGGAATGTTAGTTTTTCATCCAAACGTGGAGAGGGAAATTATTCTATTCTTTACCTCTCCAATCCATCATCTCATCATTCTCAAGAAATAGAGGGTGGAATTTCTTGTTTTCAATATTCCCCTCTTTACGATTCATCATATCATGAGGATGCCTCTGTTTTTTATCTTGAACTTTCTGATAGTGGCTATCGTTATCTCTTCGTTGATACATCTGGTTATGACTCTAATTTTTCCACTATTGATTCTTTCGAGCCACCGATATTTGATGATCTATCTTCTGGTGGTTTGGAACTTCCGCAAGCTATCGAGGCACTTCAACCCGAGCTGATGGTTATGTTAGGTTCTCATAGTCTTGAGATCAATTCCATTTCCAATCAAAATAGATATGTATCTTTCAAGGATCCTCATCACTACTCCGCAGAAATTGAAAATGATTATGTTTCATAGTTTTCGCATCCTCCATCTGCTTTGCATGACCCTATCTCTTGGTCATTGGGGGAGTCATAACTGGCGACATCCATTGCGAAATGAAAGTTTTCTTCATTCTTTATGTTCACCTAGTTTCAAAGTTCGGAAGTTTGTTCTTGCATATATCTGAGTCACAGTGTGTTTGAACACCATAATACATCTATAGAATTATTTGCATGTGCCTTTCTTTCATATTTTTCTACATGCATTTTTAAACTTAGAATGTCATGGTATGCATTGTCTTATCTTCTTTATTTGATGTTATGCTTTAATGTATTTCTTTCATATGCATTCCCTCACCTATATAGGCCAACCAATGCGTCGATGGTTACACTGGAAATTTCATCTTACGTAGGTCTGGCCTATTCTTGGTTAGTTTACGAGTAGGAGTAGTTTGGTTTTTTTCATTGCTTTGTTTTTCCAAGATTTAATATTTGTCTTGCTCCTTTTGTTTCTTTTCATTTCTTTTAGTTGTAGGGTATTTTCTGCAAGAAGCTATGTTTGGTTCCCAAAGTTCATGAGGAAGTTGTGCTACTATCAAATCTTGGTTATATGTTTATTCCCTATCTTTGTGTTAATATTGCATCTTTTATTCAATTATACTTTGATGGGAAATACGTTATTTTTAGGGAAAACCATAGTGGAATCATGATGCTTGAACCTTTAACTAATACCGCCTAATCTAATTAGTCTTTTAGTTTTGGTTCCTTGTCAGCTAAATTGAGTAGAGTAAGGAGGGGAGGAAAACCTTAAATAATGTGTCAGAGGTATCTATAAATATCCTTCTATGAAGGGACAACCTATTCTACTCTTAATAATTTAGGATCCCTCTTCCACCTCACTAAATCAATAGTTCCTATGCATTGTTCTATGAACAAAATGAAAAAAATAAAAAATAAAACAAACGCGAAAGAAGAGAAATGCATGGAGAGGTGAAGCAAGCAACTCTATCGGGGTACTCTCCAGGATCACTGACAATGGAGCAATGTTTATGTTCCTGAAGTTACTTTTTCGGGGTATTGTCTAGGCCTGCTGGCACCAGAGAAACACCAAAGATGAAAACTAAGACTCTGATATTTAGTTTCACTTGTGTATCTATATACCCCTCATCCCAAATAGAAACAACTAGTTTGACTTGTCTTGGTTAAGTGTGTTGCCGATGAAGAGAATGGTAAGGACTATATATTTAACTCAAGCTAAGTGAAGAAGCTATGATAATCAATGAAATGAACAATACTTCCTGAAGAGTTAGACCTATTTTGCATGAGACAAGACCCATACAAAGAGCTAGTTATACTTGTGTGCAACCAAGTGTTGTAGCTACTACAACCACCCTTCAAAATTTTGCCTATACTTTCATTTTGGATCCTTCCCTTCTTTCCACAAGAGCTTATATTTTACTGTTGTCAAGTATTCATGTTGAAATTAATACTTATCCTTTTATGATGTGGTTTTGTTTTCTTTTTTTGATATTGATTTGATATTTTTGAGTCACAAGCTAACCTTCTGACTTGACCTTGCAATAGTCCTCAGTTTGCCTCTAGAATCTCCACAATCTTGGAAGGAAATCCAACCTTGATGATGGAAACTATGCAATATAGAATGGTAGCTCATCCTTGAGTTTGAGAATTTCACAGTCATGGATGGCAGCCCAACACTAAGCTCAGAAACTATGTAATCCATCCCTTGTGCTCAGTAATTGCGCAATGTAGTGAGCTAGGAAGTTGCCCATTTCCCTGGAATTGTGTAATCTTCCTTGGAAATGTGCATGGAAAGTTTCCTTAAAAATAAAAATAAAAAAAATAAAGAAAGCGAAAAATCATCTCTTTAGAAAATAGGGAGTCATTATTAGTTTCCCGAAGGTGGCACAATCATTAATTTTATAAGTTTCTGCCATGTGTCACATTTTCTTGGATTTTAGGCATGTGCGTCATAAGCCCTAATTCACTCAAATCTACTTAATTGATTCCTATAGAGCTCATTTTTACATTAGAGCTTGGAGCTCTAACATTCCCAAGAATATCAAGGAGTATTATATGGAGTTTTTGTTGCTTTTCGGGGTGAGTTTTTATTTTGTCATCTTTTGCCACTTTTCATGTCGCTTTTCATCGTTTCATTTCTATGAGTGTTGTTTTTATTATTTCTCTTCATGGTTACTGATGTTCTAACTTATATTAGCTTGTAGAAGTGTTCATTTCGCTTATCATTTTCCTTTCATAAGTGTCACATCAAATTTCTTGTTTTTACACACCAGTGATCGTTGTTTTGGTGACTCTCATTGAATATTCGTTTTCCCTTCTATTTGTTGAGTTTCTACACTTGATTCACATTGATCTATCCATACATAGTCAATTTTTAACTTTAACTTTCATTATCACTTAAATATTCTTGTTTCCTACACCCTCATCAAGCATATCTGCACTTCACTTGGCCATGCACTATCTTGGCCAAATGGGCATTACAAAGTACAAGGATCAAGCTGAGAGCTTGGCCTCTAAGACTGCACAATCCGCATTATAGGTTGGCCCAACTACACATTGCACAGTCCTAGAACTCAGTCCTTCCACCTTGGTCACTAAGACTGTGCAGGGCGTAACATCTCCCTATCACTGCCCAAGCTGAATTGCACATTGTGAAATCTCAAGCCTCAGGATACATAATTGGCTACTAAGACTGAAAAATGCATAGTTCCCTCATCTAGTCTCCCTCCCTTGGTCACGATAATTGCACAATATCTTTCATCATTCTGTGTGTTTTCTGCGTGATCTTGCTTTGAGAAAAAGCTACTGTAATCTTGCCATGAGTGTCTTTTACTCCTACAGGTATCATAGTTGTTGAGCACACCTCTCCAGCTGTCACTGCTATCATGGAATCCAAGGGAGTTGCTTCAAAAGACACCACAGAAAGAAGTACCAGGGAAGCCATTGAGAATACACAAGTAAACTTGCCAGTATATTCAGACACTTAACTGTTTGTGGAAAAGGACTTGGGCCTTACATGGAAGTAAGTGAATGAATATTTTTTAGAAAAGAGATTCAAAGAATATCTATAGGACCGATAGGTATACATTAATGTTCAAGGGTCAGGATTACAAAGGGTTGCATGCAGATATTCAACCTTCCCATGTGCAAATGTTATCAGCTGGATTGTTTCATATATTTATGTGAATACTATGATTTTGAGAAATTCCAATGGATGAAAGCTTGCTACATTTTTGGAAGAAAATTATCATCTCATGTACCATTTTCCCAGCCAAAAGCGCTCATGGATTCATACTTTTATGCCACCAATAACTATGGGAGCACAAAAGACATTGTTAAAGGCTTTGTGAAACAACCATCAAAGTTTTGACAGATACCCACCAATAATTACAAGACAAAGTCTCTTAGGAGGGCCTAACAGCTCTTGGTTATTCTATCTCTTAGAATATATGGTTTATCAGAGCACATAGACCTTTCCTAAAGGGTAGGAAATCTTATTGAACCAGGTTATGAATAATGGGATGTCGTTCAACTAGTTAGACTTGTTGGATTGATACTTAAGTATCCATGTAACGAACACTCAGAATCCTCCCAAGGTCTCGCAAGCAATATTATACATGTATGCATATCTAATGGATGCAATATGTGCACATAATGCATTCCCTGGCATGGATTGGACTTGGATACCATGGGAACCTGCCATGTATATCTATTGCAGATTTCTCTCAAATTGCAGCCACAAAGGTGTAATGGGGAAGCTAACTAACCACTTCCTCATTCCTCTATACAAGATGATATTTGAGGAGGAACCACCTTCTAGGTCACGTGGGGAAATGGAAGCAATATGAGAGATCACATATTGGTTTTCCTCACTGGATGACACCTTCCTTAGAGTGTTTGACGATCATAAGTCTTTGCATATTTTGCCAAGGTATGCCATTGATAAGCTTGTCATGCGAGAAGATTCATATCATCTCTCCACATGGTTGTCAACAACTTTGCATAGGAAGAAGAAAGCACCTTGGTCAACTCTTCC
The DNA here is from genome assembly GCA_031772625.1 of Pinus tabuliformis. Taxonomy (NCBI): domain Eukaryota; kingdom Viridiplantae; phylum Streptophyta; class Pinopsida; order Pinales; family Pinaceae; genus Pinus; species Pinus tabuliformis. The sequence continues at coordinate 316,141,467 of CM062811.1, forward strand.
TATGCAAATTGGATTGTACGAGATCAAGAAATTGAAGGTTTTGGATACTGAAGGAAAGGCAATAGAGAATTTTGCATTTGGTATTTGATACTTTAATTCGTACGATCCCCGTGGTATTTGCAAAGACCAATGTGCAAGAATTCACTTCCAGTGTCTCAGCAGAACATTTCATTGGCTGGAGGAGGATCCATGGAAAAATTGTTATAATGCCTCCAAGTCCCATGATTTGGTTAGTTTTACAAAAACTTCACAGATGACTCTGTAGAAGGAAAATACTCTAAAAGAAGTGCCAACAAAAGGGAGAAACCCCACACAGAATAAGAGAAAGAGAAATGTTGCTTACGTTGGGTGTCATAGACATATTTGGGCACTACAACCCAAAACTAATATGTCCATAAACCAAGGGCTCTTTAGTCCCTAAAAGTGTTGTTTCATACCCTAAAGGATCATGGTCAACTGATTACATCATTTCCCAAAATTTCCACTTGAAAAACTACTCAGAACTGGCCAAAATTGGACCATACTGACTGCCCCATGGTCAAGGTGTGATTCATACTGGCTGCCACACTAGCCAGGTGTGATGCATATTGAAATGGCCTTCTATACGGTGCGATGAGCGAGAATAGACAAATTCCAGAGATAGTTTGCTAAGTGGATGATCATGGAATCTTCTAGAAACTTCTCCTGTGACACTTGCCTCTCTGAATTTGCCCAGGGATGAGTAAGAGATCAATGAAATCTCCAAGTGGAACCAAGAACTATCAGTGGAATGACACTAATAAAAAACCCAAAGCTGACTCACACCCTTGCAAGACATCTATAAATGGATCCCTCATCTGAGAGATCTAGAGGCTGGAATTTTGTAATTTGTAAGGAAGTGTAGTTGGTTTATCTGTGAGAAGAGACATTGTATTGTTGGGTGATCTTGCTTTTCATGAGGTGAAGAGGGCTTCTATGCTGGGAGGATGATGCTGGATTAGACAGCTGGGTTGTAATCCTCTCTTCTACTATTAATAAAACTCTTTGGGTTTTCCTCCATATAATTGTGTATTTGTGAATCTTATTGTTTATGAATGAAATTGTATGGTCAATGTATTTTTGGTTCTGCATTGTTTATGATGTTTTAGATAGAGATGCTTTGATGGTTTTCTATTACTTTGACTCTACAGGTACTCTTTGAAGTGGGACAAGTAGGAGAAGAGTGGCAAATTCTATTAAGGGAAAGAGAAATCAAGCAAGGATCAAAGCAGAAGATCCAGGTTGGTCCTCTTTTCTTCCCTCTTATCTATCACACCTAAAGGAAATCTTGAATTGCTTTGATTGTTTGTTTCTAAGATAGCTACCCATCTTAGTGGGACTAGTAGTTTGAATCGACACTAGTTTTCCCTGAAACAAAATGGCGACTCCACTGGGGATCGAATAGATTTCTTTGTTTGTTTATTTTTTCTTTATAAACTATAGACGGAGCCTGAAGTTAGCCAGCTAGCCTTCGAAACGCCTTTGCTATGCAATTGAGAAGTAGATGAATGCTGCTTCAGTCAATCTCCAGGTTGGTTTATGAACTGAACATCTGACTTACAAAGCATTCTATGTTCCCTTGTGGTAGCTCAATAACCTCATAAGATCTTACCCCTATAGTTTGTTTTTACTGTCCATCATAACTTAGCCTAAATCATTGAACTTAGCTACAAATTTGAGCAAAAACCAAGCTTAGTTTTGCTCCCTGGTCCATTGCATTGTCTGTAATTGGACAGCTTGTATGCATTGCACCTCCCGTGTGTTGTAGGTGAGATGCATCCCTGTTTCCCTGTGTTGCAGGTGCGATGATTGAGTGATACTGCTTTCTCACTTTGAAAATTGGTTTTTTCTCCTTGTTTTCAGCTCTATTAAGTAGTTTTGTTGTTCATGATCAGTATCTTCTTGCTGAAACCTTCTTCCTTCACATATTTCTGCCTCCATTAGTTAGGAATTGTAAATGTTTTTTGTGTATATGTAAATCATTTACAGTCTTCCTTTGTCAAGAGTAGCTTAATCGAACTGTCATTTTTTATGCAAGTGTCATAATTGTCATTTTGAATCGAAAGAAGAGTGTCGTAAAGTCTTCCTTTTATAGATAGTTGATTGTACTTTTGCCATTGTACTTGATTTGAGTTATTAGTATTTGAAGTGTTAAAAACAGTTTCATTTCGAAATCGAAAAGTGTTGTCTTAGTCTTCCTTTTGTTTTGAAAAGAAATTGTCAAAATGTCACTTTAAAAGAAAATAGTTCAGATCTGTACTTAGCTTTCCTTTTTGGCATTCACACATTAAGGAAATGGAAAAACAAATACATGCATGTGCATTTGCATTTTGACTGCATGCAGAATATGATTTAGGAAAGTGCATTTAGTGTGTGCTCTATGCTCTCTGCTGAAAGAAAAATCATAATCTTCTTTCCTTTGTAGCTAGGATTTTCATTGCTAAAAGAAAATAAACGACTGTTTATCATTTTAGATTGCATATTTAGGAATTTTACATCTACATCACATGGTGAACCTTGAAAGATAAACTTCTAAGCAAGATCAACTCTAAAATAAATCTCAATGAACATAAAAATGCTTTGGAACCTAACACAACACATATAGAAGTCTAGGCTAGAGACGTGTTCCGGCGTCGTAAAACCTGGTAACTATCGTTTTCATCAAAGGTTGGGTGATTCCTCCTCTTTGATACAACAAGTGACATTACGGACTTGTGCTCCCCATATCATCGAGTATATATTGGGAGACCACAATAGGCTGATATCCTTTATCCTTAGGAAGCCGTGTCTACCGCCCTATCGATCGCAATGCACTGAACATAGCATTTGGGAAGATTGACTGCCATACATAAGTCCTTGGTAATTTCTCTATCATTTATCACCAAGGTGTATTTTGTAGTTTTGTGATTGGTTTGGTAATCCCTCTATCTATATTTCCAAAGTAGTCACTTTCGTTCCTTTTCGACTCCTTAAAAGAAAAGGTCCATCTGAGCACTTGTCACTTCAGGCTCATTAAAAATCGAAGGCGACTAGAGTCACCTTTAGCTTTTTCTCGACTCTTAAAAATTGAAAAAGCAAGTTGCGTCAAAGTGTCTTTAAAATTTATTTAAATCGGAATAACATCCCTATTCCTTCGTTGATCTGAGGTTGAGATAATGGAGTCCACCAATCAAGGAATCCCTCTTGGAGGGAATCCTAGTCCTTTCTCCTCTTGGGGAGATATTGGTTCTCCATATATGGCTACATTGTCCCTTCCAGGAATCACAATCGGCCTGCCGGTATGGCTTTTCTCGACCTTTGTCATTCAAAACATCGTAATTCCTCAACAATCTAATCAGCAACCAAATGATACTGAAGTTACCCCTTCACCTTCTACTTCGTTTGTTTCTCCTTCCCCTTCTTCCTCTTCGCTTGGTGAAACTAAAAACCAAGTAGCTCAGAAGAAAAATAAACGGAAGGAGAAGAAGAAGAAGCCAGCTAAACAAGGAGGCAACTGTGCACCATCCGGTGAAAATCTACACACTAAACTTTCCAAACCAAAATATCCATGCATAATTTGCAAGGGAAACCATTACCATTGAGATTGCCCTTGCATTCCGCGGATCTTGAGAGAATGGTCTCCCCGTATGCACCATTCGGTGTCATCATCCTCTAGCAGTCAGGTTGACAGCACACCATCAACTAGTGAAAATAAAGTTAATGGACATGTCAAATTTCCCTGTAAGTTATGTGAAGGTAATCATACTCTTCACTGTTGTCCTTTTCTGGACGAAGCCAAAAGCATTTTAGATAACCGTCCTACTTCACCATAGTGACTTCCACCTAGATACAGGAAACTCTTGCCAAGCCCTTCGCTAGTTGAAAACCCGATTGACATAACTCAATTGTCGATCGAATGGCCTATCATTGAAAGTGAACCTTCTAAGTCCATACCAGACCAAAGTCAACTGGTCAAGATGGCAGTCGACCCAGTCTTGCCTTCAGAAGGCCCACCTTCGGATGATACAATTTCCAAATAGAATGAGAACGACACCATTCAAATTCTTTTTGTTGATACGGAGTCTAATGAACTTGGGGGCAATCCACCCATTCCTTTACATTAGGAAGAGCCCCCCCAGTTCATGAGATTTATCCGGCCATTTATCTAGTACCTCCTCCGAGCAATCTAGTCGTTTTCTTTGATTGGAATCAACTAGCAAAACCCCACCTTCCATCTAATGTACCATTCTGAATCATAGTACAAGTTTACAAAATGATTGTTTTTGGCACTATCATAGATGAAGGGGCTTCGGTGAGTATCCTTTCCTCAACTACTTGGAAAGCGCTTGGTTCACCATCGCTTTTGCCTGAAAAAGAAAATCTGTCAGGCTTCAACAAAGGAACCAGTTGACCATTAGGGATCCTTCCAAAGTTACCAATAACTTTGAGAAAGAAAACCATTCATTTAAACGTGATTCTAGTTCAAGGGCCTCTAGATTACAATCTACTCCTTGGACGTGACTATATATATAGCATGGAAGCTATTGTTTCCACATTCTTTCGAGTGATGTGTTTTCCACATGAAGGCCAACTAGTACAGCTTGTTGACCAACTTTCATTTCCTGGTTCAAACACAGCTATGAATCAACCATCATCCCTAAATGGTCTCTTTGCGTCAAAAATGTCTCTTCAACCTTCATTCCATCCACCTAATTACCGCGAGTAGTTTGGTGAATGTAATGAATTTTAGGGGCATGCACCCTGGTTTGCTTCGGTAGGCGAACCCAGAGTAAAAGAGAGACTTTCTTGAAAGGTTATACGATTGGATTGAAAAATCATTTCCTTGCTAGATATGTGATTGATCTGAAACATGTATTCCCTTGCATGTTATGTGATTGGAAGCTCACACCATTCACCTTCATCTATTTCGATGGACAAAGCCAAGGAAGAGTTTTTGTCTGCCAATAGAAACAATCCTGCCTAACCGCAGGTACTTCCATTTGGTAACCTGGAAACTCTCCTTTTTTGAAACACCTGGGGGCATGCAAATCTTTATATGTAAGAGAAAAATGGCCTTTGATTTTTTTTAGTTTGTAGGTTCTAAACCCTTTGACCTCATAGCTTGGTTGTTTCTAACCTACATAAAAGGCAATGAGCACATGTTATAGTAGTGTTCAAGCTCATTAAAAAAAATTCTACCAAGAGACATCTTCAAAAGACTGGTATGAGCAATGTTTCTGCAAGGTTCAAGCTTGTTAAAAAATAAACTCGCTTAAGAGCAATGTTCCCATAAGGTTCAAGCTTGTTAAAAAATAAACCTGCCACTGAGCATAGTTTCTCCTGGTTCAAGCTCATTAAAAAATGAAACCACTTTTGGTAAATAACCTTTGTGATCGCCTTGCTATCATCCATTTTGAACCTTGGTTGTGTTCCTACCATCAACTCCATTCATTTGGCTGACCATACGCTTCCACTTGATTGTTTACCCTTTGAGGAACAGTTGCGACGAGTGATTTTGATTGCCACCCTCTTCACATTGCCATGTCTTGAGAAGTTCCAAGCTTACCTGGAACTAGTTGCTACCCAAAAATACCACTTGTTCCTAAAAAACGAGTCCCTTCTAAGCTCTTTTTAGAATCGTTAAATATAAAAAGATTGTCGAGCCATTGGCCTTTCGAACTCGTTAAAGTAAAGGGAACGCCATCCCTCCGATATATTTTAATCTTTTTGGACCTGAGGGATTATCAAACTAAAAGATCGAGCACTTGTCTTTTTCAGCTTGTTAAAGCGATCGAAAAATCATGTCTTTCGTATTATTTTATACTTTTTTAGACTTAAGGGATTATGCTGTGAAAAAGGACTACTGGAGTCTCCTTTTCATCCCTTTTAAAACTCTCTAAACATGAAAAGGATCGAGTTATATTTGTTGCTAAACTCGATAAAACAATAGCGACAAACTTGTCCATCTAGACAAGAACGAGTTTCACTGTCGCTAGGCTTGCTAAAACATAGCAACAGGTTTTCCTGAAGGACAAATTATAGACCAAGAATATGTTATCCTCCTCAAGCTTGACAAAAATAAAGCGGTACTGGTCAGCAAAGACTGGGGAAAAAGGGAAGAAAACCTGAAGAATTTTATTGGTAGCATGCCGCTCTTGAACATGACACTTTCACTCCATCACCGTGATTGAGTTGGGTTGGGTTTTTCCGTTCACCATATCACCATTGGTCCTCCATACCATCCATGGGGTTAATGCTACTAATCCATATCAGTGTCACCAACATGTTCAAGAGAAGTCATTGAGAGAATTCACCATCCAGCAAATGCCTCATCCACTGCAACACCTCCACCCTTAATTTTTCATGACTGCCATTCCTGAACCTTATATCATCAGATTGCTTTCACCTCCAGAAAAATCATTTGCTTCATTTCGCATCGTAGATGTGGGATAAATTAAGGCCCTACTATGACAGGTCACTTCTTGTCGACATCAGCTCATTATCCAAGAAGTTGACTTAGAAACAACCCTTTCAGTACTTCGAAGCTTGCATGCCTTAATGGCAATTTTCTCACTTCCGATGATAGGTTTACATCAATGACCTTCGACCAAAAGGTTTTACGTGGTGTTCGACATCAGCTCATATATTCACACCATCTGAATTGTACTGTAGTACCTTGAGGGTCATTACCGTTATCGGTGATTACTCTCGCACCTGTTAACAACTTACATTATTGGCTGGTAATCAGGTGATGTCTTTCCATGTTCGACTTCAAAACATCTTTTCACATGGATCGACTTGTATAATCGGGTGAAGATTGAATGAGTTTGAAGACCCCGGATCTAGTTTCATCCATCTGGGCTGTGATATATTCAGGAACATAAAGACATCAAATGTGCACAGAATCTACACAGATAGTCATCTAGCAAAAGAAGATGACTCTTCATAAGAAGAATCACTCTGTCTTATGTACATGAAAATGAATTTATGAAGCTGAGCATGGGAATGCCCGCCTCATCTAGATCATGAAAATAATATGATGATGATGTATTGTATTGTATCTTATACAGGTCACCTTCCAGTTCGAATACCTCGAATCCTCATGATAAAGCATTTCACCCGACGTCAGAAGATTTACGACCTCATGCTTTAGGGGGTAGATTTTATAGACATATTTTGGCACTGCAACCCCAAAATCATATGTACATAAACCAAGGACTCTTTAGTCCCTAAAAGTGTTGTTTCATACCCTAAAGGATCATGGTCAACTGATTACATCATTTCCCAAAATTTCCACCTGAAAAACTACTGAGAACTGGCCAAAGCTGGACCATACTGACTGCCCCATGGTCAAGGTGCGATGCATACTGGCTGCCACACTAGCCATGTGCGATGCATATTGAAATGGCCTTCTGTAGGGTGTGATGAGTGAGAATAGACAAATGGCAGAGACAATTTTCTAAGTGGATGATCATGGAATCTTTCAGAAACTTCTCCTGTGACACTTGCCTCTCTGAATTCACCCAGGGATAAGTAAGAGATCAATGAAATCTCCAAGTGGAACCAAGAACTATCAGTGGAATGATACTAATAAAAAACAAAAAGATAACTCACACCCTTGCAAGACATCTATAAGTGGATCCCTCATCTGAGAGATCTAGAGGCTGGAATTTTGTAATTTGTAAGGAAGTGCTGTTGGTTTATCTGTGAGAAGAGACATTATATGTTGGGTGATCTTGCTTTTCATGAGGTGAAGAGGGCTTCTATGTTGGGAGGATGATGCTGGATCAGACCACTGGGTTGTAATCCTCTCTTTTACTATTAATAATGTTCTTTGAGTTTTCCTCCATATAATTGTGTATTTGTGAATCTTATTGTTTATGAATGCAATTGTATGGTCAATGTGTTTATGATTTTGCATTGTTTATGATGTTTTAGATAGAGTTGCTTTGATGGTTTTCTATTACTTTGACTCTGTAGGTACTCTTTGAAGCGGGACAAGTATGAGAGGAGTGGCAAGTTTTATCAAGGGAAAGAGAAATCAAGCAAGGATCAAAGTAGAAGATCCAGGTTGTTCCTCTTTTCTTCCCTCTTATCTATCACACCTAAAGGAAATCTCAAATTGCTTTGATTGTTTGTTTCTAAGATAGCTACCCATCTTAGTGGGAATAGTAGTTCGAATCGACACTAGTTTTCCCTGAAACATTGGGTGTGGAGCCTGATTATCTTCTTTATTCAGAGGTATCGCTGCATTGGACCCTAGTTCGTAAAGTGACGGCAATGCCACCCATAAACGTGTGCTACTAGAGGGGTCCAGGGGGGGCAACGACGATTATTTGGAGCCCCCCCTAGAGGGGGATCGGGGGCAACACCCCCAAAGCTAAAAATAGATGTAAAATTGCCTTGTAAAATGTTGTAATATCATAGTCAATTTGGGCCGTTCATTAGGCAGAAATATGAAGGTAGAAATTATGTTTAATTTATGGTTTTTTTCCCTAGAAGGCAACCCCTTGCTATATATGAGGGAATTGTATTTCACCTATGTAGATGTGTATTCTGAGCGAGAAAGAGAGAGGAGATTATGTGAGAGAGAAGAGGAAATTACACCGGATCTGCTATAGGTTGTGTCTCTTCAGTTTGCTGGATGATATAAAAGGAAGGACTAGTTGTTTCTTCATGGACGTAGCCCAAATTGGGTGAACCACTTATATTTGTGTCTCTCTTGTTTTATGCGTTTTCTGTGTTTATATTTATGCAATATTTTATGTGTTCCATTTCTTTGTAATATATAATTTTCTAACAGCTTATAATCCAGGCGGAGAAAGATGCCACAATATGAGAGCAGATCTAGCTATTATGAAAGTGGATTTAGAAGCAGAGGAAAAGAGGAAATAGGGGATGCATATAGAATAATAGAGGAAGAGGAAAGGTAAGAGGATATTGAAGGAAGAAAACCAAAAGAAAGAATAAGAAGAGAAGTAGAAGTAGGAAGAAGAAGAAAGACGAAGAGAAATAGCATAAGGAAAAATGCAGAAACAAGTTTAAGAGCAAGAACATAACCATAAACTAGAGGACGAGAGCAAACAAATGTACGACCAAAATATTTCTCAACAGATTGAAGAATTGGAGATTGTAGACATGGAGGAGGAACTAGAGCCACATAATCAAGATGTCAACCTGATGCCTAGCACACAACAAGTAACTATTCAGTCTCCATCACCTCTAGAAGTAGAGTCAGCTCCAAGCAAGGAAGAGAAAGTTATTCCTCTTGATGATGATTTGGTTATGGACAAATACAATGTGTCATACAATGAAATTCAAAAGAAGATTGTACAAGAGTGTAAGAAGTATTTTATGGATGACCTCACAACTCCTACATTTATTTGAGAAAGAGTGTTTTTGGAAGACACCAAGAAGAATCTCAATGCCATTTCCACAACAAACTTGGCCTTTGTAGGTGAAACAAAGTCACATACTGAGTTTTTAATGGACGAGAATAAGGATTTGGCTAAGAAATTGCAGGTTGTAAGGCAAGAGGTTGAACAACTCTGAGAAGCATTGCAGAACACATCTTCTACATAGGTCCATCTAGAGGAGCTAAAGGAAACCATATCTGGCGAAGTATCGACACTTGGAGAGACCATGCAGAATCTCTATGAGGAGCTTGTTACCGTGCATAAGGAAGTTGTCCACTTGCACAAATTGCAACAGAAGTGTATATATTTTGTAAAAAATCTCAAGGCTATACAAGCAACCAATGTTGTCATGCATGAATGGTAAATATGATACAAGGGGGAACCACATGAACTGGGAATGAAATCAAAGGAGGAGGTAGAGATGGAGAAAGAAAAGGTTTAGATACTCATCTAGAATAACAAACAACTCACCTGGTTCATTGCTAACATTCAAGCCTCGTATACAAGATTGTATAATGACATGTATCTCTTGGTGAAGACCCATAAGATCCCATTAGTTGTCTTTCTCACTGAAGCTAAACACAGGAACCCTGCAGAAGATAGATGAATACTTGAAGCAATGTAGACAAATCGACATTAAAGAAGATCTAAGTAAATGGACAAAACATGGAGAAGTACATCAGTGGTCCTATCCAGATTAACATGATGATTCTCATGTTGAAGTCATAAGTACAGACTGGTTCCAAGTTAGTATACCCAGATGAAATGGAGGCTAGAGTTTGCTTCTAGCCAGACAACATTGCACAGTTTGAGGGTCTCATTGCGCTATATAGAGCTTGGAACCGCTACGTGACCGAAACAAAAAAAGTGGAAGTTTTTGAGCTAGAGTTCCCCCAAACTCAAACATGATATTTTTTGTCTTATTAGGTTGTCTAGTGGGCTCTACCAAATTTTGTCTCATATGGGTATGAGTTATTGTAATATTCTTTTGTAAATAATTTGTAACTGAAATTTCAAGTGTCACTTGTGGAATACGAAGAGTCATGATGTGATGTAATTGACATTTGTAAAGAAGTTAAAGAGTCATGATGGGAGTCCAAGAGTCACAAAGGGGAATGTGAAGAGTCACCCCTATTGTTATAGATATACCCTCATAGCTCATGTAAAGGGATTTTGGGAGTCAATATTTTGGCTAGGATTAGCCTTAGAATTAGGAGATTGGGAGTTTTGTGAGAGCCTTGGCTTCTCCGTAGTATAGAGGGAGTATGCCTATTTGGAGGAGAAGTTGATTTTGAATTCACGTTCCATAATTGGGGCTAGTGGTTCGTCAATGGTATATGTATGATTGGAACTTTCACTTTAATAAAGTATCAGAGTCAACACGTTTTCATGCATATATTGTGAATATAGTAGGACTATTCTTCTTGTATTTCGAATGTATGTTATTTAACTTATGCTTATGCTTATGAACTATTTCATTTGCATTGGTAAGAATATTACTAAATGCATGTTGCTGTATTGTTTCATCATTGTTAACTTGTGAACTATTTCACATATTAGCTTGTGATGTCTTTATGCTCATGTGTCTCTTTCAAATTATGTACTATTATAGGCTTCTAAGGGGCTCACTCAGTTTCCCTTCATGTGTTAGAACCTTCACGCATCGCATTTAACATTCCATAGGGTCACACACTTTCTCACATCAAAGTCACCATACATCACTCTATGCGTTATTGCATCCAAGGCACATCATTAAAACCCACTGCATCGAAAACCAGGTCGTATCCTGGATGGGACTCTTACACCAAACAGTGTGAGGTATAATTGGGACTTCATATCATGGAGATCCCCTAAATGTTGGCGGGTCCATCACCATCAACATTTTTAGTGCTAGAAGGAGGGCCAAATGACATGCAAATCCCATGAAGTCTGTTTGAATCTTATGCATCTTTAATGATTCTTCCCAAATATTAACCCCGACATGTTTTTCTAGAACCGAAAAAATGAAAGTGCCCATAAGAATAAACAATGACTTGTCAAATCTAAAATGCGATAGCGAGTGTGGAACAACCATTCATGAGCACACCGCTCGTTTTTTCGAATTTTGCACAAAATGGAATATCCACTGAGGATTTTGCGTGCAGGTTGTTCATCCTCACATTCGAATCATGCTTAAAGGAATGGTGATACATATTTCCTATTGCTTCCATTCATTCTTTTGAACATCTTGTCACCGACCTTTACCATGCCTTTGACAAATATGATTACAAATATGTTTTCAAGAAAATCATGCAATTGCAAAAAGGACCTGATGAATCTCTTGATGATTTTCACGATATTTTCATTCATTGTTTTTGTTGAATTTTCTGAAGATGATGCCGATTGGAATTTGATGAAAGACAAATTTAATTTTATTATTCACATTTTGATGAATCAACATGAATATGAGCCTTTCGAAAGTCTCCCAATGTAGCTTAGTTATAAATCTTCTAAATATACAACAAACGAAGTTGCTATCCCAAGTGAATCTTCGTATTCCCCTCATCTAACAACTCTATTTCCACAAGTTGAGGTGGGAGAACTTGAGATTTGATTTGCTGATTTACCACCATCTTCTCCCACCCCACATACTTAGAATTTCAGTGTAGTTTTGGACTGTGAATATGATTTTTGCAATGATGTCTTATATCCTCATCCTCCATCCATTGATTCCTTTGGTCCTCTTGATTGTGAATTGTTTTATTTTCCTATTTCATTTGTTTCTGTTGATGTTGATGAGGATAAATTTTAGGATGGAGTTATCATTGAGCAGACAAACTACAATATCATTTACAATGAATATGTGTGGTAGTCTATATTTGAACAAGAATCCGTGATGAAGATTGATCTTTCTCCTTCCGCACCTCTCGCTCATTACCCAAAAATTTTCCATGATTTTTTCATTCTTATTAAATCTTGAGGAGAACTAGTTTCTAATGATGTTATTCCTAATCACACTCAAAATTTGTGAAATGTCATTTTTTCATCCGAATGCAGAGATGGAAATTATTCTCTTCTTGATCTCTCCAATCCATTATCTCATATTTCTCAAGAAATAGAGGGTGGAATTTATTGTTTTCAATATTCCCCTCTTTATGATTCATCATATGTGTTGACAAATCCATGCAACAAGAGTATCCAAAATTTATTTTTGGAGTGTCAACAACTCAAGAGAAGTCATTACTTTTCTAAAATGTAGCTACAAGATTAGCAACAAATACCAACTAGTTTTATCAACAACTAACATAATATGTGTATCAACAACTTTAAAATATATGGGAGTAACAACACTTATTACAAACTCAACATAAACTTTTTTTTGGTTTATGAGGATTGCCTAAGGATAAGGGTGCTCCTGCATCAACTTGCAATAATTTTTTATCCATAAGGCCATTTTATGACTTCCATATACTATTGGAAATATCTTTACAACATCTATCCATCTAAGACATTTCCAACTAGACTTGAAATGATCTACTATACTGAATATGGATCCCAAATATTTTCCCCCATTGCTTCCTTTTCCATCAATGAAAACTTATACCTACCATTCTACCCCTTTGGAATTAATCGAAACACCACAAAAAAAAGCATAAAAGAAAAGTGTACTTCTCTTACTTCTGCCCCTTTGGGTACTACTCCCCCTTTGGTGCACTTCTCCACCTTTGACATCAATGGAAAAGAAAATAATGTGCTCCCTCTACAACTCTTTTCCCTAGTCTTATTGATCTTGTGGACTTGGCAACTTCCTTTTGTCATGATGAGTGTTTTTCGGCTGCCATTCTTCCTCTTGAGGAAGATATAGTGGAGGGATGTAACATCAAATACTCCCAATATTTTCCTTAAGTTATCTAGTTGATCTATTGGGAGAGGTTTGTTGAATATATTGGCTACATGTTCCTTTTTAGGTACATATTCCAACTTGACAATCTGATTTCTAACTTGTTCACTTAGGAAATGGTACTTGATTGGGAGATGCTTTGTCTTTGAATGGAAAATAGGTTTTTTGGAGATGTTGATTGCACATATATTATCACAGATGATTGGGATAGGATGATCATACAACATTTTTACATCTTGTAAAGTTTACTTCATCCATAAGAGTTGAGTGCAAAAATAAGCTGCCACAATATATTCTGCTTCAACAATAGCAATGTAAATTGTGGTTTGCTTCTTACTAAACCATGAAAAAAGACACACAATAAGAAAGAAAGCACAACCACTAGTGCTCTTTTTATCAGCTACATCACATACGCTATCAACATTAGTAAAAATAAATAGTGAAAAATCTTTACCTGTGGGGTACCAAAGTCCATAGTCCATTGTGGCTTTGAATATGAGAATCATCTTTGTTGCTAGGAGATGACTTTGTCTGGGGGCTGCTTGAAATCTTCCAACAATACCAACTATTTGCATGATGTTTGGTCATGAGGTTTTCAAATATAAGAGGCTTCGAATAATATATCTATATAAATTTTGATCCACCTCTGGTGATTCATTAGTCTTGTTGAGTTTGTATCCTATAACCATTGGAGTGCTTACCCAAGAACATTCTGTTATAGAAATTTTTGTGCCTTACAGCTCTAAGCATGAAATGTCCATAAACCAAGGGATCCTATGTCCCTAAAAGTGTTGTTCCAGCCCCTAAAGGAACAAGGTCAACCAATTACAGCTTCTCCCAGAAGTTCTCCACCAGAAACTGCTCAGAATCAGTCAAATCAGGATCATTTCAGCTGCTCCACTAGCTAGCTTTGTTGCATAGCACCCAAGTACACTAGCTAGGTGCATTGCAACGCACCTAAATGCACTACCAAGGTGCGCTGAGCGGGAAATGACAAATGGCAGTGTCATTCCGCGAGGTGGACAGACAATGGAAGCTTCCAGAATCTTCCCCAATGACACTTGCCTCACTGAGTTCGACCAAGGATGAGTAAGAGGCTCTCAGTCTCCAAGTGGAAGCAAGAACTGACAGAGAGAAGCCACTAGTCAAATCATAAGCTGACTCATCCTCTTTGCATACATCTATATATGGATCCCTCATCCCAGAGATCCGGAGGCTGGAATTTTGTACATTGCAGAGAATTGCTGTTGGTTTTGAGATAAAGATCAGAGTATTGGGTGATTTATGCTTTGTTGGAGGTGAAGAGGGGATTCCTTTGCTGGGGGGTTGATGGTGGATCAGGAATCATCGGTTGTAACTCCTCCTGGACCTTCTTGTTATATCAATAAAACTATTTGAGTTTCTCCTACATGCTTGTGTATCAATGATGTTTTGGTATATTTGCACGTTTAGCTTAAATCTGATCCTAAGCTATTTATGAATATAAATCCATGTCTTTGTGTAGTTTTCCTCTTCTGTGATCTTGCAGGAACTTGGTGAAGCCGGGCAAGTAAGGGAGCAAGTAGCTGGAAGCTGTCAAAGAGGAGAGAGATTGGATCAAATGACTAGCGCAAGACACAGGTTGGTTCATCCTATTCCTCTTCGTTTATAGTTCATAAAGAAGAATACGAAAGTAGTTTTCCTTGTTTGTTTCTAAGGTACTGTCACACCTTAGTGGGATAGGGGCGTTCTGAGTAGACACTTTTCCCGTTAACAAAATGGCGACTCCGCTGGGGTTAGTTTGTTTGTGTTTCTCTTGTTGTTTGTTTCATAAACACAGAAGTAGCAATCGAACTGCATTTGCCATTATCAAATGCAAAGTAGACACCTGCTACTTCAATCCATTCACTGGATTTGTTTATGATTTGAACAGCTGATTCACAAATGATCTGATTACCCTTTGTGACAGCTCTTATGTTGGAAATAATACTGAGAGGGGGGGTGAATCAGTATTATCAGATCAATCAAACCTTTTCAATGCTCAGAAACATATACGCTACTTCAGTTAAGTAAAACAGCGTGTACACGCTACTGTGACTAAATAAAACAGCGTATAAGAAGAAAACTCATAACTTAGTTAGCTTATTCTTCAGTTAAGTTCATCAGGACATTATTCAGCACATTAACAGTAAGTAGATGCAGTATAACAGAACGGATCAAAAGTCACACACATGAACACCAAGATATAAGGTGGAAACCCAATGTGGGTGAAAACCACCTGCTGCAAGTTATCTCTATCTTTCTTTAAGAAACTTCAGTTTACAATCTTTTGTACTGGTGCAGCCTTATACCAGTACGCAGGCTACAACCTGCAGAAGGCTACAACCTTCTCTCGTTCTCCAAACTTCCTTGGAAGGGAGCTCCAACCCCCCTGTTCTTGTACTAGCCAAGATACTAGTACGTAGGTGCTGACCTACAATCTTCTTTTCTTCAGGTATCACCTTTCATACATTTTCAGACTTGAATATTCCTGAAGCACAACATTACAATCTGAAGACCACAATTCATTCAATTTCCACAACAGATCATTGAAGCATAAAACAACCAAACTCTGAATCACTGAACCACTGAACCCTGTCAATCACCAGTTATCAGAACACAGAGCAGACTACAGAACTCTGCAATAACTGTCAGACCCCACTGTAAACCCAAAAACAAGCTTCAAAAGATATACGCTACTTCAAGGAGCCAAACCCGCGTATACACGCTCTTTTACCGAAGCCAACCTGCGTACAGATCTAAAAATAAACTTTCTCAATTTGCAGCTGTACCAGACATTAGTTAGATCCAGAACATAGCATTGCGACAATATGCAGATCTAGAAATAAGCATAATCAACCATATCATGATAGTGCATTTCAAACCATTAGATCCCGATCTATCCTTAGATCTAGTCTTCCATCAACCAATGTGATCTCTCCTTGGCTTAGATCAAGCAACCCAGCACCTGCAAATCAGATCTCTTTCACTCTTAGATATTCAAGCCCTTGTCGAAAGATGATTTTGCCTAATGATCTTCTTCTCCTTATATAGTCTTAGGCCTAGCTCAATACCAAGAGCCAAAACCATAGTAACACAATACCATCAACTTCAAAACTAGGGATCGACACGCCCGTCGAGACACAATGGTCCGAAATCATAGGCACAACTTCCAAGGACTAACCACCATGGACCAAAAGAACCTTTCCACATACACGCGCTTTTTATGAATCGAACTAGCGTGTACACGCGACTTGGGCTTAACGAAACGGCGTGTATGAGCTTCCTTGGCATGCTGTACTGAGATCTGTCTTCTGATTAAGATGCCATCACTTGTACCAACCTCTGAGCACTTGTACCATCCTCTGAGTGAGTTGCCATCAAGGACAACACTTGAATCATAATGCCAACAATCTCCCCCTTTGGACTTGATGGCAACCACCACACCAAGTCACTCTCCCCCTTTGACATCAAGAGCAAAGGGCTGTGCTCCCCCTGAGGACATGCTGATACCTCTGCTTGGCTATGCTGACTCGTGCTCCCCCTGACAGTAGGCCAGATCTGAAAAAGATGTTCTTCAACAAGAGCCAAGATTTATACACCATAAGGGACCTTCCTATCACCAAAAGACTCAATACATACATCCATACTCCCTACCAAGAGGGGACATATCAGAAACAACCAATTATATTACAGCATTCATCCCAGGCATAGTGGGGAAACCAACATAGGCCGTTACATGACCTTGACACCATAAAAGAGATATGACAAGAGAGATACATGACATAGAGACAACAGATCTAGACCAAGACTTAGGAAAGACACCAGCAACATCTGATAAACATCTTGTTAGATCAGCAACCAGAATTTCTTTCTGAGCTCCTTCTCCTGAAACCAACAACCAAAACATCTGAATGCCAACAATGCTTTATGAGACTTTTGAGCTGCTCCCCCTGAACCTGTGCCTGTTGCACTCCCTGAAACTGTGCCTGAAGAATTCTGACATTCCTATTGCTTTTCAGAACTTCAGAGTTTTCCCTTGCTGTTCAGAACTTCATATACGCGTTTTATCCTGTATAAAACAGCGTATGTACGCGGATATTCTTTCTGCAACAAGCGTCCAGCATACACGCGACTTACCCACCATAAATCCGCGTGTATACGCTCATATCCCTTCCGTAACCTGCGTATACCAACTTTTCTGTAGAACAAACAATCTTCAACAACAGGATGAAGCATCAACTACTCCCAGCTTTTGTCTGAGATATTCAAAAGTTTCCCTGGGCAGTGGTTTTGTGAGAATATCAGCAACTTGCTCCTTAGAAGGAACATACTCCAACTTGACCTTCTGCTCAAGCACTTGTTCCCGAAGAAAATGGTACTTGATTGGTATGTGCTTGGTCTTTGAGTGCATGACAGGATTCTTTGAAATGCTGATTGCACTTGTATTATCACATAAGATAGAGACAGGTGGAGTGCAAGTGATTTGAAAGTCCTGCAAGGTCTGCATCATCCAAAGAAGTTGTGTGCAACAAGATGCTGCAGCCACATATTCTGCTTCAGCTGTAGATAAGGCAATCGAACTTTGTTTCTTGCTGAACCAAGATACTAATCTAGAACCCATGAAGAAAGCACCTCCACTTGTGCTTTTCCTATCATCCACACTTCCAGCCCAATCTGCATCTGTGTAAGCATGAAGAGTGAGATCAGTATTTCTAGGATACCATAAGCCATAGTTTTGGGTCCCTTGAAGATATTTGAAGATTCTTTTGACTGCCTGAAGATGAGTTTCCTTTGGGTTGGCTTGAAATCTTCCAACCATTCCTACTGCATGTGTAATATCTGGTCGAGTACCTGTCAAATAAAGCAAACTCCCAATCATGGATCTATAAGTGGGTTGGTGAACTGCTGCTGATTCATCATTTGCACTGAGGCTGCATCCTGTAACCATGGGTGTACATACTGGTTTTGACTCTTCCATGCCATACTTCTTCAAGATCTGCTTGAGGTATTTGGTTTGAGACAAGAAGATACCTCCTTCATTTTGTTGGATTTGCAATCCAAGAAAATATGTCAATTCTCCAAGAAGTGACATTTCGAATTCTTTCTGCATAACCAAGGCAAAGTTTTGACTCATGGTCTCTTCATTGCTGCCAAAAATAATATCATCTACATAAACAACAAGGATTAGCAATTTGTTATTTTCAACTTTTATATAGAGATTGCTATCTGCTGATCCTTTTGAAAAGCCTTGTTGGTGAAGATATTTGTCCAAGCGATAGTACCAAGCCCTTGGAGCTTGTTTGAGCCCATAGAGTGCCTTTTTCAATCTGCATACAAGGTTTGGATCATTTCCAAGAATGAACCCATCTGGCTGCTCAATATATACTTCTTCTTCTAAGTCTCCATTTAGGAAGGCTGATTTCACGTCCATTTGAAATACCTTGAAGTTTTGAAAGCTTGAGAGAGCAAGGAACATTCGGATGGCCTCTAGTCTTGCCACAGGAGCAAAGGTCTCTTCAAAATCTATTCCTTCTTGTTGTGCATACCCTTTACAAACAAGTCTGGCCTTGTTTCTAATTACTTCTCCATTTTCATTTAACTTATTCTTGAAGACCCATTTTGTTCCTATTACATTCTTATCTTTTGGTCTAGGAACTAATTCCCAAGTGTTGTTCCTTTCGATTTGCTCAAGTTCTTCATCCATTGCTTTGACCCAACATTCATCTTTGCATGCTTCTTTCACATTTTGTGGTTCAATGGAGGAGAGTAGAGCCAAGTAGCTTGAAGCTTCTGCAAGTGTCCTTCTTGTTTGTACTCCTGCTTCTTTCTGCCCCACAATCTGAGTTTCTGGATGATTCTTTTGGACATATCTGGATGGAGTCTTCTCTTCTATTCTTGTCTGCTCCTCTGGTTCTTCTTGAGATTCTTCTTCTTCATCATTTCGCCTTTGAGAGTAACCTTCATCTTCTTCAATGTCTTCATGATGAACTTGCCTAGGAATATATCCCTTCTCATCAACCACTATATCAATACTGTCAACAATTCTGCCAAGTCTTTTATTGTAGCACTTGTATGCTTTGCTATGTGGAGAATAACCAAGAAGAATGCCCTCATCTGCTCTAGGTTCAAGTTTGCCAAGTTGCTCATCAGTATTCTTAATATAACATTTGCTCCCAAAGATTTTGAAATGCTTCACGGAAGGAGTTTTACCACTCCAAAGCTCATGAGGTGTTTGAGTGCTGTTTACTCGGACATTTGTTTTGTTAAGAATGATAACAGCAGCATGTGCAGCTTCACCCCAGAAGGTTGCAGGAGTACCTGATTCATCGAGCATAGCACGAGCCATTTGTTGGATAGTTCTGTTCATTCTTTCCACAACCCCATTTTGCTGAGGAGTTCTAGCTGTAGAGAATTCTCTTCTTATCCCATGTTCATCGCAGAAATCGAAAAATTCATTTGATGTGAACTCCCCACCTCTGTCAGATCTGAGGCACTTAATTTTGTGTCCTGATTCATTTTCAGCCAATGCTTTGAAGGATTTGAATTTTTCGAATGCTTCATCTTTGTGCTTCATAAGCCCTAACCAAACAAACCTTGAGAAATCATCAATGAATAATATCAGATATTCTTCTCCTCGAGGTGTCCTTTTCCTAAATGGACCACATACATCTGTATGGACTAGCTCAAGAGGCAAGCTAGCTGATCCTTCCTTTTCTGGAAAGTTAGTTCTGGTTTGCTTTCCAAACTGACAAGATTTGCATATAGTGTTGTCTGGAATTTTGATATCTGGAAGATCGCGAACTGCCTGATATTTGCATGCTTTTCTTATTTGTGAGAAGCTTAGATGTCCCAACCTTCGATGCCATACCAGTGCTCTTCATCCTTGCTAAGATAGCATTGTTGTTGTCCTTCTTCAAATATGTACAGATTATTTGGAGTTCTTTTGCCTTTGAGAACTGTTTTACCTGTATCAAGATCACGAACAAGACATCCATTCGATCTGAAAATAACCTCGGTTTTTTGATCACACATCTGACTGACACTTAGAAGATTATGCTTCAATCCATCAACATACAAAACATTTCCAGCCTTGACCTTTTCTTTCAAAGGAGCAATACCTTTTCCTTTTATAGTTGCAGGAGTATCATTTCCAAAAGAAACTTTCTTTCCCTTTTCTAAAGTAGAATAAGATTCAAGTTTTTCTTTATCACCTGTCATATGTTTCGAACATCCACTGTCAATGTACCATAGATTTTCCTGTCCTTCTGCATAAAACGCTATCCCACATCTTTCTGTCTGAGGTTCTTTTATTCTCCATTTTTTGGTGCTCGTGGCTTGTTCCTTTTTCTCCTGAAACCTGCTCCTGCATTCAGATTCTTTATGACCAAAATTATTGCAAATAGAACATTCAACTTCATTTTCAAGAACCGAAAAGTTGTTATAGGTCCTCTTTGTAATCCCTGTCATACTTCTTTGTTTTTGAGCTTCCCTAGTCATGATTGTTTTATATGCAACACATTGAGCTGCTTTGTGACCAAAGTTATGGCAAGAAAAGCATTGTCCATTGAAGAAGCTTCTGCGGTTATTGAATCTACCAGCCAACTGATTGTAATTTCTATTTTCATCTATTCTTGTGCCAAACTGAGAAGATTTTACCTGTGGTTGGTTGTAGCTTTTGTTCACCCTTAAGAAGGATTGTCCCTGATAGTTTCTGTTTGTAATTCGTCCCTGCTTTACCTGATTATCTTCATTGTTCTTCTGCTCATTTCTTCTTGCTGCATCAAGATAATTCTTTGAGGTGGATGCTTTAGAGGTTTCTCCATTATAGCCCAAACCTGTCTTGTTTAGAGGAGACCGCTGCACATTGATAATCTCATCCAAAGTTTCAGATCCTTTGACAAACTTAAGATTAATAGCTTTTGTTTTCTCAATTTCTTTTCTGAGACCAACGATTTCACCTTCTAGTTTTTCAAGATGTTTTTCCTTTTCATCAATTTGAAATTGCAAAGTATCAATGATCACACTCTTTTCTTCTATGCATCTCTTGAGTCTAGTAATTTCATTATAGAGATTATCCACATCTACAGCATCCTCATAATCATCATCTTCAAATGCCATTAATAGCTTATATTTATTACCTTGTTCATCTTCATCACTGTTTGATAAGCCATCACTATCTTCATGGGTGTAGTAGCTTTTCTTATTTGCACTTTGTTTCTTATTCCATCTAGCAGGTTCTTTTCCTTTATCTTTATTAGGACATTTTGCAGCATAATGACCTACTCTTCCACAAGCAAAGCATTTGAAAGGTAGCTTACCTCTGAACCTTCCAGCACCCCTTTGAAGATTTCTAACAAAATTTGATTCTTCTTCCTCTTCTTCTGGAACATGGCTTGCCTCATAGTAATCTTCTTTTCCTGATGCCTTAAAAGCAGCTTCCCTTCTGTCTGATGGACCTCCCTTTCTCATTTCATAAGCAGTTAGAATTCCATGTAACTGAGACATAGTGAGAACTTTGAGATTTTCCTTTTCTTCTATTGCAGATACTTTAGATTCAAACTTGGGGGATAATGATCTTAGAATCTTTGAAACTACTATAGTTTCTTTTATTTCTTCACCCAAATTTTTCATACAATTAACAATCTCGTCTACCCGAAGAAAATAATTTGCCACACTTTCATCATTATACATCTTGAGAGTCTCATATTGAATCCTGAGAGTTTGAAGTTTAGCTTCCTTTACCTGTTCATCTCCTTCATAGCTAGTGATCATTTTGTCCCATATCTCTTTTGCTGATTTGAAGTGCATGACCTTCATGAATTCTGTTTGGGATATACTTCCTAATAGAGTACTGACTGCTTTTGCATTTGTTTCATATGTCTTTTTCTCAGCTGGATCTGTAGGAGTAACTGAAGGAAAAGCATAGCCTGTTTCTACAATGTTCCAAACTTCTGTACCAAGAGATTGAAGATATGCAGTAACTCTTACCTTCCAATAATTGAAATTTGTTCCATCAAAAACCGGTGGCCTGATTGATGCTTCTTTCTCGTAGTTGCTCATGATGAATGATCTACCTTCAAGCGATCAAGCTTCCCTGAAGGACCCGCTCTGATACCAATTGTTGGAAATAATACTGAGAGGGGGGGTGAATCAGTATTATCAGATCAATCAAACCTTTTCAATGCTCAGAAACATATACGCTACTTCAGTTAAGTAAAACAGCGTGTACACGCTACTGTGACTAAATAAAACAGCGTATAAGAAGAAAACTCATAACTTAGTTAGCTTATTCTTCAGTTAAGTTCATCAGGACATTATTCAGCACATTAACAGTAAGTAGATGCAGTATAACAGAACGGATCAAAAGTCACACACATGAACACCAAGATATAAGGTGGAAACCCAATGTGGGTGAAAACCACCTGCTGCAAGTTATCTCTATCTTTCTTTAAGAAACTTCAGTTTACAATCTTTTGTACTGGTGCAGCCTTATACCAGTACGCAGGCTACAACCTGCAGAAGGCTACAACCTTCTCTCGTTCTCCAAACTTCCTTGGAAGGGAGCTCCAACCCCCCTGTTCTTGTACTAGCCAAGATACTAGTACGTAGGTGCTGACCTACAATCTTCTTTTCTTCAGGTATCACCTTTCATACATTTTCAGACTTGAATATTCCTGAAGCACAACATTACAATCTGAAGACCACAATTCATTCAATTTCCACAACAGATCATTGAAGCATAAAACAACCAAACTCTGAATCACTGAACCACTGAACCCTGTCAATCACCAGTTATCAGAACACAGAGCAGACTACAGAACTCTGCAATAACTGTCAGACCCCACTGTAAACCCAAAAACAAGCTTCAAAAGATATACGCTACTTCAAGGAGCCAAACCCGCGTATACACGCTCTTTTACCGAAGCCAACCTGCGTACAGATCTAAAAATAAACTTTCTCAATTTGCAGCTGTACCAGACATTAGTTAGATCCAGAACATAGCATTGCGACAATATGCAGATCTAGAAATAAGCATAATCAACCATATCATGATAGTGCATTTCAAACCATTAGATCCCGATCTATCCTTAGATCTAGTCTTCCATCAACCAATGTGATCTCTCCTTGGCTTAGATCAAGCAACCCAGCACCTGCAAATCAGATCTCTTTCACTCTTAGATATTCAAGCCTTGTCGAAAGATGATTTTGCCTAATGATCTTCTTCTCCTTATATAGTCTTAGGCCTAGCTCAATACCAAGAGCCAAAACCATAGTAACACAATACCATCAACTTCAAAACTAGGGATCGACACGCCCGTCGAGACACAATGGTCCGAAATCATAGGCACAACTTCCAAGGACTAACCACCATGGACCAAAAGAACCTTTCCACATACACGCGCTTTTTATGAATCGAACTAGCGTGTACACGCGACTTGGGCTTAACGAAACGGCGTGTATGAGCTTCCTTGGCATGCTGTACTGAGATCTGTCTTCTGATTAAGATGCCATCACTTGTACCAACCTCTGAGCACTTGTACCATCCTCTGAGTGAGTTGCCATCAAGGACAACACTTGAATCATAATGCCAACATCTTAGACCTCCTTTAAATCCACCCTCTGATTGTGCATTACTTATTGCTTTTACTCGTCCAAAATCCATAGATTAAGCTGCAAACCGTGACCCAGAACCCGGAAGGAATTCTCGTTTCTGCCCCAGTGCAGGCTCTGTGAAGAGATTCTGCATTTCAACGCAGTTCCCGAGAGGGCTACTTGCGCTGCAATCCAGTTTCTCTGTGTAACAGGTGCGCTGATTAGCCTAGCCCTGTGCAGCTGAGGTTCTTTGCTTCATTTTTTCAGTTTTGTCTCTGATTTTGCAGCCTGTGATCAGTGTGTGTCTGTTTAAAAACCCCTTTTATTTGCCTCAATTCCGCCTCCTTTGTACAAAAAGACTGTAGATGTTCTTTGTGTGTTTGTTACATCATTTACATTTTTCCATTAAAAAAGTAGAATAGTCATACTGTCGTCCTTGGATTTAGATCTGTCGTAAGTGTCGATTTTGATCTTAGGAGAAAGTTTATTTGCTGTTGACAGTCGATTATGCTTTTACTTTTGTCTTTGGTTTGAATTTGTCACTTTCTAGTGTTGAAACGAGTGTTTATTTAAAAATCATAAAGTGTCGTAATCTTCTCTACCTTTTGATTTCGAAAAGAAGCTTGTTTGTGTTTTTCACTTGAAAGCAAATTCAGATTTGTACATCAACTTTCTTTTTAGGCATCAATATTAAGAAAGTGAAAACAAATACATGCATATGTGCATTTGCATATTGATAGTCTGTTTGGCTTGATTTAGGAAAAGTGCATCTACAGTGTGCTCTTTGCTCTTTGAGAAAAGATTGTGTCTTTCTTTTCCCCTTGTAGCTAGGATTTTCATTGCTGAAAAGAGATAAAAGTTTGCTTATCATCTTTAGATTGCATTTTAGGAATTACATCTACATCTCGTGGTGATCCCAAAAAGGCAAACTTCTAAGAAAGATCAACTTAAAATAAATTGAATGAATCTAAAAACGCTTTGGAACTTAACGCACAACATTTAGAGGTCTAGGCTAGAGACGTATTCCGACGTCGTAAAGCCTGGTAACTGTTGTCCTCATTGATGGTTGGGTGATTCCTCTACTTTGAGATGATAAGTGCCAGTACGGACTTGTGCTCCCACGTACCGTCGAGTATATATTGGGAGACCCCTATAGGCTTAAAACCTTTTATCCATAGGAAGCCGTGTCGGCCGCCCTACTGATCGCAATGCACCGAACACAGCATTCGAGAAGATTGGCTGCCGTACCGTAAAAACTATTCTGCAGTTTTGCGATTGGTTTGGTACTCCCTCTACCTAGATCTCCAGAGCAGTCCCTTTCGTTCCTTTTCAGACTCCTTAACGGAAAAGGTCCATCTGAGCACTTGTCACTTCAGTCTCATTAAAAATCGAAGGAGACTAGAGTCATCTTTTGTTTTTTCTCGACTCTTAAAAACTAAAAAAACAAGTTGTGTCAAAAGCGTCTAAAATTCATTTAATTCGGAAACATACTTCCCCTTTTTATTTTAGTTGATCAAGTAATCCGCAATCGTGGAAGAAAGTCAATTGAAACCCCGTTGTTCACGGAGGCTTACGAGTCAACCGTCTTTGTCTCTGGAATCGAAACCAGTACGGACAAAGCGAACTCGTTTAACCGGTTCGAAATCTCCTACTAAAGTTAGAACAAGTGTTCCAACAACATCCGAGATTCCGGTTACTCCAAACATTTCTGGAAGCCCTGCCTCTACAAAAGAAGTTCAACAACCACAGAGGGACAGTGATACTGATCCTAGTCTGAGAGTAAACACTTGTGTTACCGAACCAGTTCCCTCTACAACCGGTTCAGAGAGTCTTTCTCTTCAAACATCTGTCGCTGTCGATTCCACCCCTTCTTCGGCACCAGAAATATTCTACAGACCTGACGGTCTTCCCCTTCCACCTGGTCTAATTGCAATTGAAGAAATTGTAGAAGATCCTCAAACAAGTACTCCAACGCACTTTGGAGTCAGGATCACTCTATATCCTTCTTCATCAGAAGTTAGTCTACCACCAGTGGAAGTTCCTGTAGAATCGCTAGGTAATCTTTTGGATAGACTCCAAATGTCTGAACAACCGTCAACATCTAGGACTGTGTCGTCTGACACAGCGACAGCAGAACTCCCTGTCGTCACTCCGACAATGTTCGCCGGCATACCATCTGTCCCAACTAGATCTCAACCGCTAGAAGGAGCCCACTCAGGGGCTATTTCGACAGTCTGGTCCGTTCCTGTTTGTTCATCCGGAATAATATACGGGAACTCTTGTGTTGAGTCTCAACAAATTGATCCATTTGGAGGTCAATTTGGGCAGTCTGGTCACCAAGGGCAAACAATCCCCTTGAGTTCTGGATTGCCACCGTATGGGGGGCAGTATGCCCTTTCATTATCCCCTTCGGGAGGATATCCATATGGGAGTTCACAGCAATATTCAGGTTATACTGGAATTACCTCAAGTGGTTGGGTACCTATACTACCTCAACAACCAAGAGTTGTGTATTCGATGCAACAATGTGTACCTATGTCGAATATCCCGACTACGCCAGCTATTGTGACGGTGTCACAAGTTCAAACGCTGCCTGTTGTATGCCAACCTCAGATTTCTCAGGTTGTAATGCAACAGCCCCTTGACCCTGTGACTCAACCACAATTGCCAACTGGTGGGGCGACACAGGTCCAGACGGGTACAATTACCCCACACCTTGGTCCAACGGTTAGTATAGCGCAACAACACATGGCTTCTAAACCATGGCTGGTGCAATACCAACAACCACAATTCCAACAAGTATACCAAGGTTCTGAGTAGCAAATCTTTGCGAACAGTGGACAGCCGTATATTCAAAACGGTCAAAATCAACCATTTTACAATGGTCATGTTCACCAACCTTATCAGTCATACCAGCATCAAATGCATTATGCTAGCATGCAAAGACCAACTGCTCAGGCAATCCCATCTTACCCTGGGTATGCTTCACCTAATCTGAATCAGCAGTTACCATTCGTGGCAACTTTAGAGTTACCTGATTTAAACCGGTTAACAAACGATCCAATTGCTTACGCCCCTTGGTGGCCAGCGATTCCTCATAAACTTCCATCAGATATTCCTAAATTTAATGGAAATCCGGGTGAAGATCCATCGAATCACATGATGACATTTCATCTATGGTGTTCATCAAACACCCTAAATGATGATTCGATAAGACTTCGCCTCTTTCAGAGGACGTTAACGGGTCCAACGGCAAAATGGTACATTGAATTGCCTAGAGCTTCATTCGACAACTTCAGTACCTTAGCCACAACCTTTTTAACCCATTTTCAATTACCGATAAGGTACGAAACGGGAACAGAACTCCTTACCAACTTCAAACAGACAACGGCCACTCACATATCTGATCATATACATGAGTGGCGACGTTATCGTAGGATGGTAAAAATGTACGTTCCCGATCAGCTATTAGCTGAATGGTTTATCAAGTCATTACTACCTTCCATTACGGAAGATGTGGCAAAGGGGGGAGTCGTAACGGAAGAGCAAGTTATCGCTCGTGTGCAATATCTGGACTTGATCTATACTCAGTCGGGCACGCTCTACGACAAAATACCTGACACCCCTAGACCGGAATTCTCAATTCCTCCTCCTCCTAAATAGAACAATGACTCTCACGCTGACGATGGCGTGATTGGCACAATAGACACGAAATCGACAAAGGCTACATCTAAGAAGGCCCGTAAGATTTCAGATCAAAATGCAAAAGACGAACTTCTTGCTTCAGAAGTAAATGCCGTGTCGACAGATAAGGGCAAAGAAACCAAACAACCAGGAAGCAAGAAGAAAGGCAAAGGAAAGAAGAAGAAACATGATGAATCATCACCTGAAAAATCTTATTCAAACCCTCCTGGAAATAGGAAACCCCCTACGGGGTGTCATATATGCGATGAGGATCATTGGACGAGAGATTGTCCATACAAAGCTGAGCTTAAGAAATTCTTTAAAAGTTCGAAAACCTCAGCAGTGCTAACTGATCCATTCCCAAATCCAGGAGCAAATCTGGTTGAAAGTGGAAATGCTTCCCCGTCTCAAGTGCTAATGTTGTCGATTTCGAAACAGTAGAATGATGCTTTGATTTCGACAAGGAACAAAGATTACGGGAATCTGCAGCTGTCGAACGACAAGGATAAAGATCAACCAAGTAGTTCGACAAAAACTTTGATAGAAGTTGTACCACCTATCATTCCTGAATTAACAATAAAACCGCCGAAGGGAGTAGTACACAAGTCGACATTTAATCCCCGTGCTAGAGCGGCGCAGCATTATAACATAGTGGAAGATTTGGCCCAATCGCCATCCACTATGTTGACTCTTGAAATACTACAAAATTGCCCATCCCAAAGGCAGGCTTTGTTATAAGCCATTGGTGGGATCGATTGTTACACTAAAAAATGTCACCTTGACTACTTACAGTTAGTATGGCTCAAATCAATAGTCATGCTACCCTCTTAGGCAAGTCTCATGCCTCTGTTATCCATCTCAAACTCAAAGAAGAGAGAAAGTCTTGTAAAAACTATGTTTATCTCTGGGGTCGCAGGTTCTCTCTAGCCTTACCTGCGGGGACGCTGACCATGTTCACAAAATCTGCGTCCATGGACGCTCTGTATGTTAAGGGACAGGTGCGTCCCTCTGTAAAAGGCAAAATGCGCGAGTTTTATCTTGAAAAAGTTACTTGTGGTTACTTCTAGAACATTCTAGAGGTCGGTTTGATGAAATGGATGCGCCTCCAGTTGGTTCATGTATCTCTATTAAGGGGGAACTTATCCCATCAATAAGGGAGCTATCCCACCCAAAGAGGGGGATGATCCCATTGATAGTGGACCTGAATAACCTCTTTACAGCACTATAAATAAAGACATTGAGCCAGAGGGAGAAGAGGTTGGAGCTATACATTTTCTTTGGGTAAATGCTGCAGAATTTAGGTCTTCCATTAGAGCCTTTGTGAGGAGAGATTGTCTTCACTTGATTCTACTTGGGAGAGGGTGAGCTTTGTCAAAGTAGAGGAAAACCCTTGATGGACCCTGGGAGGAACTTGCACAACACCAAGGCCAGGTTGTAAGAGTTTCTTTGTTTCGTTATTAATACAAACTGGTTTATTTTTCTCAATAGCTTGTGTTAATGAGTTATTTCATGTGTTCCTTGGTCTGCATGTTGAATATATGTTTTATTATATGAAATGCAAGTGCTTGGTAATTGTTTGATTGTTTGTGGTTGCAGGAATTGACTTGAAGGAGGAGCTCATCCGGATCGTCAAGAACGGACTTCAACAACAGCGTTTTGGAATAAGGTAAGCCTAAACACTTGTAGTTTTCATGTTGTAAAAGGTGTATTTAGAGAAAGATCACTCCATTTTGTCTTGTTTGTCATTAGAACGTCTTAGACTTCTAGGAAGGTCAGTCGTGTCCGCACCCTTGACAGATTCCGTGTGACAAATTGGCGACTCCGCTGGGGATTCCATTAATGAGAAAGTCTTTTCCTTTATGTGAACTTTGCTTTGAGAAAATTGGTTTATTTTTCTGGTTTTGGCTCTGTGATTCTGTCTCTGGGTGGGTTAGCTTAGGATTAGTTTTATTTTGGTTTTTCTTGAAGTTTTTCAGACGGACGCACCCTCTGAGTGCTGCACAGTGCGTCCCTGGACGCACTTTTGCTGCGTGCACAGAGCGGGCCCGCACCTGTGCTAACGGGTTGCCTGCGTCCCTTGCCAAAATTTGAGAAAATTCCATTTTTTGCCTTTTTTGCTCTTAGATTTTGTTTTTTCTTAGTTTTTTCTGCCCAGATTCATTAGTCCCTTGTCCAGAATCTTCACCTAAGCTTGTTCCTGCTCTTAGCTTTCATCAATTGGGTGTTTTGAGTCTCTTTTTTGAGAAATTCTTGATTTGATTTCCTTTGGTCATTACTTGGAGGTTTATCTCAGTCCTTTCACAATTTTGCATCTTTTTGCTTCTGTTTTTGCAAAAAAATTTCCCCCTCATTCGCCGGGGGGGGGCTAAATTGTGTATGAGTGTTAATCGCCTTTGAGTGTTTTTATGTTTTGATCTTTGGAACTCTCACCCAATTTTCTCGACTTGCACTTGATTGGTTCTTAGATTACATTAGAATCATCTTGTGTTTGAGAATTCTCTTGCATAGATCACATTTGCATAATTAGAATTCTCATTTTCAGAATATGAATGAAAAATGTGCATAGATTACATTTGCATACTTTTCGAGTGAATTGTGCATAGATTACAATTGCATAGCTTACATTCTGAAAAATCAATTGTAGATTTAGATCAGTTTCTTTGATTTGAATTTACACAAAATCAAAAATATAAAAAAAAAAATGGTTTGGAATTGATTTGCATTAGTTTTTCTTGATGAAATTAGTGCATTAGAGAATTTGTTAAATTTTCTCTTAATGATCAATTTTTTGCATTGTTGGAAGTGAATGGAAACTCTCTCCTTACTCTAGTTAGGATTCATCGAATTGAAAGGATTGCATTATCATATTCGATTGCATTCAGTTGAGTCGGGTCATAACACCATTGGTTTCATCTCCATTTACCCATTTGAGTAATAACAGCCTTAATAACACAGCGCTTAATTAAAATTCATCTAGTAATTTTTACATTTCTAGGGCTCTGAAACACCAACATAGCTTAGGCTAGGGTCTTGGAGTAGGTGAGTACTTAACTCTCCAAGACTACAAAACCAAACAGATAGTTTATCTTGAGTAGAATAAATCCAATTGTTTCAATTGCACTCTGGGAAAGCTCCTCTTAAAGGAGAAGCACGAGCTCGTGTCCGAACCAGTGAGGGGATCCATCCCCCCTCGTTGGGAACGACGCCAGACAGTACGTATTACAAACGGTAAACCTCGGATTAACCATTGTCGAGGAGCCAGGGGTCACTTATCGGTAAACCTTGGATTGTTGTCAAGGAGCCGGTAAGGGGATTGAGCTTGCTACTCTGCCCTTGCGTGCTGTCGGAGTTTAGACTGTTCCCCCAGGTGTATTTGTTACTGTTGGTGACCTTAGTGACCATAATCTTTAGGGTTCTACCGAGGTGATGGTGGAGGGAAGGTCCCACTGTACCTGGAGCAGACGTCGGTTATACTCACTTGGATTTTCCGGGGGGTTCACTTCACTTCGAGACGGTTAAAGTGGAGGAACTTGGGCCGGTCTATTCATTAAGCAGGTTGCCGGGGTAACTGTTCCACCCGCCATTTCTGTACTGAATTCTGCGATGTTGGGCTTCATCACCAACTAGTGTTTTTGGTCCGGAGAGCTTACTGTTTGTGTGTGGTTTGACTCCTAGATTTGATAGCGCGTGTTAATTTGTTTGTTTTTACTTTTAGAGACCATAGGTGTGAATTGTGAATTTTAGTTGTTAAGTGTGAATTGTGAATTGTTAATTTTAGTTTTAAATTGTTAATAAAATTCACTGAAGTTGAATATAATGGCAAATGTTCCGGAATTTATCAACCTAGGAACCCCTCCTAATGAGAATCCTAGTACTTTTCCTTATTTTGGAAATGTTGGTCCTCCTTATATGGCTACTTTGTCATTACCTGGATTTACAATAGGTTTACCAATATGGTTATTTTCAACTTCGTTGGCCCAAAATACCCAATTGTTCCATCTCAACCGAATGCTTCACCTCAACAGAGTTCACCATCTCAACATCACCAACCTTCTGTTGACCCTTTACCTTCTTCGCCTAATTTTTCTTCCTCCATTTCTTCCTCTTCGCCTGGTAAAAGCCTTGATGCTAGTAACCAGGAGGCTAAGAAGAAGAAGAAAGGGAAGAAGAAGAAGAAGAAGAAGAAGCAAGATAAACAAGACGTCAACCAACCAACCATGGCTGTAAGTGTTAGTTGTGTTGAGGAAAACTCCGACATGCACCGTAAACCCAAATACCCTTGCAGGCTTTGTAAGGGTGACCACTTCCTTGTCAATTGTCCTGGTATTCCAAAGGTCTTGGAAGTATGGTCAGAAAAATCTCATCAACTTTCTGTTGATCCATCAACCAGTGATAGTCAGGTTCCTGGAGAAAAGGGTAAAGTTAGGTTTCCTTGTAAGTTATGCAAAGGGAGTCATCAAACTCACATTTGCCCT
Source organism: Pinus tabuliformis (assembly GCA_031772625.1). Lineage (NCBI taxonomy): Eukaryota > Viridiplantae > Streptophyta > Pinopsida > Pinales > Pinaceae > Pinus > Pinus tabuliformis. Next base: position 316,173,533 of record CM062811.1, read on the forward strand.
CACATGGATGAAGCCTCAACATTGTTGGAAAACCTTACTGTTCCACAGCAAGAATTTCCAACTGGTTACCGTAAACTTTCTCCCAACCTACCGTTAACTGACGGAGTGATTGATCTAAATTCAAGTCCAGTCGATCACACTCTCCCATTGGAGAGTGAAACTCATGTCACTCAGGTTGATGATCCATTAGTTGATCAAGTGGTCGATTCAATTTCACATTCGGTCGATCACACTCTCCTTTTCGAGAGTAAATTTCATACCGCTGATGTTCTTCTTGTTACATCGGATTCTTCTATGCCGGGGGGCATTTCACCTGTTTCTACAGAACCCCCTCCAAGTACTGAGGTCTTTTCCTTTGATTGGAATAGACTGACAGAACCTCGTCTTCCTTCCTCCATCCCTTTCCAAATCATTGTCAAGGCTGGTGGTAGGGACATACATCGTACTCAGGTAGATGAAGGTGCTTCTGTTAGTATTTTATCCTCAGCTGTTTGGAAATCTTTGGGTTCCCCTCAGCTTGCGCCTATTACGCAGAATCTGAAAGCTTTTAACAGAACAATTAGTGAACCTTTAGGGATCCTTCCTAAGTTTTCTATTACCTTGGAAGGTAAAACTGTTTGTATTGATCTTATGGTAGTTCGAGGTCCCTTGGATTTCAATTTACTCCTTGGGCGAGACTATGTTTATGCAATAAAAGCTGTCGTATCGACACTCTTTCGCGTGATGTCTTTCCCTCACAATGGCAGTATTGTGACTGTAGACCAGCTTTCGTTCCCTAGTCTTGTTTCAACTACCAACAATATGACACCCCTAAATGTTCCTGATTCTAAAGTGGTATCTACCCTGCCACGGGTTAATTATGTGGCAACTGGTCCCATGTTTTCAGTTACCGATGTAAGTGAGCCTCTCATTGATTGCTCATCTTCCTTTGATTTAGATCCGGTAATTGACATGGAAAACTCTATGGGATTATTTGAACACGATGTTCTTATCCCTTTTGAGTCCCTTGACGTGTGTTCCTTCCAAAAAACTATTCTTCCTTCTGATGAAGACCTCTTGGAAGCCATGATCAAGGTGTGTCCATTGACATGTCTTTCTTCCAGTTGGAAGCCATGATCAATGTTACGAGGATAGTTTTTCCTGTATCAACCTCGTTAAAAAATGAAACAGGCTGCCATGAGGAAAGTTCCTGTTACTGAGTCAACCTCGTTAAAAAATGAATCAGGTGCGAGGACAGTTCCTTTTCCTGAGTCAACCTTGTTAAAAAATGAATCAGGGGTGAGGATAGTTTCTTCTAGTCTCAACCTCGTTAAAAAATGAAACTGGTAGTCATGAGCATAGTTCCTTGTCTTGTGTCAAGCTCATTAAAAAATGAAACAAGGAGTTACGAGGATAGTTTTTTCCTGTATCAACCTCGTTAAAAAATGAAATAGGCTAGCATGAGGACAGTTCTTTTACTGAGTCAACCTCATTAAAAAATGAATCAGCTAGATTTTAGGATATGTAGGTAGATTGTAGAGAGTAGTCATGAGGACAGTTCCTGTTACTGAGTCAACCTCATTAAAAAATGAATCAGGTTTGAGGATAGTTCCTGTTACTGAGTCAACCTCGTTAAAAAATGAATCAGGTTTGAGGACAGTTCCTGTTACTGAGTCAACCTCATTAAAAAATGAATCAGGTTTGAGGATAGTTCCTGTTACTGAGTCAACCTCGTTAAAAAATGAATCAGGTATGAGGATAGTTCTTTTCTTGTGTCAACCTCGTTAAAAATGAAACAACTCCCTTTTCAACTTAAATATTGAAAGTAAACCTTCATTTCATCCAGCCGGTTGCATGCAATGAAGCCTGGGGGGCATGTACCTCGCTTTGCATCATTATGCTGGGGGCATGCGAACTTTTTGAGCATAGTTCCTTGTCTTGTGTCAAGCTCGTTAAAAAATGAAATAAGGGTAGGTTAAGTAGGTAGATTGTAGAGAGCAGTTATGAGCATAGTTCCTTGTCTTGTGTCAAGCTCATTAAAAAATGAATCAAGGATTTTCGAGCATAGTTCCTTGTCTTGTGTCAAGCTCATTAAAAAATGAATCAAGGTTTTTAGAGTTAAGTTTCTGTTAGGTAGATTGTAGAGAGTAGTTATGAGCATAGTTCCTTGTCTTGTGTCAAGCTCACTAAAAAATGAAACAACTCCCACAATTCCTTCCAAGATCTTGAAAGTAAAGCTTCATTCCATCCACCTCATTGAATGCAATGAAGCTTGGGGGGCATGTACCTTGATTTGCATCATTATGCTGGGGGCATGTGAACTTATAACAAGCATAGTTTTTCGTTTCAAGCTTGCATAAACATGAAACTGAATCCGAGCATAGTTCTTTTCCTGTGTCAAGCTCGTTAAAAAATGAAACAAATCCTCCTCTAATTGAGTCGAGAGTTTGACTAGACCTCATAGATGTTAGGTTGTACGTTTAGGTTAGTTATTTCAGTTTTTGCATAATTTTCTTATAGTTTTAGGTCGAGTCTTTCAAATGATCTCGTCACTAAACCTTCATTTCATCCAAATGATTGAATGAAATGAAGCTAGGGGGGCATGCACTCTAGCAGTTATGCTTAGGGAGCATCAAGCACAGTTTTATCTCTGTTTCAAGCTTGTGTAAAAATGAAACTACTTTGAAGCATAGTTTTTCTCTGTTTCAAGCTTTTGTAAAAATGAAACCTATCTCGAGTCAATTTCAGTTATTTTCAAGACTCGTTAAACTCATGAAAATCCCGAGATTATTTTTCTTGCATAAACATGAAACTGAATCCGAGCATAGTTCTTTTCCTGTGTCAAGCTCGTTAAAAAATGAAACAAATCCTCCTCTAATTGAGTCGAGAGTTTGACTAGACCTCATAGATGTTAGGTTGTACGTTTAGGTTAGTTATTTCAGTTTTTGCATAATTTTCTTATAGTTTTAGGTCGAGTCTTTCAAATGATCTCGTCACTAAACCTTCATTTCATCCAAATGATTGAATGAAATGAAGCTAGGGGGGCATGCACTCTAGCAGTTATGCTTAGGGAGCATCAAGCACAGTTTTATCTCTGTTTCAAGCTTGTGTAAAAATGAAACTACTTTGAAGCATAGTTTTTCTCTGTTTCAAGCTTTTGTAAAAATGAAACCTATCTCGAGTCAATTTCAGTTATTTTCAAGACTCGTTAAACTCATGAAAATCCCGAGATTATTTTGCTATTTTTCATTCTCGTAAAACAAATGAAAATGCCGAGTTCTTTCCGTCTTTTCCTGCTCGTAAATTAGGTTGAAAGTCGGCCATATGAGTACATTTTTATCATTTTTTCGAACTCGTTAAAACTTACGAAAAAGTGAAAACCATGAGTACATTTTTATCCCTTTTTCGAACTCGTTAAAACTTACGAAAAAGTGAAACCTTGGAGTTCTCTTTTAAGCCCTTTTCAGACTCTTAAAACATGAAAAGATTGCCGAGCATTTCTTTTACACTCGTTAAAACGGAATTAAAAGACGGTCCCCTTTTAACTTTTTTCTGACCGCAAAATCAGGAAAAGATTGCCGGGTTTTTGTCGTTTCAAACTCGATAAGGAAATAAAATGACGTGTCCTTGATCGCTTTTTACTTTTCAGGTCAGTGGCACTAATTATGAAAGTACTCCTTGGTCGCAAGATCAAGCGGTTCCCCCAGGTATTATTTTATACTTTTTTGGGCTTGAGGGACACAAATATACGAAAAAGTTCAACGTGGAGTCTCCTTTAGTTTTTTCAGACTCTCTAAAATTGAAAAACGCCGAGTTTCTCCTATACTGGGCTCGTTAAACTTTTACAGTAGAGGACCTGTTCAATTACAAACAGGAACGAACCACTCCTTCCTAGGGTTCGAATTTAAACTAGGTTGGACTCGTCCGAAGGATGAGCTTATAATCAAGCATATGTTATCCTCCTCAAGCTTGTTAAAAATAAAGAGGTACTTGCCAGAAATGGTGGGGGAAAAGAGAGAAGAATGAACCTGTTTGTCACCATTAGTCTCAGAAGAAACTTTATTACCACTCTTGAACACGACACTTTTCATTCACCTGGGTTGGGAAATATTTTACCTCACAGTTGACCAAATCACTTTGAAAGTCTTTAACCGGGTTCCAGGGGTTAACTTTGAGTTATACGTCACCAAGCCATCTGTTGTGTCGTTATGTGTTCAAGAGGTCTGCAAGCAAAAACTTTCATCTGCAAAATACTTGTCATCCATTTGACCATCCCTGAGTCAGTCCTTACAGCAACATTTCTTCAACTTGAACAATGATTTCGTGTTGCGGGCTTGCCTGCAACGGGTCGCTTTCTATCGACATCGACACATTATCTAGAAAGATGACTTAGGAATCGACAATACCTTGAAGTCTGCATGCATCAATGGCAGGTTTCTCGCCTTTGACGACAGTTTACATCATTGACTTTCGATCAAAGGATTCCGTGAAGTGTTCGACATCAGAACATCTATTCACATTTCACGGGTTGTGCTTGGTACTTTGAGAACCATTGACATTACTGGTGGTCTCTCTCACGCTTGTTAACAGTTCACATCATCGACTGGTAATCAAGTGGTTTCTAACATGTTCGACATCAAATCATTTAATCACATGTTTAGAATCGTACCAATTCGGGAAGTAGAAGTGAAGACCCTGGATCTAGTTTCTACCATCCAGGCTGCGAGGAGTTTTGTATTCATTATCTATGTAGACTAATCATAAACAGATGGCTGTGTCCATACTGTGTCTACAAAAGTCTATAAAAATGATGTACTGCAAGATCATTCCTGTATCAGAATAGTTAGTCCATTAGTTAAAGTCTTGAATCTGAGTATGGGAATGCCTACCTCAGTAATGATATAATCTTATCCATGTATTTTGTGTTGAAAATTGCAGGTTCCAACCAGGCCATCCACAAGACAATCCTTGAAATGATAAAGCGCTTCACCCTTCCTAGAATTACAAAACCCTACTCTATTCCAGGCTTCGCACTTTAGGGGGAAATCTGTTACACTAAAAAATGTCACCTTGACTACTTACAGTTAGTATGGCTCAAATCAATAGTCATGCTACCCTCTTAGGCAAGTCTCATGCCTCTGTTATCCATCTCAAACTCAAAGAAGAGAGAAAGTCTTGTAAAAACTATGTTTATCTCTGGGGTCGCAGGTTCTCTCTAGCCTTACCTGCGGGGACGCTGACCATGTTCACAAAATCTGCGTCCATGGACGCTCTGTATGTTAAGGGACAGGTGCGTCCCTCTGTAAAAGGCAAAATGCGCGAGTTTTATCTTGAAAAAGTTACTTGTGGTTACTTCTAGAACATTCTAGAGGTCGGTTTGATGAAATGGATGCGCCTCCAGTTGGTTCATGTATCTCTATTAAGGGGGAACTTATCCCATCAATAAGGGAGCTATCCCACCCAAAGAGGGGGATGATCCCATTGATAGTGGACCTGAATAACCTCTTTACAGCACTATAAATAAAGACATTGAGCCAGAGGGAGAAGAGGTTGGAGCTATACATTTTCTTTGGGTAAATGCTGCAGAATTTAGGTCTTCCATTAGAGCCTTTGTGAGGAGAGATTGTCTTCACTTGATTCTACTTGGGAGAGGGTGAGCTTTGTCAAAGTAGAGGAAAACCCTTGATGGACCCTGGGAGGAACTTGCACAACACCAAGGCCAGGTTGTAAGAGTTTCTTTGTTTCGTTATTAATACAAACTGGTTTATTTTTCTCAATAGCTTGTGTTAATGAGTTATTTCATGTGTTCCTTGGTCTGCATGTTGAATATATGTTTTATTATATGAAATGCAAGTGCTTGGTAATTGTTTGATTGTTTGTGGTTGCAGGAATTGACTTGAAGGAGGAGCTCATCCGGATCGTCAAGAACGGACTTCAACAACAGCGTTTTGGAATAAGGTAAGCCTAAACACTTGTAGTTTTCATGTTGTAAAAGGTGTATTTAGAGAAAGATCACTCCATTTTGTCTTGTTTGTCATTAGAACGTCTTAGACTTCTAGGAAGGTCAGTCGTGTCCGCACCCTTGACAGATTCCGTGTGACATCGATCCTAAGGATTCCAATATTGTATCCTTCGACCACAAAGGATACGATCCTCAGTTACCGGCTCAACTAGCTTTCCTTGTTCAAGTGAAAGCCCTCAACAAAACTGTTCACCGAACAATTATTGATGAGGGGGCATCTACATGTATTATGTCGATGAGTTGCTGGAAAAATTTAGGATCTCCAACCTTGTCGCGATCTGTGACGACGTTAAAAGCATTCGACGGAAGGACATATACCCCATATGGTATCCTAAATAACTTGAAAGTTGAACTAGGGGGGAAAACGGTAGGAATAGAAGTTGAAGTCATCGATGGGAATCTTGATTACAACATCCTACTAGGAAGACCATGGATATATGCCATGGCAGCTGTTGTGTCGACCTATTTTAGAAAGATTTCATTTCCCTTTCAAGGAGGGATTACAATCGTCGATCAACAAAACTTCCTCCCCAATGGTTCTCAAGTTACAGGAAGCATTCCCATGATCCATGGAAGCCCCCATTCGCTTCAGAATATCGGAGTAGGCCTACTAAAAGATCCTATACTAATGGGAACTTTCGCTCTTCCGCCTCCAATCAATTTGGCGGAAGTAGCGTCGATAGAAACCTGCAATATGATATCTTCTACAAAGATCTCAAAAAATGATATCGATATGGATCATGCAATGGTTTTGCCCCCAAGCCCAATAGAAATATTATAGCAATCAATGTTTCTAGCGTGGGAGGCAAACCCAAATCAACGCTCATCAAGCGTTTGGATAGATAGGTCTAGAGAATATGGTACTCCTTCAGATCCTTGGTCGCAAGTGCATGTCACCGACGAAGGAATTCTCCAAGCTATGGTAGTTGAAGGAGCACCATGGAATGATTCCCACCATCGTTCCCTTCTTCCGGATTGTGAAGAAGAGACTCAACATGACCTTTATCATCCCTCAGTATTTGATTTTCTTTCAAATACTGTAAATACGGTGGATTCCGAGCGAAACTTATCCAACATTGAAGAGACTATAGCCATAAATATCTCGACTAAAACAGATGTTGTAGAGAATATTTATGTTGGCAAATGTTGTTCTCCTTCAGAACTGGAAATATATAACGCTCTTTTTCACGAATTCAGAGATGTCTTTGCTTGGTCATACAGTGGAATGCCAGGCATCGACTCGAGTATCGTTGAACATGAATTAAGATGTATCCAGATGTCAAACCGGTACGACAACGGCTAAGGCAGGTGCACCCCAAGAAAGCCGCTGCCATTAAGGAAGAAGTTGAAGAAGTTCTCCATGCTGGTTTCATCTACCCGGTTCCTCTAACCGTTTGGGTATCGAATATTGTCCCTGTTATGAAGAAACAAGGGACAATTAGAGTGTGTGTCGATTATAGGGATGTAAATCAAGCTTGTCCAAAAGACAACTACCCTACACCCTTCATCGACCAGATAATTGATGAATGCGCCGGATGCGAAATCTTTTCATTCATGGATGGATTTTCCAGGTATAATCAAATAAATATCCGCCCACAGGACCAGTCAAAGACTGCATTCATTTGTCCGTGGGGCACATTCGCGTATCGAAAATTACCCTTTGGTTTAAAGAATGCAGGGGCGACGTTTCAGAGGGCAATGAATTATGCCTTCCATGACATCAAAAACATCGTTCAACCATACCTCGACGACCTTCCGGCTCATTCGCGAAAGCGGACTGATCATCCGCAGCATTTAAGAGCGATATTTCTACGTTGCCGACACTACAAGATACGACTCAATCCACACAAATGTGTATTTTGCGTCAGTTCTGGTTGTTTACTTGGCTTTGTAGTCTCCAAGGATGGAATTCGTCTCGACCCGTGCAAGGTCCAGGAAATCATAAATTTGCCTCCACCTTCAAATTTGCTTCAGATTCAGAAACTCCAAGGGAAAGCAAACTTTCTGAGGAGGTTCATTCCAAATTACGCCGAACTTGCTAAAGGTTATACACGTCTTTTGAAAAAGGAGGTACCCTTTGTCTGGGATCAGGTCGCACAAGCTTCCTTTGATGCTTTAAAAGATTCCCTAATGAAAGCATCTTTAATGTACGCCCTCGATTATCAAAGAGATTTTAACATGTATCTGGCTGCAGCAGATACAACCATCGCAATGGTTTTAGTTCAAGAAGTCGATGGAATTGAACATCCTATATATTATTTAAGTAAGAAATTAAATGATACAGAAAGCAAATATTCTTATGTTGAAAAACTAGCGCTTGCAGCTGTTCAAGCGATACAAAGATTTCGACACTATGTCCTCTTTCGGAAAACTACCATTCTGTCCGATTGCAACCCCATGACTTATATATTGTCACGACAGTTGCTGGGGGGAAAATATTCAAAATGGATAGCGATCCTTCAAGAGTTTGATCTGGAATTTGTAAAATCCAAATCAAAGAAAGCTCTAGTTTTTGTAGAATTATTATGCGATCTCCCATCGTCGTCCAACGATGAAACATCCGAAGAATCAATCGTGGATGAAAATTTGTTTTTGATATCTACAAGCAACGAGTGGTATGGAGATATAATAATTTATCTCCAAACCCAAAAGTTTAGGCCTAACACCTCACACTCTGAACAAAAATGTATTAGATACCAAGCAAAATACTACATGATCGTCGGTGATACACTTTACCGTCGTGGTATCGATACTTCTGGCCAACAATGTTCAAAGATTGCATAATCGCAGTCAGAAGTTGCCATGCTTGTCAAATTTTTGATAGCAAAACCAGAAGACCACCCGCACCTCTATAGCCAATAGTTGCTGTTGGGCTGTTCGCCAAATGGGGCATCAATTTCATGACATGTAACCCCACCTCGACCGGGGGGCATGGGTACATCATAGTTGCAGTTGACTATTTTACCAAATGGGCCGAGGCGATGCCTACATTAGATAATACTGGTGAAACAGTTGCCCTTTTCTTTTTCAATCATGTAGTCGCCAGATTCGGCGTACCACAGGCTATAGTCACAGATCATGGATCGCATCTTCGCAATCACATGATGCTCGAATTAGCTGCCAAACTAGGATTGTCTCACGACAGCTCTACTCCATATTATCGCAAGCCAACGGACAAGTTGAAGCGATCAACAAGGTCCTGAAGCGCATGTTGCAAAGGATGATCGGAGTTCACAAAAGAAGGTGGCACCTAATCCTGTACTCAGCCTTGTGGGCTTACAGAACATCGGTAAGGAACGCAACCGGGTTAACACCCTTCCAACTGGTATATGGCATGGAAGCAGTCTTACCAGTCCAGTGCGAAATCTCGTCTCTTAAACTCGCAATCGATCTTCTCCCCGGAACTTCAGAAGAAGAGGCTCTTTTCTTGGAATTAATCCAATTGGATGAAACCCGTCGTGATGCCGCTTTGGCTAACGAAGCCCATAAGAAACGAGTCAAGGCGCAGTTCGACAAAAATGTCAAACCCCGTGTCTTCTCAGAAGGTGACTTGGTCTTGCTTTATGACCAAGAATCCGATAAATTGGGAGCAAGTAAATTCAAGTCTTTATGGATGGGCCCCTATATTGTTAAACGAGTGTTGGCAAAAGGAGCCTACGAGTTAATGGATTATGACGGAGTTCCACTGGCGCAACCTCGTAATGGGTTGTACCTCAAGCGTTACTATGCTTAAATAGTAACCAATATGCTTTTGTTATATTTTGTTTTTGCTAAAGTGTTTGTTTTGGTCGAGTAATCCACCTTTTTACATTTATTGCAGATGTCAAACCTTTTGGAGACATGTGTTGGATATGCCAACGGAGCGAGTCGTAGTTCGCGGAACCTGTCCTCCGCAGCCTGGGCCATTTTTGATCCAAGCGGCGAGTTAGTAAGTTTCAAAGGTGTATGTATTGGTCAATCAACGAATAACATCGCTGAGTATAGCGCGTTGATAGAACTTCTCTCTGATGCCATCACCCATGGTATACGCCGACTAATTGTCAGGCTAGACTCACAACTCGTAATACTACAACTCAATGGTATATATTCCGTCCGAAACCCAGCTATTTATCGCATGTTCCTGAGGGTTAAGATTTTGGAAAGACAATTTTATCTTATTCAATACCAACATATTTCCAGAAACTTAAACGCATTAACCGACTCATTAGCAAACTATGTGTTAGATAGACATTTGCAACATTTATAAAAAGAAACACATCATCAATGTTTTACATGTGGATCATATAGCTCAACCAAAATAAAACCCCGAAAATCAAAATATATATAGCTGTTTATGGTTTACATATAATGTTCTGTAACCAAGACAAAATCGGTCACATGACCCAAAAACTCAAAATGCTAGGGGGCACCCTAGTCTAATGATGCTCGTGATAGCAAGTCATAGCCTGTGCGATCATGCGTAAGAGACGCGTCCATCGTTTGGGCACACCAGTAGTATGCCGCTGTAACTACAAAGGTAGCTCGTCGATCCTCACATCTGGAATACTGAGAGTAAGGCTCTCAACGTGCTCCTGCACAACTGTGAGAGTCTCGGCCACATCAAGGTCACGAAGAATAACCCTCTCGGCAGCCTCTCCTGTTGGGGCAACGACTGGCACTCTCAGGCGAACTACTAGACGAATAGGACCAACATCTGCATGTACACATGAGTTTGATTAAAAGTCTTGATAAAATAAAGCACAAGGACATTATAAATAAAAAACAGTAAACAGCAATATGGTCAGAGATTTTACCAATAGCACCCCACTGCTCGCCATCCGGCAGTACTAAATCTGGATCACCCCGGAAGTCCATGCCAGCATATGGATACTCGGCATAAACCATCTCCTGACGATCAAACCACCTGAAGAAGGTATTAGAAAACGAAATCTGGGACTGGCCAGCATGCCTAGACATATGGTCAACCCATCTCTGCATATGTGGTTCAGTAGGAGAAGGTAAGCCGAGTGCAATGTACTGCGGCTGCATCAGTGGTATCTTCTCCAAGGCAAAGGCGATCAAAATAGAACCGAACCCAAAGTTCTTCAACCTCCCGTCCTTTATCTTGGTCAACTGATCTTTCATCACAAGAAGTACTGTGTCGCACCAGTTGAATACTTTCGGTTGGAGCTATTCCAAGGCATGCTGCATATAGGATCTGTTGGCTACATGAAGAGACACACTACCGGCCATCCTACCAAAAGTAAATAGGATAGACCTAAGGGACCTGTCAGTGACATCACGGATGATGATCTTGCAGTCTTTACTCGGCTGAGATCCCTCCCTGCAATACTGGCGGACATAATCTCTCACAGAGTCACCTCCTCGGGCCGAACCTGACAAAGAGATGGGGGCACCCCGCCTCGACAAGCTAGTCAAGAAGTAGATGTCTACTGTGGTCAAGGGGATAGATTTGCCCCTAATCTGGAAAACTTGATTGATAGGATCCCAAGCATTGAGCAAATACTATAGTAAGTTGATCTGCTGTCTCATGCTAGAGATGCGGAAGAACTTCAGCAAGCCAAAATTCCGCAGCGCGTTCACTGTAACTGGATCATGTAGGGCAATCATGTCCTCTTCTTCATGTTCTCATTCTCACCATGTAAGGGTCATCTTACTCTGAGATCTCTGAAAACAAACAAGAGAGGAGTTAGATCCTGATTTTGATGAGAAACAGGCAAAACTTTTCATCAAAAACTGTGCAACAAATTCCCTTTCTGCGCCCAACGCACCTGCAGCAGTGTTCTACCTACGTTGAATGTCAAACTGCCTTCATACAGGCCAACATTCAGCGCAGGTTTCGATGTACTAAGGGTGCGTTGATGGCAGAACGAACCCATCAAACCCCAGGGGCTTAGAAAAGCAGGGAATGAAGCACAGAATGCAAAAAGGAAACCATGAAATGAAAGAGCTCGGGTTTAGCTCCTACCTGGTCCAGACGGCGCCGAGAATCGTCCACAGAATCTCCCGAAATCAGCTGATGAAAATCAAGGGGGAAAAGGCACCTCCAAAGCTCCAACAAACCAAGTTCAAATGAAATGGTAAAATGAGAGGTAAAAAACACTTTTTGATTGCTTTTACGTAGTTCAAAGTAAAATATTAGCGTTTTAATCTCATTTTCAAGCAAATATTGTTCATTTCTAACTAGTTTGATGAAGCAGTTGAAGATACAGTACTATCTTTGGAAAGACGAAGCTATTTATGGTAAAAATCGAAACAAGACCATCTAATCGAGCAGTTTTAGCGCATAGTTCAAGCTCGTTAAAAAATAAACATAAGACATGAGCAAGTGTTTCCACCCATGTTTAAGCTCATTAAAAATTGAACTATTCCTCGGTAAATAACCACCGTGAATGAAGAATTTCAGCAATTAAAGCCTTGGTCGTGTTTGCACCGTCACCTCCACTTTTCATTGGCCGATCATTCACATCCATTTGATTGTTTACCCATTTTGAGGAACAGCTGCGAAGAGTGATTTCACTAGCCATCCTTGTGACACTGCCGTGATTGGAAAATTCCAACCCTTACCTGGAATCAACTGCTACCCTTTTTATCACTCGTTCCTCAAAAGACGAGTCTTATTTAAGCTCTTTTCAACTGACTCGTAAAATATGAAAAGATTGCCGAGTTTTGGCCTTCCAGCTCGTTAAAGCGACCGGAAGTGCTATCCCTCCTCTAGATTTTAATCTTTTTGGACCTGATGGATTATTGCACAAAAATATCGAGCGCTTGTTTTGTTCAGCTCGTTAAAACTATCGAAAATTCATCCCTTCTGTATTGTTTTATACTTTTTTTGACTTAAGGGATTAGATGACGAAAAAAGAATTTCGGAGTTACCTTTACGCGCCTTTTCAGACTCTCTAAAAATGAAAAGGACTGAGTTATCTTTGTCGTTAAACTCGTTAAAAAGATTAATAGCGACAAACTTGTCTTTAGACGAGAACAAGTTTCACTATCGCTAGGCTCGTTAAAACATAGCGATGGGTTTGCCCGAAGGGCAAAGTATAGAACAAGCATATGTTATCCTCCTCAAGCTTGAAAAAAATAAAGAGGTACTGGTGAGCAATGACTGGGGAAAAATTGGGAAGAAACTCAAAGAATCTTTATTGGTAGCAAGTTGCTCTTGAACATGACACTCCCACTCCGTGCCTGAGTCGGGTTGGGTTGTTTCATTCACCGGTCACATCACCATGGTCATGCCATACCATCCACATTTGGGGTAAATGCTACCAATCCATCACATAAGTGTCGCCGGCATGTTCAAGAGAAGTCATCCAGAGGAGTCATCCAGAGGAGTCATCCGTGTCCCATCCACTACCATACATTATACTTCATTCTTTCATGACCGCCATCCTGAACCATATATCATCAGATCGTTTTCACCTCCATCAAAATCATTTGCTCCGTTCCGTGTCATTGATGTGGGATTCATCAAGGCCCTCCTTTGACGGATCGCTTCTTGTCGACATCAGCTCATTATCCAAGAAGTTGATCTAGGAACATCCCATTCAGTACTTTGAAGCTTGCATGCCTCAATGGCAAGTTTCTCACTTCCGGCGACAGGTATACATCAATGACCTTCGACCGAAAGATTTTACGTGGTGTTTGACGCCAAGTCCTTTATTCACACCACGTGAATTGTACTGCAGTACCTTGAGGGTCATCATCATTATCGGTGATTCCTCTCGCGCTTGTTAACAGTTTACATCATTCACTGGTAATCAAGCGATGTCTTTCCATGTTCGACTTCAAAACATTTCTCACATGGATCGACTTGTACCTCGAGTGAAGATTGGACGAGATTGAAGACCCCGGATCTAGTTTCATCCATCCGGGCTGCGATATATATTCAGGAGAATAAAGACATTGAAATGTACAGCGTTGCAGCATAGATAATCATCCTACCAAAAGGATGATGGCTCTATCAGAATCATCAGTCTACCATCAGATGATTGTCTGTCCTATGTACATGAAAATGAATTTATAAAGTTGAGCATGGGAATGCCCGCCTCAGCTAGATCATGAAAACAGTATGAAGATAATGTATTGTATTGTCTCTTATTACAGGTCTCCTCCCAGCATTGAAAGAACTTCGGATCCTCCTAATAAAGCATTTCACCCGATAAACGGCCTCATACTTTAGGGGGCAACTATTATAGACATTTTTGTGCCTTACAGCTCTAAGCATGAAATGTCCATAAACCAAGGGATCCTAAGTCCCTAAAAGTGTTGTTCCGGCCCCTAAAGGAACAAGGTCAACCAATTACAGCTTCTCCCAGAAGTTCTCCACCAGAAACTGCTCAAAATCAGTCAAATCAGGATCATTTCAGCTGCTCCACTAACTAGCTACGTTGCATAGCACCCAAGTACACTAGCTAGGTGCGTTGCAATGCACCTAAATGCACTACCAGGGTGTGCTGAGCGGGAAATGACAAATGGCAGTGTCATTCCGCGAGGTGGACAGACAATGGAAGCTTCTAGAATCTTCCCCAATGACACTTGCCTCACTGAGTTCGACCAAGGATGAGTAAGAGGCTCTCAGTCTCCAAGTGGAAGCAAGAACTGACAGAGAGAAGCCACTAGTCAAATCATAAGCTGACTCATCCTCTTTGCATACATCTATATATGGATCCCTCATCCCAGAGATCCGGAGGCTGGAATTTTGTACATTGCAGAGAATTGCTGTTGGTTTTGAGATAGAGATCACAGTATTGGGTGATTTATGCTTTTTTGGAGGTGAAGAGGGGATTCCTTTGCTGGGGGGTTGATGCTGGATCAGGAATCATCGGTTGTAACTCCTCCTGGACCTTCTTGTTATATCAATAAAACTATTTGAGTTTCTCCTACATGCTTGTGTATCAATGATGTTTTGGTATATTTGCACGTTTAGCTTAAATCTGATCCTAAGCTATTTATGAATATAAATCCATGTCTTTGTGTAGTTTTCCTCTTCTGTGATCTTGCAGGAACTTGGTGAAGCTGGGCAAGTAAGGGAGCAGGTAGCTGGAAGCTGTCAAAGAGGAGAGAGATTGGATCAAAGGACTAGCGCAAGACACAGGTTGGTTCATCCTATTCCTCTTCGTTTATAGTTCATAAAGAAGAATACGAAAGTAGTTTTCCTTGTTTGTTTCTAAGGTACTGTCACACCTTAGTGGGATAGGGGCGTTCTGAGTAGACACTTTTCCCGTTAACACATTCCTCCAAGAAAAATTTCTTTAAAACTTCATTTAGATACTTACTTTGTGAGATAAAGATTCCTTTGGAAGATTGTGCAATCTATAAACCATGGAAATAAGAAATTTCTCCAAGCATAGACATCTCAAATCATGACTTCATATCAAAAGCAAACTAACAAGTTAGAGAATATGAATCACTAGAAAAAATAATATCATCAACATATGCAACCACCACTAACAATTTTCCATCATTATATTTCACATACACGTTACTAAATGTTGTACCTCTTTTAAAACCATACTTGAGCAAATAACAATCCAACTTGGAATACAAGGCCGTTGGGGCTTGCTTAAGACCATACAAGTATTTTTTTAGCTTGCAAACATAATCAAGCTGATTTAATAGATAAAAACCACTAGGCTGGTTAATGTAGACTTCTTCCTTCAATTCTCCATTTAAAAAGGAAAATTTGACATCCATTTGGTATATCTTGAATTTCTTGAAACTAGTAAAAGCCAAGAACATGTGAATTGCCTCTAATCGAACAATAGGAGAAAAGGTTTCATCAAATTCCAAACCTTGAATTTGTGCATAGCCTTTGTAAACCAACCTTGCCTTATTCTTACTAGTTCACCATGTTCATTCAGTTTTTTCCAGAAGACCCATTTCGTGCCAATAAAATTCTTATTTGTTGGCCTTGAACAAGCTCCCAAGTTTGATCTTTCTTGATCTTATCAAGCTCTTCATTCATGTCATTTAACTAATTGTCATCTTGTTTGGTCTAAGAAAATCCTTTGGTTTCATCATAGATAAAAGAGCTACATGCACTTGAGTATTGGAATTTAACAACATTCTTCTAGTATACACACCTCTATTATAATCACCAACAATTTGGTCAGTTGGTCAGTGTTTTTGCACATACTTTGCAAGATATTTGAATTTTGGAGTGAGGGATTCTTCAATGTCTTCATCTAAAAATGTCTCATCATCCTTCTCATCATTGTTGACTAGATTATTAGAGTTTATATTTACTTTACTATTGCCTCGAACCTCAATGCACTCATCAACTTTAACATCAATGCAATCAACTATTCTCCATGTATTTTAATTGCAACATTTATAGGAATTGTTATTCTGAGAGTATCCATCAAAATAACCTTCATTAACTCTTGGATTGAACTTTCCAACTTTTTCATCATTCGTCTTTATATAACACTTGCTTCCAAACACTCTAAAATGCTTGACTGTAGCAGGTCTACCATACCAAAGTTCATATGGAGTTTTGTCGCTGTTTGGTCTAAAGTGTGCTTTGCTTAGAATAACCATTGTTGCTTGAATGGATTTAGCCCAAATCTTTGTTGAACATTTCTTTCTCCCATGATGGCTCTAGGCAATTTCTAACATTAGTGGAGTTATGAGGTCTAAAATGGGCCTCCTAAGGAAATTATAAAATAATAGTGGAAATAATAAAATAAGATTAGATTACATCATCAAATTTTAGAGGGAAAAAAGAAAAAACTATTTTTTCAACTCATATTTTCAACTTATCTCCCTATGTGTTTACTTAAATTTCGAGTGAGAACACTCGTTGGATGCAAAATTTCATTCCTCATCCAAGGAATACCTCCGTTGCATACTTTTCATGGACCTTGCCACAAGAAAATGAGAAATGCATGAAAAATGTGATTTCAATCACATTTTTCATGTATTTATTATTTTTCATGTAGCAAGCTCCATTGAAAGTATGCAACATGGGTACTCCTTGGATGAGGAATCAAATTTTGCATCCAATGAGTACTCCCACTTGAAATTTGAGTAAAAACTTAGGGAGATAAGTTGAAAATACGAGTTGAAAAATTAGTTTTATTAATTTATTATTTTTTAATCTTTTTACCTTTTTACTCCAGAAATGGTGAATCATCCCCCATGGTTGACATCATCATCTTGAATCCTATTGGTTCTTATAAAGTTTAGTTTGCTTGTACGTTTTTCTTAGGAGGCCCATTTTAGACCTCAAAATTCCCCTAATGACTGATCTATTGGCTCTCTCTACCACACCATTCCATTATGGAGTTTTTACCACAATAAATTGTCTTTTGATACCATGTTTCTTGCAAAAATAATCAAACTATTTTGAAGTAAACACACCTCCATTATCAGACCTTATGCACTTTATTTAAAGTCTTTCTCATTTTTAGCCATGTCCTTAAAGTTTTTAAACTTCTAAAAGGCATCTAATTTTTATTTCAGAAATGCTACCCACATCATTGTATTGAAATCATCAATGATTAGCATCAAATACAGTTTACCTAAAGGTGTCTAGGTTCTTGAAGGACGATCCAAGTCCGTATGTACTAATTTCAATGGCTTCGTATGATGAGTTCTTCTCGGACTTGAAGGGTATTCAAACTTGTTTTCCAATTTGACAAGAATTGCAAATAGAATTCTTTGGCTTTGAAAGCTTTGGTAGATCTCTAACAACATTATTTTTTCTGAAATTTACATTCTAATCAAAATTTAGGTGTCCATGTCTTCTATGTCATAGCTAACTCTCATCAATATTTGACAAACAACACCTCTTTGTCTTCATTTTTAGAATATATACATTGATGCTTGTTCTTATAGCTTCCGCTATATTCCTGTAGACTTGATTGACAATTTTAAGCTTTAAACAACATGTCATAGCCTTGGTCACACATTTGAGACACACTAAGTAAATTATGCTTTAACCCATCAACAAAAAACACATCCTTGGTTTTACATCTACGATTAGCTAGGCTGAAACTTCCTTTACCCATAATCTTACTAGGTGCATTATTTCCAAAGGTTACATTACCTTTGTTGACTAGTTTCCATGACAAAAATTTAATTTTTTCCCCTGATATGTGCCTGGAACATCATTTTCCCACATACCAATGGATTCCTTCATTATGAGCATATAAAACAATATTACAGGTCTATGTGATTTCCTTTCCCCTTCAGACTTTAAGTTGTTTCCTTGTTTGCTTGATAATTGGATCAAGCCTTTTATTTCTAAGTCTACAATCAATTGATATATGGCCAAAATTATGACAGGCAGAACATTGGATCAAATTGTTCAAAGGAGAGAATGAATTGTTGTACCTAGGTATGCTCATCATTTTCCTAATAGATTGATTATTTTGCTGATAATTTCTTCTTCATGGAATGAACTTTCTAAATGACAGATTCACCCTATAATTTGTTTCCTTGTGCCCATAATTTGTGTAAGTAAAATAGTAACCTGGAAAGATATCTTCATACCTGGTAGAAAATTGATTTATGAAAATTGGCTGATTTGTTCACTGTGAATTTTGGTTAACTTATTTTGTATTATTTGGCATTTGTTGAATAAAATTTGTCCTTATGTTTTACAATAATTTATTTTTTATTTGGCTGCAAATTGGACCGCATGCTCCCCTTTTCTGTAGAAAAATTGTTGAGTAGGTTAACATGATAATGCAATATAAATCAAAGTAGAATACTATAACCTACTTCTACTATCAATTTGCGGAAGCTTAAAGATCAAGCTGAATAATATAACCAGAATAAGAAGATTCAATGAAAAATACACATGAAAATACTTTGGGGAAACCCTCAGCTAAAAACCCCACTATTTGTATTATCATACAAGGTGGAAATAAATAAGAATTATACAAAGCCTTAGCTCTCATAGCTAGCTAGCTCTCAGTACAATCCTCACAGATGCTCATAGGCAATCTTGGCTACTCTCCAGCATTCCTCTCTACCCTCCAAGCTCATATTTCTTTGCATTGTTCCTTTGGGATGATTCACCCTCAACCATGTGGAACACTCCGATCTCACACAATGTCAAAACTGCATAATCCTCAAGGAATGATGCCTTGACTGCATGCATGAGTTTTCTTTATAAGAAAAACACATGCAACTGATATTACACTGTCCTTGTCTTTAATCTCAACTGGGTCTTTCTCAAAATAGACATGCATGAGTTTCTGATGAGAGAATTTTCAGTTAACTGGAGTACAATAGTTGAGTGCAGGCATGCGTCAACTGACTGTTAACTCTCTATTAGTTCCTCAAATAGTTTGGAACTAATTTAACTGGACTTAACTTAGTAAACTGTGTTAACTAATTACAACTCAAATATAACTCAATATTATCTCCTTAATTTAAGGCTTCTCCTTAATTTAAGGGATAACTCTTGCATGACTTCAGAAAGACTTCTAACTTGAATTTCTCCAACTAATTAGGTAAAAATAACTTAATTAATTATTTCCAAGTAGTTGTTAAGACTAAATTCGATTTTAATTCACAATTTAATTTAAGGACAAATTAAATTGGAATATTCTTGTTGCCACATATCAACACTCCCTCTCAACAAGAAAGGGATTATCTTCCACCCCGATCCTGCCTCGAATTTACACTTTGACAATGCCTTTGTCAAAATTTCAACATCTTTCTCCTCTTTCGAAATATACTGCAGCAACATGATCCTCCTCACTACACAGTCTTTGAGATGATGATACCGGATGTTGATGTGCTTGGACCTATCATGAAATACTGGATACTGAGAGAGTTTGATACAACTTTGATTATCACAATAGATCACAATTGGATACATCCTCTGATCATTCAAACCAACTAGGATTTGTTGCATCCAGATGACCTCGCATGCTACCTGACTTGCAGCCATGTATTCAGCCTTTGCCAAGCTAAGTGCAATCGAACTCTGTGTCCTGCTGTACCAAGAAACTGCCATTGACCCAAGGTTGAAAATCCCTCCTGATGTGATCTTTCGATCTGATGGACTTCTTGCCCAATCTGCATTAGTGAAGCCTTGTAGCTTCACTCCCTCTATCTGTCTATGCCATAATCCATACTGAGATGTGCCTTTGAGGTATCTCAATACATGATTTTCCACCTTCCAAAGCATCTTGGTAGGCTAAACCATCGCTTGACTCAGCTGGTTCACGACATAGCACAAATCTGGTCATGTGTTCACTAAGTACATCAGTGCACCCACAAGCTGCCTGTACACAGTAGCCTTGACTACTTCTCCTGAAGTAGCATCCTCCTTCCTCTAGTTCCCAGGTAGAAGGAGTCTGCATGGGCTTGCACTTCTCCATGTGGAATCTCTTGAGTATCTCATTGGCATACTTGCCTCTTCCACACTTCCATGCCAAGGAAGTAATGCATGAGACTCATGTATTTCATCTCAAATTATCTTGCAAGGTCCTCCTTGCAAGACAAGATCAACTAATCATCACCAGTCAATATGAGATCATCAACATAAACTACGATGATCAACAACTTACCTTTCACCATGATGTTGTACAGGTTCGCATCCACTTCACTCTTTGTAAAGCCTAACCCGGTGAAGTAGTTGTCTATCCTAGTGTACCAAGCACGAGGTGCTTGCTTCAGCCTGTACAACACTCTCTTGAGTCGGCACACATGCAACTGATGATCGAAGGTCTCAAAACATTCTAGCTACTCCATTTACACCTCTTCCTCAATCTCGCCATTCAGGAATGTGGTCTTCACATCCATTTGATGGATCTTCCAACCCATCTTTGCTAATGGTGCAAACATAGATCTGATAGATGAGTACCTTGCGACAGGAGAAAAAGTCTCATCATAGTCAATCCCCTCACCCTGTGAAAATCCACATGCAACAAATCTTGCCTTATGCTTCTCCATAGTACCATCAACAACTTGCTTTACCTTGTAAAGCCAAAGGGAACTCACAACTGAATTGTTCTCCAGTATCGGAACCACGTCCCAAACACTGTTACAAACTATGGAGTCATACTCCTCCACCATAGCATCAACCCAAATTGGCTGCTGCACTACTTCCTCAAAGGAAGATGGCTCGGTCTCAACACATTCCCCAGCAAGGGCTATGTATCCAGTGTACCTCTTAGGTGACCTCCTCTGTCTGCGCTGAGAAGATGGTGCTCCCACATTCTTTCTCGCATCCTTCAACAATTTGTCAGCTTCTCTTGTGCGGTTCCGTCCATCTCTGGAAGACTCTGCTTGAGTGGATGTCTCCACTCCTGGAACCTCTGCATGTGGCTGCTCTGCATCAGTCTAAGGCTCCTCCTCCTTTGGAACCAATAGTTCCTCCACTAGTTGGAGCTCCCTCTCAAGGGAAACTCGCATGGTCTTCTGCTCATCAAACTTGAGATCTCTGTGAACCACTGTCCTTCAACTGGTAGCAAGTACACTTGATAGTTGTGAGGTGTATCAGTGTACCCCACAAGTATCCCCAACTCCGTTGTCAACTCAAGATTCTTTCATGCATCCTTTGTCCCACGAAAATATACCGATGAGCCAAAGATCCTGAAGTGACCCACATCTGGTCTCTTACCGGAGAAAGCTTCCTTTGGTGTTTTCATCCCAAGTATGCGATGCAGGCTTCTATTATGAAAATAAACCAGTGTTGCATGCCTCAGCCCACAAGTGAAGTGGTAGGCCTTGGTCATGCAGCATTTCCCATGCTGCCCCTACAATAGTTTTGTTCTTCCTCTCAGCCACCCCATTCTGCTGTGAGTTATGAGGTGCCATCAAATATTATTTAATTCCTTCCGCTGCACATAATTCCTTAAACTCTTGAGAGACATATTCTCCACTGTTGTTGCTTTTCAAGGCCTTGATATTCTTCCCTAACTCTTTGTCGACCAAAGCTTTGAACTCACAAAACTTTGTGAAGGTTTGGTCCTTCTTCTACATGAAATAAATCCAACATTTATGAGAATAATCATCGATGAAAATCACATAATACCTTTGCTTCACTGTGGATTCCATCGAGAATGGTCCACACACATCAGTATGAACTCGCTCTAAGATAGCCTTTGCTCAACTGTCTCGATCATGAAAGAAATACTTGGTGTACTTTCCCAAGGTACAACCTTTTCATGTGTCAACTTGCTCAAGTTTACCTTTGGGAACTCTTGTAGATATTTGTTGCATTATCTTCAAAGCCCCATGACGCAAATAGCCCAAACGCCTGTGCCACAACTCACCAATGTCTTGGCTTTGCACCAATTCTGCTTTCATACTCAATGTTGCATAATCATTTACCTCTACTTTATAGAGATTCTTCACCCAAATCCCTATCCTCTTGGTCTGACCTGTGGCTATGTGTCTTAGGAATGCCTTTCCTTTACTAAAGACAACATCGTAGCCTTTGTCATCCAACATTGCGACCGATACCAAGTTCTTCTTCAGTCCAAGCACATATTTCACATCTGTCAAGGTGAGAGGAGCTCCATGCTCCCTCTGAAAAGCAACCGTGCCCACTCCTAAAACACTATACCTTCCATCATCACCCATCTCTATGTGCATCTTGACGTCTTTCTCCTCCAAAGCACTGAATAAACTTTTATCACTGGCCATGTGGAATGAGGCTCCACTGTCAAGATACCAAACACAACCCATCATCTATGACACCATGCATGCGATGACGATAAAGTCCATTTTGAACTGAGAGACTAATGCCTCACCTTCTGATCATTCCGAGGATCCCTTCTTGGATTTCTTCGATGGGAAATTAGTCACATAATGTCCCATCTCGTGACAATTAAAGCATCTCACTTTAGACTTGTCAACCTTTTTCCCTCAATGAGAAGAATTCGATTTGGAAATGGGAAGCCTTCCCATTCCCTTTCCTTGCCTTACTTGCTAAGGACAGATTTTCTTCATCATCATTCTTGGATGAAGAACCATCTCGTGTGCTCCTCCTGATCTTCTCTTGCATGAGATCCGACCACAATCGTTCCCAATCCGATAGTTTCTCCCTTCCATTCACAGAGTCCTGGTAGCTATTCCAACTCTTTGGAAGGCCAAGGAGAGCGAGGCTCACCATATCATCATCGGAAATAGTTATTCCCACACTGTTAATCTCATCTCTGCAGGTGGTGAGATCGTTCAGATATGTGGAAATAGTATCACCCTTCTCCATCTTGATTCTTTGAAGCTTATCCTTGATCACCAATTTCCTCGGGTCGCTACTATTCTAGTAGAGGTCCTTCAATGTCTTCCACATTGAAAATGGAGTATCCTTCCCATGGAGACTTGAGAAAATGTGGTCTCGAACTCCCTCAAGGATGATCCGTCTCGCCTTCGCCACACACTTCTTCCACTCAGCCAACTCTTGTGCATTAGTTGAAGTTAGCTTTGGGATTTCTTGATCAATGAATTCCTTCAAGCCATTTTCTTCTAATACAACCTCCATTCTATCTTTCCATGCTATGTAATTTGAACTACCTTCCAAGGCATACTCGAGTCTCAAGCCATAGAATGCCATTGGCCAAACATGAAGTATGATATGAATTCGATTTTCACCTGCAACCCCAAACTTCAAACTTCGAATTCTCTTCTCTGTATATTGTTCACAGCGCTGTTAATATGTAGAAAATTTCTACAAATCCATCTCCGATACCATGTAGAAACACTGTTGGGTAGGCTAACTCGATAATGCAATATAAATCAAAGCAGAATACTATAACCTACTTCTACTATCAATTTGCGGAATCTTAAAGAGAAAGCTGAACAATATAAATAGAAGAAGAATAATAAATGCACAATACACATGAAAATACTTTGGGCAAAGCCTCAGCTAAAACCCCACTATCTGTATTATCATACAAGGTGGAAATACATAAGAATTATACAAAGCCTTAGCTCTCATAGCTAGCCAGCTCTCAGTACAATCCTCATAGATGCTCATAGGCAATCTTGGTTGCTCTCCAACCTTCCTCTTTGTCCACCAGGCTCCTATTTCCTTGCGTAGTTCCTATGGGATGATTCACCTTCAACCAAGTGGAACACTCTGATCTCACACACTGTCAAGACTGCACAATCCTCAAGGAATGATGCCTTGACTACATGCATGAGTTTTCTTTATAAGAAAAACACATGAAATTGATAGTACATTGTCCTTGTCTTTAATCTCAACTGGGTCTTTCTCAAAATAGACATGCATGAGTTTTTGATGAGAGAACCTTCAGTTAACTGGAGTACACTAGTTGAGTGCATGCATGCATCAACTGACTGTTAACTCTCTATTAGTTCCTCAAACAGTTTAGAACTAATTTAACTGGACTTAACTCAGTAAACTAAGTTAACTAATTACAACTCAAATATAACTCAATCTTATCTCCTTAATTTAAGGCTTATCTCCTTAATTTAAGGGATAACTCTTGCATGACTTTAGAAAGACTTTTAACTTGACTTTCTACAACTAATTAAGTCAAAATAACTTAATTAATTATTTCCAAGTAGATGTTAAGACTAAATTCGATTTTAATTCACAATTTAATTCAAGGACAAATTAAGTTAAATCAATTAATTCACATGTGCACATGCCATAAGGCATTCAACCTCTAAGTAAAAAATGTGGTACTCAAAAAATCGTGCTCTAAATAAACAAGTGCAATGATTTTTTATCAGGTTTATTCATCTCTTTAAATATGTAGTTAGCAAGGATTTCTTGATATTAACACCCTTTAGTTGTTGTGGGCTTTAGTGTGTATCTTGTTGCTGGCCTAGTCCTACGACTTTGATGTTGCAAGTGGGGTTGAACACCAAATGCAAAAGAAAGAAATGTTAGATGTTAAATTTATATTTATTATTATTATAAATGTTTTATTAATAAAAAAGGGTATTAGAGTGTTCTTGACTTGCTTCGGTAGTGGAGATAAGAGGAATAGGTTCGAAAGTGGCCATATGCTCCTTCTCTTCTCAGGCCTCATCTTGTACATGCTATGGTGTAGAAAAAAGAAAGTTTATAATTAATACACCATTTGCATTTAAATATTTTTAATTGTATTCCATACTACAATTTTTTTATAACACATGAAATACCTTTTGTACCGAGTTAAACGTAAATTTCAAGAGGCACTCCACCATCAGTAGGCTCATGTGTTGTATCTACATTGCTTTCCTACTTTTTACAATCAAGCACATTATTTTATGGCCAAAAATAATAACCAATAGATTGTACAAGTAATCATTTATAAATTCTATTCATTGCTTTTATTTTCCTGAGTGTTAGGTTGGGTGTTGGAAGACTGTGAAGATGCCAAGCTTGTCCTACGTTCAACCACAACTTGATAGTCGTGCTTGAAAGCAAGATTTAGGTCTTCCTCCGTGGGAGTCTCTTTGAATTGTGACCCCTGTAATTTTTCATGAGAACATGAATTTTATTCTTCCATTATATTAATTTTTTTTTTTAAGAATTTATAATTTGGATGCAAATTATTTTTATATACTTACAATTTTTGCAACCAATTTTGAGTAACCACCCGAGCCAAGATGATGCTTCGAGTGTTTGGTTATTCCAACCATCACGACTTTAGATGTATCTAGGAGCCTATATTTAAAATATTGAAAAAATTAATTAGATGTTGCAATAATGATAAAGCATCATAATTACATTATTAAAATTGCCTCATACGTTCCTGGTTTGGGTGGTGTCTTCCTTGCTTTTTGAATTTCCTTCTTGTTTTCATCTACCATGAGCGCTTTCCACTCCATCTCTGGAATTGTTGGAGGGTGATGACATGACCTTGTCCTTTCCAAATGAGACCTATATTGGTCTTGCGAATATTTTAAATGTAAGCCTGCCTTGGAGGTAACTCTAGTTTTGTTGAAGGTACCATCACCGAATAGGTGAACCATCCTGGTCATAAGTTCATCTTTCAAGTTGGAAATTTGGGATTTCTAGTTTGTGCAAATAGTGGTCCCAAATATTTCCAAGGTTAGATCATAAAAAATCCTATAGAATGCATTATTTCTTGCAAAACTATATTATCATTAGTTTAAAATTAGAACAGACTGTACGCTAATTTCAATTAGATTGTACTTAATATTTAAAACACTTCTTAAATACCTGGAAGTTTGTCTAATTTCGTGGGGACATTGTCATCATCTACCAAAAATATAATTGGTAGTGTTTGAGCCAATAACATGGGAAAATATAGGAAATATCACTTCAAATTATGTAATGATATCATGCTATGCATCCCCAACATCATATACATATCTTGATGTATGTTTTTCAGGAGGTGTAGATCCTATCATGTGTGGTTGAGCAAGTGTTTGGTCTCAATGACCGATGCATCAATCATAAGTGGAGCTTTGGTGTTGATACCAACGTCGACCCCAATAGTCACATCATGAGGATCATACTCCACCATAAGTTCCTATAAAATAAAGAGTTTTTTAAATGAAGGATGAGATAATTAAAATCATAAACAAATAAATGGGATAATTAAATGAGTTACTCACCCCATACTGATGAATTTTGCGCATCAAGGTTTTGATTTTTCCTCTTATCTCTTACGTTTGAGGCTCAATCAGAACTAAAGAACTAAATTTCTTGTTTGTTTTCTTTCGAAGCTTCTTTTGTTGCTTGGATCAGATCGATAGACATAAATATTATTCTTCAGTAAGATATTCCTCATGAGCATCTATGGACTTCTCTAAGGCTAGTGCCTTCCCCTTATCACCATGTTTATCAAATAAGTGTAATTTGCAATTCATCCATAATTAATCATCATTATATTAATAAGAAATTTACTACTGACATATGTCTAAATTTATATAGAAACTTCATGTTATATCATGGTCTATATAAAAGGTTCTAAATATATGAAAACATCATCATCTTGGAAGGCTCTTGGAAGAGGCATTATGATAGGATAATATATATTCCATATTGTATATATATGTTTTTTGTAAAGGATGAAGGAATGAATTTTCTCAAGGTTGTCATATGCATAGTGAATCTTTCCCTTAGTTATATTATGCCTACAAATATGAATTCGAATTACTCTATAATGGATAAAATGCTACTCTAGAATAAATCTTGCGGTTATATTATTTTACATACAACTAAAAAATGTTTACCTATTGTGAGGTTGGTGCCCTTTGACCTTGATCAACCTGCCACATTATTATAACCATGATGTATTAAAATTTTTCCTCAACTTACAAGATGTCTAAAAATATATTGTAAAAATGAAAATCATCAGATATAATAGACATTACTTACAAGTTGGGTAAAATTGAATACATACCACCCCCATAATAGAATATTTATATCTATTCAATTCAAATTGCAATCAATGAGAAACTCTTCCCTTGTAGCTATTGAATTAATGGCACATACGAATACATGATTTCCTTCATGCCCCTCAAATATGAAATTGGGTTTCTTATTTGTGGTCATGGGCCGTGTACTATGTATAAACCCTGCATTATTCCCTGCTGCTTTTGGCCTTCCATCAATATACATAGTTTCACTTTTATTTTGATCACTTTATTTTAGTTGTATATAATTGGTGGCCACTACATATCTTTGCATACTTTTGGTATATTGGCCTAGCCATACGCAATCATTTTAGTTGTAACAGGGTTCAAAATAATCCATCAATTCAGTTAATCCTTCGTAAATACCTTTATGCCATCTATGGAAAACAACCCCTGTTGGCTTGACAGGCCCTGACCCAGGTTCAAAGTTATCTACGCCAACCAACAAAACCCTAAATTTCTGGCCCTTTCAGAAACAACACACATAGCACAGGCTACAGCCTCATCCGAAGCAAGTATTGGGGGATGACAAAACCATGTTTCTGCATCTAGAGGCCTGTGTGATGGGTTCTTGCAGCTTCTAGGGCTTAGATCTATCTTCGTGAACCCTAACCCTTTTGAAACAATAAATTACAGTAATTCACCTAAACAACATCTATATCTCCGCGAAGGTCTTTCATTATTCATAACATGAACAATTATTACTGATCTACCACTTTTGAGCATAAGATAAGCATTCATTCATATAATTTGCAATACAGAGTGAAAATACAGAAAACTACATAAGTAAAAATAGATACATAGATGCACAATTACTGGATCAAAATTGTCTTTATTAGATGTATTCTTTCAAGTACAAACTCTTTTTCCCTGCGCACTCAGCAGCAGGGGCCTGGACAATTAGCCTACAGAATTACCAAGGTCTCCGCGCACTCAACTGCAGGAGCCTTCCCCTTCACCTAAGTACAAGAAACATACTTTTCATGTCTTAGTTTACTTGCCTAGACAATTATATTCTAGTTATATCTTCTCTCCTAGACTCGCTATGACCCTTCTATATATAGTCTTTGATTTTATAATACCATGGCCTGCGGACCATGGGCGAGTCTCAAAACTTCTTATCTCCTAACAACCTAAGGGAGTAAAGCCCCTTTGAATCTTATTATCTTTGTGCTCCATGTCCTCAAATCACAGAGAATTTACATTTGTACAAAAGTAAGTACCAAAACTTGACCCCAGGGGACCCTATCCCAATAGGCCCCCAACACAATTTCGTCACTCGTCCTCGAGTCACTTGGATGGCACTTCTATCTTTACTTGGAGTTCATGGAACTCCAACTTAAAAACTTGTAGATCAGCTGTTCCTGCGTAGCAGCCTACTATACTTCCTCGACCAATTTTTTAGTAGTTGGGTCATCAACCGCGAGGCCCATGGTCCTCTAAGTCTGCTGCATGCTCTTAAGTTTACTCTGGATTGAGAGAATCAACTTGATGGTCTCCTCTATCCATGGATTTCTTCAAGAAGCAATAATTTCTTCCTTTAGGTACAACTCATCAATCTCATTTTGCAGCAACTTTCCTTCTTACAGCCTCATGAACCACTATACTAGCGCGAGTGTTCACGTAGTCAATCGGATCTCGTCGAACTGCCTCTATTTTTGCTGATATCCGCGCCAATCTTCTGGAGAGTCAGGTCCTCCTGTAGTGAATTCAATAACTCCATGGTCTGCTTGAATAGCTCAGTGCAACCCTTGAATGCGTTTTCTAAATTGGCCATGCCTTCCTTGATAGAAGCTCTGCGCTTCTCCCGAACCTCTGGAGGAGTCGTAGGTTGCAGGTTCAATTGAAACTCTGATATTTGTAACTGTAATTCAAACTAGACTCTATAAATTTATTCATTCGACTCTTTTATTGCCATGGCTAGCTTTAGTATCTTCTTCATGGAATTTACTTCCACTGAAATGTTGAGCTCTAGCAGCGCATTGCAAACCTATGTAATGGCTGCTTCCAATTGCTGACTGTGCGTAATGATTTCCTCCTTCTCCTTAAGTGCCTATGCCTTTTTTGCAAATATATGTTAGTTGTTTGCTTTTACTTCACTGATAACCAACAACATGCACTACTCCATAATTTGCAACTCATTGGAGACCCCTTGGTAAAGCTCATGCAGGGTCTGGATAGGGAGTGTTGTGAGGTTTAGGCCCAGATTCATAAACTATAGTAGTTGGGATGTTGTTTCTTTAGTATCAATGTCCAGGGCTCCCTCTTGTAGCTGAATTAGACGGAGAGCCAAAGTATTGTCTTAATCTAGAAATGACACGCTCGCTTGATGCAGGCTCGCTTGCACCCCACTCGCTTGTCCCATGCTTGCCTATACTCGACCCATTTGGACCTAAAGCTCACGAAGGTCTTGCTCAACCTCTCCCAGTGCTTGCTGGTACTATTCTTTGAAGTGACCCAAATGTTCTGATGTTCTATCATGAACCTGTGAGGACTAACAAGGTTGCCTGAGCTAAGTGTTCAAACTTCTGCTTATTTCGTGGCCCCATGGATGTCTACTTCTATCACATTTTTACCACGAATGGGGTTCCCTGCTCTGTGCCCCCTCCTTCTTCCTCTTATGCTTATTCTCGGTTTGATTTTTGCTGTGTATTTAGCTCTTCAATGTTGATGGTGGTCTGTGACATTGTCATTGTGTGGGCTACTTTTGCCTTGTCTGCCGCTTCCTTTTCTCTAGCAGCAACCTCTTTCCACTGTGCAGATTTCTCCCATGCAACAACCTTTTGGGATTCCTTCTGTTTCTTTGCTATTGTTGTTTGTGTGGTGGTATCCTCCACAACCTTTCTTGTACCTGTGCCTGCATCAGATGGGGTTAGCCATTCAAGTGGAAATTTGGCAATGATCTCTACTACATCTTCCTCAGCCACCAATTAAGGTAGCTTGTACCATGTATTTTTGGGATCCCTCCTTGCGTGAACATGAAATTTGTGGAAGTCCACTTTGAAATCAATGAGGGGCTTGTACTGGGCATACAATGTGGTTGACTGCCATGGCCTTCGGCTAATCACCGTCCGTAGATCAATCTCAAACAAGACCCATAATATTTTTGCCTTTATGATTTGCGCAGGATCCTTTGTAGCCTAGAACGAAGTGAACTTCACTGCCTCTGAAAGGTCCGTCTCTTGCTGAGGAAATTTTCTCTCCTTTGGAATCAACCATGCCACTAAAGAAATCAACAATAGTAATGAGGTGTAATGAAATGCCTTTCCCTCCTCTTGGGCCTCCCAAGAGTTCTCCAAAAATTCGTTGCAAAAGTGTTGAGCCCAGTTATATTGGACTCTGTTGGCGCACAACGCAGCCAAAGAGATTACTAGCGCCAGAACTTCGTCTGCGCGACACTTACGTATGATTTTGCATGCCAATATTTGTGCGGAAAACTACACCACAGGATCCGTGATAGAGCAAATAGAATATCCGTGTGACTTCTTGATCAACCCAAACTCGATCTTCATCTGGTTGGTGAATTTCTTCTCCTGCGTCTTCCAAACAAACACTTCTGCCAGATCCATGCCTTGATATGGCAACAAGGTGATCCGGTGGATCAACATATCGGTAATTGGGATGGGTTCTCCAAACCAAAGACACCCATCATGAACTGATGTGAGCAATTTTCATATAAAAATGGTATTTATATTGGTGCAATTGAAATGCGGCACCCAAAGCATATTTAGGAGCACTGCAGCCCCAACACTAGTGAGCCACTTCATTGGTTCCAACCGTGTAACATTCGATGCTTCATAATATACCTTGGATAGGTATTTTTTTGGCACCAATTGAGGGAACTTATCCTAATCCCCTAAGTCTTAGTCTTCCATTTTTAGGGTCAGTATGCGGGCAAACAAATCGCCCTCAAACACCACCTTCTCTGACAAGACTGGCGTATTCAATGTGAATTTTGCGTTGTCAGGGTCTTTAGGCACCTTAGCTATGGCCTTACATGGTGGGATATACTTTGGTAGCTTAGTCATCATCCACCCTCCTCAACATCAGTTTCCTCGATGCCTTCACGTAGTTCTTCTTCACTCAAATCTCTCGGCTCGGTTGGTTGTTGTGACCAAACCATCTTCCCTTTTTGGAAGATCTTTGTGGGGTTTTTCTGTGGTGACTACCTCACTGGGACCTGTTGAGGTTTCTTCTGCTTCTTATCTGCCACCGTGGGAGTAAAAGGCTGAGGAATAGAAGGCTTAGGTATGGGAGACATGGGCGACGTAGTTAAAAATCCCACAGGGACAGATGGCACTGCTTTCATTTTAGGGGGAGTTACATCCATCCTGTCAAAGATGATCTTACGGTGCCACTCATGTAGTTTAGAAAACTCTGGTTGTGAAACAATTTCCTCCCAAACTTTCTTAGACATACAAAACTTGTCTTGGCACATAAGATTAAGGCAGACTCTCTGAAAGAAAAGTGTTTGAATGCAGGGTGGCATGCCATATTTATAATGACATTTGAATTTAAATCCAACCATTCCCTCCAATTCTTGGTCATTAATACACATTTGGTGGAAGATTTCCTAAGATCTTCATCTTAAATGCTCCCCCTCGCTCCTTTCAACAAAAAATTCTCCATCCAATCAACTACAATGTTGCTGATGGTCACTTTTTGGGTAGGCTGCGTGGGGCCCATCCTCGTAGCACAACTTCTTCAACGTAGCTCCCTTCTTTTCCTTACTTCCACCCATCACACAACCCTCGTGCTTTGAATTTCCCTTTGTTGGGAAGTGTAGTTTAGAGTCCTATACTTCCTTTCAGCTGCCTAGAGTACTAAGACTATCCCACAATCACATAGTTATTGCGCAGGGGTGAGATCACCTCTGTACAACTTCAATCTACTGCCATTGACTTTGCCTGGAAACAATTCACCATCTAGCTTTGTGAGATGAACTACGCCACCCTCTGTAATGTATTTGACGACATAAGGTCCTAGCCAATGCATTTGAAACTTCCCCGAGAATTTTGTAAATTTGTTGTCATATAGAAACACCAGATTGTTAACTTGGAAGGTGTGCAAATTTATATGGCGATTGTGCCATGCCTTTTCATGATCCTTTTGCACCTATTGATGAAATCTTGTGAGAAAACGATCTCCTTCCAATTATACCACCTGTGTGAGATGCTCCTCCATAGTATCACGATCAACCATATCTGTCAATTTTGCAACCTGCAGACTCGACATAATGTATTCCGTGGGCATTATAACCTCCAGCCCATATACCAGCTGGAAAGGGGTTTGTCCTGTCAACTTTTTACAAGTGGTCCTATATGTCCAAAGGACTATTGGTATGTGAACATCCTAGTCATTATGCTTCGCATTGCAAATCTTGGTTAAGTTGTTCTCCAAGATTTTGGTGAAGGCTCTTGAGGTGATATGGCATACTCTTTTTATGATATATCTAGAATTCCTCGAGCATCGCAGCGATTGTTTCATTGAGGAAGTGCATGCCCCTATCACTCATTAAGATCTTAGGGCAGCCAAACCTGGACAAAATAAATTCAAAGATGAACTTCACAATAGTAGTTGCGCTATAGTATTTTACCGGTTGTGCCTCCGCCCATCATGTCAAGTATTCAGTTGCTGTAATAATGCATTGCACCCTAGTCTTTTTCCCTGGTGGCTGAATGGGACCCACAAAGTCGATCACCCATTTATCGAACACCTGCAATGTTATTTGCAAATTTAATGGCAACTCATCCCTTCATGATGGTATCCCTATCCTTTGACAAGAATTGCATTCCCTCCAATACACCTTTGAGTCCTTATGTACCGTTGGTCACCAAAGTCCTGTGCACAGGATCTTCTACGTGGTTGCTCTGCCTGGATAATTTCCTCCTGCTACTCCTACATATGTTTCTGCTAGAATGTTTGGTCATTCATATTCTGGGACATACTTGTGTAGTATCTCATTAGAGCCCATATTTATAAATGTCCAACAATCACAGAAAAGTCAGTCACTTGGACCACCAATTCCTTCTTCTTCTATGTCGAATATTCTTTCGGGGTTGTTCCTTTAGACAAAAACTGAATTATATCGGAAAAGTGATCATTTGTGACACGAAGATAAAAGATCTACGCATCAGGCAATCCTTCCTCAAAACTTGTAGTCTCATCACCAGTCTCAATCCTAGATAGGTGATCAGGACCAACATTCAGGCATTCTAGCTTCATGATCACCTCAAAATCATATTCCTGGAATAGCAACAACCATATGCAAATATTTCCCCCCAACATAGGCTTATTGACCAAGTATTTTAGAGCAAAATGGTCTATATACATTTTGAGATGTGCACCTAACAGATAGTGTCAGAATTTTTGTAGAGCATACACCATCGCTAGTCGTTCACGCTCTGTAGTCGAGTAGTTCTTCTTCACCTTAGATAATTTCCTACTTGCAAATGCTATAGGATGATCAATGTCTTCTTCACCTGGTTGGGTCAGTACCACACCTAATGCAATACAATATGCATCCACATGAACATGAAAATTGTTTTTCCAACCTGGGAACAACAAAATGAGTGCGGTGACCATTTTTTACTTCAAAATGTTTAAACTGGTATGGCAATCTTTGTCCCAGTAGAATGTTTCATCCTTATTCAACAACTTCTCCATCGATGCAATTATTTGTGCGTATGCCTTAATAAACTTCCTATAATACCTTGTATGGACCACCATTGCGTGCAACTATTTTACATTTTTCGGTGCTTCCAAATTAACAATGACGATTATCTTGGCAAGGTCTACCATCAAGCCCTGCTTACAAGCCCCATGACCTAGAAATATTCCATATGGTACACATAAGATACACTTTTTTAGGTTAAGGGAAATCTCATATCTTTGATAGGTATCTAGCATGAGGTGAAAACTAGCAACATGGAGCTTGACCAACCCAAATAGGGTTCAATCATCAAAGTAGGATTTAAAAATTTGTGGATAAATGATTTAAAATCTGCAATTACCACTCTGGAAAAGATTGCAGGGCCATTCTTCAGTCAAAAAGGCATTACCGTATATTGAAAACAACCCCATTCCATCATGAAGGTGGTCTTATTTCGATCTTCTTACGTGATATTGATCTGATGGTAACCAGAGAATCCATCAGTGAACGAGTAGGATTCCTGCCCTCCAACATTATCCATCACTTTTGGCTTGATGGGGCTTGACCGAGGTTCAACTTTATCTACACCAACCAACAAAACCCTAACTACTGGCCCTTCTGGAAACAACCTACGTAGCACATGTTGCAGTCTCACCTGAAGCAGTATTAGTGGATGACAAAACTAGGTTTCTGCATCCATAGGCCTGTGTGATGGGTTCCTATAGTCCTTATGGATTAGATCTACCTTCACACACCTCTAACCCTTGTGAACATATAATTACTGTAATTATTTTTAACAACTTCTAGATCTTCGTGAAGGTTCCTAATTATACTTATCATGCATAACTATTACAGATCTACTAGTTTCACGTAGTAAATAAGCAGTAATTCGTATAAATCATAACAAAGAGTTAAGATACATAAGCTTTACAAAATTAATAAATAGGGAAAAGATGCATTAGAATTGGCTCAAAACAGTCTTTATTAAGTACAATTGTTCAATTAAAGACTTCTTTTCCCTACGCAATGAGCTATAGGGGCCCGCACACTCAGCTTGTGGACTTACCAAGGTCTCTACGTCTAATTATAGGAAACAAAACTTTCATGCCTTAGCACCTTGCCCTTACAATGATTCTTCTCAAAAAGTCACTTCTTTAGACTTGCTATGAATCATCTATATATAACATTTTGCTTACAATACCCTGGTCCGCGGACCATGGGTTGGTCTCAAAAACCTCCTATCACCTACCCACCTAAGGGTATAAAGCCCCTTTGCCTCATACTAGCTTCACGCTCCACTTCCACATTCCGCGGAGAAATTATATTCTTTTAAAAAGACATTACAAAATTTAACCAAAATTTGACCAAAATGACCCCAGGGACCCTATCCCAATAGGCCCCCAACACAAATTGGGTGACTCGCTCGAGTCACTTGACCGGTGCAATAATATTCTCCCAGATTTTACGGAACTCCACGTTCAATACCTATAAATCAACAGTCAATTGAACCGCGACCTGTTGTACTTGTTCGGCTAGCTTCTCTGTAGTAGGGACTTCCACCGCGAGGCCCATCGTCCTTTATGTCTATTGGATGGTCTTCAATTTTTCCTGAACTGACAGAGTGAGCTGGCTAGCTTCCTCTGTCCATGGCTGTGTCTTGTCCTTCAAGATGGCCTCTTTTGTTTGCATCTCCTCAATCTGCGTTTGTAACTATTTTCCTTCTGTCAATCGAGTGAAGTGCTGGACTGGCGCCAAAGTGTGCGCAATCGCCCTGAGTTTTTCAAATTACTACTGCTTCTCCCTGATATATGTACCAATTTTCTACAAAGTTGGGTCCTCCTATAGAGACGTCCATAGTTCCATTTCCTGCTCAAAGAGATCTATGCAGTCCTTGAATTTTGCATCTAAAGTGGCCATTCCCTCTTTAATGGTTGCTTCACGCTGCTCCCAGACTTATAGTAGTGTGGTTGGCTACAAATTTAACTGTAATTCAGAGATCTGCATCTGTAACTCAAATCAGACTCGACTGATTTCCTCCTTTGGTTCCCTAACTTCTACAACCAACTTTCAAATATTTGTTGCTGAAGTTGCATCTTCGGGAATGTTGGGTTCTGGCAGCACATTACATGCCTATGTAATGGATGCCTCCAAGGTCTGGCTATGCGTGGCCAATTCTTCCTTTTCTTTTAGCACATGCGCCTTTTCTACAAATATTTGTTCATTGTTGGTCTTCACTTTTCTAATTACTAGTAGCGCACCCTGCTCCCTGACCCTGAGCTCGTCAGATAATCCCTAATGTAATTCATGGAGGGTCTAGATAGGCAATGTCATGAGGTTGATACCCACATCCTAAATGTGTGCCAACTGAGTGTTTCCTTCCTCTGAATGTGCATGCACAGATCCTTCTGGCAATGGAATGACTCTGAGGTCTAGAGTTCGATCAATATTGAACATAGTCGCACTCGCTTGAATCCCGCTCACTTGACCAACACTCATTTGTAGTCATCTTGTTTGAATCTATAGGTTGCATAGATCCTTCTGCTTGTTCCCTAACATCTGCATACATTGTCTCCAATTTTATCCAAGTCCCCCTCAGTGAAAACCATTAGATCAATGTGTGAGTGCTTGTTAGATTTCTGCTTCTTTCTAGGCCCAGAAGTTGTTTCCTTGGTCTGCTTCTGTAGTTTAAAAGAAGTTTTTTGCTCCTTGCCCTCGCCTCCTTCAACATCAGTCTCCCCTTTGTCCTGAGAGTGCTATGAAGTAGACTCCTCAACATAGATAGTGGTCTCCTTAACTGCCCAGTCTTTCTCAGCAACTGACTTAGCAATAGCTTCCTTCTTTTGTTGTGCATCTTTCTCTCGCATTGAAGCCTGCTTAGCCTCTTTCTGCTTCTGTGCTGATGTAGCCGGCAAGAAGGAAATTTCTTTGTCCTTTCTCGTACCTGCATCGAGATAAGGTGGTTGTAGCCACTCTCCTACCCATTTCCCCAAAATCTCTTGTGCATCGGCCTCAGTCACTAGGTACAACAACTTGTACTGTGTCTTCTTTAGATCCTTTCTCATGCGAATAGACACATTGTGAAAATCTGCCTTGAATTATGCATAAGCTTCCAACTGTTCAAAGAGGGTTGGTGATAGCCTCAGCCCCTAGCTGATTGCTATGTGGACATCCATTTCAACTAATACCCAGAACATTTTCGTCTCCGTGACCCTTGCAAGGTCCTTTGTCACACATAGGAAGCGAACTTCACGGCTTCTGGTAAGTCAACATCCTGTGGAGGGAATTGACTGTCTTCTGGTAGCCGTGACATGACTAGGGAAATCAACAACAATAGCCAGGCATAATGGAATGCCTTGCCATCATCTTGCGCTTCGCGACACTTGAGAAAAAATTATTTACAAAGGTATTGCGCCCAATTGTACTGCGCTGTCTTAGCACATTGGGTCGCAAGAGAAATTACTGGTGCTAGAATTTCATCCCCACGACACTTCCTCATGACCTTACAAGCCAAGATCTACATAGAAAACTACACCACCTTATCTATGATAGAGCGGATGGAATATCTCATGCATGACTTCTTTGATAAGCCGAACTCACTCTTCATTTTTTTCGTGAGTTGCTTTTCCTTGGTCTTTCCTCCAAACTCCTCGGTTGGATCCACCCCTTGGTATGGAAACATTGTGATGCAGTGGATTACCATATCCGTAATGGGGAAGGGTTCTCCCAACCAAAGGCACCCATCATGAACCAATGTGAGCAATTGTCGCACATAGACCGAATTGATGGTTGTCTTGCTAAAATGCAGCACGTAAAATATATCCAGCAAGCTTGCTTTTTCAACTTCCGCGACCCATTTCATTGGCTCCAGGTGCTTCACTCTAGTCTCCTCATAGTAGATCTTCACCAAATACTTATTCAGTTCCATTTGGGGAAATTTCTCATGATCCGCCAGATCCCAATATTCCATTTTAAGTGTAGGAATGCACCCTAAGAGCGCGCCTTCAAATACTACCTTCTTTGGTAGTAGTGGTGTAGAAACCATAAACTTGTCAGTATCTTGATCTTCCAAGACCTTCGATTTGCCTTTTTGTGGTGGGATATACTTTGGGAGCCAAGTCATAGGCTCACCCTCTTTAGCTTCCATCTCTTCAATTCCTCCACGAAGCTCTTCTTCATCAAGATCCAGGGGTTCATGCAATTGCTTGGACTTATCCATTTCCCCTTTTGGCGGATCTCTTAGGGGTTTTTCCCCAATTTTTGGTGCACTAGAACTTGCTGAATTTTCTTATATTTATTCTTAGCAGCAGACGACTTAGGCTTAGGTGACCTTGGCACCGTAGGTACAAAGGGTGTTTCTTCCATTGCTTGTACGACTTCATGGACTGTGACTGTAGAGGTAGCGGCTTCAGAACTAGTGGCTTTTGTGGGGTTAGTAGCCATCATTCTCTCTAAGAAAGCCTCACGGAATGCTTCAGGCACATTATCTAACCTTGAATTTAAGAAAATATCTTCCTAATCACACCAGTTCATAGACTTAAGGCACGAAAGTTCACAAGTGATTTTTAGAGAGCAAAGTGTTATAATGCAAGGCAACATGCCAGATTTATAGGTGATTTAAAATTCAAATCTGACCATTCCCTCCAAATTTCTATCATAAATGCATCTTTTGTGGTAGCTTTCCAAAGATTTCCACCATAAATGTAGCCTACCTGATCCTTCTAATGAAAATTTCACCATCCAGTCATCTATAGTGCATCCAATGACTATTTTGCGACCCTGCTATGTGGTCCAAACCTCCATGGCGCAACCCTCTTGGCACAACTCCTTCTGGTGCGCTTATTGCTTCCATTGTACAACACCCTTACATCATTTTTCCACTTCTTAGGTAGTGTAGTTAATAGTCCCATACTTCCTTGCAGTTGCCTGGAGTACTAAGACCATCCTGCCATCATATAGTCATTGCGCAGGGGTAGGATTCCCATTATACAACTTTAATCAACTTCCATTGATTCTTCCCGAAAATAATTCCCCATTCAGCTTCATGAGTTGAACTCCGCCACCATCTATAATTTCATTGACTACATAGGGTCCCAACCAATACATTTGAAACTTCCCAAGGAACTTCGTGAATTTTCTATCATAAAGTAGGACCAATTCATTCACCTGGAAGGTGCACAATTTAATATGTTGATCATGCCAGGCCTTCTCATGCTCTTTTTTCACTTGTTGGTGAAATTGTGCTAAAAACCAATCTTCTTCTAATTCTAGCAGATGTGCGAGGTGCTCCTCCATAGTCTTGCGATCCACCATATTAGTCAGCGTTGCAATCCGCAAGATTGACACAATATACTCCATGGGCATCACAACCTCTATCCCATAGACCAATTTGAACGAAGTTTGGCCTGTCAAATTTTTACACATTGTCCTATATGCCCATAGGACTGTTGGTATGCATACATCCCAATCATTCCTTTTTGCATTGCAGACCTTCGTCAACACGTTCTCCAAGATCTTGTTAAATGCTTTAACCGTATGTTGAAGCCCCGAAAATCGGGTCTACAACAAGGGGGATACCCGCCCGGTCCGGACCTTGGTTGGCAGCTCCTTATTTGTTTGGTATAGCGGGTCCGACTGGGGATATGGGACCAGTTTCCCAATCTATGAGTGTGTGTGTGTAGAATTTGATGTTCCTGATTTAACAGTTCCTAATTAAGATATTCTAATTCTAATTGTAAACTAATGCTATGCTATTGTAATCTAATAAGCAGCAACATCTAAGTCTATACTAACCCAGGATGTAATTCTTCTGTTATGAGATCTAAAAATATTTCAAATAACAACTGGTAATAAAGATCATTCAGCTATTATAAGAAAGGAAATCAATAAGGATGAACCACTTCGCATAAAAAGTTAGACGAAACAGTTGTGAAAAACATATCACATAATGAGCTATTCATACATTAAGCATAAATAAATAACTATCACCGTACAAAAGTGCCAAATGATAACTCAGGCATTCATGAAATAATACATAAACAACTAAAAACTATATATCACTTTAACACATAAGCAGAAATGGTCAAAAGATAAAAGTACCATTTATGACTAGTCCTACTCATAAGCTTCAAGCGACAATGATTTATCTCTCTTTGCTCTAACATCCACTAAGAGTACAGAAGTGCAACATCAGTAGCAGACATCAAATGCAAACATCAACAAATCTTGTTCCATTCATTCACCAAAACCTCCTCTGAGGGTGCAAAAGTGCATGTTCTGAGGACAAGTTTTTGATAAATTTCTGGACCCCTCTCTAAATGCATGAGAAGGGTTTAAATACTACTAACAAAATAACTTATTTACAAAAATTCAGGATGTGGTTTAAATGACCACCCTTTTTCTAAGCAAAATTAAAGTGAAAATTGAATCCAAAATTAAACTACTTCTGTATTTGGTCTTTGAAATTGCATGTATGCAGCATCTGTTTAAGGAGAGTCAGCTGGCTGACCTCTGCTTTTAGCTGAGCTAAGAAAACGGAATCGATGAGTTCTGGTGCCATTTTTTCGGCCGCATTTATGATACACTTAACAGTCATCCACTGGCTATGCGGCTTCACCAAGTATGCCCAGTAATATTCCAAATTTAACTTGTTCAGCCCTTGAATTGATTTTGCCTTTTCTTGCGCTCTCTGTTTCCATTCTGCCTCTAGTTGTTGTTTGTTCGGTAAATATCCTGGGGTGGTCTCTGCGATCAAATTTTCCCTGTTAAAATTTTCATTTATACAATCAATAGGACTGCTTGCTGCCGTGGCTACTGTTTCTGTCGCTTGTTCTGCCTCCCTGATTTGCTCGTCCCATTTGTTAAAGAGTAGTTCTTTATGATTCTCATTTATCCTTGGTGCACCTGCTCTTTTTCCCTCATCTTCATCTTGCCAAGCCAAGTACTCAGTCACCCGTTTATCAATCAAATCATAGTCACTTCGTAAATCTACCACTTGATTAGTGGTCTTATCACTAATTTCACAATAATAACTCCACTGTGATATCTTTTGGCTCAATACTTCTTGCTACTGTAGTAATTGTTCATTCAAGGAAATGGATTCTGAAATAAATTATGTAAGCTTAGGGTCTTCTTTGTGCATCTCTTGTAAATCCTGTAACTACTTTCCTTTCTCATCCAAACTTTTCTTATATCCTATCTGCATTTACTGGAAGTCCTGTTGCAACATTTCAAGCTGTTTCTGTGCTTCATTATTGGTGTTAGCTTGTTGCAACTGTTGTTGCAGTACTTGTATCTGGTCTTCCCTTTATTTTAACAACCACTGTACCTCAGATGATTTATCAATAGTCGCAGAGGCGTATGCTCCTGCGATCTGAGATAGTTTGGTGAGATTTTCAGTAGGATTGCTAGTGGGATCTTTCCACAAGATGTCTAATTGTTCTGCATCTTGAGAGAGTGTATTTTCCAATTTCCTTTTCTTTCTCTGTCTTCTTACCACTACTTTATGCTGTGGGCTATAAAATATATCCAGAGGGGGAATTTCTTCTATGTTGAGTATAAGCTCAGAAGATGGGGCAACAGGAATATGCTCCGTATCTGATACATCGCTGACTGTTGTTGTGACTACTTCTTGTGCTACCTGTGTATTGTTCACATGTGTTTTTAGGGCTTGTCCTTTAATATTGATCAGTTCGTTGAAGGTTTCCCATTCTTTATATAATTCAGTTGTGACTGGTGGTGCTTGAATGATGAGAGGAGGAGGATCTCTTTGTGGGGAGGCAATAACCTGCTGATGTAGAAGTTCCATTGACTGAGCAGTAACCCTAGCTGACTCTTCGCTCCTATCCTGGTCATTTTCGAACTTTTTAGAGTGTTCAGGCATTTCTTGTTCAGACTTGGATATAGATCCATTAGTGCTTGAACTCCCACTGAGACTAACACTTGGAGTTGGTTCGCTTGCGGGTAGGCGTAGTTTCTCTAGAGGAATATTGGCTAACCTTCTTTCTCTGTATATTATGAACTTTTGGAAATCTTCTGGAGATAATTGAAATTGGGCTTTGCACAAAATCTCTTGAAGTGTGCTTTTCTATTGGAATATATCATCAAATAAATCCTTTTTCCCAAAGAACAACTTTATCTTGACTGTAGTTGTGAAATTCTGGGCAACCTCATTAGGGTCAAATGGTCTTCCCGGGAATTTGAATAATTGTAAACACGTCATATTCTGTACTTTCGTGAGTGCGTGACCTACATTGAATAGCGAAAAGGCCCCACAGGCCACAGGAAACTGTGGCCATATAGCCTTCTTTTTGTCCTTAAGTCTTTAGTGAGGCCACCTTCTCCACAGGTTTGATATGCAATCTCTCGAGCTAAGAGTTTATCAGGGATATACAAAGGTAGAACATGAGGGGGTGCAGTACTTCCAAATACCCTGACATAAGTGAACAATTCCTCTCCGAACCATCTTGCGATGGGGAGGATGTCTACCTCTGCTTCAGGCAAGCATCTCGGGGGGTCTTTATCATACAACATTCTATACAAGGGAAACATAATTCCATGACAAATTTGGTAGAAGTATGGAGTGAACTGAGAGTCCCACAATTCCTTATGATAGACATGGATGGGTAAGGGGTCTTGAGTTGTCTACTTCCAACCCATAATAGGAAACTTAGAAACATAACATATTGAATCCATAATATATGCAGACAGGTAAAAAGGAGGATAAATTCTCTGAGCCATAGCTCTTTTGGACCGAAAACTGACAATGGTCGTGGCTAGGTTATTAGACAAAATTTTGGCCCAATCTACAATAGTGGCATTTATGGTAGCATCCAGTAACGGTAGCCATTCAGATGAAAATTTGTTGATATATGGCATTCCAAATATTCTACAAAGCATGGCAGCAACAAAACAATATGGGGAGGTAAGGGAACCAGTACTGTACATACCGTGTTTATCTTTCTTGAGCGGTTCGTCTCTCCTAGACCAGTCTTTGGTGGTTTCTACCAGGTTTTGGTTCTCCTTTATGAATTTCTGCATAAATTGCTTGTTATAAGTTGCCTGTGGCTCGGGCAGATGATACATGAGCTTTAAATCCTGCGCAGCGAATGAACCGATGAGTCCTTGACCATGAACTTTGAACTGTCTATTTCTGATTTCTGCGCTATCGAGTATCCACTTGACCATGTCTGTGTATGGGAGGATTTTTGGCCTTGCTGCTATCTGGTGTAAGAACGAGCAAGCTAGCTCTGTTAGGGTTGCTTTAGAAGGACTCTGTGAGCCCGCAACAGTAGTAACTTCCATTACTCTGGGGTTCTCTTCTTCGAGCAGATTATACATGCCTTCCCACGTAGTTATTCCCATGTCTCTGTTACAAGCCGTGTCTATATACAAAGGTGCCATTTCCTTTTCTTCGGAGCTCGGGGCTTTGCTTTTCTTTCCCATTTCAATCTGCGTATTGCTCTGTATGGTCCTCCATTCTCCGTTCCTGCAATTCATAAGTGAAGTAGAAATGAATGTCCAGGGTGATGGGAGAGTTTTAAATGCCGCAGACATACCAAATACACCACCTTACATGAAGGGATTCTTCAAAAAGCACGCGTTCATATTCTATTAATAACTGACAACTAACTCCTTTATTAGCATTTAAAGCGCATAACCATGTGTCAGCTTATGGAAAATACTTTTCTTGAATATCGTACCCAAAAGATCTGTGATGGAGCGATTTTGCGATTTGCTTAGCAACATCGCAGATCGCGACATCGCAACATCGCATAAACACAACATCGCAACGTTGATCTGGCCTGACATCGCAATCATTGCTTTATCACGAGATCGTGATATCGCAATATCGCAGATCACATGAATTTTATGTATGATAAATTTCGTTAACCTGCTTCTTGCGAGATGCGATCTTGTGATTGGTGTCATCACAAATCGGTAAATTCTAAATTGTTTCGTGTAAGTTTTGCTGAATGCGACGCGATATTTGTTCAATGCCATGATCTCACAAATGTTGGGATTATATTTGAACAGTGGCATCCTGCTATCTTTTTATGATGCGATTTTAAAGTCTTTTTACCCTATCATAAACTTAGATTTTAAGAATCTCAAAGGAGCTTCCTAAGCTTATGATGGTAACTTTATTTGCGGAAAAGAAATTTAAGCACTACTTTGTTTTTCCTAGATTTTAACTAAGGGTCACCACACATTTAGTACTTCGAATGACACTTAAATGAGAGGGGAATTGTTGCTGGTCACAACACCGTACCATTAGCTCGAGGATGATAGGGAATACTCTTTTGATGATAAACCTGGAATTATTCAAGCATTGCAACAATTGTTTCATTTAAGAAATACATACCCCTAACACTCATTAATATCTTAGGAAACCCAAATCGAGTCAAGACAAATTTGAAAAGGAACTTCGCAGTTGTAGCAACACTATAGTCTTTGATTGTCTGGTTGATTGGTTTTTTGTGTCG
Source organism: Pinus tabuliformis (assembly GCA_031772625.1). Taxonomy (NCBI): domain Eukaryota; kingdom Viridiplantae; phylum Streptophyta; class Pinopsida; order Pinales; family Pinaceae; genus Pinus; species Pinus tabuliformis. The sequence continues at coordinate 316,217,979 of CM062811.1, forward strand.
AATATCCTTCCGAGGTTGTGCCAGTAGTTAAAAACTAGATTATATAAGCAAAATGATCATCTGCGACACATACAACAAAGAGCTACGCATCTGACAACCCTTCTTCCAAACTAGTTAGTTCTTCACCTGTCTCAATTATGGAGAGATGATCTAGTCCTGCATTCAATCGTCTGGGCTTCACAATCACCTCAAAATAATATTATTGGAAAAGAAATAACCACCTATAGATCTTTCCCCCCAACACAGGTTTTTTGACTAGGTACTTGAGAGCAGAGTGATCTGTGTACATTTTGAAATGCGCGCCCAACAGGTAATGTCGAAATTTCTGCAGCACGTACACCATTGCCAACCCTTCGTGCTCTATAGTTGAGTAGTGTTAGGTCCCTATAATACTAGTGATTCCCCCATTACTATTGTCATTTTAGCCCTTCTTATTATTGTACCCCTATTGTCCCCATATTGTTATTAGTGTGCCCCATATAAGCCCACTATTATTATTGTTGTGCCCTTATATTGTTATTGTTATGTTGACTTTGATTATATTGTGACCCCTTAGACTTCTATATATAGAAATGATGTTTAGTCATTTGTATCATCGAATAATTGTTCATTTGTGTTATGTAAAGGAGGTTTCTCCCTCAAAGAGGCTTATTTTGAAGTCGTTGATCTATCTTTTCTATCTTTTTGTGAGCTAGTTCATAACATTTGGTGTCAGATTTTTGGATTCTAGGGTTTTGCTGCTCCAAACAGGCCATCGTGGAATTTTTGCTATAACTTGTTTTCTGCGAAATTTCAGAAGCTAAAAAATAAAATGATTTGAGCTAAAATATCAATGATCCTTGGGTCTGAAATGAAAATGTTGTCTCGCTATATTTTCAGAGATATGATCTAAGAAAGTTAGGGTTTTTGAAGGCTCTCGAATTACATCCCAAATAAGTGACCGTGGGAAAATCGTCATAACTTTCTCTTTGAGTATGAGATTGAAATTGTGTAAGAAGTTGCAGAAATAGGATAGACTATAGTTTTATGTACATCCTTTTTAGGTTTGAATGTTGAAATAGTGACACGTGGAACTTCTTACAAGTTCGCTCTACAGAAAAAGTGTATAATCAAGTCATCTTGGGAGATTGGGCATAAATATTTCTTGGAGAATCCAATTTCGATCAGACTGGTGGCATTGGAAAGAGGACTTAGAGGGCTACCACAGTTCTTAATTTCAGATCTTGGAGATTTGAAATTTCAGAGATACATCAAATTCAATATCGAGCACCTACAAAGTGAAAAAAAAGTGTGTAGTTTATCTAAATTTTTTGCATAAGTTTGGTTTGAAAAATTAGTTTGAAGGAATTCAAAGGGCATAGTGAAGCATAATTATCATTAATTGATGCCCCAAAGAAATAAAATGGAAACACCTAGTAAGCAACCTGAAATCTCTAGTATGAATCATGAAGAAGAGGAAGAAATGGAACATGATATATCAAAATTACAAGAATAAGTGCAACAAAATTCACTCTTACAAAAAGTAACAGAATCTAAGATGGATGGTTTAAAAAAGGAATGGAAGCTAATATGGATGGAATGGAAGATAAGATGGATGGTTTAAAGAAAGTCATGGAAGCTAAGATGAATGACGTGGAAGCTAAGATGGATGGTTTAAAGAAAGGCGTGGAAGCTAAGATGGATGGTTTAAAGAAAGGCGTGGAAGCTAAGATGGAAGGCAAAATGGAAGATTTGAAGATAGATTTGACAAAGTTGCTACAAGAAATGTTTACTAATGGTGAAAGGGTAGTAAAGGAAACTCAAGAGGAGAACAAAATGAATTTTAATCATTATTTCATAGACTCTAACATTGGATTGAAGACGCACCATATCCAAAGATCGATATGAGTAAGTTTGATGGCAAGTGTTGTGGAGGTAAATCCCCTCTGCGGACAGAGGCGATCCCTACTAGCCCAGCCCGGGTCTAGCAACAATCAAACAATGCTATCACGCAAATTTCTATTTGCAAATAAAAAGTGGATGATGAGAACCTACTTGGATTCCAACGCTAATATTCGTAGAAGAGACGTTGCTCTCGTTCCTTTGCCTCAGCCGGTCACGATCCCCACGATCTCCGTGATTAGACACCTGCACATGCAAAGAACAACACAAATACAAGCATAAAATCCAATAGATGCAAACTATATATCAGTCAGAAAAGATATAACTCAACATCAATCATAAGACAATGAGAGTGGAACCATAATGATAGTCATCTATTATTGATAAATAACAAAGAAGAATACAACCATAGTTCTGATGTCAAATCCTCCTTTGGCTGGGTAGTTAGCTACACAAGTCTCGCAAAGCTTGTTGGGATGAGGAACAAGCCTCTCTCTCTTTGGGTGACAAGAATCTCCTTACTTAGATTTGGCCTTATGGGTGCAAAGAAGGCTCTTGCAGCTTCAAACTCTCTATCACTATGCTAGAATTGGAACTATTGTAACTACTTTGCTCAAGGCATAGAGGCAAGCTTTTATAGATAGAGAAGAAAGAGATAGGATCAACCACATTATTCATGGGATTGGCTTTATCACTTGGAAACTTCCATGAAAGGTGGCAAACCACTTTCCCTTCTATGGAGATTCAAAGCCAAACCATCCTAGCTCAACATAGATTCAGTTGGTGAATGGGTTGAAGAGAACCTTCGGGAGCTTGTTGGTTAAAAACTTTACTCAATTCGGTTGGTGCGAGTGCGACTCTGAGACAGAGTGCCAATGGCGCGCCCTTTTTAGAGGATTTCTCTCATTGGCGCGGGCAGTGAACTGTGGACCCATGCTAATGCAAAAAGAGCTGTTTTCATGGGTATTTTGTAGGAGATGTCTTCAGGGCATATGAAGCTCATACTTAGAGGAATATGATGCAAGTGGTTTCAGGTCATGTCACTTCTCACAGGTCTTGGAATGAGTCCTCCAGTGTGCGGGTGAGGGGTAACAGGGACGGTGACAAATGGTGACAAATTGTTGTGTAACAGATGCCCCCTAAAGCATGAGGCCCGAGAGAGAGAGGGGTGAAATGCTTTACAAGAACATGCGTGACTGAAAACACGGCCGCTGGAGAACCTGCATGAAGAAGTACAAATGATATCTCAAATACATGATAAATGTGGTATGGGCGCAGCCATCCATAACAGAGTACACAATAAACTAGATCCAAGGTATGGGCGCAGCCATCCAGTGAGGATCGATAAAGAGACTCAGGCATGGTCGCAGCCATGCAGTGAATGAGTCATGTAATGATCATAATAAGCCACAAATTGCAGCCTGGATTCCAACAAACAAAATCCAAGGTCTTGCGATCCATCTCGACCCAAACAGAGTACAAGTCCAAGCATGTGAATACAGGAGTTGAAGTCGAACGTGCATGAACATCGCCTGATTACCAGTCAATGATGAAAACTGTTAACAGACGCGAGGTACCACCAATAATGACAATGGCCCTCAAGGTACTACAGGTACAATCTACGGCGTGTGAAGTAATGAGCTGGTGTCGAACACCCGTAGAATCATTTGATCGGAGGCCACTGATGAAAACCTCTCGTCGAACATGAAGAACCTGCCATTGAGGCATGCAGGCTCCAAGGCACCGGAAGGGAGTCTCTAGATCAACTTCTTGGATAATGAGCTGAAGTCGACAGGAAGTGACCTTGATCAAAGGTGGGCCATAGTGTTTCCCACATCAGTGACACGAGACAGAGGAAGAATGTTGTGGTGAATCAAAATGATGCGAGTTATCAGAGGGAGGTTGTAATTCTGCAGAGGTCAACTTCTCTTGAACATATCGGCAACACGATAGTGGACTTGGCAGTATTTGGCATCAACGGATCAAAGGTCATGGTGACAAGGCAATGAGTAGATGAGAGGTCAAACAGGATCACCCAAACCCATGGAGGAAAGTGAAAAGCGAGATGATATGTCCCCACCCAGACACGAATGTAGACAGGTGCCATGTTCAAGAGCGACATACTGTCGACACGACAATAATTATGGGTCCATTTTCCCCACCATTTCTGGTGAGTACCCTAGTTATTTTTAACAAGCTTGACGGGGATAGCATATGCTTGTGAGGCGTCATTCCGACGAGATCCGATGTCATCAGGTTTTAACGAGCCTGACAAAGGAAGAACTCAACGTCTTTTCATGTTTAGAGAGTTTGAAAAGACAGCAGAAAAGTAAACTCCAGGGGGGGTCCTTTTTCGTAAAGTTGTGTCTCTCGAGCCCGAAAAAGTAGAAAACAATGCTCGAAAGAACCGCCCGACCATTACGATCGAGGAGTACTTTTCATGAGTAGTGATTTCGACCTGACAAAGTAAAAAAGCGATCGAAACTATGTCGCTTCGTAACCATTAACGAACCTGAAACGAAAAGGGTTCGACAATCTTTTCGCATTTATATGGTCAGAAAAGAGCTTAAAGGTGACCGCCTCTTATTACATTTAACGAGTTAAAAGGGAAAAATCGACAATCTTTTCATCTTTAAACGGTCGGAAAAGAGCTGAAAGCAGACCTCCATTTTTATTCTCTTTAACGAGTCAAAAAGGGAAAAATACTCGGCAATCTTTTCATATTTTACGAGTCAGAAAAGAGCTTAAAGGTGACTCATCCTAGAGGAACGAGTGGTATAAAGGGTAGCAACTGGTTCCGGCAATGGTGGAACTGCTCAAAACATGTAATGGTCAAGAGGCTGGCTAATAAAACCACTCATCGCTGCGGTTCCTCAGGAAAGGAAAAACAACCAAGTGAAAGCATATGATCGGCCAAAGAGATGGCGGCGATGGAATGAAAACAACCAAGGCTCATCTAGCAGAATTCAGCGGATAAAAATGGCAATCACGAGATGTAAATCGGGTATGGGTTCATTTTTACACAAGCTTGAACCATGGAGAACTCTGCTTGGATTCAGTTATGGGTTCATTTTTACACAAGCTTGAACCATGGAGAACTCTGCTTGGATTCAGTTTCATGTTTACACAAGCTTGAAACGAAAAACTATGCTTGTTATGAGTTCGCATACCCCTAGGCATAGTAACGCAAATCGAGGTACATGCTCCCCAAGCTTCATTGCATTCAACAAAGTGGATGGAATGAAGGTTCACTCTCAAGATCTAGGAAAGACTCGACTTGTATTTTACGAGATCTTAATCAAAAGACTCGGTTTGGAAAGGGAGTTGTTTCATTTTTTTAATGAGGTTGACACAGTAAAAGAACTATCCTCATAACCCTTGTTTCTTTTTTTAACGAGCTTGACACAAGATCAGGAACTATGCTCCGACCAAGCCTAGTTTCATTTTTTAAGGAGCTTGACACCGGAAAAGAACTATGCTCCGACCAAACCTAGTTTCATTTTTTAAGGAGCTTGACACCAGAAAAGAACTATGCTCCACCCGAACTTCATCATAATAAATAGAAAGTCGGGGCTTCCAAGATTGCCACTCCCGGTGGAAGGGAAACATCTTGGAAGTCAGGGCCCAATGCCCCCAGGACACTATGCACGACGGTGGCATCACTGGATCCAGGCACGGGATAGGTGGCCACGTAGTTGATCTGTGATGGGGAAATGCAACTGGTGGATGAAAACCAGGAGGGGATGACAACTGTGCAGGAAGCACCAAGGGAAAGACGAACGATAATTGATCTATCGTCACTATTCTTCCATCGTGTGGAAAGCAAACCACTCGGAAAAGTGAAGAGACCAGGGCCCCCATGGCATAAACATAGTCACGGCCAAGGAGAAGACTGAAGTCTAAAGCACCTTGGGTAACCGATACGTCTATATAGACGGTCTTGCCTCCCAAAGTAATAGGGAACTGTGGAAGGATCCCTAATGGTTGACTAGTTCCTCCATCAAAAGCCATCAGATTCGGTGCAGCTGGCACAAGCTGTGGGGAACCCAAGGCTTGCCAAGTAGCGGTAGGCATAAGACTAACTGATGCTCCCTCATCCAACATAGTGCCAGGTAGCGCCTTATTATAGGCATGTACCGTGACCCAGAAAGGCACATGGGATGGAAGGGGGGAGGTAGTCAAACGACTCCAGTCGAAGGAAACGACTGAACTACTTGGTGGGGGAATCATATGATTGACCCCCTGCTCGAAAGGAACTGAAGCAGGACTCTCGGGAGTAGCTGGGATAGGAGAGTCATTTCCAGACTCAGGAGAATCTGAGGAGAGGAGAAGAACATGGGAGTGATGCTCTTCCGAAACAGAGTGATCGATGGGTGGTGAACTCGAATCGACACTCTTTTCGACCAATGGTTGGTCCGGAACAGGCTGGGCACAGCCAGGTTCGGGAAGAGGAGGCTGGACAAGAGAAGAATATGAATCAATCTCTTTGTCGGCAGGGGAACGATCTGCGGCTACAGAGAGACGTTGATAACCAACGGGAAGTTGGGGTGAAGGAGCTGTAAGACTTTCCAAGACAACGGAGGCTTTATCCATGAGTGGAAAAAGGTGAAGGGGATGATTGCCTTCACAAAGTCTACAGGGGATTCGAATCTTCCCTTTTCCCTTACCATTCCTGACTGATCAGGTAGCATCGCCGTGAGCTTTATAGGATGATGAGGGGTGGGCCGGATCGCGAGACCATAGTTCTAGTGCCCTGGGAATGCTAGGACAATCGCGAAGAAGATGGTCCTCCTTGAATAATCAACAAGGAAACTTGACCTTCCGCGGAGGAGCGGAAGGGGTCCCGACTTCAGGTGTACTCGAGGGGGTAGCTGCACTTGTAACCTCTCCCTTAGGAGCCTTCTTCTTCTTCTTAGCCACCTGGTTACTCGAATCTAGACTTTCACCAGGTGAAGTGGAAGATGAGGATGTAGAAGTGGGCGTAGAAGGGGAGAGATCCACCTTAGAATCAACATGATGTTGTTCAGGTGGAGGGACGGATTGACTAGACGGTGAGACGGCAGGGACCAAAGAGGTTGAGAACAACCAAATCGGCAACCCAACAGTTAACCCTGGGAGGGACAATGTCGCCATATAAGGAGCGCCAACATTTCCAAAAGGAGCGAAATGACCAGGGTTCCCGTCAGAGGGGATCCCTGGGTTGGTGAACCCCGGAAAAGTTGCCATCGAGAACGAAAAGAAGCCTACTCAAGCTAACGCAAACAATATCTAACCGGGTAAATGTGAACGTGGCCAAATAAATTTTAAGACAAAGGAACTGAACTTGACCTTTTCATGTTTTAAGAGTCGAGAAAAGGACAAAAAGGTGACTCTAGTCACCTTCGAATGCTTTGTGAGCCCGAAGTGACAAACTGCTCAAGTGAGCCTTTTCTTTTAAGGAGTCTGAAAAGGATCAAAAGTGACTACTCTGGAGAACTAGGCAAAAAGGTTTACCAAACAAATCCGTAAAACTGCATATACACCTTGGCAGTCATATGAAAACCAAGGACTTCCCGTACGACAGTCAATCTTCCTGAATGCTGTGTTCGGTGCGTTACAGCTTGTAAGGCGGCAGACACGGCTTCTTGTGGATAATGGATGATAACCTAGTGGGGTCTCCCCTATATACTCGATGGTACGTGGGAGCTCAAATCCGTGCTAGACCACTATCGAGTCACAAAAGGAGGAATCACCCAACCGTAATGTGAAACAACAGTGACTAGGTTTAATGACGCCAGAGCACATCTCTAGCCTAGACCTCTAAACAGTGAGCGTTATGTTCCAATGCGTTTTAAGTTCATTCAGTTCATTTTATGGTTGATCTTTGATTAAGTTTTGATTTCCAGGTCCTATCGTATGTAATCTCTCACAATTCCCTAAATGCAAACTATATGCCAAAGAATATCATTTCGTTCGATGAATACTAACTACGAGAGAGTTGAGAATTTTTCAAACAAACAAAATGACTACAAACAATAAAGAACCATTCTAATGCAGCTAATGGTAGTAAACGAAACTTTTTTTTGTTTTAAATCACTAATCAATGAAAAGCTTCAAATTTCAATTAACTAATTCAACGCAAAAGAGATTGTTTGTTTTCTTTTCAATGGCAAAGTGCACTAAACAAATTTTGAGAGATAAGAACACCGAGTAAAAGAGACAAACTTCACTCAATGAGAACACAATCAAGTCCCCGAAATACCAAGGAAGTCCTTCAAAACGAAGAAAAACACCAAAAACTTCAATGAGCCATGTGATCTAGGCCCAAAACGAAGCTGAGCGGAATCCAAGTGAAAAAGAAGTAAATCACTCGAATAACGCAATAAAAAGTTTAACAATCACTGAACAAGTGCAAGAGAGTAACCAAAAAGTTGACTGGACCAACAGAGGACCAAAACTCCTAAGGAAGGCTCGATGCACAAAGCCACTAGATGCCCTAGGGCTAAAATGTGAAATCGGTGGAAAATGGCAAACACCCAAAGTATGCAAATGTAATCTATGCACACTTTTCATTCATATCCTGAAAATGAGAATTCTAATTATGCAAGTGTGATCTATGCAGGAGAATTCTCAAACACACGATGATTCTAATGTAATCTAAGAACCAATCAAGTGCAAATCAAGAAAAACGGGTGTGAGTTCCAAAGATCATAAACTAAAAACACTCAAAGGCGATTAACACTCATACACAATTTAGCCCCCCCCCCCCTTGCGAATGAGGGGGAAATTTTTTTGCAAAAACAAAAGAAAAAAGATGCAAAATTGTGAAAAGACTAAGACAAACCTCCAAGTAATGATCAAAGGAAATCAAATTAATAATTTTCCAAAAAAAATTCAAAACCAGTCAAACAAGACTCTGACACACTCATGTGATTGAAAAAGGTGTATCTAGACACAAAACCCAAGCTTGGAAGGCTGCAAACAAGCAAACTGGAAAAGTTCACAGGCCTGGCGCGACTGTCAGGCTACAACTCGCACTTTTATGGGATTGGTGCGGGTTGTTTTTGACCAACTTGCACCAATTGGCGCGACTGTAAGGCTAAAAAGTGCGCTAATCAAGTTTGCTAAGTCAAAAACAAAAGCAAGCAACTCAGGGCTTGAAGACAGTATCCAGGTAGACCAGGAAACAAGAGACAACAAGAAATCTAACCCAGAAAGCTATCTAAGCAATCAAACAAGAGAACCAAAGAGACAAGACTCCCCAGTGGAGTCACCAAATTGTTGTGGAGGTAAATCCCCTCTGCGGACAGAGGCGATCCCTACTAGCCTAGACCGGGTCTAGCAACAATCAAACAATGCTATCACGCAAGTTCGTAATTGCAAATAAAAATTGGATGATGAGAACCTTCTTGGATTCCAACGCTAATATTCGTAGAAGAGACGTTGCTCTCGTTCCTTTGCCTCGGCCGGTCACGATCCCCACGATCTCCGTGATTAGACACCTGCACATGCAAAGAACAACACAAATACAAGCATAAAATCCAATAGATGCAACTATATATCAGTCATAAAAGATATAACTCAACATCAATCATAAGACAATGAGAGTGGAACCATAATGATAGTCATCTATTATTGATAAATAACAAAGAAGAATACAACCATAGTTCTGACGTTAAATCCTCCTTTGGCTGGGTAGTCAGCTACACAAGTCTTGCAAAGCTTGTTGGGATGAGGAACAAGCCTCTCTCTCTTTGGGTGACAAGAATCTCCTTACTTATATTTGGCCTTATGGGTGCAAAGAAGGCTCTTGCAGCTTCAAACTCTCTATCACTATGCTAGAACTGGAACTATTGTAACTACTTTGCTCAAGGCATAGAGGCAAGCTTTTATAGATAGAGAAGAAAGAGATAGGATCAACCACATTATTCATGGGATTGGATTTATCACTTGGAAACTTCCATGAAAGGTGGCAAACCACTTTCCCTTCTATGGAGATTCGAAGCCAAACCATCCTAGCTCAACATAGATTCAGTTGGTGAATGGGTTGAAGAGAACCTTCGGGAGCTTGTTGGTTAAAAACTTTACTCAATTCGGTTGGCGCGAGTGCGACTCTGAGACAGAGCGCCAATGGCCCGCCCTTTTTAGAGGATTTCCCTCATTGGCGTGGGTAGTGAACTGTGGACCCGCACTAATGCAAAAATAGCTATTTTCATGGGTATTTTGCAGGAGATGTCTTCAGGTCATATGAAGCTTATACTTAGAGGAATATGATGCAAGTGGTTTCAGGTCATGTCACTTCTCACAGGTCCTGGAATGAGTCCTCCAGTGTGCGGGTGAGGGGTAACAGGCACGGTGACAAACGGTGACAAATTGTAACAGCAAGGATCCCGTAACACAGATACTACAGATGGAGCAATATTTTGATCTCCATAATGTGAAAAACACACAAAAGGTTCGAATTGCAACTTTATATTTGGAACCAAATTGGTTTGTATGGTATCGATGGCTTTGCTCTCATAAAAAAATTGTCACTTGGGCAATTTTTATGGAAGAAATGATAACACATTATGAGGATACAAAAAGAAGCACCTTTTTTAGCCAATTGATAAATATCAAACAAAAGGGTTCAATGATGGAGCACATTGAGGGCTTCCAAAAATTGAATATAAGGGTAAAATATATTCCAGAGGAGCATAGGATTGATGTTTTCATAGGGAATTTAAAGGATAACATCCAACATGAGGTTCGCCTTTGGGAACCTGATTCATTGGACAAGGAAGCCTACCACTTAGAACTATAAAGATGGAAATGTTGTTGCCCCTAGCGTTCCACAACCTACAAGTTTGACACCACAACAATTGGAAGAAAAAAGAGAAACAGGGCTTTGTTACAGTTGTGATCGAAAATACACTAAAGGTCATAAGTGTGCCAAGAAGAAATTGTTTTACATAGATTGTTAAGAGGAGGAATAAAAGGAACAAGAAATGTCAAAAGAAGAGGATATACACTAGGAACAAACCCTAGAGAAATAATAAATGAATCCGACTATATCTTATAATGCATTAGCTAGAATTACCACTCCTCAAACTATCAAGATAGAAGGACATATCAAGAAGAGAAAGGTAATAGTGTTGATTAATTCAGGAAGTACCCATAATTTTATTCATTGTAAGATAGCCAAGGAATTGAATTGATTCCTATACCTAGCATCATAGTGTCAAGTGATGGTTACAAGTGGAGGAACTATAAATTACTCTAGAAAGTGCCATAATATCAAGCTATCCAAGGGAGAATATGTATTGAATAACCCAATGCTTTCCATTCCAATGGGTGGTGCTGATGTGGTACTAGGAGTCCAATGGCTACAATCCTTATGTATAATAGATTTTAATTTTCAAGAACTTTTCATGAAATTTTGTTCAGAAGGAAAGGAAGTTGAATTAAGGGGTAACGCAGGGAAACCAAGAAATATAATCAGATCTAACATAATGACAACACTTCTAAATAAAGAACAATGAGGCGTAATTGCACAATTTTGTTTGCTAGAGGTTCCCACATTGAAATCATCTATTTCTCCAGATCTCCAAACAATCTTGGACAATCATTACAAGGTATTTGAAACTCCCAAAGGTATCTCACCTATTCGTGATCATGATCATATTATTCATTTGATTCTAGGAACTTTTCCTCCAAACATCAGGCCTTATAGATATCCCTATGCTGAAAAGAGTGAAATTGAACATATGGTTGCAGAAATGCTAGAGGCTGGTATAATTCAACCTAGTCAAAGTTATTTCTCTGCTCCAGTAGTATTGGTGCACAAGAAGGATGGATCATGGTGAATGTGTCTGAATTATAGGGAGCTCAACAAGCTCACTATTAAAGATAAATTTCCCATTCCTGCCATTGATGAATTATTGGATGAATTACATGGATCAATTTACTTCACCAAGTTAGATCTTCGTTCAAGATACCATCAAATCAGAATGAAGACTGAAGAAATTCCGAAAACAACATTTAGAACTCATGAGGGTCATTATGAATTTTTGGTCATGCCTTTTGGCTTTACCAATGAACATTCTACATTTCAAGGTTTGATGAATTCCATTTTCAAACCGTTCCTTAGAAAATTTTTGTTAGTATTTTTTGATGATATACTAATCTACATCAAGTCTTGGAAGGATCATGTAAACATGTTGACAGGGTGCTACAACTATTGGAGGAGAAACAATTATATGAAAAAAGCTCTAAATTTTTATTTGGAGTACAAGAGGTGGAATATATGGGTCATATTGTATCTCATGAAGGTGTTAAGGTAGACCCTAGCAAAATTAAAGCCATTAAGGAATGGAAAATACCCACATCCATAAAGTATCTGTGTGGATTTCTCGGGTTGACAAGGTATTATTGCAAGGTTGCTAAGAATTATGGGAGAATAACAACACCTCTAACAAAATTATTGAAGAAATATGCATTTTCATGGATTCCAAAAGTAGCAAAGGCCTTTGAACATATTAAAGAGGCAATGTGTCAAGCACCGGTCTTAGCTATGTCAAACTTCACAAAAACCTTTATTGTGGGATGTGATGCCTTAGGAAATGGAATTGGTGTTGTTTTAATGAAATAAGAAAGACCCATTGCTTTCAAAAGTCGTCCAATCAAAGGAAAGTATTTACACAAAGCTATTTATGAGAAGGAAATGTTGGCAATACTACATGCACCTAAGAAATGGTGACCCTACCTAATGGGAAGACACTTCAAGGTAAAAATGGATCATGATAGTCTTAAATACTATTTAGAACAAATATTATCTTTAGAAGAGCAGCAAAAATGGGTCACAAAGATGTTGGTTAAGACTTTGAAATCATCTACAAAAAAGGGAAGCAAAATGTTGTGGCATATGCACTCTCAAGAAAGGATGAGGATGTGGAAGCATTTCTTTGTGCCATTTCTATTATCCAACCAGATTGGATAAATGAAGCAAGGGATGAATGGAAGAATGAAGAAGATGTGTGGGCACTCATTCAAAATTTACAACAATATCCTAGTACATATGATACATTTAGCTAGAAAAATGATTCGTTATGGTACAAAGATTGCTTATACCTATGTAAGAATTCCCAACTCAAACAAAAGATTCTTACTCCCTTAGGAGGGAACTCTGGATTTTTAAAAACTTACCAGAGGGTTAAGAAAGATTTTTTTGGGATGGTATTAAATTGGGTATTTGAAAGTTTGTGGCAGAATGTTTGGTTTGCGAACAAAATAAAGTTTAAACAATTAAGACCCCAGGTAGATTACAATCTTTATCCATTCCAAGCCAACGTTGGGAGGTAGTTTCAGGTTTACCCAAGTCCGAAGGAAAGAGTGTCATCATGGTGGTCATTGACAGACTTACCGAGTATGAACACTTTTGTGCATTATCTCATCCATTTAAAGCTGGTACAGTTTCTACTGCATTTATGGAAATAATTAAAAATCTACATGGAAACCAAAAGATTATTTTAAGCGTCAGAGATCCCATTTTCACTCGAAATTTTTAGACATAATTATTTTCTTGTCTCAGTACTCAGTTAGCTCATAGCTCATGTTATCATCCTCAATTTTATGGGAAAACTGAGATAGTAAAAAAATGTTTGGAAGGTTACCTTTGTTGCTTTGTCTTTGATAAACATATACAGTGGGTCAAATGGTTTCCTCTGGCTGAATGGTGGTATAACACTTCCTTCCATACTATAGCAAAAATGACCCCATTTATTGCACTTTATGGATATCATCAACCATCCATCACATCATATTTAAGAGAAAATTCTAAGGTTCAAGCAGTGGAAGATCACATCGAGCATCAACAACAATTTCTCCAACTCTTAAAGGATAACTTCAATTTGGTGCAGAATAGAATGAAACAACAGGCATATCAACATTGCGGTGAAAGAAGTTTTGATGTAGGTGACTGGATATTCCTACAGCTACAACCATATAAAAAAATGTCCCTCAAGAAAGCTAATAAGGATAATAAATTATCACCAAAGTATTATGGTCCATATAAGGTGTTGCAAAAGATTGGTACTATGGCATACAAATTGGAGCTTCCTGCAGCTTCTTGAGTGCACCCAGTCTTCCATGTTTCATGTTTAAAGAAGATTATAGGTGACAAGCTCCCAGTTCAAACAATATTTCCATAACTTGAAGAGGAAGGAAAAATCACATTGGAACCTGAAGAAATCACAAAAGCAAGAACTTGACAGCTATGAAATCAATCAATTTCAGAGTATCTCATCAAGTGGAAGAACTTACCCACTAAAGATTCCACATGTGAGGATGAGAATTTTATACAAAAGCATCTAGAACTACTCAAGCATTGAGGACAACACTTTTTTGAAGGAGAGGGGAATGTTAGGTCCCTATAGTACCAGTGATTCCCCCATTACTATTGTCATTGTAGCCCTTATTGTTATTATTATGCCCCTATTGTTCCCATATTGTTATTAGTGTGCCCCATAGAAGCCCACTATTTTTATTTTTGTGCCCTTATATTATTATTGTTATGTCAGCTTTGATTATATTATGACCCCTTAGGCTCCTATATATAGAAAGGAGGTTTAGTCATTTGTATCATCGAAGAATTGTTCATTTGTGTAATGTAAAGGAGGTTCCCCCTCAAAGAGTCTTATTTTGAAGTTGATCTATCTTTTCTATCCTTTTGTGAGTTGGTTCATAAGAAATAGTTCTTCTTGGCCTTTGATAATTTCCTACTCGTGAAGGCTATAAGATGATCAATTTCGCCTTCGCTTGGTTGGGTCAATACCGCCCCTAGTGCAATACAGGAAGCATCTACATGAACATGGAATTATTTCGTCCAGTCTGGGAACACTAAAATGGGCACAGTCACCATATTTTCCTTTAACACATCTAGACTGTGTTAACAATCCTCATCCCAGTAGAAATTCACGTCCTTCTTCAGTAATTTCTCCATCGATGTAGTTATCTGTGTATAGGCTTTGATAAACTTTCTATAGTAGTAGGTGTGTCCCAGCATTGCGCAAATCTACTTTACATTCTTTGGAGCTTCTAAATTGACAATAAAAACTATCTTCGTAGGATCTACCATTAATCCTTGTTTATACACCACATGGCCTAGCAAGATTCCATAAGGCACACAAAAGATACATTTCTTCAAGTTCAGGGCAATCTGGTATCTAGGAAAAGTATCCAACATAAGGTGTAGATTGGCAACGTGGTGCTTTAGTAATCCAAACACAATCCAGTCATTAAAATACACTTCTAAGAATTTATGGATAAACTCCTTAAAAGCAGCAATTACAACCCTTGAGAAGATCGTGGGCACATTCTTTAGTTTGAATGGAACCACTGTGTACTGGAATCATCCCCACTCTATCATGAAGGTAGTCTTGCTATGATCCTTCGGCGCAATCTTAATATGATGGTACCTTGAGAACCCATCAGTGAATGAATAGGCTTCCTACCCTCCAACATTCTCCAAAACTTCATCTATAAATGGCGTTGGAAATGGGTCATGAATGCATGCATCATTGAGCTTTCTCAGATCTACGCATATCCTGATTTCATCTTGTTGCTTCTTTTCCTAAACAACCATAGGGCTTACCCAGTCAAACTCTTCAGTTGACTCAATGATTCCAGCCTCTAGCATTTTGTCTAGCTCTTTGTGCACCTTCTCCTTATACTTGGGATTTAGATGTTAGGGTCTCTGTTTCATAGGCTTCACATTGGGCTTTAGAGTAATATTCATTACATCCAGATCCCCTACTATTCCCTTAAGGTCGGAGAACTTGGTAGGAAGCAAGTCCTAATATTCGCGCAGTAGCTCTACAACCTTGTCAAATGTATCTTCATCCCAGTAATTGCCTATCTTTGAAAAATTAGTCTATGCATAAGATTCAATTTATATTTTCCTAGTCTTCAGAGGTTCTGTTATATCAAGGTCTGTTGATTTGGGACCTTCAACCTCGTGCTGTCCCTCTCTCTCTGGAATGTTGATATTTTGTGGATCCTCTTCTTCTGCTTCTGCAGTCATGTTGTAACATTCCAATGCGTGGCGCAACTATGTGTTCCAATCTAGTTGAACCCATTCTACTTGCTCCTTAGGCGGCCAAAATATTGCAGCCTTGATTTCTTGGAGCGCTTCATCAATACACTCAAATCCATCCTCAAAGCTAAAAGTTGACAAGAAACTTTCCCTCGGGATATTCCATTCGACAGTTCCACGACATAGCTTCATTTCCAACTACCAGTTCATTGGAATAGTATCTAGGGTGTGAAAAATGATATGTACCCATTCCGATTGAGGTTTCTCCCCCCAAGCTTTAGTCCATCGGGCCAAATGCTTGTACGGATCATCCTTGCCTGAATATTTCTCTGTCAGGCAAGTATTCGTGTACCCAAACCTTAGCTTCATCATTCTCTTGTACTCTTTCCAGACAACAAAGCTATCCTTATGTGTACCCCACTAATGGTCAGGCATAGCGTGCAATGCCATATCAAGATATCGGAATCGATGCTCTTCTAGCACCTCTATTACAAACTTATCTAGAAACAAAATAACATCATCTAAGCCGTCATAATGAGGAAGATTTCTTACCTCTGTGGATACACACTGAAGTGACTTTTTCATCATATTGTAGTGCAACGTTGAAACTTCATGCAACCTATTCTATCAATGCTTGAGTTCTTCATCCAAATCCGATTATAGGAGCTATCTTTATATCATGTAATTCACCCATCTGTAGTGGGATTAATCCACTCTTCATCACTCGCAGTAATCTTGTATATCTGATCTAAATCTTCATCCTCTTCATAGTTGCGGACTAGTTCATTGTAGCGCGCTCACTCAGTAGGATCCAGTGGTATCATGACCCATAGCGCCTTCCTCCCAAATGTCATCCTTCACTTATTTAAGGTAATTATGACATCCATGTCGAAGTCCCAATTAATTCCCAATAGTGTAGGATAAGGATTTTTATCAACTACGATTTCAATTACTTCAAAGTCGACCAGAGTGCTTGCTCCCTCAATGTCTACTATTACCCTCGCACATGCACCCCATAGAAATGATATTCTATTGATTGGCCATGCATAGATGTATAGGAGACCATTGTAGCGTAGGTATCCCCATACTTTCCCATGTATTCTTAGGAAGTATGTTTGCATCTGATCCAAGATCCAATATGACTGGATCCATTTCATACTCTCCAACCTGTGCGGTCAGCCTCATCTCGCGCCTTATCCACTTCTTATGTTTACCCAGTTTCCTCACAGTGCGCTATTCGGGAGGAGTCTTGATTTTACCTGTATAGTTTTCAATTAACTCTTGGAGTCCTTCCATTACCTTCCTATCCTGCAACAACTTCATACATGTTTTTAGAAAAGTGGCTAATAATGAGGGGTCTACGTCCTGCGCTTCATTGTTTTTAGCTAGTTTCTCCTGAATTCCTAACCTAGAAGCCTAAAAAAAGTTTTTCTTGTCTTCCATAAAAAGTTTCTTTAGCCCTATTGAGATCAAATTCGACCTCCTTTTCGGCATCCTTGCATACCCATCCTTTGGTTTCCGGTTGCTTCCCTTTATCTACTCCTATGGAAATACCACTTCGTGTTACTATATTGATGCTATGGTCCTCTTCGCGAGGCTCCACCCTCATCATATGTATGTTTTGCATGGGATGTTGTGTCCTTTTCTCTTGCATATTTTCTATCACCACCGGGAAATCTTTCATCACGTGGTCAAACTGTTTGGAGCACTGACAGGATGGATGTGTTGGGTTCTGAAAGTTGCACGCAAAGTGACCTGCTTCTCCATAATTTGTAGCAAATAACTTGTCCACAACCTCTGGCAACCCCTTCACTTCTTCCTCTTCCATGGCATTAGAATCCTCCGTGTGCTGCACTTGCGCCCTGATCATGAGGCTAATTTTTTGCCTACATTCAATACTTAGGGGTTCGCTCCATCATTAATTCATAGCTTCGGAAGTTTCTCTCATCATGCCCAACCAATTTACAGAAGGTACAAAACAACTATTGGGGAGTCTGTACAAATTTTTGCAAGAGATAACAATGGTCAGTCGTGTGCTTTCCCTCTATCTAGTAGATAGCACACCATGAGGGTATTCCTACACTTGGTCTTGTAATGTTATTAGGCTTTAAAGGAACAAGACCTCCTCCAATTAGGTAATTCTATTAAATAGGGCAGTGATCCTTATCATGTCCCTTGTCTTTCATTTTATGCACTAGAATTCTGCACATACCTCAGATTAAGATTCCTTTCCTGTTTTCAAGCTCTGCAACTCCATGTTCAGGCTTGCTAGCTCTGAATGAATATGTTGTACTCCAATATTTGTGTCCTTCACTAGTGAGGCTTCCAACCTCATCATGATCTCCACAACCTCTGCTTGCATTCCTATCATCTGTTATGACAATGACAATCTCAGATGAGGCAATAGCGAAGCGATATACTAGTCTCTGTGTTGATGATCTATGATCTTCATATTGTCTTGCCAGATTAGGCACTTTAGCCTCTGATCAAAGTCTCATGCAGACTCATTCACTTGCTGTTGTATTTCCTTAAACTCTATTATAGACTGTGCCCGAGACTTAGGCTTTTTAAACTCATTGTTTAGTGCATGTTGAGTCTATGCCATTGTCGCGCTAGGTTGATATGTTCAAAACTTGATATACCACATTAATGACATATCCTACAACGTAGTGACCAACTGCACTTTCTTCATATTATCATCGATAATCTGTTGTGCCTTCCATACAACATCATTGATGATCCAGAATTGTTCGGGGTCTTCACTTCCTACCCCTTTAAAGATCAGCATCTTCATTGTGTTCGCCATGTTGAATGGTTGATGCGGAGGTGGAGGTGGAGGTGGAGGTGGAGGTGTAGGTGTATGCAGCGGAGGTGGAGGTGGGGTGGAGTGGATGGGTGGGGCATCCCTGGGATACCCTAGCTCACTATCTGCAACGCACTTGACGGTGTTCTCAGAATAGTTCCTTCGTTGTCGCTATAAGATAATCCTAACAATAGGTTGTATTCAAAGCTTGATTCTTCGTTCCTTTTGAAGGTTTTTCTGCTTCCCGTAGTCCCAAACATCAATTTAAAGGCATATCCCGATTTTCACACAAAAACATCTTAATCTAGGTCTTCAGAGATTTTAAGTACTTACCTCTTGGTCTGTTGAATAACCTACGCTCTGCTTCATTGTAGATGATGGTTGTATCTATAATGAGATCAGTGATGAATCCTCCTAAGATATGAAAAATCTAGTGATCAACAACCTACACAATTTTATTTTCTGAAGCTTCCAAGTGCTTCACCAGTTCTAGGGTCCACACAATAGGGACGTCAATTCTCCATGTACCCTGACTATCCACTAATGTGGACAACCACTCATGCAGTTTGCAAGGGAAGAAATAGAAGAAAGCTTCGGTATCTTCTGTGTATAGGTATCTATTTAGCCACTATTCCTTCGATAACCACATGTTTTTGTTCTCCTGAGATGCAAATGTGTGCAACTTTATATCGATCCACTTTTCAATTTCTTTCTTAGTAGGGAACCACTTATTCAACATCACACATTCCTTAGACAAATCCTGATCCCTAGAATGGAACCCTTTGTTGGCTTGATGGGGCATGACCCAGGTTCATCTTTATTTGTGCCAACCAACAAAACCCTAACTACTGGCCCTTTCAGAAACAACCTGTGTAGCGCAGGCTATAGTCTCACCCAAAGCAGTGTTGGGGGATGATAGAACCAGGTTTCTACATCCACAGGCCTATGTGATTTGTTCATGCAGTCCTTATGGCTTAGATCTACCTTCGCGCACATATAACTCTTCCAAACATCTAATTACTGTAATTGTCTTTAACAACTTCTAGATCTTCGTGAAGGTTCCCAATTATACTTATCATGCATAGCTATTACCGATCTACTAGTTTCACGCAGTAAATAAGAAGTAATTCGTATAAATCATAACACAGAGTGAAGATACATAAACTTTACATAATTAATAAATAAGGCATAGATGCATCAGAATTGGCTCAAAGCAGTCTTTATTAAGTATAGTTGTTCAAGTACAAACTCCTTTTCCCTGCGCACTAAGCCTGTGGACTTACCAAGGTCTCTGCGTACTCAGCTACAGGAGCCTTCCCCTTTCACCTAAGTACATGATACAAACCTTTCCTTCCTTAACACCTTGCCCTTACAATGATTCTTCTCAAAAAGTTACTTCTTTAGACTTGCTATGACTCATCTATATATAGCATTTTTCTTACAATACCCTATTCGTGGACCACAGGCAGGTCTCAAAAACATCCTATCACCTACCCACCTAAGGGACTAAAGCCCCTTTGACTCATACTAGCTTCCCGCCCCACATCCAAATTTCGTGGAGACTTTACATTCTTTCAAAAAGACATTACAAAATTTGACCAAAATGACCCCAAGGACCCTATCCCAACAAGCACTTCATTTATAAATGGTGTAGGGAAGGGTCATGGATGCATACATCATTCAGCTTTCTTAGATCTATGCATATATGAATTTCATCTTGCTGCTTCTTTTCTTGGACTACCATGGGATTTACCCAGTCCGATTCCTCCACAGGTTCAATGATCCCAACTTCCAACATTTTATCCAAATATTTGTGCACCTTTTCCTTATATTTTGGATTTAATTGGTAGGGGCGTTGCTTTATAGGCTTCATGCCTGGCTTCAGAGTAATCTTCATGACACCCAAATCCATACTATCCCCTTTAGATCAAAAATATTGGTGGGAAACAAGTCTTGATATTCGTGCAACATTTTTGCGACCTTATCAACTATATCTTTATCCCAATAGTCACCTATCTTAGCAAACTTCACCTACGCATCTGATCCAATATTTACCTAATTAGTATTTAAAGGCTCTCATATGCCAGGGATTGCTGCTTTGGTTCATTTGACCTCACGCTATCCTTCGGATTCAGGAATATTGATGTTTCTAGGGTCATCTTCGCCTTCTTCTATAGTTACATTATAATGTTCTAGCACATGGCACAGCTAGGTAATCCAGTATGGTTGAACCAATGCTACCGGTTCCTCGAGGATTCTAAAGATCGCAGATTTGATTTCTTGGAGCGCCTCATCAATACATTCAAAGCCATATTTAAAGCTAAATGTCAACAAGAAACTTTCCTTCATGATATCCCATTCGGTCGTCCCATGTTGCAGCTCATTTTCCAGATGCCAGTTCATTGGAATTCTATCCAAAGTGTGACAAAATATATCAACCCATTCTAGCTACAGTTCCTCTCCCCATGCTTCAGTCGATCATGCCAAATGTTCACATGGATCATCCTTTCTTGTGTATTTCTCCTTAATATGGGTATTAGCGTACCCAAACCTCAACTTCATCATTTGCATGTATTCTTTCCAATCGACGAAGCTATCCTTATGCGTACCCCACCACCAGGAAGGCGTAGTGCGAAGTGCCAAATCTAGTGCTCGAAAGCGATGCTCTTCTGGCCCATCCCTCTTGAACCTGTCCAAAATAAATTAACATCTTCTAAACCATCATAATAATGTTAATTCCTTACCTCAGTGGATATGCATCATATTGATTTTGTCAACATGGTACAGTGCAACGAGGAGACTTTGCGTAATCGGTTTTGCCAATGCTCAAGTTCTTCATCGGAATCTGAAGTGCAGGAAATATCCCTATCCCATGTGATCCATCCATCTACCGTAGGGTTGATCTAGCCCTCATCATGCACAATGATCTTAAAAATATGATCAAGATCCTCCTCCTCCTCATAATCCCACACCGGTTCGATATCATGCATCTTCAGTTGGATCCAATGGAATAATGACCTAGAGCTCCTTTCTTTTGAACGCCATTCTGTGCTTCTTAAGGTTGATGATCACATCCATATCAAAGGCCCAATCAATGCCTAGTAGTGTAGGGTAATGGTTACTATCTTCAACTATCTCGATCACTTCAAAGTCGGCTAGGGCACTCACTCCTTCAATATATACCATTACCCCATATAGGCACCCCATAGGAATGATCGTTTCATAGTTTCCTATGCGTAGCTAGATAGGAGACCATTGTAATGCAGGCGTAGCCATTCTTTCCCATGTTTTCTTCAGAAAAAAATTAGCATTATAATATAGACCGAGAATTACTTGGTCCATCCATATTCCCCAATTTGTGTAGTCAGTTGCATCTCGTGACCTGTTCACTTTTTTATTTTTCCTACTTTGCGTACTGCACACTGTTCTGGAGGAGTTTTAATCTTAATTGTAAAATTGTGAATCAGATCTTATATCTCTTCTACTGCCCTTGTATCCCATAGGAGCTTCATACAATTCTTCAAAAATGTAGCTAACAATGAGGGGTCTACATCTTGTGCACTATTGTTTCCACTAGACTTCTCCTAACTTCCTGAAGTAGAAGCTTATATGAAGCTCTTTTTATCTTCCATAAAAGTTTCCTTTGTGCACCTTAGGTGGAACCCAACTTCCTTTCTAGTAGCCTTGTGTACCCATCCTTCAACCTATGGCCACTTTCCCTTATCTTCTCTTGTGGCTACACCACTTCTTGTCACGATATTGATGCTAGGCCCCTCTTCGCAAGGCTCCACTCTCATAATTTAGATATTCTATGTAGGTGTTTGAGCTTTCTTTTCCTACATATTTGCTACAATTATTGGGCAATATTTTGTGACATGGTCGAACTACCGACAATACTGATAGGAGGGGTGTGTCGGATTCTGAAAATTGCGTGAAATATGACTTGCCTCTCCACAATTGTAACAAATAACTTGTCCACAACCCCTTCCATCTCCTCCTCCTCCTCCTCTTCCTCGAACTTTGAACCCTCCACGTGTTGGACCTTGTTATAGACATTTTTGGGCACTGCAACCCCAAGCATAAATGTCCATAAACCAAGGGCTCCTAAGTCCCTAAAGGTGTTGTTCCAACCCCTAAAATAACAAGGTCAAATGATTACAGCATCTCCCAGAAGTTCTCCATGAAAAACTACTCAGAACTGGTCAAAACTGGACCATTTCACCTGCTCCATAGGCAAAGTGCGTTGCATCCCACCTGCATACACATAGTAGGTGCGATGCATGTCAAAAAACCCTTCTATGGGGTGCTATGGGCGAGAAGGGACGAATGGCAGGGTCAATCCACAAGGTGGAGGAGCATGGAATCTTCCAGAAACCTCTCCTGTGACACTTGCCTCTCTGAATTCGACCAGGGATGAGTAAGATATCATCAATCTCCAAGTGGAATCAAGAACTATCAGAGAGAAGACACTAATCAAATCTCAAAAGCTGACTCACCTCCCTTGCAGACATCTATATATGGATCCCTCATCCCAGAGATCCGGAGGCTGGAATTTTGTATCTTGTAAGGAAGTGTTGTTGGTTTCTGGGTGCAATATCATAGTATTGGGTGATCTAAGCTTTTCATGAGGTGAAGAAGGGCTTTCTTGCTGAGAGGATGATGCTGGGTCAAAACAATTGGTTGTAATCCTCTTTGCTCTTTCTTGATTATCAATAAAGCTATTCAAGTTTTCCTCCACATTCTTGTATGATTGATGATTTATGCATTTGTGTGGTCAATGTACATCTGATCCTATATTGTTTATGATAATAGATCTACGTTCTTAGATAGTGTTATGCTGCTTTGATTCTACAGGTACTCTTTGAAGCTGGGTAGACAAGGAAGCGAGTGGCAAAGACCTACCAGAAGAGAGAGGAATCGAGCAAGGAACCAAGCACAAGGCAGAGGTTGGTCTCCTTATTCTTCTCTTATCTATTTCTCATAAAGGAAAACGAAAGTAGTTTTTAGTGTGTTTGTTTCTAAGGTAGCTACCAGCCTTAGTGGGACTAGCAGCTCTGTATAGACACTAGTTTTCCCGATAACAAAATGGCGACTCCACTAGGGAGCGAGTAGATTGTTTGTTCATCTACATTTGTTTACTTCATAAACTTACAGACAGAGCCTGAAGTCAAGCCAGCTAGCCTTCGAACTGCATTTGCTAAGCAAGTGCAAAGTAGATCAACGCTGCTTCAGTCTATCTCCAGGTTTTGTTTATGAATTAAACGATTGATTTACAAGCTCTCTAATTGCCCTCGCGGTGGCTCTAGTAACCTCCTTAGATCTACCCCTGTGATTGATTTACTGATTACCACTTTCTCAACCTAAAAACCTGAACTGAACTGCAAACTATGACTCGAAATCCAATCAAAGTCTCGTCCTTGGTCCAGCGCATTTTCTGTTCTGTGAACTTCAAATGCATCGCACTTCCCCAGTGTAGTGGGTGCGTTGCATTTCAGTTTCACTGTGTTACAGGTGCGCTGATCAGACAAGGCCTTGTTCCTAAATTTTGGTTTCTGTGTTCACTCTTTTCAGCTCTATTCAGGAGTTTTGCTGCCTATAGTCAGTACACCTCTATTGAAACCCCTTTCCTTGCTGTTATTCCGCCTCCATTGTGCAAAGAACTGTAAATGTTTTTATGTATTTTTGAGTCATTTTCAGTTCTCCTTTACAAACAAGTAGCGTAATTGTACTATCGTTTCTTGATTTGAAAGTGTCGCAAGTGTTGTTTTCAGTCATAGAAGAGAATCTGATTGTTCTTGATAGTCGATTACACTGTTACTCTTGTATTTGATTTGAGTTAGTAGTTTTTCAAGTGTCGAAAGTAATTTTTCAATTCCAAATAACAAAGTGTCGTCATTGTCCTCATTTTGTTTTGAAAAGAAACTTGTTAGTAATTGCCGCTTTGGAAAATAATTCATATTTGCGCTTAGCTTTCTTTTTATCATTCACACATTAAGAAGGCTGAAAACAAATACATGCATGTGCATTTGCATTTAGACTGTTTGTTGGTTTGATTTAGGACAGTGCATATAGTGTGTGCTCTCTGCTCTTTGTTGAAAGAACGCCATCTCTCTTTCCTTAGTAGCTAGGATTTTCATTGCAAAAAGAAGATTAAACGACTGTTTATCATCTTAGATTGCATTTTAGGAATTGTACATCTACATCACGCGGTGAACCTGAAACGAAAATTTCTTAAGCAAGATCAACCATAAAATAAATTTAATGAATCTAAAAACGCTTTGGAACATAACGCACAACATCTAGAAGTCTAGGCTAGAGATGTATTTCGGTGTCGTAAAGCCTGGTAACTGTCGTTTTCACTGTTGGTTGGGTGATTCCTCCACTTTGAGACGATAAGTGCTAGTACGGACTTGTGCTCCCACGTACCGTCGAGTATATTTTGGGAGACCACAATAGGCTTTATCCTTTATCCATAGGAAGCCGTGTCTGTCGCCCTATCGATCGCAATGCACTGAACACAACATTCAGGAAGATTGACTGTTGTACCATAAAAAGTATTCTGCAGTTTTGCGATTGGTTTGGTAATCCCTCTGTCTAGATTTCCAGAGCAATCCCTTTTGTTCCTTTTTAGACTCCTTAATGGAAAAGGTCCATCTGAGCACTTGTCACTTCAAGCTCATTAAAAATCGAAAGAGACTAGAGTCATCTTTTGTTTTTTCTCTACTCTTAAAAATTGAAAAAACAAGTTGTGTCAAAGTGTCTAAAATTCATCTAATTCAAAAACATACTTCCCCTTGATTTTTAGTTGATCGAGTAATCCGCAATCATGGAAGAAAGTCAATTGAAACCCAGTCGTTCACGGAGGCTTACAAGTCAACCGTCTTTGTCTCCAGAGTCGAAACTGTTATGGACAAAGCGAACTCGTTTAACCGGTTCCAAATCCCCTGGTAAAGTTAGAACAAGTGTTCCGACACCATCGGAGACTCCGGTTACTCCAAACATTTCTGGTATCCCTGCCTTTACAGAAGAAGTTCAGCAGCCACCAAAGGACAGTAGAAATGATCCTAGTGTGAAGGTAAACACTTGTGTTACTGAGCCAGCTCCATCTACAGCTGATTCGGAAGGTGTTATTCCCCAAACATCTGTCGTTGCAGATTCTATACCTTCTTCGGCACCAGAAATATTTTACGGACCTGACGGTCTACCTCTTCCACCTGGTCTGATTGCTATAGAAGAGATTGTGGAGGATCCTCCATCTAGTACTCCATCGCGATTTGGAGTCGGGATCACTCTATATCCTTCTTCGTCAGAAATTAGTCTACCACCATCGGAAGCTCCTGTAGAATCGCTAGGAAATCTTTTGGATAGACTAGAAATGTCTGAACAACCGTCGACATCTAGGACTGTGTCATCCGACACAGCGATGGCAGAACTCCCTGCTGTCACTCCAACAATGTTCGTCGGCATACCATCTGTCCCAACTAGCTCTCAATCGCTAGACGGGGCCCACTCAGGGGCTATTTCGACAGTATGGTCTGTTCCTATTTGTTCATCCGGAATAGTATCCGGGAACTCTTATGTTGAGTCTCAGCAAATTGATCCTTCAGGGTGTCAATTTGGGCAGTCCGGTCCTCAAGGGCAAACAATTCCTTTAAGTACCGGATTACTGCCATATGGGGGGCAGTATACCCTTTCATTGTCTCCTTCGGGAGGACAACCATACGGGAGTTCACAACAAAATTCAGGTTATGCTGGAATTACATCTAGTGGTTGGGTGCCGACACTACCTCAACAACCAAGATTTGTATATTCGATGCAGCAATGCTTACCTATGTCAAATATACCGACTACGCCAGCTATTGTGACGGTGTCGCAAGTACAAGCGTTGCCTATTGTATGCCAACCTCAGGTTTCTCAGGTGGTAATGCAACAACCTCTTGTCCCTACGACTCAACCATAATTGTCAACTAGTGGAACGACACAGGCCCAAACGGGTAAAATTACCCCTCATCTTGGTCAAACAGTCAGTATTGGACAACAGCACATGGCTTCACAACCATGGCTGGTGCAATACCAACAACCACAATTCCAACAAGTATACCAAGGATCTGAGCAACAAATCTTTGCAAATAGTGGGAAGTCGTATATTCAAAACGGTCAAAATCAACCGTTCTACAATGGTTATGCCCATCAACCTTACCAAAGTTACCAGCATCAAATGCATTATGCTGGTATGCAAAGACCAACTGCTCAGGCAATTCCGTCATATCCTGGGTATGCTTCGTCAAACCTGAATCAACAGTTACCCTTCATGGCAACTTTGGAGTTACCAGATCTAAATAGGTTAACAAACGATCCAATTGCTTACGCGCCTTGGTGGCCAGCGATTTCGCATAAACTTCCGTCAGATATTCCTAAATTTAATGGAAATTCAGGTGAAGACCCGTTGAATCATGTGATGACATTTCATGTGTGGTGTTCATCAAACACCCTAAATGATGATTCGATTAGGCTTCGCCTTTTTCAGAGGACGTTAACTGGTCCGGCAGCAAAATGGTATATAGAGTTACCCAGAGCTTCGTTGGACAACTTCAATACCCTAGCCACAACCTTTTTAACCCATTTTCAGTTACCGATAAGGTACGAAACGGGAACAGAACTTCTTACCAATTTCAAGAAAACAATGGCAACTCACATATCTGATCATATTCATGAGTGGCGACATCGTCGTAGAATGGTAAAAACGTATGTTCCTGATCAACTTTTAGCTGAATGGTTTATTAAGTCTTTATTACCTTCCATTACAGAAGATGTGGCAAAAGGAGGAGTCGTCATTGAAGAGCAAGTTATTGCTCGTGCACAATATTTAGACTTGATTTATACTCAGTCTGGCACGCTCTATGATAAAATCCTTGACGCTCCTAGACCGGAATTTTCCGTCCCCCCTCCTCCTAAATCGAACAATGACTCTCATGCCGACGATGGCGTGATTGGTACGATAGACACGAAATCGACAAAGGCTACATCTAAAAAGGCACGTAAGATTTCCAGTCAAAATGCAAAAGAAGAAATTCTCGCCTCGGAAGTAAATGTCGTCTCGACAGATAAAGGCA
This sequence comes from Pinus tabuliformis, assembly GCA_031772625.1. Lineage (NCBI taxonomy): Eukaryota > Viridiplantae > Streptophyta > Pinopsida > Pinales > Pinaceae > Pinus > Pinus tabuliformis. Next base: position 316,245,826 of record CM062811.1, read on the forward strand.
AAGAAACCAAGCAACCAGGAGGCAAGAAGAAAAACAAAGGGAAGAAGAAGAAAGAGGAGGAATCATCACCTGAAAAATCTTCTGCAAACCCTCCTGGAGATAGGAAACCAAAAAATCCATGTATAATATGTGATGAGGATCATTGGACAAGAGATTGTCCACATAAGGCTGAGCTTAAAAGATTCTTCAAGAATTCAAAAACCTCGGCCGTATTGACTAATCCGTTTCCAAATCCAGGAACAAATCTGGTTGCTAGTGAAAATGCTTCCCTGTCCCAAGTACTGATGTTGTCGGTTTCGAAACAGCAAAATGATGCTTTGATATCGACAAGGAACAAAGATTACGGGAATCCACAGCTGTCAAACAACAAGGATAAAGATCAACCTAGTAGTTCGACAACAACTTCGACAGAAGTTGCATCGCCCATCATTCCAGAGCTAACAATAAAACTGCCAAAGGGGGTAGTACACAAGTCGACATTTAATCCTCATGCCAGAGCAGCACAACATTATAATATAGTGGAAGATCTAGCCCAATCGCCATCCACTATGTCGACACTTGAGGTAATGCAAAATTACCCATCCCAAAAACAGGCTTTATTATCAGCTATCGGTGGGATATACCCAAAGGATTCTAACCTTTTGTCCTTTAATCATAAAGGATACGATCCTCAGTTACCAGCTCAACTAGCTTTGCTCATTCAAGTGAAAGCCGTCAAAATAACTGTTCATCGAACAATTATTGATGAGGGGGCATCTACATGTATTATGTCGATGAGTTGCTGGAAAAATTTAGGATCGCCAACCTTGTCGCGATCTTCGACAACATTAAAAGCATTTAACGGACGAACGTATACCCCATACGGTATTCTAAGTAAATTGCAAGTTTAACTAGGAGGGAAAACAGTAGAAATAGATGTTGAAGTAATCAACGGAAACCTCGATTACAACATCCTACTCGGAAGACCATTAATATATGCTATGGCTACAGTTGTGTCGACCTACTTTAGAAAGATTGCATTTCCTTTTCAAGGAGGAATTACGATCGTCGACCAACAAACATTTCTCCCGAATAGTTCCCAAGTTACGGGAAGCATTCCAATGATCCATGGAAGCCCCCATATGCTTCAAAATATCGGAGTAGGCCTACTAAAAGACCCTATATTAATGGGGACTTTTGCCCTTCCGCCTCCAATCAATCTGGTGGAAGTAGCGACGGTAGGAACCTGCAACATGATATCTTCGATTCAAAAGATCTCAGAAAATGATATAAACATGGATCATACGCAGGTATTGCCTCCAAGCCCAATAGAAATATTGTAGCAATCACTGTTTTCGGCATGGGAGGCAGACCCAAATCAACGCTCATCAAGCATGTGGATAGATAGGTCTAAGGAATATGGCACCCCCATCAGATCCTTGGTCGCAAGTGCATTACACCGACGAAGGAATTGTTCAATCAATAGTAATTGAAGGGGCGCCATGGGAAGATTAACACCATCGTTCCCATCTTCCGGATTGTAAAGAAGATACTCCTGATGACCATCATCATCCTTCAGTTTTTGATTTCCTATCAAATACTGTAAACACGGTGGATTTCGAGCGAAACTTGTCCAACATTGAAGAGACTATCGCCATAAATATCTCGACCAAACCAGATGTTGTAGAGAATATTTACGTTGGCAAATGTTGTTCTCCTTCAGAACTAGAACAATACAACGCTCTTTTTCACGAAGTCAGAGATGTCTTTGCTTGGTCATATGATGAAATGCCAGGCATTGACTCGAGTATAGTTGAACACAAAATCAAGATGTATCCAGATGTCAAACCAGTACGACAACAGATACGGCAGGTGCACCCCAAGAAAGCCACTACCATCAAGGCAGAAATTGAAAAGCTTCTCCATGCTGGTTTCATTTACCTGGTTCCTCTAACCGATTGGGTATTGAACATTGTTCCTGTTATGAAAAAACAAGGAACGATAAGAGTGTGCGTCAATTATAGGGATGTAAGTCAAGCTTGTCCAAAAGACAACTACCTACACCCTTTATTGACCAGATAATTGATGAATGCGCCAGATGCGAAATCTTTTCATTCATGGATGGATTCTCCAGGTATAATCAAATAAATATCCGCCCACAGGACCAGTCAAAGACTGCATTTATTTGTCCGTGGGGCACATTCGCATATCGAAAATTACCCTTTGGTTTAAAGAATGCAGGGGCAACATTTCAGAGGGCAATGAATTATGCCTTCCATGACATCAAAAACATCGTTCAACCATATCTCGACGACCTTCCGGCTCATTCGCGAAAGCGGACCGATCATCCGCAACATTTGAGAGTGATATTTCTACGTTACTGACACTACAAGATACTACTAAATCCACACAAATGTGTGTTCTGTGTCAGTTCTGGTCATTTACTTGGCTTTGTAGTCTTAAAGGACGGGATTCGTCTCGACCCATGTAAGGTTCAGGCAATCATAAATTTGCCTCCACCTTCAAATTTGCTTCAGATTTAGAAACTCCAAGGGAAAGCAAACTTTCTGAGGAGGTTCATTCTGAATTACGCCGAAATTGCTAAAGGTTATACACGTCTATTAAAAAAGGAAGTGCCCTTCTTCTGGGATCAGGTCGTGCAAGCCTCCTTTGATGCGTTAAAATAATCCCTAATGAAAGCATCATTAATGTACGCTCTTGATTATCAAAAAGACTTTAACTTGTATCTGGCTGCATCGGATACAACCATCGCAATGGTTTTAGTTCAAGAAGACAACGGAATTGAAAATCCTATATATTATTTAAGTAGGAACTTAAATGATACAGAGAGCAAATATTCCTATGTTGAAAAGCTGGTGCTCGCAGCTGTTCAAGTGATACAGAGATTTCGACACTATGTCCTCTTTCGAAAAACTACCATTCTGTCAGATTGCAACCCATGACTTATATATTGTCGCGACAGTTGCTGGGGGGAAAATATTCAAAATGGATAGCAATTCTAGAAGAGTTTGATCCGGAATTTGTAAAATCCAAATCAAAGAAAGCCTTGGTTTTTGCAGAATTACTATGCGATCTCCCATCATCGTCCAACGATGAAACATCAGATGAAACAATCGTGGATGAATCTTTGTTTATGATATCTTCAAGCAATCCGTGGTATGGAGATATAATCATCTATCTCCAAACCCAAAAATATAGGCCTAATACCTCCCGCTCCGAACAAAAACGTATTCGATACCAATCAAAAGACTACATGATCGTCGGTGATACACTTTACCGTCGTGGCGTCGATACAGTTCTGAGGAGGTGCCTCACCCATGAGGAAGCCGAAAAAGTCCTGAATGATTGCCATTCAGGCGCATGTGGGGGGCATCAATCTGGTTACGCTACGGCACAAATTTTTTTACGAGCAGGATACTTCTGGCCAACAATGTTCAAAGATTGCATAACCGCAGTCAGAAGTTGCCATGCCTATCAAATTTTCGATAGCAAAACCAGAAGACCACCCACACCTCTGCAGCCAATAGTTGTTGTTGGGCCATTCACCAAATGGGGCATTGATTTCATCACATGTAACCCCACCTCGACTGGGGGGCATGGGTATATCATAGTCCCAGTGGACTATTTTACCAAATAGGCCGAGGCGATGCCTACATTAGATAACACTGGTGAAACAGCTGCCCTTTTCTTTTTCAATCATGTAGTCGCCAGATTCGGCGTTCCACAGGCTATAGTCACAGATCATGGATCACATTTTCGCAATCACATGATGGCCGAATTAGTTGCCAAATTAGGGTTGTCTCACGAGAGCTCTACTCCATACTACCCGCAGGCCAACGGACAAGTTGAAACAATCAACAAAGTTCTGAAGCACATGCTGCAAAGGATGATTGGAGTCCACAAAAGTTGTTGGCACCTGATCCTGTACTCGGCCTTGTGGGCATACCGAACATCGGTAAGGAATGCAACCGGGTTTACTCCCTTCCAACTGGTGTATGGCCTAGAAGCAATCTTACCAGTTCAGTGTGAAATCTCATCCCTCAAACTCACAATCCACCTTCTCCCCGGAACTTCAGAAGAGGAGGCTCATTTCTTGGAACTAATCCAATTGGATGAAACCCGTTGTGATGCTGCTTTGGCTAATGAAGCCCATAAGAAATGAGTCAAGGCGCATTTCAACAAGAATGTCAAACCCCGTGTCTTCTTAGAAGGTGACCTGGTCTTACTTTACGACCAAGAATCCGATAAATTGGGAGCAGGTAAATTCAAGTCTTTATGGATGGGCCCCTATATTGTTAAATGTGTATTAGCAAAAGGATCCTACGAGTTAATGGATTATGACGGACTTCCACTGGCGCAACCCCGTAACGGGTTGTACTTTAAGTGTTACTATGCATGATTCAGTGTGGTAACCTATATGCTTTTGTTACATTTTTGTGTTCGCTAAGGGTAATCGTTTTGGTCAAGTAAATCCACTTTTTACATTTGTCGTAGATGTCGAACCTGTTGGAATATTTTGTTGGATATGCCGACGGAGCAAGTCGTAGTTCGCAGAACCTATCTTCTGCGGTCTGGGCCATTTTTGATCCAAGCGGCGAGTTAATAAGTTTTGGAGGGGTATGTATTGGTTGATCAACGAATAACATCGCTGAATATAGCGTGTTGATAGAACTTCTCTCTGATGCCATCACACATGGCATACGCCGACTTGTCGTCAAGCTAGACTCATAGCTCGTCATACTACAACTCACTGGTATCTACTCTGTTCGAAATCCAGCTATCTATCGCATGTTCCTAAGGGTCAATATTTTGGAAAGGCAATTTGATTTTATTCAATATCAACATATTTCTAGAAGCTTAAACACATTAAATGACTCATTGGCAAATTATGTGTTAGATAGACATTTGCAAAATTTATAAAAAGAATCATTTCATCAATATTTGCATTCAGATCATGTAACTTAACCAAAATAAAACTTCGAAAATCAAAAATATATATATAACTGTTTATGGTTTACACATAATGTTCTGTAACCAAGACAAAATTGGTCAAATGACCCAAAACTCAAAATGCTAGGGGGCACCCTAGTCTAATTATGCTGGTGATAACAAGTCACCGCCTGTGCAATCATGCGTAAAAACCTAGTCCATCGACTTGGCACGCCAGTAGTATGTCGCTGCAACCTCAGAGGCAGCTCGTCAGTCCTCACATTTGGAATACCGAGAGTGAGGCCCTCGACCTGATACTGTAATGCTGAAAGAGTCTCGACCACATCAAGGTCGCGAAGGATAGCCCTTCCCACAGCCTCTCCTGTTGGAACGATAGCTGGCACTCTCAGGCATACTACTCGCCGAACGGGACCAACATCTGCATGAGCACATGAGTTCTGATTAGTCTTGACAGAATAAAGCACAAGGACATTATAAAGAGAAACGATAAACAGAAATATGGTCAAAGAATTTACCAATGGCACCCCACTGCTCGCCAGCCGGCAGTACCAAATCTGGGTCACCCCGGAAGTCCATACCAGCATATGGATACTCGGAAAAAACCATCTCCTGATGATCAAACCACCTGAAGAAGGTATCAGAAAAGGAAACCTGAGACTGACCAGCATGTCTGGACATATGGTTGACCCATCTCTGCATCTGTGGTTCAGTCGATGGAGGTAAACCAAGTGAAATATATTGCGGCTGCATCAGCGGGATCTTTTCCAAGGCAAAGGCGGTCAAAATAGAACCATATCCAAAGTTCTTCAATCTTCCGTTTTTCACCTTGGTCAACTGTTCTTTCATCACAAAGAGTACTGCATCACACCAGTTGAACACCTTCGGTTCGAGGCATTCTAAAGCATACTGCATATAAGACCGGTTGGCCACATGAAGAGCTGCACTACCGGCCATCCTACCAAAGGTGAACAAAATGGTCCTCAGGGACCTGTTAGTGACATCTCAGATGATGATCTTGCCATCTTTACTCGGCTGAGATCCCTCTTTGCAATACCTGCAAATGTAATCTCTCACAGATTCACCCCCACGGGCCGAACCTGATAAGGAGATACCGGCACCCCGCCTCGATAAGCCAGTCAAAAAATAGATGTCCACGACAATCAAGGGGATGGATTTGCCCCTAATCTAGAACACCTGGCTGGTAGGGTCCCAGGCATCAAGCAAATAATGCAACAAGTTGATTTTTTTCCTCATGCTAGAGATGCGGAAAAACTTGAATAGGTCACAGTTCCACAGTGCATTTACCGTAACAAGATCATGTAAAGCAAGCATGTCCTCTTCTTCATGCTCATGTTCTCGCCATGTAATAGGCATTTTTCTCCAATAAATCTCTGAAAACAAACAAGAGAAGAGTTAGATCTTGATTTGGTGAGAAACAAGAAAAAATTTCCATTGAAAACTGTGCACAAATTTCCCTCCTTGCGCCCATCGCACCCCCAGCAGTGTTTTGGGTGCATTGCATGCCAACTGTCCAGTGGGTAGGCCAACATGCAATGCACCTTTCGATATAGAAAGGGTGCGATGGAGCCAGAGTGAGTTTTTCAAACCCCAGAGGCTCAGAAAAACTAGAAATCAGGCTCAGAATGCAAAATGGAAAGGATGAAATGAAAGAGCTCAGGTTTAGCTCCTACCTGGTCCAGACGGCACCAAAAATCGTCCACAAAATCTCCTGGAATCAGCTGGTGAAAATCAAGGGGGAAAGCACCTCCAAGGCTCCAACAGACCAAAGTTCAAATGAAATGGTAAAATGAGATGTAAAAGCACTTTTAAATTACTGTTTACGTAATTCAAGTAAAATATTAGTGTCTTAACTCATTTTCCAAACATGTATTTTTCATTTCTAACTAGTTTGATGAAGCAATTGAGCATGCAGCACAACCTTTGAAGGAACAAAGTCATTAATGGTAAAGTCAAGAAATGACCGTTATATCGAGCAATTTTAACGCAGAATTCAAGCTCGTTAAAAAATAAACATAAGCAATGAGCAAGTGTTTCCCCCAGCGTTTAAGCTCATTAAAAAATGAACCAATTTCTGGTAAATAACCATCGTGAATGTATTACTTCAGCCTTTGAATCCTTGGTCGTGTTCTCATCATCACCTCCACTCTGTATTGGCCGATCATTCACCCCCACTTGATTGTTTACCCCTTTTGAGGAACATCTGCGAGGAGTGATCTTGTTAGCCATCCTTGTGACATTGCCATGATTGGAAAATTCCAAACCTTACCTGGAATCAGCTGCTACCTGAATCTATCACTTGTTCCTCAAAAAACGAGTCTCCTTTAAGCTCTTTTCAACTGACTCGTAAAATATGAAAAGATTGCCGAGCCATTGGCCTCTACAGCTCGTTAAAGTGACCGGAAGTGCTATCCCTCCTTTAGATTTTAATCTTTTTGGACCTCAGGGATTATTACGCAAAAAGATCGAGCGCTTGTTCTGTTCGGCTCATTAAAATTACTGAAAATTCATCCCTTTTGTATTATTTTATACTTTTTCGGACTTAAGGGATTAGATGACGAAAAAGGATTTTTGGAGTTTCCTTTACGTCCCTTTTTAGACTCTCTAAAATTGAAAAGGACTGAGTTATCTTTGTCGTTAAACTCGTTAAAACCTAATAGCGACAAACTTGTCCATAACAGACAAGAACAAGTTTTACTATCGCTAGGCTTGTTAAAACATAGCGATGGGTTTGCCCGAAGGGAAAATTATAGAACAAGCATATGTTATCCTCCTCAAGCTTGACAAAAATAAAGAGGTACTGGTCAGCAATGACTGGGGAAAAATTGGGAAGAAAACTTGAAGAAACTTTGTTGGTAGTAAGTCGCTCTTGAACATGACACTTTCACTCCGCATCCGAGTTGGGTTGGGTTGTTCCATTCACTAGTCACATCACCATGGTTCCATCACACCATCCACATTTGGGGTTAATGCTACCAATCCATCATGTCAGTGTCGCTGATATGTTCAAGAGAAGTCGCTCAGAGAATTCACCTGTGTCTCACCCACTATAATACATTTTCGCTCCATTCTTTCATGACCGCCACCCTGAACCGTATATCACTAGATCATTTTCACCTCCATTAAAATCATTTGCTCCGTTCCATGTCATTGATGTGGGATTCACTAAGGCCCTCCTATGACATATCACTTCTTGTCGACATCAGCTCATTATCCAAGAAGTCGATCTAAGAACAACCCTTTCAGTACTTTGAAGCTTGCATGCCTCAATGGCAAGTTTCTCACTTCCGGCGACAGGTTTTCATCAATGGTCTTCAACCAAAAGATTTTGCGTGGTGTTCGATGCCAAGTCCCTTATTCAAACCATGTGAATTGTACTGCAGTACCTTGAGGGTCATTATCATTATCGGTGATTCCTCTCGTGCCTATTAACAACTTACATCATTGGCTGGTAATCAGGCGATGTCTTTCCATGTTCGACTCCAGAACATCTCTCACATGGATCGACTTGTACTTTGAGTGAAGATCAAACAAGATTGAAGACCCTGGATCTAGTTTCATCCATTCGGGCTACGATATATATTTAGGAAAATAAAGACATCAAATGTACATCATTGTTGCACAGATAATCATCCAATCTAAGGGATGATGGCTCTACTAGAATCATCCGTCTACACTCAGACGATTGTCTGTCCTATGTACATGAAAATGAATTTATAAAGCTGAGCATGGGAATGCCCGCCTCAGCTAGATCATGAAAATAATATGAAGATAATGTATTGTATTGTATCTTATTACAGGTCGCCTTCCAGCTCGAAAAAAATTCGGATCCTCATGATAAAGCATTTCACCCGACATCAAAAGATTAACGACCTCATGCTTTAGGGGGCAACTGTTATAGACATTTTTGGGTTCTGCAACCCCAAGCATAAATTTCCATAAACCAAGGGCTCCTAAGTCCCTAAAGGTGTTGTTCCAACCCCTAAAAGAACAAGGTCAACTAACTACAACATCTCCCAGAAGTTCTCCATGAAAAACTACTTAAACGGGTGAAAACTGGACCATTTCACCTGCTCCATAGGCAAAGTGCGTTGCATCCCACTTGAATACACACAGTAGGTGCGATGCATGTTAAAAAACCCTTCTATGGGGCTCGATGGGCGAGAAGGGACAAATGGCAGGGTCAATTCGCAAGGTGGAGGAGCATGGAATCTTCCAGAAACCTCTCCTGTGACACTTGCCTCTTTGAATTCGACCAGGGATGAGTAAGAGATCATCAATCTCAAAGTGGAATCAAGAACTATCAGAGAGAAGACACTAATCAAATCTCAAAAGCTGACTGACCTCCCTTGCAGACATCTATATATGGATCCCTCATCCCAGAGATCCAGAGGCTGGAATTTTGTATCTTGTAAGGAAGTGCTATTGGTTTCTGGGTGCAATATCATAGTATTTGGTGATCTAAGCTTTTCATGAGGTGAAGAAGGGCTTTCTTGCTGAGAGGATGATGCTGGGTCAGAACAATTGGTTGTAATCCTCTTTGCTCTTTCTTGATTATCAATAAAGCTATTCAAGTTTTCCTCCACATTCTTGTATGATTGATGATTTATGCATTTGTGTGGTCAATGTACATCTAATCCTATATTGTTTATGATAATAGATCTATGTTCTTGGATAGTGTTATGTTGCTTTGATTCTACAGGTACTCTTTGAAGCTGGGTAGACAAGGAAGCAAGTGGCAAAGACCTACTAGAAGAGAGAGGAATCGAGCAAGGAACCAAGTGCAAGACAGAGGTTGGTCTCCTTATTCCTCTCTTATCTATTTCTCATAAAGGAAAACGAAAGTAGTTTTTAGTGTGTTTGTTTCTAAGGTAGCTACTAGCCTTAGTGGGACTAGCAGCTCTGTATAGACACTATTTTTTCCAATAACACACCTATGCCCTGATCTTGAGGCCAATTTTCTTCCTGCAACCTATACGTAGGGGTCCACTCCATCATAAGTTCATAGCTCCAACATTTGCAGTCATGATGACCGAACGATTTATAGAAAGTGTAGAACAAATGTTGCGGATTTTGCACATACTTCTATGGGAGATGATTGTTATCAGTCACATGTTTCCCAAAAGATTTGATGAATAGCACACCATAAGGCTACTCATGTATTCAACCCAATGATGTTTTCTAGTTTCAGGGGGACAAGACCTCCCTTACTAAGGTAATTCTGATAGACTGGAAAATGGTCCTTATCATGACCATGGTCTTTACACTTCAGACACCAAACTTCCACGCGCACCTCAGGCTGGGCTTCCTTTCCCTTCTTAAGACTCTATAACTCCATGTGTAGGCTGGCTAGTTGTGACTAGATCTATTGTACCCCCTGATTTGTATCATGCATAGGTGAATCCTCCAAACTCATGGAAATCTCCAAAGCTTTAGCCTGCGTTCTTATTTTCAGTTGCGACAGTGGTAATCTCAGGTGAGGTAGGAGCGAATAAATGCAGTAGTTTCTATGTTGATCATTAATGATTATCATGTTAGCTCACTAAATTAAACACTGTTGTCTTTGATGAAAGTCCCATGTAGACTAGTTTGGGTTTCTTAAACTCATTGTTCAATGCTTATTGGGTTTCTAACATAGTCGCGTTGGGTTTTCCTGAGCAAAAATTAATATATCAACTCAACACTCTATCCTGTAACGCTGTGAATAGCTGTGCTTTCTTCATATCATCATCAGTAGTCTATTGTGCCTTCCATACATCATCTACAATGAACCGAAATTGCTCTAGATCTTTAGTCCTCGGACCCTTAAATACATGCATATTCATTGTGTTAGCCATGTTAAATGATGGAGGTGGATGTGGAGGCAAAGGTGTAGGTTTGTGAGGTGGAGGTGGAGGTGGAGGTGGAGGTGGAGTGGATGGATGAGGTATCCCTGTGATACGTTGGCTTACGATTTGCAGTGCACTTCACAGTTTCCTCAAAATATTAGCTCCGTTATCACTATTAGACGATCCTAACAGCAAACTATATTCAGATAATGAATCTACATTTCTTTTGAATGCTCTCCCACTTTGTGTGGTCCCAAACATGAATTTAAAAGCATAACCAACTTTTCACACAATAACATCTTAATCCAGGTCTTCAGGGATTTCAAGTACTTACCTCTTGGTCCATTGAAAAACCTATGCTCTACTTCACTATAACTAATGGATGTATTGATCACAAACTTAGTAATGAATCCTCCTAGAATACTATTGATCTAGTGGTTAACATCCTGCACGATATTGTTTTCTGAAGCCTCTAAGCGCTTCACTAGTTCTGGTGTCCACATAATATGGTCGTCAAGCTTCCACGTACCCTGACTATCCACCGATTTGGACATCCACTCGTGCAATTCACAGGGGAAAGAGAAGAAGAATATCTTGTGTTCGTCTGTAAATTGGTATCTATTCAACTACTCTTCCTTCGAAAGGCGTGAATTTTTGCTTTCCTAAGCTTCAAACGTGTGTAGCTTCCAATCTATCCACTTTTCAATTTATTTCTTAGTGGGGAGACACTTATCACACATTCCTCAGATAGATCCCAGTCCTGGCAACAGAACCATTTGTTGGCTTGATGGGCCTTGACCCAGGTTCAAAGTTAGTTGCGCCAACCAAAAAAACCCAAAACTTCGAGCCCTTTTGGAAACAACCCACACAACGTAGGCTGTAGTCTCACCCAAAGCAGTACTAGAGGATGCAAGAACCAGGTTTTTGCATCTAGAGGCCCGTGTGATGTGTTCCTGTGACTTTTAGGGCTTAACTCTATCTTCGCGAACCCTAACCCTTATGAAACAGTAAATTACAGTAACTCACCTAAACAACATCTATATCTTCACGAAGGTCTTTAATTATTCATAACATTAAGAATTTTTACTGATCTACCACTTTCGTGCATAAGGTAAGAATTCATTCATATAATTTGCAATATGGAATGAAAATACAGAAAACTGTAGAAGTAGAAATATATACACAGATGCACAATTACTGGATCAAAACTATCCTTATTGAATGTATTCTTTCAAGTACAAACTCTTTTTCCCTATGCACTCAGTTGCAAGGGCCCACACACTCAGCATGCAGACTTACCAAGGTCTCCGCGCACTCAGCTGCAGGAACTTTCCCCTTCGCCTAAGTACAGAAAATTGACTTTTCCTGCCTTAGCTTACTTTCTTAGACAATGATCTTCTAGTTATATCTTCTCTACTATACTTTCTATGACCCTTCTATATATATTCTTTACTTTTACAATACCATGGTTTGCAACCATGGGCGGGTCTCAAAACTTCTTATCTCCTAACCACCTAAGGGACTAAATCCTCTTTGACTCTTATTATCTCCACGCTCCGCGTCCTCAAATCACAAATATTTTACATTTGTACAAAAGTAAGCACCAAAAATTGACTCCAGGGGACCTTATCCCAGCAGCCCCTATGTAATGACGATGGGGCAATGTAGTATATTCTTTCATTGACAAAAGAATTAGTGTTTATTTCAGGAATTTTCCTTAGGTGCCCATTGTTTCACTAGAGGCTTGTACCTCAAGGGAAACTTGATGTGATCTATGCTCTCATTATCATAAGAACATGAGCCCCCTTTAGCGAGAGGAAAATCCATGCGTCTATGGAATTTTCCTCTAATATTTTCACATCTAGTTGAACTTTGCCTAATAGATGACATAGAAGATGTTTGGTCAATTTCTTCTATCCTACCTAGAATTCTATCACTTGACAAAGATAGATCTGACAGATACCTATTTGGTTGAAAGTCCTATAACACTCCATCAAATGAGAGAAATTGTTAGTGAGTGTCATAAGGGATGTTGAGAAAAGTCTTTATGAAAACACAAGAACATTATAATAGTACATGTGAGTTAGAAGAAAGTTCTCTACATTTAAAATATTCAAGTAATATCTTAAAACTTGAGAACTTGAGAACCTATCCATCCTAACCAATGTTGAATGAACTCACTCGATAACTTGAGATTTCAACATAATTTGATATAATTTAATATTCCACTACAAAAAAATACCCACATACTTCTATATGTTGACAAATGTAAATAGTTTAGGTGGAATAAAAAGAAAAGGCTTTTGATGTCAAGGTTCTTGAGATTTGTAGCTTGGGAGGTACTCCAAACCCTAGGCTAGAGGGTTTTGGATGGATTGGCACACAAAAGTGATTTTGGGCTAAGAATCCAAGCCTATGGGCTTTGCACCCAAGCTAGTGTGTGTGGAACCATGAGGCATTTCGAAGATTGGACACATGGAAGTGTTAGAGGACTTCGAGAAAAACTAGAGGCAACAAAAATCATCAAAATTTGAGTTGTCTATGATGAGATTTTGATTTTTTTTATATGGATGTTGGGTTTGCACATGATGTTTTCAAGTTGTATTGTGTAATTTTATTATTTGTGAAGTCCATAAGGGCAGCTTAGATGAAGCCTCAGATAAATCTACAAATTAAAGTGAGTAGAAGCCTCATTCTCACCAACCCAAGCACAATTCGTCATAAGTGGAGAGCATGTGAGGTAGGCGTAACCTAAAGGAGTCTTGTCAAGTGAAGTAGGAGGTAGTTTTGGGCCTATTTTGTCTCTATTCCAAAGTTATTCTCCCAATATCGATATCTCTCTTTGGAAAGAACTTCTATAGGAGAAATGTAGACACATCAGAATACATTGTCTGGGGCTTTTTGATGTAAACACTATAAAGAAAACTCAGCCCAAATAGTCTTAACACTACTAGTAGGTCTTGAAACTAAAATATTATCATCTAAGTCATAAAGAACTGCAAATACCTGAGTTTGAATAGGATTGAAGTGTCTAAACTATTGATATAGTTCTTCATATGAATGATTTCTTAATGTACACACATGAAGTTTGTATGAAGCCAAAAGGTCCATATCTTTCGTTCGTATGAAGCCAAAAATTTCCTAAGTTTTTATGACATGATAATTGAAAAAACACAAAGGTAAAAATTTTATTTTGGAGGTTAGTGTTGAGAAATGGCAACAAGAAATTCCAGTTTAATTTGTCCTTGAGTTAAACTGAGAATTAAAATCAAATTCTATTCTCATAGAAACTTGTAAATAGTTAATTAAGTTTAATTAAATTAATTAGCTTAGGAATTTCAAGTTGGAAGTATTCCTGTAGTCATGTATATGTTCTCCCTAAATTTTAGAGTTCCATTATGAGTTTAAATTGAGTTGTAAATTAGATAAATCATTTTACTGAATTATGTTTAGTTAAATTAGTTCCAAAATGTTTGTGGAAATAATAAAGCTAACAATCAGTTGGTGCATTAGTGCATCCACAAGTGTCACTCTAATTAACTAAAGATTCCCTCATCATAAACTCATGCATGTCGATTATGAGAAAGACCCAGTTGAGACTAGAGTGTAGAGAAAATGTACTATGAGTTGTGTGATTTACTGAGTTGTAAATATCATGCATGCAATCAAAGAAGAACCTATGTTTGGATTGCGTAGTTTTGGAAGCATAAATTCCCTTTAAATACGAGCTATTCATCCTAGGAATTATGTAAGAGATTAGGGGCTTGGAGAGCTGCTGAATAGGCTAAGGATTTGGCTTGAGATAGCTTGTGAGCTAAGAGAGTTGATCATACTTGTGCAAAGCTTTTCTAGTGAGAACAAGCTTTGTATCTTTACTCATATTTCTGATATATGCAATACAGATAGCGGGGTTTTGAGCAGTGGCTTTCCCTAGATACATCGTGTGTTATGTGCCATTGATTTATCTTCTTCTTGTTGTGTTACAGTGGTTACAACCACCCTCCAAAATTTTTCCTTAGCTTCATTTTGGAGCCTCCCTAACAACCTTTCACAACAACATGTCTTTCCTTGTCAAGTACACAAGCTTCAGTGATTTTCTAGCAGATTACCAGCCTGTGCATCAGAGCTTGTTGCATCCCCCTCGTAGGATGTTTCTCACGACTTGGTCTAGTTGTAGGCTAAACAAATCCCTTAAGAAATTGCATCATTCTAGAGGGGAACCAGCCTTCCCTCTAGAAATTGTGCAATTTTGTTTGACAGACTACTGGGCTCTAGAATTGCACAAATATTCCTGTCAAGCTTCACTGAGAAAATTGCACAATTCCTCCTAGCAGGGCTGCTCAGCCCAGAAATTGTGCAATTCTAGGCAGTAGTTAGCTGCTTGGCCTAAAAATTGTGCAAGCCTTCTGGGAAACCAGCCCAAATCCCTCCTAGGAATGCGCATTCCTTACCCCCCCCCCCAACTGGGTAGGCTATTGCATGCGCCATTGAGTTGACCAGTTCCACCTGGGATAGGGAAAACTTGACTTGCATGCATGGGCTGCTTTTTCTTGGAATAGAAAAAGGAAACATGCATAAAGCGTCCCTAGATTTTAGGGAGCTACTTTTAGCAGCTGGAGGTTACATGCAAAGATCATTTTAGAACCTTTTCTCCAAGTTTCACTTTTTCCTAGATTTGTGGCATGCGCATCATGAGCCTCAACTTATTTATTCGATGCTTTAGAGATCACTTCTTCACATTGATCTTGGAGTTCTAACATCCCATAGCACATCCAGGAGCCTTCGACACATCCAGCTAAACTATTCACAAGTAAGTCGACTTAACTTGTCTTTTACAACATTTCTATCGCTTTTTGTGTTTTCTCTTATGTGAGTGTTGTTTTCTTGATTTCTATGAATTCTTGCTGGCGTTTACATGCATACTAGCTTGTACTAGCACCATTTCAGTTTTCGTTAGCATCTCACTGCTGTCACATGCATGAAACTATTTTGCATGAACCGTCCCGATTCGGCGACTCGCTTCACCCACATGCATGTTGTCCTGTTTTCTGAATCTTCCATTCACTATTTTCATGCACGATCATTCACTCCTTCTTACATTCAATATCGCCATGCAATCACATTCACAATGGCTTTCAATTCCCTGTCGGTAGGTTTGGGCACCTTTGGCCCAGTCTCTGCCTCACCAAGACATCATTGCACAATCTTGAGAGGGAAGGCTCTATATTCCTCTTGAGAAATGCATATTTCTACCCAGTGAATTTACTCCAATCTTGCATTGCACAATTTTGAGGGACAGTGACTGTTGGCCCAGAAAATTGCATAATGCAGTCACTGGGCCTGCAACCGCTGCCGCTGAAATTGCGTATTGTGCAGTTCCAGTAGACAGTAGGCTAGGCTAGATTGTGCATTGCATAAATCCAACAACTAGCTAGCCTCCCAGATAGCCTAGACTGCCTTTTGCATAGTTCTGGTAGCCAGTCTCCCAGCTTCCCAGGAAAAATTGTACAATCCTTGCCAGTCAATCCCTAAGTATGTTGCATGTCATTCCTCAGGTTTGCTTTGGTTTTCACTGACAAATTTCTTGCCAGGCATATCGCTTTGTCTCTAGGTCTAGCAGGTGTTCATCCACCTCTTAGTAGTTCAGGATCAATGGCCTCCAAGAGAGCAGCAGTTGAGCAAGTGTCTAAAAGTCTTTTGATCTATGAAGACACCAAGATGATTGTAGATGAGGACATCAAACTAAAATGACAAGAGGTCAATGATGCATTTGCAGACACACTTGGGGAAGACCTCGAAGACCGTCAAGTCTATGTGAACATCCACAAGTCTAGCTTGTACTGAATTGCATGCAGGTATCTTGTGCTCCCATGCACGAACATGATACATTGGATCCTCTCGCACACTGATCCTAAGACGATGACATTGAGCAGTGGCAGTGGGATGAATATTTCTACCTTTAGGGCATAGGATTATGATGAGATGTATCAGATGTCGAAGCCCGTGATCACCACGAAGACACCTTTCAGCTTACCCAGTAGCAATGCCAACTCTAGAGATATCTTGAAGAGCGAGGTAAAGGAGCCGACTAAATTCAGAATGACACCTTACCAAGTCTACAAGATGAAGATACTGCGGAAGGCGTATCAATACTTGGTCATCTTTGCATGTCGTCTGTATGGCCAAGAAAGAATGGAAACCTTCCCACAGAGTTGGGTGATTGTGTTGGACCAACTGGACAGAGAAGGAAAAGCATGCAACTAGTCTAACATGTTGGCTCATCAGCTGGAGGGAAAGCTAACAAGGGCTCAATAGCCACCCAAAGGTATGCAAGCAGGAATATACATGTCCGCCTACATCTTGGATGAAATATGTGCCCATTAGGAGTTCTTGGACTTGAAGTGGGCATGGACACCGGTGGAGACCTCTGTGAACACTTATTGTAAGATGTTGTCTGAATGTAGCTTCAAAGGAGTTATCACATAGTTTTCTGATCATTTTTTCACCCTAGTTTACAAGATGATATTTGAACAGGATCTAGCCTGCATGTCGAAGGCAGTAATGGAGGCATTGATCAACATAGCTCATTGGTATGCCTCACCGACCGACACCTTCATACGGATCTACAACGTGGAGAAGACTTCGCATGTTCTACTGAATTTTTCCTTGGATAAGCCCGTCATGTAGGAAGCATCATATCACATCTTGGCATGATTGATAGCTAGGCTACACCGGAAGAAGAAGGCACCTTGGCCCGCTATTCCATTGTGAATTGAGATATACGAGATATGGAGTTTCAAGCATGTGGATGTCAAAGCAGATCTTATGAAGAAGTATCCATTCAACCTCCGAAGTTACAATCTGTATGACCCGCATTGTCTTGTGAATTATCACTATGCGAGAGTACAGTTTAAATGGATCCACAGGGCATGTCATTGGGCGGAGGAAGACCCATGGAGATATTGTTACTACTCTTCCAAACTCAATGAACTGGTCAGCCTCGTTGTAGAATGGATAGTGAAGTAGCATGAAGCAGTATCCCGGAGAGCACAAGAAGCAACAACAATGGCATAGGTGAACATACGAGTACATGACAAGGGAAAGAGGAAGATTGTCGACAGCGTCGAGGAAGAGAAAATTTGCAAGTTTCAAGAAAAACCACTTGTGCATAAATAAAATTTGGCAATAGAGGCAAAGAGGCAACAACAGGACAATAGAAACACACAAAGGCTAAGAGATAAACAAAGAATGGAGGAAACATAGAAGGAGTTGCATGAGTTGAAGGGGAAAGTCCAAAAGGAACAAGAGCTGTACAAAAAAAAGAAGGAAGCACAGTAGGAACAAGTACAATAGGGGGTGCAACTTGTGCAAATAGATGAAATTGAGCCCGTACAGATAGTAGACTCATTAGAACAACTGGTATCAGGCAGACAAGGTGAGCCATTACAGGAGCAGGAATTTGCTAAGGAGATAGAGTAAGCACTTGAACAAATGGATATGGATATGGAGCAATAGGAGTTAGAGCAAGATATCAACCTCATGCCTCACAACCAAGAGGTCGATCCACTAGCTTCATGGCATCTGAAAGAAGAGAAAGTCCCAAGCGATCAAGGAAACACTGAAATCCTTGGAGACAATTCAGATGAGGATATGCACAACATTTCATTCAACAAGTCTCAACATAGAGTTGTGTAATCTCATAGAGTGTCGACTCCATAGGATCATACATCTCTTGCATAGTTTGAGGAAGAGTGATCGTGTTTGACGTGCACAAACATCCAATATCATTAGCTGATGCTACCAGAGCATATGCTGAAGCCACTAGCTCGAGTGTTCGCTTCCTGATAGCTAAGAACGAGTGAATGGTGAAGGAGCTACAAACGACCAAGCAGGGAGGAGAATTGGTTACAACATCTGCCCGAGCAGAATTGAAGAAGGCAATACTAGATGAAGTATTGTCTCTTGACACAGTGATGCGTGCATTGTATTCCAAGTTTGGTACCATGCATAAGGTAGTCGTCCATCTCAACGGGTGGAAATAACGATGTGCTAGGAGAGCACGTATCTTGTCGAATGTACATATTGCTGTTGATTACATGCAAACATGGACGATTAGATACAAGGGAGTCCCGCTTCACTTACCTAAGATGATGAAGCCCAAAGCGGTTGAGCTGAAGGCACGCATCCAGAGTCAGATCCAAAACTATGAAGAGCTCCCACAACTCATCACTAGTCTATAGGCTTCCCATGTATGTGTATTCAAGAGTATAGATGTTGTGGTGTATGCACATGCGATCCCATCTATTGGGACACTCACCCAGGTGAAGAAAAAGGCACATGTCTAACCAGAGCTTGACTCGTACTTTAACGAGTTGATGCACATAGCGACCAACCCAGACTTGTCCATCAGTGTAGAAACCATGCACAAGTATGTTGCCAGTCTGGACACACTCAAGACAATGATGTGCATTCTATTAGACGAGTTGGATAGAGGAGCTCGAGCAGTGTACCCAGATGTTATGGATTCAAGAGTTCGTTTCTAGAAAGATGTCACCTTAGAGTACACAGACACCATCGTGGACTACCAATCTTGGCATCGGTTTGCTACAGTCGACCACCGTGAGGATGTTGAAGAGCTGGTCTTCCAACAGTTGTCCAAGTCATAATGATGTCTTGCATGGCTTGCTCAAGCCATTTTGTCTCACATGGGTACATGTGCATTGTAATGTGACATCTTGTCAAATGTAAGTTCAAGTGTCGATAGTTGTATGTAACAATCATAAAGTACATGAAGAGTCATGAGGGTAGATGAACTGTCACAAAGGGGAATGTCAAGGGCCACCCCTCTTTGCTATATATAGTCCCTCATAACTCATTGTATAGGATTTTGGTTAGCCAAGCTTCCAATAAGACTATCTTAGAGAGAGCTTGGACAATATTATAACGAGCCTTGGCTTATCCACTGCGCAGAGCTAGTATATCTCTTTGGAGGAGCAAGCGATTGTGGATGTAATGTTCCATTTTCGGAACTAGTGGTTGGACATGAATGTATTGTATGACTAGAACTTACACTTCTTAATATAACAGAGCCAACATGTTTCATGCTTATGTTGTATTGTATTTCAACTATCTTGAGTACTCTAAATGATATATGTATATGTTTTCTTACACATGCAGGTGTAGCTATTTCTGTATATGTATGTATGAATCTTTCTGAAATGCGCTATTGGTTTAACCATAACTTTGGATTGCTAGCTTACTTGCCTTCCATGTTGTGATTCATCTTTGCTCGTGTGTTCCCTTCTTAACTCCGTGCTATCACAAGTTTCCAAGGGTTACACTCACCTCACCCTTTGTGTTTAGAACCGCTCATGCACCTTCCTTGGCTTACCACATATGTCACACCCTTGCTACTAATAGGGACATCTTACTTTCCTTTGTGCAAAACCGTGGTCAAGGCATTACCGTACAACCCACTGCTAGGACTCCTACACCAAATGGTTAGAGGTCTAATTAGGACTTCTTACCGGGGAGATCCCCTAAAATTTTGGTGGGTCCAACACCGTCAACATTTCTAGTGCTAGAAGGAGGGCCACCCTCCACGATGTTTTTCGCATGCCGAATCAGTCACCATCTTGATTGAGTTTTTTTATCTCTTGTCCACATACACGTATGATGGTGAAGGAAAAGTGCCTTGGCCTGAGTTCCTACATGACTTCCTTGCCATGCTTCAAGAGGAAGATGGATGTTCTGATGAATAGGCCAGTCTGATGCTTGCATACACACTTCACGAATCTCCACATCGGTGACTGTGTAACCTACCGGCTGATAGTGTGCACTCACTTGAGCACTTCTATGAGCTTGTTGAAGATAATTTCTATCAATTTGATCCAGAAAATTTTGACCAAAAACTATTACAATAATGAAAGGCCCCACATGTATTGCCTATGGATTTTTGGTAGCGCTTTTGGGATTTGCAGTTTCAAGCTCCGAAGAGCCAGTTGAAATTTTTCTATCTTTGGGATAGATTAGAGTACTGTCTTAACAAACCTGTTCATCCCAAGAATAATTTTGAGCCCAAACCTTGCTCAACATTTGTTGTGGGGGAAAGTATCCAACTCAGAATGACCCTAACCCACTCTAAGGGTGACAGTTCCTTAGCAACAGCTGAAAGCAAAGCTATTTAAAGTTTCTTCTTTATGACATGCAAGAGATAAAAGGAAGAGATCCACTTACCGATGTCTTGCGCAAATGGTCGATCCAATCTCCTTTGATTGCCGCTTGCTCCTTTGATTGCTGCTTGCTCCCAGCTCCAAGTCTTTTCACGGGCCCAGCTACACGAGATCCTGCAAATAAGACAAGAAAAGGAAACTACAAGAAGCATGCATGCATAACTGATTCAAGGATTAGCATAAATCAAATACGCAAGTAAGACAATACATCATTGAAACACATGCAAATAGAAGAACCTCAAAAGCTTTATTAATATATGGAAGTAAGGTTCAGGCGGTGATACAACCATGAGAGGTCCAATCCAGCATCACCTTCCCGACGGAGAGAAATCTCTTCTTCACCTCCCTCAAGCAATCACCCAATACTTTCAACTGCAAACCAACAGCAATTCTTTGCACTAAATTCCCGCCTTCAGATCCCATGGGATGAGATCCTTATATAGAGTTTTGGAGTGAAGATAAGTCAGCTTGATGTGTGACTTGTTGTCCTCTTCAACTCCAGTTGTTCTTCAGTTCTTCACTCGGAGTTTCTGTCTTCCACTTGGAGTTTTAGAAGCTCTTAACTCATCATTAGGCGAATCTTATCATCAAGTGTCTTTTTAGAAGCTTCCTGGGCACTGGCACTTTGAGAAAAAGATTCCTCCACATGTCCAAGTACGCCCAACGCAGGTAGCCTTTGTTCTACTTGCTATGCAACGCAGGTAGCCTTTGTTGTACCTGCTATGCAGCGCAGATGCCTAGTGGAGCAGCTGCAATGATCCAAAACTGACTTGTTTTTGAGTGTTTTTCAGTGGAGAACTGATTTGTAGTGCTGTGGTTTGCTGACCTTGTTCCTCTAAGGGTAAGAACAACATGTTTAGGGACTTTGGATCCCTTAGATTATTGACATTTCATGCTCTATGCTGTAAGGCACAAAAATGTCTATAACAGTTTCCCCCTAAAGTATGAGGTCGTTTATTGGGTGAAATGCTTTATTAGGAGGATCCGAAGTTCATTCAATCGCCGGGAGGTGACCTGTAACAAAATACAATACAATACATTATCTTTTCATACTTTCTTTTCATGATCTAGCTGATGCGGGCATTTCCCATGATCAACTTTATAAATACATTTGCCGTACATAAACAGACGATCGTCTGATAAGAGACGGATAATTCTCTGCTTTTAATTATCATCCTTTTAGTAGGATGCTCATCTGCTGCACATGTCTATGTTTTTATCTCCTGAATATATATCGCAGCCCGGATGGATGAAACTAGATCCGGGGTCTTCAAACTTGTCCGATCTTCACTCTAGTACAAGTCGATCCATGTGAGAATTTCTTGAAGTCGAACATGGAAAGACATCGCTTGATTACTAGTCAATAATGTAAACCGTTAACAAGCGCGAGAGGAATCACCGATAATGATGATGACCCTCAAGGTACTGCAGCACAATTCACGTGGTGTGAATATAGGATCTGACGTCGAACACCACGCAAAGTCTCCTGGTCGAAGGTCATTAATGTATACCTATCGCCGGGAGTGAGAAACTTGCCATTGAGGCATGCAAGCTTCAAAGTACTGAGGGGGTGTTCCTAGATCAACTTCTTGGATAATGAACTGATGTCGACAAGAAGTGATCCGTCAAAGGAGGGCCCTAATGAATCCCACATCAGTGACACGGAACGGAGCTAGTGATGATTGGTGAAAACAATTTGTGAAATATGATTCAGGGTGGCGGTCATGGAAGGATGAAAGATGATGTATGGTAGTGGATGGGACCCGGTTGACACATTCTGAATGACATCTCTTGAACATATAACGACACTGATGTGATGGATCGGTAGCATTACCCCATGTATGGATGGTATGGCAAGACCATGGTGAAGGGACCGATGAATGATAATAACCCAACCCGATATTTACGGAGGCAAAAGTGTCATGTTCAAGAGCGACTTGCTACCATTAAGCTTTGAGGTTCTTCCCAATTTTTCCCCAGTCATTTCTGACCAGTACCTCTTTATTTTTTGGCAAGCTTGAGGAGGATAACATATGCTTGATCTATAACCTGCCCTTCGGGCAAGCCCATCGCTATGTTTTTAATAAGCCTAGCGTTAGGGAAACTCGTTCTTGTCTAAGGACAAGTTTGTCGCTATCTAATATTTTTAACGAGCCCAGCGACAAAGACAACTCGGTCCTTTTCATTTTTAGAGAGTCTGAAAAGTGTACATAAAGTAGACTCCAGGGGTCCTTTTTCGTCATCTAATCCCTTAAGTCCGAAAAAGTATAAAACAATACAAAAGGGATGAATGTTCGATATCTTTATCGAGCCGAACTAGACAAGCGCTCGATCTTTTTGTGCAATAATCCCTCAGGTCCAAAAAGATTAAAATCTAGAGGAGGGATAGCTCTTCCGGTCCTTTTAACGAGCTGGAAGGCCAAAACTCGACAAACTTTTCATATTTTACGAGTCAGTGAAAAGAGCTCAAAGAAGACTCGTCTTTTGAGGAACGAGTGATAAACAGGGATAGCAGCAGATTCCAGGTACAGGTTGGAATTTTCCAATCACGGCAGTGTTACAAGGATGGCTAGGTGGAATCACTCTTCGCAGCTGTTCCTCAAAATAGGTAAACAATCAAGTGGATGTGAATGATCGGCCAAATGAAAAGTGGAGGTGACGGTGCACAAACACGACCAAGGCTTTTATGGCTGATGAATTTACGGTCTCAGATGTTTATTTACCGGTACTGGGTTCATTTTTTTTTAAAGAGCTTGAATGCGCCAAAACACTGCTCAATCTTATGTTTATTTTTTAACGAGCATGAACTATGCGCTAAAACTGCTCGGTTCTTGCGTTTATTTTTTAACGAGCATGAACTTTGCCAAAACTGCTCGTTTGATAAGATCAAATTCATATTTTACCATGACTGGCTTTTTCTTTTTCAGAGATAGTACTGTATCATCAATTGTTGCAACAAACTTTGTTAGAAACGGATAACATGAAGTAAAAATACTAATATTTCACTTCAAACTACGTAAAAAGCAATTAAAAGATGTTTTTACCCCTCATTTTACCATTTCATGTGCATTTGGTTTGTTGGAGCTTTGGAGGTGCCTCTTCCTCTTGATTTTTCACCAGCTGATTTCGGGAGATTCTGTGGACGATTTTCAGCGCCGTTTTCACCAGGTAGGAGCTAAACCTTAGTTCTATCTTTTCATGGTCTTATTTCTCAGTTTCATGCTTGTTTTCCTGCCCCCATGAGCCCCTGGGGTTTCTCTAGGGCACTCTGCCATCAGCGCAGGTGCCCTATATCGAAACCTGCGTTGGGGCCTTCATTTTCAAAGGCAGTTTGTTCCCCAACGTAGGTAGACCCTTCTCTACCTGCGTTGGGCACAGAAAACTTCTTGGTTGCACAATTTTTCATGAGATTTTTGCCATTTTCTTCACTGAGTCAGGGATCTTACTCCTCCTCTTGTTTGTTTTGCAGAGTTTATTGGAGCAGAATGACTCTTACGTGGCGAGAACGAGAGCATGAAGAGGAGGACATGATTGCCCTCCATGATCCTGTTACTGTGAGCGCGTTGCGGAACTGTGGCTTGCTAAAATTCTTCCGCATATCTAGCATGAGGGCACAGATACGTTTACTGCAGTACCTGCTTGATGCTTGGGATCCTGTTAACCAAGTGTTCCAGATTAGGGGCAAGTCCATCCCTTTGACCATAGTGGACATCTACTTCTTGACTGGTTTGTCAAGGCGGGGTGCCCCCGTTTCCTTGTCCGGTTCGGCCCGAGGGAGTGATTCCGTGAAAGATTATATCCGTCAGTATTGCAGGGAGGGATCTCAGCCGAGTAGAGACGACAAGATTTCTATCTGTGATGTCACTGACAGGTCTCTCAGGTCTATTCTGTACACGATTTGTAGGATGGCCGGTAGTGCATCCCCTCATGTTGCCAACAGGTCATATGTGCAGCACGCCCTGGAGTGTCTTCAGCCGAAAGTTTTTAACTGGTGTGATGCAGTATTAGTTCAGATGAAAAACCAGTTGACCAAAGTAAAGGACGGGAAACTGAATAATTTTGGCTTCGGTTCAGTTTTGACTGCCTTCGCTTTGGAGAAGATACCCCTGATGCAACCTCAGTACATTATTCTCGACTTGCCATCTCCTACTGAGCCACGCATGCAGAGGTGGGTTGACCACATGGCTAGGCATGCGGGTCAATCTAAGATTACTTTTACTGATGCCTTCTTTAGGTGGTTTGAGCGGCAGGATATGGCTTTTTCCGAGTATCCATATATTGGCATGGACTTCCAAGGTGATCTGGATTTGGTACTACCGGATGGCGAGCAGTGGGGTGATCTTGGTAAATATTTTGACCTTATCACTATTTACTGTTTTTTATTTATAATGTCCTTGTGCTTTACTCTATCAAGACTCTAATCAAACTCATGTGCGCATGCAGATGTGGGCCCTGTCCGTCCAGCAGTTCGTCCGAGAGCTCCGGCCGCTGCCCCCGCAGGGGAGGCTCCTGGGAGAGCTATTCTCCGTGACCTTGACCTGGCCGAGACTCTTACAGCTGTGCAGGAACATGTCGAGGGTCTTACCCTTGGGATTCCGGATGTACGGATCGACGAGTTGCCTCTACGATTGCAGCGACATACTGTTGGTGTTCCCAGACGATGGTCTCGTCTTCTGCGCATGATTGCACAGGCCGTGGCATGTTATCATGAGCATCACTAGGCTAGGGTGCCCCCCAGCCATTTTTGAGTTTTGGGGTCATATGACCGATTTTGTCTTGGTTACAGAACATTACATGTAAACCGTAAACAGTTATGTATATTTTTGATTTTCGGAGTTTATTCCAGTTTTTATGTGATCCATGTATGAAACATCGATGATGCTTCTCTTTTTATCAATTTTGCAGATGTCTATCTAACACATAGTTTGCTAACGAGTTGGTTAATGTGTTTAAGTTTCTGGAAATGTGTTGATATTGGATAAAATCAAACCGTCTTTCCAAGATTTTAACTCTTAGGAACTTGCGATAAATAGCTGGATTTCAGACAGAGTAGGTACCATTGAGCTGTAGTACCACGAGCTGTGAGTCTAGCCTGACGACTAGCCGGCGTATGCCATGGGTGAGGGCATCAGAGAGGAGCTCTATCAACGCGCTATACTCAGCGATATTATTTTTTGATTGACCAATACATACCCCCCTGAAACTCACTATCTCGCCGCTTGGGTTAAAAATGGCCCATGCTGCAGAGGATAGGTTCCTCGAACTACGACTCGCTCCGTCAGCATATCCGACCCACGGTTCCAATGGATTTGACATCTGCAATAAGTGTGAAAAGTGGATTACTTAAACCGGAACAAACGCTTTAGCGAAAACAAAAATGTAACAAAAGCATACAGGTTACTACTAGGCATAGTAACGCTTAAGGTATAACCCGTTGCGGGGTTGCGCCAGTGGAACTCTGTCATAATCTACCAACTCGTAGGCACCTTTTGCTAATACACTTTTAACAATATAAGGGCCCATCCATAAGGACTTGAATTTCCCAGCTCCCAATTTATCGGATTCTTGGTCATAAAGCAAGACCAAATCACCTTCCGAGAAGACACGGGGTTTGACATTTTTGTCGAACTGCGCTTTGACTTGTTTCTTATGGGCTTCATTGGCCAAGGCGGCATCACGACAAGTTTCATCCAACTGGATTAACTCTAAGAAACGAGCTTCTTCTTCTGAGGTTCCGGGGAGGAGATCAATTGCGAGTTTAAGGGACGAAATTTCGCACTGGATTGGTAGGATCGCTTCCAGGCCATACACCAGTTGAAACGGTGTGAACCCAGTGGCATTCCTTACCGATGTTTGGTAGGCCCACAAAGCCGAGTATAGGATCAAATTCCATCTTCTTTTGTGAACCCCCACCATCCTTTGCAGCATGCGCTTCAGGACTTTGTTGATCGCTTCAACTTGTCCGTTAGCTTGCGGATAGTACGGAGTAGAGCTGTCGTGAGACAATCCTAGTTTGGCAGTTAATTCAACCATCATGTGATTACGAAAATGCGATCCATGATCTGTTACTATGGCCTGTGGCACGCCGAATCTGGCGACTACATGATTAAAAAAGAATAGGGCTGCTGTTTCACCAGTGTTATCCAATGTAGGCATCGCCTCGGCCCATTTGGTAAAATAGTCAACTGCGACTATAATATACCCATGCCCCCCGGTCGAGGTGGGGTTACATTGCATGAAATCGATGCCCCACTTGGCGAAAGGCCCCACAACTATTATTGGCTGTAAAGGAGCGGGGGGTCTTCTGGTTTTGCTATCAAAAATATGACATGCATGGCAACTTCTAACCGCAGTTATGCAATCTTTGAACATGGTTGGCCAGAAGCATCCTGCTCGTAAGATTCTTTGTGCTGTAGCATATCCAGATTGATGCCCCCCACAGGTGCCTGAATGACATTCATTCAGGGCTTTTTCGGCTTCCTCATGGGTTAGACACCTTCTCAGGACCGTATCGACACCACGACGGTAAAGTGTATCACCGACGATCATGTAGTCTTTTGCTTGGTATCAAATGCGTTTTCGTTCTGAGTGAGAGGTGTCCGGTCGAAACTTTTGGGTTTGGAGATAAACTATTATATCTCCATACCACTCATCACTTGCTGATATCAGAAACAAACTTTCGTCCACGATCGATTCTTTGGACGTTTCATCGTTGTACGATGACGGGAGATCGCATAATAATTCTGCGAAAACTAAAGCTTTCTTTGATTTGGATTTCACAAATTCTAGATCAAACTCTTGAAGGATAGCTATCCACTTTGAATATTTGCCCCCAAGCAACTGTCGCGACAGTATATAAGTCATGGGGTTGCAATCTGACAATACGGTGGTCTTCCTAAAGAGGACATAGTGCCGAAATCTTTGTATCGCTTGAACAGCCGCCAATGCTAGCTTTTCAACATGAGAATATCTACTTTCTGTATCATTTAAGTTTTTACTTAAATAATATATAGGGTGTTCAATTCCATCGACTTCTTGAACCAAAACCATTGCAATGGTCGTATCTGCTGCAGCCAGATACAGGTTAAAATCCCTTAGATAGTCTGGGGCGTACATTAATGATGCTTTGACTAGCGCTTCTTTCAAAGCATCAAAGGAAGCTTGTGCAACTTGGTCCCAGACGAAAGGTACATCCTTTTTCAGGAGACGGGTATAACCTTTAGCAAGTTCTGCGTAATTTGGAATGAACTTCCTCAGAAAGTTTGCTTTCCCTTGGAGTTTCTGAATCTGAAGCAAGTTCGAATGTGGAGGCAAATTAATGATTGCCTGCACCTTGCAAGGGTCGAGACGAATCCCATCCTTGGAGACTATAAAGCCAAGTAAACGACCAGAACCGACGCAAAACACACATTTGTGTGGATTGAGTCTTATCTTGTAGTGTCGGCAACGTAGAAATATTGCTCTTAAATGATGCGGATGATCAGTCCGCTTTTGCGAATGAGCCGGAAGATTGTCGAGATAAGGTTGAACGATGTTCTTGATGTCATGGAAAGCATAATTCATTGCTCTCTGAAATGTCTCCCCTGCGTTCTTTAAACCAAAGGGTAATTTTCGATAAGCGAATGTGCCCCATGGACAAATAAATGCAGTCTTTGACTGGTCCTGTGGGCGGATATTAATTTGATTATACCCGGAAAATCCGTCCATAAATGAAAAGATTTCACATCCGGCGCATTCATCAATTATCTGGTCGATGAAGGGTGTAGGGTAGTTGTCCTTTGGACAAGCTTGATTTACATCCCTATAATCGACGCACACTCGTATTGTTCCTTGTTTCTTCATAACAGGGACAATATTCGATACCCAATCGGTTAGAGGAACCGGGTAGATGAAACCAGCATGGAGGAGCTTTTCAACTTCCGCCTTGATGGCAGCGGCTTTCTTGGGGTGCACCTGCCGAAGCCGTTGTCTTACTGGTTTGACATCAGGATACATCTTAATTTCATGTTCAACTATACTCGAGTCGATGCCTGGCATTTCATCATATGACCAAGCAAAGACATCTCTAAATTCGCGGAAAAGAGCTTTATATATTTCTTGTTCTGAAGGGGAACAACCTTTGCCGACATAAATATTCTCTACAATGTCTGTTTTGGTCGAGATATTTATGGCTATAGTCTCTTCTATATTGGATAGGTTTCTCTCAGAATCCACCGTATTTACAGTATTTGTTAGGAATTCAAATACTGAAGGGTGATATAGGTCGCCTTGAGTATCTTCCTGAGGAAGGGAACGATGGTGGTTATCCTCCCATGGTGCCCCTTCAATCCACATTGATTGCAGGATTCCTTCGTCACTTGCATGCACTCGTGACCAAGGATCCAAGGGGGTTCCACATTCTCCTGACCTATCTACCCAAACGCTTGACAAGCATTGATTTGGGCTCGCCTCCCATGCCTGAAACATTGATTGCTACAATATTTCGATTGGGCTCGGGTGTAACACCATTGCCCGATCCATGAGGACTTTGTCTTTTGCGACCTTCGTGGAAGATATCATGTTGCAGGTGGCCACCAATGGTACATTTCCTATGTACATATGATTTGGTAGCGAGAAAGTCCCCATCATCGTGGGGTCTTTCAACAGTCCTACTCCTATATCTTGAATTGAATGGTCGCTTTCATGGATCATGGGAATGCTTCCCGTAACTTGTGAACCATTAAGGAGGAAGTTCTGTTGGTCGATGACCGTAATCCCTCCTTCAAACGAGAAAGCGATCTTCCTAAAATAAGTCGACACGACAGCTGCCATGGCATAAATCCATGGTCTTCCCAGTAGGATGTTGTAATCTAGATTTCCATCTATGACTTCAACATCAATCTCTATTGTTTTTCCACCTAATTCAACTTTCAAGTTACTTAGGATACCGTAAGGGGTATATGTCCTACCGTCGAAAGCCTTTAGTGTTGTCGAAGATCTCGACAAGGTTGGTGACCCTAGCGTTTTCCAGTAGCTCATCGACATAATACATGTCGATGCTCCCTCGTCAATAATTGTTCTGTGAACAGTTTTGTTGAGGGCCTTCACTTGAATCAGGAAAGCTAGCTGAGCTGGTAACTGAGGGTCATACCCTTTGTGATCAAAGGACACAAGATTGGAATCCTTAGGATCAACCCCCCCTATTGCCGATAAAAATGCCTGCCTTTGGGATGGACAATTTTGTAGTACTTCTAGAGTCGACATAGCGGATGGCGATTGAGCCAAATCTTCCACTATGTTATAATGCTGCGCCGCTCTGGCACGAGGATTAAAAGTCGACTTGTGTACCACACCCTTAGGTGGTTTTATCGTTAATTCCGGCATTATGGGAGGGACAACTTCTGACGAAGTTGTTGTCGAACTACTAGGTTGATCGTTACCTTTTTCGTTTGACAGTTGCAGATTCCCGTAATCTTTGTTCCTTGTCGAAATCAAAGCATCATTTTGGTGCTTAGAGATCGACAACATCAGTACTTGCGACGGGGAAGCTTGACTTGGGTTGGGAAACGGGTCAGTCAACACAGCTGGGTTCTTTGGACTTTTAAAGAATCTCTTGAGCTCAGCCTTGTACGGACAATCTCGTGTCCAATGGTCCTCGTCACATATAGAACATGGACCAGGTGACTTCTCTTTCTGTTTCCCTTTCCTAGGAGAGCTTGAAGAAGCCTTCTCAGGTGACGGATCATCCTGTTGCTTCTTCTTCCCTTTGTTTTGCTTCTTCTTGCTTCCTGGTTGATTGGTTTCTTTGCCTTTATCTGCTGATATGGCATTTACTTCCGAAGCAAGAATCTCTTCATGGGCATTTCGATCTGAAGTCTTACGGGCTTTCTGAGGTGAAGCCTTTCTCAACTTTGCGCTTGCAGTGCCAATCACGCCATCTCCGGCATGAGAGTCAATATTCGATTTAGGAGGGGGAGGAATTGAAAATTCAGGTCTGGGGGCATCAGGTATTTTGTCATAGAGCGTGCCCGACTGAGTATATACCAAGTCTAAATACTGAGCACGAGCAATGACTTGCTCCTCCGTTACGACGACCCCCCCTTGGCCACATCTTCCGTTATAGCCGGAAGTAATGACTTTATAAACCATTCAGCTAGTAGCTGATCAGGAACGTATGTTTTGACCATCCTACGTCGACGACGCCACTCATGCATATGGTCAGATATGTGAGTAGCTGTCGTCTGTTTGAAGTTGGTCAGTATCTCAGTTCCTGTTTCATACCTGATAGGTAATTGAAAGTGGGTTAAGAAAGTCGTGGCTAAGGAGCTGAAATTGTCGAAAGAGGCTCTTGGCAATTCTATATACCATTTGGCCGCCGGACCTGTCAATGTCCTCTGGAAGAGGTGAAGTCTTATCGAATCATCGTTCAGGGTGTTCGATGAACACCACAGATGAAAGGTCATGACGTGATTCGACGGGTCTTCACCTGGATTTCCATTGAATTTAGGAATGTCCGATGGAAGTTTGTGAGGAATCATGGGCCACCAAGGGGCGTAGGTGATAGGATCGTTTGTCAACCGATGTAGATCGGGTAACTCCAGAGTTGCCACGAATGGCAGTTGTTGACTCAAGTTAGGTGAAGCGTACCCAGGATACGACGAAATCGCCTGAGCAGTTGGTCTTTGCATACCAGCATAATGTAATTGATGCTGATATGACTGATACGGTTGATGGACTACTCCACCATAGAGTGGTTGGTTTTGACCGTATTGTAGGTACGGTTGTCCATTATTCGCAAAAATTTGCTGCTCGGTACCTTGGTACACTTGCTGGAACTGCGGTTGTTGATACTGCACCAACCATGGTTGTGATACCATTGGTTGTTGTGCGATGCTTACCACTGGGCCAAGATGAGGGGTAAGGGTACCCGTTTGTGTTTGTGACGCCTCGCTAGCCGGCGATTGCGGTTGGGTTGCAGGGTCAACGGGTTGTTGCATTACAACCTGAGAAAACTGAGGTTGACATGTAACAGGTATCGTTTGAACTTGCGACACAGTCACAATTGCTGGTGTCGTCGGGATGTTCGTCACAGGCATCTGTGGTTGCATAGAATACACAACTCTTGGTTGTTGGGGTAGCATAGGTATCCAACCACTTGCAGTTATTCCAGTATAACTTGGGTATGGTTGTGAACTCCCGTATGGGTACCCTCCAGGAGGGGGTAATGAAAAAGCATATTGCCCCCCATACGGTGGCGGTCCGGCACTGAGAGGATTTAATACACCTCGAGGACCGGATTGCCCCAACGGATTTCCAAAAGGATCAATCTGTTGAGTTCCAACATAGGAGTTACCGGGTATTATCCCGGGAGAACAAACAGGAATAGACCACACTGTCGTCATGGCCCCCGAAGGGACCCCTCCCAGCTGTTGAGAGTTTGGGACAGATGGTATGCCGGCGAACATTGTCGGAGTGACTGCAGGGAGTTCTGTTGTCGCTGTGTCATTTGGCACAGTCCTAGATGTCGACGGTTGTTCAGACATTTTTAGTCTATCCAGTAGATTGCCTAGTGATTCTTCAGGAACTTCTCTGGGTGGTAGGCTAGCTTCTGATGCAGTAGGAAGTAGAGTGATCCCTGCTCCAAAATGTGTTGGAGTAGTTGCTTGCGGATCTTCTACAATCTCTTCTATTGCGATCAGACCGGGTGGAAGAGGAAGACCGTCAGGTCCGTAGAATATTTCTGGTGCCAAAGAAGGGGTTGTTTCGACAGCGACAGTTGTCTGAGGAGCAAGACTCTCTGAACCGATCACTGATGGACCTGATTCAGTAACACAAGTATTTGTTCTCAGACTAGGATCAGTGTTACTGTCCTTCTGGGGCTGTTGAACTTCTTCAATAGGGGCAGGGTTTCCAGAAATGTTTGGAGTAACCGGAACCTCAGATGTCGTTGGAACACTTGTTCTAACTTTGACCGGTGATTTGGAACCAGTTGAACGAGGTCGCTTTGCCCAGGTTGTTTTCGATTCCGGGGACAAAGACGTTTGTCTCGTATTCCTCCGCGAACGACGGTTCATCGATTGACTTTCTTCCACGATTGCGGATTACTTGATCAACCAACAATGCACAGGGTAAAATGTGTTTTCGAATTGAATTAATTTTAGACGCTTTTAAGACACAACTTGCTTTTTCATGTTTTAAGAGTCGAGAAAAAGCTAAAGATGACTCTAGTCTCCTTCGATGTATTAACGAGCCCGAAGTGACAAATGCTCGGATGGACTTTTTCAGTTATAGAGTTTGAAAAAGGCCAAAAGAAACTACTCTGGAGTTCTAGGCAAGGGTGTGCCAAACCTTTCGCGAAACCACAGAATACGTTTTACGGTACGAGTGGTCAATCTTCGTGAATGCTGTGTTCACTGCATCGCGATCAGTAGGGCGGCCGACACGGCTTCCTATGGATAAAGGCTTTGTTCCTATAGGGGTCCCCCAATATACGCGACGGTACGCGGGGGCACAAGTCCGTATTAGTGCTATCGTCCCTCAGGAGGAATCACCCACCTTCGTAGAGATCGACAGTCACTATGTTTAACGACGCCAGTTCACGTCTCTACCTAGACCTCTACTGTGTTTCGTTATGTTTCAAAGCGTTGTTAGATAAATTCAGTTCTTTTTAGGTTGATCTTGCTTAGCAGTTTGCCTTTATGGATCACCACGTGATGTATGAGACAACTCCTAAATGCAGTCTAAGAATGATAAGCAAGCTTTTTCAATTCTTTCAACTTATGAAAACCTTAACTACTGAAGGAAAAGAAAGACATCATCTTTTCAAACAGATCATAGAGAACACACTGATGCACTTTTCCTAAATCGACATGCAAGCTGTCAAAATGCACATGCACAATGCAAGTATCTCTTTTCTTCTTTCTTAATGTTTGGTGTATGACAAAAAGAAAGCTGTTGTACGATTTCGAATTCAATTTCAAGTGAAAACAAACAAGTATTGTCCAATAATCAAAAGAACACCTTAAGATTTACTCGTTTCAATCGCAAGAAATACTGAGATTCGAACCATATAACGAAAGCAAATGCTCAAGCAGCTATGAACAGCAATAAACTAACTCTTAGAATCACAACGACACTTTCTCACAGGTCAAGATTCAAGAGGTCATAGCAAGACTAGTTCACTTTCGCTATGGGAAACTGTGAATGACAGCAAGAAATACAATAAGAACAATCACGGTTTCTTCACACAACTGAGGCGGAATGAAGGCAAAGAGAAGTGGTTTCAGCTGGGTATATAGGTTGACAACAGGCTGCAAAAACAGTACTGAAAACTGGGAAACAGACAGTGGAGAATCCCAGCTGCACAAGGCAAGACTGGATCAGCGCAGGTGTTGCACTGTCAATCTGAGATGCAGCGCAGGTAGCCCCTTCGGGACCTGCGTTGCAGTGCAGGTAGCCTTTGTTGCAGCTGCACTGAACGAGACAACTCTCGTCTCTCTCAGATTCCGGCTCACAGTTTGCTAAAAAATGAGCGGTTTTTGGCCAAATCAGTTGCTATCAGTCAAGTATACTCTAGAGGATGATTAAAGGAAGATGAACACTATCACAAAGAGCTAAAAAGAGTCCTTGTGGATCAGCTCTTCAAATCATAAACATGCCCAGCACTGGGCTAGAGTAGCTGCCCTCTACTTTGCATTCGAAGAACTCGAATGCAGTTTTCGATTCGGTACTCTTTTGTTTAAGAAAAGAATAGCAAGAAACACAAGCTACCAACAAGACACGATCCCCAGCGGAGTCACCAGTCTGTTGTGGGGGAAAGTATCCAACTCGGAATGACCCTAACCCACTCTAAGGGTGACAGTTCCTTAGCAACAGCTGAAAGCAAAGCTATTTAAAGTTTCTTCTTTATGACATGCAAGAGATAAAAGGAAGAGATCCACTTACCGATGTCTTGCACAAATGGTCGATCCAATCTCCTTTGATTGCCGCTTGCTCCCAGCTCCAAGTCTTTTCACGGGCCCAGCTACACGAGATCCTACAAATAAGACAAGAAAAGGAAACTACAAGAAGCATGCATGCATAACTGATTCAAGGATTAGCATAAATCAAATACGCAAGTAAGACAATACATCATTGAAACACATGCGAATAGAAGAACCTCAAAAGCTTTATTAATATATGGAAGTAAGGTTCAGGCAGTGATACAACCATGAGAGGTCCAATCCAGCATCACCTTCCCGACGGAGAGAAATCTCTTCTTCACCTCCCTCAAGCAATCACCCAATACTTTCAACTGCAAACCAACAGCAATTCTTTGCACTAAATTCCCGCCTTCAGATCCCATGGGATGAGATCCTTATATAGATTTTTGGAGTGAAGATAAGTCAGCTTGATGTGTGACTTGTTGTCCTCTTCAACTCCAGTTGTTCTTCAGTTCTTCACTCGGAGTTTCTATCTTCCACTTGGAGTTTTAGAAGCTCTTAACTCATCATTAGGCGAATCTTATCATCAAGTGTCTTTTTAGAAGCTTCCTGGGCACTGGCACTTTGAGAAAAAGATTCCTCCACATGTCCAAGTACGCCCAACGTAGGTAGCCTTTGTTCTACTTGCTATGCAACGCAGGTAGCCTTTGTTGTACCTGCTATGCAGCGCAGATGCCTAGTGGAGCAGCTGCAATGATCCAAAACTGACCTGTTTTTGAGTGTTTTTCAGTGGAGAACTGATTTGTAGTGCTGTGGTTTGCTGACCTTGTTCCTCTAAGGGTAAGAACAACATGTTTAGGGACTTTGGATCCCTTAGATTATTGAAATTTCATGCTCTATGCTGTAAGGCACAAAAATGTCTATAACAACATTATTCAGTGATGGAGCTGCGCAATCATAGATATACACGATCACTGTCACAAGTGACTGTCTGCCGTTCCCTAATCAAACAACTCCACCACTGCAGAGTGATGCGAGAGATCATGCTCACACACCGGTTCAGCTCTCACATCCTCCCAACATCACTTCACTTAATTTTCACGCAGATTTGGTTGTGAGTCCAACGAGTTTTCATATGCATTTTGTACCACAATCCCCTTCTCCGTACTCGAATGATCCTCTAGATGATACTGTCTTGTATTCTTCCATTTTAGACTCTACACTTGTCCTCGAGCCATTGACAGAGTTGGTGTTGCACAACCAACATGCGTTGTCATTCATGAAGAGTATGACTGGGAGATTGAGCATAAACACTCGATGAAGGATGACTCCCTTCTGTCTGAGCCCCTCCATTATTCCCTAACATCTTTGGTGAACCTTCCATCCATGATTTCACATGTGTATCTTCATCTATGGATGCACCCATTATTGATCACTCGCAGGATACACTAGATGTCAGTCCATCATCTGACAATGGAGAGGATAAATTATTCATTGAAAATACACTTGACCTTTCATCTTCCTTTTCCACAAAAACAGAGGATGAATTTGTCTGTTTTTCATCTACCCCTTTGTTTGATTCATCAAGTCATGAGGATGCCGATGAAATAATTGATTTTTCTAATCGTAGTTGTCGTGATCTATTTACTCCCATATTCGATCACGATCATGATTCTATCACAGTTGATATTTCGAAGCCACCTGTTTATGATGATCTATTTGACAATGAAGTCAAAACACCCAAAACTGTCAAGGAACTTCAACCCAAACTGATGGTTATGTCAAGCCCTCGTTGTCCTGAGGTTGGTTTCACTAATTACACCCTCCTAGTTCCTCTTAAGTGCAAAAGCGCAATGTGAAGGCATGAAGCTTGATCCTTTCGTCCCTTCAGTGCACGCCCTTGTGCCCTACTTGTTCCTCTTGAGTGCATGAGTTCACTTGGAAGGCTTGAATCTTGACCACTTCTTCCCTTTGGTGTGTTCCCTTGTGGCCTCCTTAGCTTCTTTGAGCACATGAGTGCATCTTGAACCAATGAATGATTCTCCTTCATGTTTTGGACATGCAGCCTGCATCCTTGAGATCTCTTTCTCTTGCTTGAATCCAGAAGTGCACCTTGAAGGCCTCTTGTGAGCCTTCATGAGTTTGAATGCGCCCTCCTAATCAAGCCTTCTTCTTTTAACCCTCTCATAGGCCTATCATGAGAAGATCATTCCATGAGCTAGGTAGTGATAGAATATATGTTTTTAGACAATTTCACTTTGTCATGAATGATTTTCATTTGTAGGAGTACCTTCCTAACATGCCAAGGTGATTCTAAAGAGAAGATACCAAGGAGAAAGTATAAAGTAACACCTGCATAGAAGAAGAACAAAACAAAGCTATCACAGAGACATAAAGCATATCATGGATCGAGACAGAAAAAATACATTGCATGATGACTCAGAGGATTCAAATATTGATCAATGACCCTTTGAAGGGTGAATATGAGCAACAAAGTGTATCTTTGATGAATATGAATCATAGATCATATCCATCATCAAGAATGCAAGATTAAGAAACAAGGAAGATAAATTGGCATTGCTAGCTCATCATGAAGTTAATGTCATCATTTTCAAGTTGTAATTTGTACTAGTGTCATCATAATAGTCAATGTGTGTCCATGTGTCATTCCAAATCATCATGTGGAATGTAATGATGTATTATCAAGAAAAGGAAAACATGTAATGTGTTGAAGTCCAAGAGTCATATGTGGAATATGAAAAGTGACTTAGTCATATATGGACAAAATGTATTTAGGAGAAGTCCAAAAGTCATTAGAAATTCAAGGGTTGTTTAGAAGTCCAAAGGACACATTAGAAGTCCAAGAGTCATGAGGGTAATTCAAGGGTCATGGGGATATGAAATTTCATTCCCCTTATTATAAAAAAATCCTCATAACTCAAGAAAATTTCTTTCGGATGCTTAATCTTTGGAGATCTAGTCTTGGCTTTGCTACTTGGCATAGGAGAGAAAAACATTATTTGGAGAAGAAAGAAGTGACTTAATGTTCCACTACTAGACCTAGTGCCTCACCATTGTAACTTTGTACTTGGATATTTCACCTTATAATTGAAGCTCGATAAGCCAACCCATTTTCATGCATGTATTGTGAGTGTCTTAAGACTATTCAGTATATGTTTTGTATATATGTTTCATTGATATGTAGTAAGGAAATTGAACTATTTTGGTGGTGTGGGTACTTATCTTGTTGAAGGTTTGTTTTATGTGGTTTAATGATAGTTGTGTCTATGTGAACTATTTCAGTATGTAACTAACGAGTATTTCTTTTCTCATGTTTCTCTCTTAGGTCAGTACTGTTACTTCCTTATAGAGGCTCACTTTTGTCTCTCTACTCGTGAAAGTATCCTTTTACACATTACCATAGGTGTTTTCAATGTCGAATTACTTGCTTGTTCAAGGGTTATGTATATAATCTCATATGCTATTCATTGAAATCAAGGTGAACCTTACATTTATGGTGGCTGGGCTGATACTTTGGCTGGGCTGATCTAGATATCTCTTTGGTCCATATTGATGGTAGTCTGTAACGAGTACTTTCACATTTCCATCAACTAATGAACCTTTGAAAAATGACATATTTGATTATCTAGGATCGCATGGCTCTTTGGTTTAACTTGCAATGGGGTCCATATTAGATATCTTATAGCTTAGAATGAACTTCAATCCAAAATTTGGGTAATTTCTTAGTTTCTCAGAGTTTTGCAAGACAAAAAAATTTCCAACTCGATACCTTTCTGCCTAATCCACACTATAGTATGAATTCAAACCTATGACCTCAAAAATTTGGAACCAAGACTAGTCACATGTGAAAATTGATTCTTGTAAAACAAACAAGAAATGGATCGCATATGTACCCAATTTAACATATAACCTCAAACACATTATAAAAATTGCATAGATAAT
Organism: Pinus tabuliformis; assembly: GCA_031772625.1. Taxonomy (NCBI): domain Eukaryota; kingdom Viridiplantae; phylum Streptophyta; class Pinopsida; order Pinales; family Pinaceae; genus Pinus; species Pinus tabuliformis. The sequence continues at coordinate 316,284,718 of CM062811.1, forward strand.
ATATATTAATCCAAATTCAAGGGGAAGATTATAATTTTTGCAGTCTGAACATAGACTTCTTCCTCTACACACTTAAACTATCCAAATTCATAATCTCTCTACATACACATTCAATTACCTCTACATACCCTAAATTACATAAAGATCTTGTACCCATCTCAACAAATCCAATATGTTTTACTAGATCATATAAAAAATTCCTAATATGGCTAAGTCTATCCCCTTATATAGAAACAAAATGATACTCATCTAACTTCCTAACAACATTGACACCTTCTAGATTATATTTAGGAAAATATTACAAATTAAATAAAATTAAGGAAACCAACATCCTTTGGTAAACGAGTTTTGACCATAGAAGTTTAAAATTGATTTTTATTGGTAGATGCTCCTACATAACCAAGATAAAGTACTTTCAACAACCTTAACAGGTATATCACATGCAACAACGATATGTATTTGTAGCGAAAATATGTGAAAATAATAAGTATGAAGGATTGTAATAAAGAAACAATGATATGCTAGTAACATTCTTTCTTGATATAAGAAATCATTTCTTTTTTTATTACATGGGTCTCATACAATAAATATCTTGCATGTTGGCCATTTTAAACATGAATAAATAAAGTAACATATTTTATTTATCTATTATCTTCACAAAGGATATATATATATATGGAAAATGAGAAAATGAATGAATGAATAAAACCATTATAGGGTTCAATATACTTCAGGTTTTTAGAATGAAATATTTTCAACCAAAAGTCATAACCTTTATATCTTCAAAACATGATTATTCACAAAGCTCATGGGTCATCATTGTAAATATTTGTAACCAAATGAGGTAAAAATATATAACATAAACCTCTTTTTAGATAACAAATGCCATCACAATATTTCCATGTAGATCAACACGAAAAACAAAATGAATATGATATTTTGCAAACCCTAGTATTTTTCCTTTTCAAACAGTAAAAATATTCATCATTTTTCACCCTATTTTTATTTAAACCCAGTATAAATTAATTCAAACACAATGTATGATTTATTGAAGTATGATATATATAACATCCATAACTTATTTTTTAAATAATGAACACAATTTAGCTTAAAACCCTTCTTTATTTTAGCACCAATTACTTTGGTTGGTCGTTGCAAAGGTGTGAAAAATAAATGGATATTTCCTTTTAATATTAAAATCCAATTAGCCAAACCTTCATATTTTTACATTTCATTCACAACCTTAAAGAAATCTACCATTACAAAGTGCTAAAGTCAAATGAATGGAGTAAATAGTGCAAAATGAGATTGTGAGTAATCTGGGTTAGGTCATTATATCATTTTCCATCCAACTTGATATTTTCAAAGTGGAAAAATTGGAGGAATGAACTTAAAGAGCCATTTTTATTGGTGGCTCCCTGTTTGGAGAATTGGTGTTTGAAACCTTTCAGTGGTAGTTTACAAATCATATTGGTATCAAGGCAAGTTTCTTTGGTTATTTTATGGGAAGTTACAAGGGATAAATTTGGTTTAAATAAAAAGACATAAAGCCCCAACCATGGCTAATGAATTGGTTTATGATAACTATTAAGATCTGACAGAGGAGAGGTTTGCATGAATGGAAGTGCAATTCATTGGTATAAATTTTGATGTGAACCTTCTCATGGAAGCCCTAACTAGTAAGATCACACTAATCACAAAACATGGGGATTCCAACATAATGGTTATATCAGAGGAAAAATCAGGGGATCAAGGAGAACTAAAGAAGGAGTCTAGTAAATGTGAAAAAGAGAAATCAATTTTGTGCATCATGAACCATTCATAACCTCTCTTCAATATGAAGCGACATTGGATATCAAGTGACATCAAGGTGAGATAAATGATTTGAAATTAAACCATTCATTGCAATAGTTAAAATTTTATTTTAGTGTTCACCATATATAAGAGGAATGTAAATTTTCATTTTCTCATTTGAAATTATAGGGCCATGCCCTAACCTAGTGGGAAAGCCACATAAAAACCATTAGGCTAGAGGGATATCCTCTAGTAATTAGGTGGGAGGATTTTAAAACTCTCATCAATTCTACCCTTGATAGAAAAATTAATTGTTATTGATGTCAAAGACTTTCCAATTGAAGAAGAAAATTGCATCGGCTTAAAGAGACCTTTAATTCCTTTCCAAAAAAGTATAGCATGCCTCGTAACTCCTCTTCATTGAGGAGAAATTAATTTTTTAATACAAAAACCACTTGTTTTTGGCCCTATCAAGTTAGCTCCTCCTGAGAACAAGTCAGGCCCCTCCTATAGGCATGATAGTTCAATGTGGGATAGAACTAGTGTAAATAAGAATCATGAATCCTCCATTTCGACAAGTAGATTGGTGAAGAAAAGACAAGAAGAAATCATACTTGTGGAGAAGAAGAGAAAATTTCCATATCTCATGAACCTAAAGGCCAATTAAAGGACAAAAATTTGAAGAAAATTTTTGTTTTGGTTATGGTTTTCTTGGAATATTAATTGATCTTCTTTGAAGTATCTATGGAGATTTTTCTTTTTTGGGAATTCAAAATTATTTCTGAACATAAAATATCAACCCCTTAAGTTTGATTTCGATCTACATCTATGTAGGATATCAAGCCTCAAGTAAATCAGATTCTCATACCTGAGGCCAGGGATAACTCAACTCTGTATAAGTGAATTTCAGACCTATGGAAGGACTCAGTCTTGAGGCTAACTCAAGCCTGTGATTTTTACCCTCTTGTGGACTATAATTTGGCCCCTTTCTGTGGACATATGACCCTATAATAGAGTACATGACTCGGCCCTAAACTTAACCTTATACATGTTATTTTTAGTGGTTGTACTTGGGTTCTTATGGACAGACTTAGTGCACTCTTTTACCTTAGTTTTGGATACCTTTGAAGCATCCCTTTTGTGCACATTATTGGTATCTTTTGGAGTAGTCTTAAAGAATTATTGTGGTAGCCTTGTTGGAGCATTATTGACTATTTTTTGTAGCAAACTTAAAGGCATTTTTGGACATATCTTGGTGACCTTTTAAAGAAGAATTGAAGACATATTTGTATTTCATACTTGGGAAGAACTCTTTGAAGGATTTGGTGCAGACCTTAGATCATACTTAAATGCATATTTGAGAAAGTTTTGAATCAAATTTGAAGTAGATATTGGAGAGAATTTTGTAGTAGAACCTTGAGGACTTCTTGAGCAGATTTTGAAGCATCTTTGGAGCAGACTTTAGAGATATTTTTTGATGACATATTGAAGTAGTGTTGGGGTAAATTTTTGAAGTATATTGGAAGTGTTTGTATAGGTTAGATCCTAAGAGTATTGGTGTCCTCGTTGATACCAAGTTGGTGCCTAGATTTTTGTTTAAGGATTGGAGTCCTCATTCAAGGTTGAAGCCTTGAAGAAGTTAGAATTTTTTTTTTTCTTTTTTTTTTTTTTTGTATTGGTTGGAGATTGAATATTTTGCAAAAAGAGGATTGGATTCCTCACTATCTTAATTAATAAAATTATTTTCTTGTCTTATTTATTATGTTATGGTTTAACTTGTGATAAAATATTATTTGGCATAATATAACAATTGAAATAAATACTCATTTACCCCCCTCTCAGTATTTACAACAATCAGTATAAGAGACAACTTCTTCAAGATCAACCTAACAACTAGAAAAAGGATTTTTGAATCAAAATGGCTAGAAAATATGCTAATTCACCCCAACTTAAAGGAACAAATTTTTCCTTTTGGAAGGTTAGAATGAAGTACTACTTAATGTCCCTTGGAGTTGAGGTTTAGAAATCTTTCACAGATGGATAAAAAATCCCATATCCTCTACCAACAGACTTGAATGGGAAGAAAGTATATGTGACAAATTCCAAGGCTTTGAATTCTATATAAAATGGTCTATCAAATTTTCAAATCACCAAAGTTATTGGTATTGAAGTAGCTAAAGAAATGTGGACAAGCTCATCAGTATCTATAAAGGAGATGACAAGGTAAAAAAGGAAAAGCTTTAGAATTTCAGAAGGAAGTTTGAAAGTATTAAGATGAATGATGAAGAATATATTTATGCTTTCTTTCTCTTAGTATATGAGGTGTTAAAATCTCTTAGGGGACTTGGTGAAGAAGTCAAAGAAAATGGATTTCTTGAAAATTTTTTGAGAGCTCTTCCATATTATTTTGATGCCAAAGTTTGTGCCATAGAAGAACTAAAAGAATTAGAATCTCTATCAATGTATGAGTTTCATGGAACAATCATAGCATATGAGATGAGGTTAGGAAATTCAACTCATAAGGAAGTTGGATTCAAGGCATCCAAGTCATCAAGAAAGGGGAAGAGTTGTGATTGCAGTAGTGATGATTCTTAATCTGAAATGGCTCAGTTTGTTAAGAAGTTTAAGAACGGATCCAAACTCAAAGGTAAGACACCTATAATTTCTTTTATATGTGGTAAAATATGATATTATGCAACCAAGTGTCCCTTCAAAGATGACAATGATGATGAAGACGAACCCAAGAAAACAATTTTCAATAAGAGAGGCCTAAGAAAAAACAATTTTTTCTCCAAGAAAGATAGTGATGATTATGATGAAGAAGAATAATATGTTGGAATTAGTGAAGTATTGTTCATGGACATCACAAATGAAATAGATAATCCAAAAGAAAAAAAATAAAGTATAGAAGGATCAATAGGAAATATATATGAACTATTGATTAGTGCCATAGAAGAAAATGAGAGACTCAGGAAAAAGAATGGAAGGTTATGTAAGGAAATCATCTCTCGCAAAAACCAAGAAAGAAGAAGATAAAATAATAAAAGAATCATTGAATAATAAACTAAAGGAAAAGGGAAAAATTTGTGAAAAATTGGAAGCTGAAGTAGTATCTTTAAAAATGGAGTTGGACAAAGCCAACAAGAATTTGAGGAGTTCATAAACCTCAAATTTTATTCTCAGTTCCCAAAGGTTTCAGCATGATAAATTTGGACTTGGATATACAAGTGAATATTCATATTCAAAGGAAGATACCAGTGTTCATCATGAAGAAAAACCTAGAATTTTTGTTGATGTCCTTAAAGAATCTCAACATAATAATGTTGCGAGAAACATGGTTCAACGAAGAAATGAGAAGCGGTCCCTCCCAAAAAGAAATATCTCATCAAGGACACCTTATACTAAAATGTATCAAACTATTTTTCTTGGAAATTATTTCTATTGTAAAAATTTTGGTCATCAAGAAAACCATTTCATGGCATATGGGGAAAATCACCAAGACAATATTGTTGACATAAAGAGGAAATATCAAGTCAAGACATATACTTATTTTCCTCCTCTTTCAAAATATAGCCTTCAATGTTACAAATGCAACAACCTAGGATATAAAGCACAAAATTTTCCATTGAATCCAATAGAAAGAGTTTGGAGAAAGAATACTAAAGAATCTGCTCCTAAGAGATGCGATCTAGTTATGTATGCCCAGAACAAGGAAAGTCAATGGTTTGTAGATAGTGGATGTTCCAACCACATAATATGAAACAAGAAAAAATAATCTCATTGAGCACATAAAAGGATGGAAATGTGACCTTTGGAGATAATGGATCTTCTAAATTGTTGGAAAATACACAATGAGTCTCATCAATCACAAGGTAAAAGCACAAAGTAGACTATATATTGAACTGCTCAAGCATAATCTCCAGAGTGTTATCCAAATATGAAATCAAGGATATGATCTTATTTTTCATGCCAAGGACTGTGAGATAAGGAGTTCATCTATAGGAAAACTAGTAGGAAAAGGAGTAAGAATAGTAGATAATGTATACATTCTCAGTGAAATTCAAGAAGAAAAATGTTACATGAGTCAATCAAATGAACACTAGTTGTGGCACAAGAATTTGGGTCACCTAATATTTTTGTACCATGTCAACATGGAAAGCAAACCAGGACAAACTTCAAAACAAGGGAAGGCTCAACATTAGTGTGTCTAGAAATCACTCATACAAATATGTGAGGTCCAACCGGAACTCTAGCTCTATAAGGAGAAAAGTACTTTGTATTATTTATATATTATTATACTTGAATGATGTGGGTATTTTTCATAAGATATGAGTCAGAATCACAAGATAGTTTTAAAACTTTCAAAGAAATAGTTGAAAATGAATGTGACTTGAAGATCAAATGATTAAGAATAGATAGAGGTGGATAATTTACCTTGAGAGAATTCAATGAATTCTACGAAAAACATGAAACAAGAGGAAACTTTCTATTGCTAGGACTCTATAAAAAAATGGAGTTGTAAAAAGAAAGAAAAAATCTGTACAAAAGACTACAAGTCGAATGTTGTTGGAAGCTATATTACAATCTAAATTCTAGAGGGAGGCAGTTGGGGCAACATTATACATTGTGAACATGGCACAACTCAGGGTAAATAATGATAAAACTCCATACAAACTATGGAAAGGAAGACCTCCCTTAGTGAAACACTTTAGAATATTTGGAAGAAAATGCTTTATGAAGATGAATGATGATTCACTAGGAAAGTTTGATTCTCGTGTTGATGAAGGAATTTTCTCAGATACTCTTTAGGAAGTAAGACCTACAAATTCTACAACAATCATCTACAGAACGTGGTAGAAAGAATTGATATAAATATAAATGAGACGCTCCCTAAAAAGGAAGCAAAACCATCAAAATAAGAAGATATTATCTTTGAAAACCAAGAGGAATGTGTTACAAAAGAAGAGTAGGAATTAGAATACCAAAAGGAAGAACAATCTCAAACACCATCCAAGACAACCTTCAAGTACTTAAAAAAGCTTAATCTAGAAGAGAAGGTTATTAAAGATATATACAAAGGTATATAAACAAGAAGAATAATGGATAACACACCTAAATGAAGTGACATCGCTATGTTATGCCAAATAGAACCAAAGGATTTCATTCAAGCAAGGATCCACATTGGGTAAAAGTAATGGAAGAGGATATGAATCAAATTAAAAAGAATGGAGCATGGGAACTAATGCCTCATCCAACAGATAAAAAAATCATAGGAACTAAGTGGGTGCTCAAGAACAAAATGAATGAAAATGAACAAGTCATAAAAAACAAGGCAAGGTTGTTGTGCAAAGGGTATACTCAATTTCAAGGAATTGACTTTGAAGAGACCTTCACTCTTGTTACTTGGCTAGAGGCTATAAGGATGTTTTTAGAATTTTATTTTTTAAAAAGATTCAAATTATATTATATGGATGTGAAGTCAAACTTTATGAATGGATATCTGAAAGAATAAGTATACATGGAACAACCATAAGGGTTTGACTTGTCAGAAATAAATATTTTGTATGCAAATTGAAGAAGGACTTGTATGGATTAAAACAAGATCCAAGAGCTTTGTATGCTAGACTTGATCATTATCTTCAACAAAAAGGATTGAAAATATGAGTTGCAAGAAGAAATCTTTACATGAATATGGATGAAGATAATCTACTAATCACACTAGTATACATGGATGATTTGCTTTTTGGCAGTAACAATGATGAAACGAGTCACAAATTTTCCCAAGATATGTTAAAATAATTTGAAATGCCAATGATTAGAGAGTTATCTTACTTTCCTAGACTTCAAGTAACTCAAACCAATGTTTGAATGTTCATATCACAAGCAAATTATCTCAAGGATAGGCTTAAGCGTTTTGGGATGGAAGATTGTGCTACCGTATGCACACCTATGCTTACAAGTTGTAATATAAGAAAGGAATATGAATATCCTATAGTGGATGAAACTCTCTCTATATATCAATGATTGGAGGACTAGTATATCTAATAGCCTCTCAAATAGACATCATGGAAGTAATAGGAATGATGGATAGGTTCCAATCAACACCTAAAGAATCTCACATGCAAGTTATAAAAAAGATATTCATATATCTAAAAGGAACTCTTGAATTTAGACTATGGTATCCTAGGAGAACAAGTATTACCTTGACAACATACACCGATGTAGTGTTATGAAACTAGATCACAAAAAGATAGAAAAGACAGATCAACGACTTGAAAATCACCCTCTTCGAGGGGGATACCTCCTTTACATTACACAAATGAACAGTGCTTGGATGATACAAATGACAAGAACTCCTTTCTATATATAGGAGTCTAAGGGGTCATAATATAATTAGAGTCGACATAACAATAATAATGTAAGGGCACAACAATAACAATAATGGGATTTTATGGGGCACAATAATAACAATATGGGGATGACATGGGCAAAACAATACAATAAGGGGGTTGCACTAATAACAATAAGTGGTTACACTAGTAGTATAGGGACCTAACATGCCCATATCCTTCAAAAAGTGTTGTCCTCAACACTTGAGTATTTACAGATGCTTCTATATAAAATTCTCGTCCTTCCATGTGGAATCTTCAGCGGGTAAGTTCTTCCACTCGATGAGATACTCAGAAATGTATCAATTTAGTAGCTGTCTAAGGACCAAATGGGATTGGAGTTCCTTATGATGATCTAATAAGGAAGAATATTTGAAATGGTTTTCCCTCTAATGGGGTTTTTCCCTTGTCTTAGACCAATTTGTTTCCTGCGTCTAAGGACCAACAATGTCTGATCTACTTCAGAAACCTTGGACGGTGCCTTCAGGATTCTGTGTGAGAGTATGAGACTTCTTAGATGCTACCTTAGCTATTGTGTGTGTGTGTGTATGTGAACGAAAATATTGAGTTACGTGGGTGCGTTCGAGAAACATAAACCCTAGATCTGTGCGAACTACGCCCCTATAGTTTCAGACCCTTGAGCGAACCTCCTTTGTCAGACATGTGCAAACTAAGACAAATATTGCTTGATCAATGTGTCTAAATGAGCTTGAGGTCTCTTCTATTCATAGGATTCCATGAGGTCCACTTGGTGTTGAGGTTGACTTGTCCTATTTTACATGTGCTTAGGGCCGATCTATTACATTATACATGGGTGCATAAAATAATTCAAAAATCAACTTCTGCTTGTCTAAATAGGGTGATAATTAGGTCAATTTTGGTCCTCTTGAAAAGAGGAATTTAATGAAATCATCATCTTGGTCATATAATCTATCCAAGGTGGAATTTTAACCTAGCTTCAAAAATTAACACTCCCTCTCAACTAGGAATAATTCCACCTGCCAATATCTATCTGTTGATCATCACATCATCTTTCATGTTGTCGTCATGCTTTGGCTATCTCTGCTCAACTCTATCTGCTGAAACTTTCTCAAATAAAAAATAATACTAATTAGGGATAAATATATTCCACCCATACCAAGCAATAATATAACTAATCATAGAAGGGAGCACATATTTAATCCTGGAATCTCATCGGGGAGTTCATTTTCAACCTGAAATCTTAAAGAGGGGAGAAAGTCTCAAGCCAATCCTATTTCCTACCGATATTCCCATCAATGAACCTCAATAGTCATGTGGTAGAACACCTAAATCATAGTTGACTATTGTTGTACACCCTGAGTACACTCTCAACTTGTTGTCCAAATAAGGAGCGATATTCCCAACAAGCCTTTCCTGAGGGTATGTTGCCAACTGGGGTATACTTTGAATAGACCAGATAGGGGAGACACATCTTTGATCCTATGAAGATAGGGGAGTAGAATCTCCAATCCTATGGGTAACAGATAGGGGAGTACCCTATTGTCTAGAGATCCCTCAACCCCATGAGCCCTCTATCTAAATCCCTCACCCTGGGAGCTCAAACAGGGTGGGAAGAGTTGGCTCAATGTCCTCAATCAACACTGCCCCTTATCTGGATGGGCCAAATCCATTAGTCCAAGCTTCTCTCTGAAGACAAAGAACTTTCATTTTGGTAATGCCGTGGTGATAGTATATGCAATTTTCTCATCTGTTGATACTTGATGGACTCTAATGGCTCCTCTTTGCAACATGTCTCGAATAAAGTGATATCGAATCTCAATGTGATTGGAATTGTCATGAAACATGGGATTCTCTACAAAATGGATCCTGATATTATTGTCACAATATATCACTGTAGTGTCTAGGACCTACTCAAATAGCTCTCCAAAGAGATTCCTCAACCAAATTGCTTCATAGCTAGCCATGCTAGCAGAAATGTATTCTGCTTCGACGGTGCTCAAAGCTACAAAATTTTGTTTCCTTCTCATCCAGGATATCATGCTAGATCCAATACTAAAAAAATTCCAAATGTACTCTTCTTATCGATCAAATTTCTTCCCTAGTGAGCATCGGTGTATCCATGAAGTCGAACATCTCCAAAAGAATATCTTAGACCAAGTGTGACTGACCCATGCAAATATCTCAATATGTGTTTGGAAGCGATCCAATGTGCATGGAGGGAATCATTCATGAATTGAATCAATGTGTTTATTGCATAACATATGTTTTGATGGGTGTTCACAAGGAACATCAAATCCCTAATCAATTATCTATACTCGGATGGACTTGCCAAATTAGGTCCTGTAGATTCTCCACATAACTTCTTGAAGTTCATTTCCATCGGTGTAGCCATGAGTTTGCATTCAGTCATTCCAAATATTTCCAATAGCTTCACTATGTATTTCCTTGTGAAAGGAAAATATCATCGAGCCTTTGCCACACCTCAAGACCTAGAAAGTCGTGTGTGAGACCAAGGTCCTTCATCTCAAATTCATAGGCTAGCTCCCTCTTACACTTGATCATCAGAGTCTCACTACCTGTCCAAAATAAATTGTCAAAATATAAAACTAAAGTCAATGAGATACCTTGGACTACCTTCAAGTAGAGGTTGGAATCTAAATTGCTTCTAGTGAATCCCAACTTCATTAAGTAACTATCAATGCATGCATACCAAGATCAGGGAGCTTGCTTCAGACGATATAATGCATTATTCAACCTGCAAACATGTGTTCTTCGATCTTCCACTTCAAATCCCCATGGTTTTTAAACATATACTTCTTCCTATAACATGCCATGAAGGAATGTGGTCTTTATGTCCATATAATGAAGACTACATCCTTGACTAGAAGCAAGGTCAACTATCAAATAGATGGTTGTATATCAAGCCATAGGTTAAAATATGTCATCATAATGTTCTCCCTCTTTCTAAGAGAATCCTCGAGCTACGAACCTCACTTTTTATTTCTCAATGTTTCCATCAATTCCATGTTTGATCTTGAATATCCACTTTGAAGTCACGAAAAACTTCCCATTTGGTCTTGGCACAACATACCATACATCAATTTTCACAATCAATTCATATTCCTTAGCCATAGCATCCTTCCAAACTTGATTTTTTACAGCTTCTTCGAATGAGGATGATTCAGCTTGAATCATAGTGCTCATGGCTAGAACATATCCCTGATATCTACATGGTTTCTTCCTTTCCCTAAAATATATACAAATGGGAACATTTATTTCAACATTTTGTAGACTATCATGAAGCCAAAATGGTCTCTTCCTAGTAGGAGGATCAATTGGAGGAGGTTTTAAAGGATACACGGGATCATCAAAAATATCATTCTTGGACTTGAGCATGGAAGTACCATTTATAATATCCCAGTCATCATTATCCTTCTTGGGAGGAAGATGCGGAGGAAGATCTCTCACTTTTCCAAGAGCTGCATCTTCATCGAATGTGACGTCCCTACTAATTTCGACCTTCATTTGACCAAGAATATATATTCTATATGCTTTAGAATTTTCACAATAACCCACAAAAGTACCTTTTCTTCCTGTAGTTTCCAACTTGTTCCTTTTGTCCTTCGACACATGAAAATATACGGGGCATCCAAATACATGAATATGTCTAATATCGGGCTTGACACCTGTGAATATCTCCTTAGGGGTTTTGTTTTCTAATGCTTGATGAGGCACCCTATTTTGAACATATACAACAACATGTGTGGCTTCTACCCAAAGGAAGTTTGGTACCTTTTGATCATGGAGCATGGCACGAGAAACTTCTAATATAGACCCATTCTTCCTTTCAGCTAAACCATTCTGTTCAGGAGTATTGGCACAAATTTTTTCAGGCTTGAAAAATGCTATGAATTCATTTGACATGTATTCCCCCCCATTGTCAAACCTGAATACTTTGATTCTCTTCTTTGTTTGATTTTCGATCAAGGCTTTGAATTCCTTGAACATTTAAAATGATTCATCCTTATGCTTTAGGTAGTATATCCATGTATTTCTTGAGAAGTCATCAATGAAGGTGATGAAGTAGAGATGACCACCATTATAAAGCACACACATCCAACCACATATATAAGAATGAATGAGAAGGACGATGCCATTTTTCTTGTTCTCACTAGAGGGGAATGGTCCCCTTGTTTTATTTCCACTCGCACAAATTGGAAAAACTTTTCTTTAATTTTAGAAGAGCGTCATAGTGTAGATGAGCCAGTATGCGGTGCCACAACTCTCTCAGATGATTGGTATTATGAACCAATGCTATAAGTGGCCTTCTAGTGACTCTATAGAGTCCTTCAAATGTTGATCCTAATGTGAATGCATCTCTCATAGGTGAACAAGTAGACCAATTAAAAATTTTTCCTTTGAGGAAGGAAACCCTCATCCCTTTATCTTCTAATGCAGATATAGATACCAAATTCTTCATTTATCCTGACACATACATAACATCATGTAGAAGCACTGATTCCCCAAAATTTAACTGAAAGTTGATGGACCCAAAACCTTTCACAAGATGAGTGGAGTTGTATCCAAGAATGATCTTCAACTTAGTCTCCCTCTCTACTAGATTAGAGAGGAATTCCTTGTATCAAGAAAAATGATGAGTGGCCCCACTATCAACCAACCAACTATCCCACGAATCCAGTGGAGAAGAAATAGTAAGGGCATAAATACGAATGTCTTCAAATTTATTTACAACATTACTTTCATACCTAAGGAATCTTGAATTCTTTTGAGGATGATGATCTTCTTCATGGTCGCTCGAGGAATATATTATTCTTATTTCATATCTTCTCTCATGTCTTTTATCATTGTTGTTGGTTTTGGTGTTGTAACATGGCCTTTTTCTCTTCTCGAGACAGTCTTGAGCATAATTAATTCTCTGTGGCAATTGTATCATTCAATATGAGATAAAGATCTATCATTCCTTCCTTTTGCATTTTGAGAAGGAGGATGCCTTGATGAACCTCCTTTTCCCTTCTTCCTTTTGTCATGAGTGCTATATGCACCAGACTCTCCCTCTTCATGCTTTTGAATCCTTCCTTTTGCTATCATCCTTGATTCTTCTTGAGTAAGATTCCCAACAATTTCATCAAAGGATGGGAGAAAATTATTGTTTCTTATTGTAATAATGAAGTTTCCAAAATATGAGGGAGACCTCTAAGAGTCAAATCTACTAGTTCCCTGTCAGGCACATTTAAACCAAATCTTTGCAATTGATCTCTAAGGTGAGATATCCTCATAATGTAGGATTGGACAAATTCTCCTTTTTTCATCTTGGTTTTCTTGAGTTGATATTGTTTGGTGTGGAGCTTGATTATCTTCTATATTCAAAGGTTTCAGCCAAATGTATACCCTAGGAAGACTGTACAGCCCTCCACATGGGGGGGACTTCTCTCCCCTGCGGGGGATTAAATACCCCCCGGATGGGGGGTCCAGGGGCCAACAAGCCCTTGGCGGGGGTTCAGGGGCAGTGCCCCTGAAGCTAAAAATAGATGTAAAATTGCCTTGTAAAAGTCTAGTAATTTCTAGTCAATCTGGGCCGTTCATTAGGCAGATGATCTGAGGGTAGAAGTTATGTTTAATTTAGGGTTTTTTTCCCTAGAAGGAAACCCCTCACTATATATGAGGGAATTGTATTGCATCTATGTAGATTTGTATTCTGAGTGAGGAAGAGAGAGGAGATTGAGAGCGAAGAGGGTGTTACAACGGATTTTCTGTAGGTTGTATCTCTTTAGTTTGCTAGATAATATAAAAGGAAGGACTGGTTGTTTCTCTGTGGACGTAGCCGAAACTAGGTGAACCACGTATATCTATGTCTCTCTTGTTTTATGCGTTTTTTGTGTTTATATTTATGCAATATTTTATGTGTTCCATTGCTCCGTAATATATAATTTTCTAACAACTGGTATCAGAGTCGAAGGTCTATTTCGCTAATAAACTCGCAGGAGAGAAGGGTTCCTAGTTTCAGTGGGAGCAATGGCAGAAGATGGTAGGTTTAGAGTCGAAAAATTCAACAGCCAAAACTACCAGCTGTGGAAGATGCAGATGGAAGATTATCTGTATTAGAGAGATCTGTACCTACCATTGAGCGGAAAGACAAAGAAGCCGATGAGTATGATAGACACAAAATGGGATATTCTGGACAGAAAGGCACTTGGAACAATATGGTTGTGCCTAGCGGCATCGGTAGCGTTTAATATTTCAAAGGAAATGACAACACATGGTTTAATGTCGGCATTGGCCAAACTATATGAAAAACCCTCGGCCTCAAATAAGGTATTTCTTATGAAGCATTTATTTAATATGAATATGTCAGAAGGTGGATCTGTTGCAGATCATTTAAATAATTTTAATACAGTTACAAGTCAGTTAAGTTCTGTAGGGGTAAATTTTGATGATGAAGTTAGGGCTCTGTTATTTCTGTGCTCATTACCAGAAAGTTGGAATGGTTTAGTTATGGCTGTTAGTAACTCTGTCTCTGGATCTAGTACTTTAAATTTTGATGATGTTGTTGGTTCAATCCTTAGCGAGGAAATGCGACAGGAAAGCTCTGGTGAGACATTAGGTAATGCTTTGACTGCAGAGACTAGGGGAAGAAAAATGGAAAGAGGAAAGAGCCCAGGATTCACAGTAAGTCAAGAAAACGCAGATCCAAGTCAAGATTAGGGATAGTGTGCTGGAAATGCGGGAAGAAAGGACACCTAAAGAAAAACTATAGATCTCGGAAGGAAAAAGAAGGAGATGTGCAACAAGAAACTAATCATGAAGCGAATGTAACAGGTGATGTGTTGCAAGATGCTTTGATTCTTTCATTAGAAAATATTATTGATGCATGGGTGGTAGATTCAAGGGCCTCATTCCATGCCACACCTAATAAGAAACATTTTCATGACTATGTTCAAGGAGATTTTGGACAAGTTCGATTGGGTGATGATAAACCCTGTAAAATTGTTAGAATGGGTACAGTTTTCATAAAACATCAAAATAGAAATAAATGGCTATTGAAGGAGGTAAGGCATGTCCTAGATCTGAAGAAAAATATGATTTCAACAGGGCAGTTTGGAGGTGAAGGTTGCGTAACTACTTTGACAGATAAAACCTGGAATGTCATTAAAGGATCCCTGGTAATAGCGAAAGGAGAAAAGGTTGGTACATTGTATTTATGCAATGGTATTTCTAACTCTGTTAATGCTTTAACCTCTACAGGAGAAGATACGGCATTGTGGCATCATAGGCTCGGGCACATGAGTGAGAAGGGGATGCGGATTCTTCACTCAAGAAATTTGTTGCCAGGTTTGAATCATGTTGACTTAAAATTTAGTGAGAATTGTGTTTATGGAAAGCAGAAGAGAGATTCCTTAGAGTTGGGAAAGAAAAGAAGAGCGAAAAATTAGAGCTTGTGCATATAGATGTATGGGGAACTGCTCAGATATCATCTCTTGGTGTCTCTCATTATTATGTTACTTTTATTGATGATGCAACTAGAAAAACTTGGATTTATTGTATTCGAAATAAGTCTGATGTATTTGATACTTTCAAGAAATGGAAAGCTTTGGTTGAAAATGAGACGGGGAAAAGGTTGAAGTGTCTCAAATCAGATAATGGAGGTGAATATTGCAGCAAAGAGTTTGATAAGTACTATTCAGAGAATGGAATTTGTAGAGAGAAGACAGTTCCAGGAACACCACAAGAAAATGGTGTGTCAGAAAGGATGAACAGGACAATCATGGAGCGTGCAAGGTGCATGAGATTTCATGCAGGATTGCCTTTACAATTTTGGGCAGATGCTATAGATACTGTTGTTTATCCAATAAACAGAGGGCCTTCAATTTCCTTAGATGGTGGTATTCCAGAGTAGGCATGGATAGGTAAAAAGGTAAACTACTCTTTTTTAAAGACTTTTGGTTGTGAAGCCTTTGTCCACATTAATAAATGAAATAGAACAAAGCTTGAGAAAAAATCAAAGAAATGTACCTTTATTGGATATGGTGTTAATGATTTTGGTTATCGCTTATATGATTATGAAAATCACAAAATCATTAGGAGCAGAGATGTAATATTAAATGAAAAGGTCTTGTATAAGAATTAGTTGCAAGAAAAGAAACAAGAAAAATAAAACAGAGAGTACACAGTGCTTAATGATATCACAGGAAAAGTGATGGTGCCTGAAAATCATAATGATCAACAGCTAGAACAACAACCACAACAGCAACAAGCACTTCAAACACCTGAAAGTGGTGTTAGAAGATCTACCAGGATAAGTATACCCCTTGAATGATACTCTCCTTCATTATATTATGTATTGTTGACTGACTCTAGTGAACTAGAATGTTATGAAGAAGCAGTGTAGGTAGAAACCAGGAAGAAGTGGCTGCAAGCCATGAAAGAAGAGATGGACTCCTTAGCACATAACCATACTTGGGACTTAGTCAGGTTGCCTGCAGGTAAAATAGCATTGCAGAATAAATGGGTTTACAGGGTGAAGGAAGAACATGGAGGAAAACAGAGGTACAAAGCTAGACTTGTAGTGAAGGGTTTTTCACAGAAGAAAGGTATTGATTTTGATGAAATATTTTCTCCTATTGTTAAAACAACTTCAATCAGAACTATTTTAAGTCTAGTAGTAGCTGAAGATTTTCATCTTGAGTAGTTAGATGTAAAGACAACCTTTCTCCATGGGGATTTTGTTATGGACATTTTTGGGCACTGCAACCCCGATCATAAATTTCCATAAACCAAGGGCACTTAAGTCCCTAAAATTGTTGTTCCGACCTCTAAAAGAACAAGGTCAACTGATTACATCTTCTCCTAGAAGTTATCCATGAAAAACTACTCAGAACTGGTCAAAACTGGGACATCTCACCTACTCCATGGTCAAAGTGCGTTGCATCCCACCTAAATACACACAGGAGGTGCGATGCATCTTGAAAAGCCCTTATATGGGGTGCGATGGGTGAGAATGGACAAATGGCAGGGTCAATCTACAAGGTGGAGGATCATGGAATCTTCCAGAAACTTCTCCTGTGACACTTGCCTCTCTGCATTTGCCCAGGGATGAGTAAGAGATCATCAATCTACAAGTTGAATCAAGAACTATCAGAGAGAGGACACTAATCAAATTTCAAAAGCTGACTCACCCCCCTTGCAAACATCTATATATGGATCCCTCATCCCAGAGATCCAGAGGTTGGAATTTTGTATCTTGTAAGGAAGTGTTGCTGGTTTCTTGGTGTAATATCATAGTGTTGGGTGATCTAAGCTTTTCATGAGGTGAAGAAGGGCTTTCTTGCTGAGAGGATGATGCTGGGTCAGAACAATTGGTTGTAATCCTCTTTGCTGTTCTTGATTATTAATAAAGCTATTCAAGTTTTCCTCCACATTCTTGTATGATTGATGATATATGCATTTGTGTGGTCAATATATATCTGGTACTATATTTCTTATGATAATAGATCTATGTTCTTGGATAGTGTTATGCTGCTTTGATTCTACAGGTGCTCTTTGAAGCTGGGTAGACGAGGAAGCGAGTGGCAAAGATCTATCAGAAGGGAGAGGAATCAAGCAAGGAACCAAGTGCAAGACAGAGGTTGGTCTCCTTTATTCCCCTATTATCTATTTCTCATAAAGGAAAACAAAAGTAGTTTTAGTTTGTTTGTTTCTAAGGTAGCTACCAGCCTTAGTGGGACTAGCATCTCTGCATAGGCACTAGATTTCCCGGTAACAAAATGGCGACTCCGCTGGGGAGCGAATAGATTGTTTGTTTGTCTAGATTTGTTTGCTTTATAAACTTACAGACGGAGCCTGAAGTCAAGCCAGCTAGCCTTCGAACTGCATTTGCTATGCAAGTGCAAAGTAGATCAATGCTGCTTCAGTCTATCTCCGAGTTTTGTTTATGAACTGAACAATCGATTTACAAGCTCTCTAATTGCCCTTGTGGTGGCTCTAGTAACCTATTTAGATCTACCCATGTGATTGATTTACTGATTACCACTTGCTCGGCCTAAATCCCTGAACTGAGCTGCAAACTGTGACCCAGAACCCAGTTGAAGTCTCGTCCCTGGACCATCGCACTATCTCTTCTTTGGATTCTGGATGCATCGCACTTCTCAAGTGTAGTAGGTGTGCTGCATCTCTTTTTCCCTGTGTTACAGGTGCGCTGATCAGACAAGGCCTCTTCTGCTCTTAGATTTTGGTTTCTGTGTTCACTCTTTTCAGCTCTATTCAGGAGTTTTGCTGCCTGTAGTCAGTACACCTCTGTTGAAACCCCCTTCCTTGCCATTATTCCGCCTCCATTGTGCAAAGAACTGTAAACGTTTTTATGTATTTTGAGCATTTTCAGTTCTCTTTTACAAAGAAGTAGCGTAATTGAACTGTCGTTTCTTGATTTGAAAGTGTCACAAGTGTCGTTTTCAGTCATAGAAGAGAATTCGATTATTCTTGATAGTCGATTACACTGTTACTCTTGTATTTGATTTGAATTAGTAGTTTTTCAAGTGTCAAAAGAAATTTTTCAATTCCAAATCGCAAAGTGTCGTCATTGTCCTCATTTTGTCTTGAAAAGAAACTTGCTAGTAATGTCGCTTTGAAAAATAATTCAGATTTGTGCTTAGCTTTCTTTTTACCATTCACACATTAAGAAGGCTGAAAACAAATACATGGATGTGCATTTGCATTTAGACTATTTGTTGGTTTGATTTAGGACAGTGCATATAGTGTGTGCTCTCTGCTCTATGTTGAAAGAATATCATCTCTCTTTCCTTAGTAGCTCGGATTTTCATTGCAAAAGGAAGATTAAATGATTGTTTATCATCTTAGATTGGATTTTAGGAATTGTACATCTATATCACGCGGTGAACCTGAAAGGAAAATTTCTTAAGCAAGATCAACTGTAAAATAAATTTAATGAATCTAAAAATGCTTTGGAACCTAATGCACAACATTTAGAAGTCTAGGCTAGAGATGTATTCTGGCGTCGTAAAGCCTGGTAACTGTTGTTTTCATTGATGGTTGGGTGATTCCTCCACTTTGAGACGATAAGTGCCAGTACGGACTTGTGCTCCCACGTACAGTCGAGTATATATTGGGAGACCACAATAGGCTTTATCCTTTATCCATAGGAAGCCGTGTCTGCCACCCTATCGATCATAATGCACTAAACACAGCATTCGGGAAGATTGACTGCCATACCATAAAATTTATTTTGCTGTTTTGTGATTGTTTTGGTAATCCCTCTATCTAGATTTCTAGAGCAGTCTCTTTCATTCCTTTTCAGACTCCTTAAAAGAAAAGGTCCATCTGAGCACTTGCCACTTCAGGCTCATTAAAAATCGAAGGCGACTAGAGTCATCTTTTGTTTTTTCTCGACTCTTAAAAATTGAAAAAACAAGTTGTGTCAAAGCATCTAAAATTTATTTTAATCAGAATAAATATCACCTTTCCTACGTTGTTCTTAGGTTGAGAAAAATGGAGTCCACCAACCAAGGAGTTCCCGTTGGGGGAAATCTTAGTCCTTTCTCCTCTTGGGGAGATGTTGGCGCACCCCATATGGCCACATTGTCGCTTCCAGGATTGACAATCGACTTGCCCATATGGCTCTTCTCAACTTTTGTCATTCAGAACACCGTGATTCCTGAACAATCAAGTCAGCAACTAAACGATACCAGAGTTACCCCCCAACCCTCTACTTCATCTAATTCTTCCTCTCCTCCTTCCTCTTCACTTGATGAAGCTGGTAAAGCCAAAAATCAAGTAATTGAGAAGAAGATGGAGAAGAAGAAGAAGAAGGAGCCAAAGGAAAAAAGGGGCGACCAGGCATCGTCTAGCGAAAATCCACACACTCCACCATCCAGGCCTAAATCGCCATGTGTCATTTGAAAAGGAGACCACTATCATCGATATTGTCCTTGCATCCCTCGGATCTTAAGGGACTAGTCTCCTCGTTTGCACAATCCGGTGTCATCAACCTCTAATGATCATGTTGAAAGTACACCGTCAACTAGTGAAAGTGAAGCCCCTGGACAAAAAGGAAGATGTAAATTTCCTTGTAAACTGTGTGAAGGTGATCACGCCTTCCACCATTGTCCCTTCTTAGACGAGGATAAAAGAGTTTTGGAAGACCGTCCGGTTTCACCGTTACGGCTTCCTCCTAGATATAAGAAGCTCTTTTCGAGTCCGTCACTAGTTGAAAATCCGGCTGACACGCCCTTGTGGTCGGCCAAAGCGTCTATCATTGAAGATAAACCATCTGAATCCACACCAGACGAAAGTCAAAAGGTCGAGGCGGAAGTTGACCTGGTCTTGCCTTCAGAGGATCCATCTTCAAATGATACAGTCACCGAAGAGAACAAGAACGACACCGTTCAAATTCTCTTCGTAAGAACAGACTCCGATGAACATGGGGGCAGTCTACCTGTTCCTTTACTGCAGGAAGGAAGTTCGTCAGAGTCATATCCAGCCGTCTATTCGGTCCCACCTCCAAGCAACCTAGCTGTTTCCTTCAATTGGAATCTACTAGGAAGACCCCGTTTACCGGCTAGTGTACCATTTCGAATCATTGCTCAAATATATAGAATGGTCATGGCCGGTACCATCATAGATGAAGGGGCTTCTGTGAGTATCCTTTCCTCAACTGCTTGGAAAGCGCTTGGCTCACCATCGCTTTTGCCTGAGATGAGAAATCTAACAGGCTTTGACAAAGGAACCAGTCGACCGTTAGGGATCCTTCCCAATGTGCCGATAACATTGAGAAGGAAAACCGTTCACATGAACGTAATGGTAGTCCAAGGACCTCTGGATTATAATCTACTCCTTGGACGTGACTATATTTATTGCATGGGAGCCATTGTCTCCTCACTCTTTAGAGTAATGTGTTTTCCACATGAAGGAAGAGTTGTCAAGCTCGTAGACCATCTTTCATTCCCCGGTTCACACATAGCAAATAGTCATACACCAACCCTGAATGGTCTTTTCACGCAAGGAATGTCTCATCAATCCCCAGTCTGTCCTCTTGATGAGCGCGAGTGATTCAGAGGATATGACTGAAACCCAGGGGGCATGCACCCTGGCCTGTTTCGATAGGAAAACCTTGGGTATGGGGTAGGTTTCCGCGAAGGATATATGATTGGTTGACACACCCCTCCATTTAGGAAAATGGGGTTAGACCAGAATAAGATACCTCTGTTAAAGGTAGGCCTTTCCCAATAAAACAAATGTTTTGCCTGCAAATTGAGGGGTAACCTGGAAACTCTACTTCACTATACCTGGGGGCATGCAAACCTTTTGGCATGCAAGCGAAGAGAAACCATTTATTTTTTTAAATTTGTAGGTCCTCTAACCCTTTAAACTCGTAGGATTGGTTGTTTCCTAACTTGCATAAAGAAAGGATGTGGGGAAAAGCTTTGAAAAGATGTCATTTTTATATGAGATATCCTTATTATACGACTGGATCGAGCAGTTTTAACATAGAATTCAAGCTTGTTAAAAAATAAACATAAGCAATGAGCAAATGTTCCCCCAGAGTTTAAGCTCATTAAAAAATGAACCAATTTCCGGTAAATAACCTTCGTGAATGTATTATCATCAACCTTTGAAGCCTTGGTCGTGTTCTCATCATCACCTCCACTCTATATTGGCCGATCATTCACCTCCATTTGATTGTTTACCCTTTTTGAGGAATAGCTGCAAAGAGTGATCCTGTTAGCCATCCTTGTGACACTGTCGTGATTGGAAAATTCCAAACCTTACCTGGAATCAGCTGCTACCCGAATTTATCACTCGCTCCTCAAAAAACGAGTCTCCTTTAAGCTCTTTTCAACTGACTCGTAAAATATGAAAAGATTGCCAAGCAATTGGCCTCTCCAACTCATTAAAGGGACCGGAAGTGCTATCCCTCCTTTATATTTTAATCTTTTTGGACTTGAGGGATCATTACACAAAAAGATCGAGTGCTTGTTTTGTTCAGCTCGTTAAAAGTACCGAAAACTCATCCCTTTTGTATTGTTTTATACTTTTTCAGACTCAAGGGATTATATGACGAAAAAGGATTATTGGAGTTTTCTTTACGTCCCTTTTTCAGACTCTCTGAAATTGAAAAGGACCGAGTTATCCTTGTCATTAAACTCGTTAAAACCAAATAGCGACAAACTTGTCCATACAGACAAGAACGAGTTTCACTATCGCTAGGCTCATTAAAACATAGCGATGGGTTTGCATGAAAGGAAAATTATAGAACAAGAATATGTTATCCTCCTCAAGCTTGACAAAAATAAAGAGGTACTGGTCAGCAATGACTCGGGAAAAATTGGGAAGAAAACTTGAAGAAACTTTATTGGTAGCAAGTCGCTCTTGAACATGACACTTTCACTCCGCATCCGAGTCGGGTTGGGTTGTTCCGTTCACTGGTCATATCACCATGGGTCCATCACACCATCTACATTTGGGGTTAACGCTACCAATCCATCATGTTAGTGTCACTGATATGTTCAAGAGAAGTCGCTCAGAGAATTCACCTGTGTCTCATCCACTGCAATACATTTACGCTCCATTCTTTCATGACCGCCACCCTGAACCTTATATCACTAGATCGTTTTCACCTCCATTAAAATCATTTGCTCCATTCTGTGTCATTGATGTGGGATTCACTAAGGCCCTCCTATGACAGATCGCTTCTTGTCGACATCAGCTCATTATCCACGAAGTCGATCTAGGAACAACCCTTTCATTACTTTGAAACTTGCATGCCTCAATGGCAAGTTTCTCACTTCCGGCGACAAGTTTACATCAATGGCCTTCGAACGAAAGATTTTGTGTGGTGTTCAACGCCAAGTCCCTTATTCACACCACATGAATTGTACTGTAGTACCTTGAGGGTCATCATCATTATCGGTGATTCCTCTCGCGCCTGTTAACAGCTTACATCATTGGCTGGTAATCAGGTGATGTCCTTCCATGTTCGACTCCAGAACATCTCTCACATGGATCGACTTGTACTTTGACTGAAGATCGAACAAGATTGAAGACCCTGGATCTAGTTTCATCCATCTGGGCTGCGATATATATTTAAGAAAATAAAGACATCAATTGTACATCATTACTGCACAGATAATCATCCAACCTAAGGGATGATGGCTCTACTAGAATCATCAGTCTATACTCAGACGATTGTCTGTCTTATGTACATGAAAATGAATTTATAAAGCTGAGCATAGGAATTCCCGCCTCATCTAGATCATGAAAATTTTATGAAGATAATGTATTGTATTGTATCTTATTACAGGTTTCCTTCTAGCTTGAAAAAACTTCAGATCCTCATGATAAAGCATTTCACCCGACATCAACAGATTAATGACCTCATGCTTTAGGGGGCAACTGTTATAGAAATTTTTGGGCACTGAAACCACCATCATAAATGTCCATAAACCAAGGGCTCTTAAGTCCCTAAAAGTGTTGTTCTGACCTCTAAAAGAACAAGGTCAACTGATTACATCTTCTCCCAGAAGTTCTCCATGAAAAACTACTCAGAACTGGTCAAAACGGGCCATCTCACCTGCTCCATGGTCAAATTGCGCTGCATCCCACCTAAATACACACAGGAGGTGCGATGCATCTTGAAAAGCCCTTATATGGGGTGCGATGGGCGAGAATGGACAAATGGCAGGGTCAATCTGCAAGGTGGAGGATCATGGAATCTTCCAGAAACTTCTCCTGTGACACTTGCCTCTCTGCATTCGCCCAGGGATGAGTAAGAGATCATAAATCTCCAAATGTAATCAAGAACTATCAGAAAGAGGACACTAATCAAATCTCAAAAGCTGGCTCAGCCCCCTTGCAAACATCTATATATGGATCCCTCATCCCAGAGATCCAGAGGCTGGAATTTTGTATCTTGTAAGGAAGTGCTGCTGGTTTCTTGGTGTAATATCATAGTGTTGGGTGATCTAAGCTTTTCATGAGGTGAATAAGGGTTTTCTTGCTGAGAGGATGATGCTGGGTCAAAACAATTGGTTGTAATCCTCTTTGCTATTCTTGATTATTAATAAAGATATTCAAGTTTTCATCCACATTCTTGTATGATTGATGATATATGTATTTGTGTGGTCAATATATATCTGGTCCTATATTGCTTATGATAATAGATCTATGTTCTTGGATAGTGTTATGCTGCTTTGATTCTACAGGTGCTCTTTGAAGCTGGGTAGACGAGGAAGCGAGTGGCAAAGATCTATCAGAAGGGAGAGGAACCAAGCAAGGAACCAAGTGCAAGACAGAGTTTGGTCTCCTTTATTCCCCTCTTATCTATTTCTCATAAAGGAAAACAAAAGTAGTTTTAGTTTGTTTGTTTCTAAGGTAGCTACCAGCCTTAGTGGGACTAGCAGCTCTACAGAGACACTAGATTTCCCGATAACAGATTTGGGGGAAGAGATATATATGCAGCAGCCACAAGGATATGAGGTAAAAGGGAAGGAGAAACTAGTGTGTAGGTTGAAGAAGAGCTTGTATGGCTTAAAACAGGCTCCAAGGTAGTGGTATCTAAAATTTGACAGGTTTATGTCTGAACAAGGTTATACTAGATGTCACTCTGACCATTGTGTTTATCTCAAAAAGAAAAATGATGACAGCTATATTATATTGTTATTGTATGTAGATGACATGCATGTTGCAGGTTCTAACATGCAGGAAATAAATGTTCTCAAAAGGAAATTGGCAAACTCATTTGCAATGAAGGATTTGGGGTGCTACAAAACAAATCCTTGGTATGAGAATAACTAGAGATAGGAAGAATCGTAAATTAACATTGTCTCAAAGTGAGTACATAGAAAAGGTGTTGAAAAGGTTTAATATGCAGAATACAAAACCAGTTAGTATACCTTTGGCTAGCCATTTCAAATTAACTAAGGAGGCATGTCCCAAGACTCAGGAAGAAATGGCTCATATGTCTAAAGTTCCATATGCATCAGCAGTTGGAAGCTTAATGTCTGCAATGGTCTGCACAAGGCCTGATATTGCACATGCAGTGGGAGTTGTAAGTAGGTACATGAACAATCCAGAAAAAGAACATTGGATGGCAGTGAAGTGTATTCTCAGGTATTTGAGAGGTACCACAAATCAAGCATTATGCTTTGGTGGTTTAAACATTGCTGTACAGGGATATGTTGATGTAGATATGGCAGGTGACAGAGATAACAGGAGGAGCACTAGAGGATATGTATTTACTGTAGGTGGAACAATTGTAAGTTGGTTTTCAAAAATCCAAAGTGTTGTTGCACTTTCAACAACAGAAGCAGATTACGTCGCTGCTACAGAGGCTAGTAAAGAAATGATTTGGTTACAAAGGATTTTGGATGAAATGGGTAAGAAGCAGGAGTTGGGCAGGTTACATAGTGACAGCCAGAGTGCCATACATCTTGTAAAGAACTCTGCATTTCATTCCAAGACTAAACATATACAGCTCAAGTACCATTTCATACGGTCAGCATTGGAAGATGGACAGTTGAAGCTGGAAAAGATACACACTAGCAAGAATCCTACAGATATGCTAACAAAAGTTGTAACCAAGGAGAAACTGAGAATCTGCTCGGTTTCAATTGGTCTTCAAGTATGATGAAGAAGATTAGAAACAACTAGGTCCAAAGTGGAGTCATTGTATAGCAAATGAAGTAGTGATGGAGTTGCTATAATCAGTCTCCAAGTGGGAGATTATTGGGTGTGGAGCCTGATTATCTTCTGTATTCAAAGGTTTCATCCAGATGTATACCTTAGGAAGACTGTACACCCCTCCATGCGGGGGGGACTTGTCCCCCTCGTGGGAGTCCGGGGGCAGCGCCCCCGAAGCTAAAAGTAGATGTAAAATTGCCTTGTAAAAGTCTAGTAATTTCTAGTCAATCTGGGCCGTTCATTAGGCAGATGATCTGATGGTAGAAGTTATGTTTAATTTATGGTTTTTTTTCCCTAGAAGGCAACCCCTCACTATATATGAGGGAATTTTATTGCATCTATGTAGATCTGTATTTTGAGTGAGGAAGAGAGAGGAGATTGAGAGCAAAGAGGGTGTTACAGCGGATCTGTTATAGGTTGTATCTCTTTAGCTTGCTGGATAATATAAAAGGAAGGACTGGTTGTTTCTCCATGGATGTAGCCCAAACTGGGTGAAACACGTATATCTATGTCTCTCTTGTTTTATGCGTTTTCTGTGTTTATATTTTTGCAATATTTTATGTGTTCCATTGCTCCGTAATATATAGTTTTCTAACAGATATTTCAAGGTGATGATCTCATTCAAATTGTTGATTTCATACATGTCGACTATCTTTTCATACATGTCCTTAGAATTTCTTAAATTCCCAACATATGCAATTAAATGATCTTGTAAACCATCAGCTATAATTTGATTTGCTTTGGACTCACCTTTCTTGTACCTATTTTTGAGGGAAGCAGAAGCATTTTCTGGAGGCTCGTGCATCCTTCCTTGAATATATTCCAACACATCATTGTTGTCAGCTATGATATCCAACCTGACTTTCCATGAAACAAAGTTTGATGTGTCACCCAATTTTTCATGCTCCTTGAAGGTAGAGGAAGACATCTTGACTTAGATAATATTCTTTCCAATAATGATGACCTCAATGCTTGTCTTCTTTTGGGCTTGTCTTCCACCATGGAACTGAAACCATGATAAATTTTTAGATTGTTCTATGTTGAATCAATTACTTTAGGCCAATTTACTTCTCCATTTAACAATGCATCCAATTATTAGAAATGTAACAAATCATAAAATGTAACTGAAGATAGAACAATGTATGCACTGAAAAAGAATACAACAACAAAACCATAAGAGGCAGAAGCTTGGTCCAAGACTAGGGAAAAACCCCATAAGGGGGAACCCTTTCAAATATTCTTCTTTAGTAGATTTTTATAAAAAGTTTTAAGAAGAGAGTACAATGAGGCCAAAACATAATCTTGTAGCAGAGATTTACATAACAAAAATAGATTGCAGAACTACAAAATAGCATAGGTAAACCCTTTATCCATCATACCATTGAATCCAATTGAAGGAAACTGCCAAACCCTATATAAAAACCCCAAATGCTCCAAACAAGGTAGAATGCGTGCGACTGAAACTTTCTAGACGCTTCCTTAGCCACTATGTGAGGGTGTTTGTGTCTGACCTGGGTGCTCGTAGGAAGATTATATGCGTGTCTCTAGGGTAAAACACACACAAAACCACTCCAAGCCCCCAGATGCTCCCTTCCAGCTACTATGTGAGCGTCTGGGATTCCCCATACGCACCCTTGATAACTATGTGCTTGCGTCTGAGGACCAATGTTGTTTGATCTGTGTCAAAAACCCTGGATGTTGTCTTCAAGCTTCTTTATGAGTGTCTGAGACTTCCTGGATGCTCCCTTAGCCACTGTGTGCGTGCAACGATGGAAAAAAATTCTCAGTTACATGCTTGCATCTCAGAAATAGAAACCCTAAATCTGTGTGAGCTTCACCCCTATAGTTTCAGACCCTTGAGCGAACCTCCTCTGCTAGAATTGTGTGAACCAAGACAATAGAAAAGAGTAGAAGATTGCTTGATCAATGTGTCTAAATGAGCTTGAGGTCACCTATATTTATAGGCTTCCATGAGGGTCCACTTGGTGTTGAGTCCAACCTATAAAATTTTACATGTGCTTAGGGCCAACATATTCCATTATACATGAGTGGACAAAATAATTCAAAAATCAACTTCCACTTGTCCAAATAGGGTGATATTTAGGTTGATTTTGGTCCTCTCGAAAAGACGAATTTAATGTGATCATCATCTTGGTCATTAGAGCTATCCAAGGTGGAATTTTACCTTAGTTGAAAAAATTAACAGGAGCTACAACCCATGATCTGCAAGCTACCTCTTGCTTTACCTCCTTGTTTCATATTTCGTTCCATTTTCAAACTCAAATCGTGAAGGACACCTCCTTTCATAAAACAAATAAATTCTCACCTCAATCACCACTATATCACCTTTAGTAATATCTTATCACTTATCAATCCACCATACACACCATCAACAACAACATCATTCACCTCTTAACTATATTCTTCTTGCAAATTCAATTCTACTTACATAGAATTAGATATGATAGTTTCAGTTTTTGAACTTTTAGTTAAGTTCAACTGTTTTCATCCATAACTTCTAATGTTTTATTATATACTACCTTTTTCAAGTATTATGAATGTGTCCTTAAAGTTTTTAGTCTCTAATCTGCTATCCTTGTGTGAAACTCTGAGTTAAACTATCCAATTTTGCAATTCTGGAAAAATATCGCGGTTTAATTGTAAGTTTACAAATTTATCTGAGTCCAAATTTGGCCAATTTGCCAAATATGCTTCTAAATATGTCCATTCTGCCAATTCTACTGCCAAACTCATTCATGTTGGGTTTTAGTCATTGAGTGCATTTCCAATTTGGTGTTGAACCACCACATATGGCACAAAATTGTCAAATGTATAATTATTGACACGTTTATGCCTTAGGTCCTTAGTATAAGCCCAAAGGGGCTTAAATCAATGTTGTAGAATTGTTTTAGGCCTAATATATTAACACTACAAACCTCCACATATAACCTCTGTTGGGTCACTTTATGCACTATAACCAGACTGTGGTAGGGAAAACTCAACACCCCGTATTTTTGACTTATTTACTTCAAATAATGGGGACCCTTTCTATTAATTTTTGGGTAAATCATCTTTTAATATTTTATTTTGGTTAAGTATCTTACAATTTTTCCATATTTTCATTTTCCTCAGATTTATATTTTGATCACTTCATTGAGTTCGAATTTTCACTAGCTTTCCATCAATACTTGTTTCGTCTCATTTGGTTACACAATTTGCAAATGGTGCTCATCTGAAGTTTGATCATTTTTATTGCCTAGATTAAAAATGTACAAAATGTATATTATTTTAATTTTTGTTCTGATATTAGTAAACCTCTGAACTCCGATACAATTTTATGCGATGACTATTTTTATTTTAACCTAAAGTTTTCATTCCTTTATGACTCCCGACCTCCGTCCTCCATACGGCATGGTGACGTCCCTCACCTCTCTTATCACTCCACCTTAGAGACACTAACTTCCTCCTCCACCTATTTTGTATTTTTTAGAGGCCACGTGAATTTGTTTTTGTTTTTGGTTTTGAGTATTGTAAATGGTTTTTATTAATATATATTATATTTTTTTATAATATAATATAACTATAATTTTAATATAATATAATTATATTTTAATTAAATTTAAATTAATTAAGTTTTATTATAATTAGTTTGTAATTAATCTAGTTTAGCCCATGGGGCTTTGGATTGACGGTGAATGGGTGCACTGTTAAGGCACTCCTTGTGATAGGTCACTGGTTCAAATCCCCTGTGGGTGCTTACCTACCAAAAAAAAATTAATCTAGTTTAATTTTATAACTACAATTAAATTAGTGCTGATTAAGAAATAATTGTAATTTAATTTAGGATTAGATTTTAATTTTAAAATCCTATTTTTGGCCTAGGCAACAAATTTTCCAGAATTTTGGTAGTTTTGATTCTTCATCTTTGGAAGCTCATAAGTTGAGTTTTACTTGGCCAAATGATGCCCATGATGGCTCGTTGGGTAGATAAAATCACGAAGAATATTTCTGAATTGGTTGAATAATTAGATTTGCTCATTTAATATGTCTAAAATTAAGCATAATATCAAGATCTGAATTTTTAAACAAAATTCATTTTCTTAGTTTAATTTTCTGCATTTTCATTTGCTCATAACCTTTCTTGAATACAAACCCATTCATCTATGTTATCCTTGAACAATTAGATATTTACATGGATCAAGGGAAAACTCATATTTATTTATTTAATTAAGATTTGATTGGAGATATTTTATATTCCAGATTTGGTATTTTGATTTTAATTTGTATTTTAATTGAATTTTGATTGGTTTTGACAAGAAAACAATTGAAGAGATGAGAAAAAAAAAAATTCAATCAATGGGATTTATCCAACAATAGAAGAATATGAATTTGGACCAGTGAAAATTGTTGGAGCATAATTACTCTTCAACAACTCTCCTATTTGGAAATCATTCTTGTAAATTATAAATAGTGGTTTGTAGAATGAGCAATGGGCTTCTTTTCTGTACAATTATGGAATTCCTAAAAGAAATATTGTAATGGAGATTTAGAGCTATAGGTGAGAGGAGAGTAAATCTTAGATGTGGAGGATTATTGAGGATTTTTTTTTTTTGCATTCTGAATTATTTATGGAGAGCAGAGATTACACTATTGCAGCGCTTGTTTTAACAACAAAAGTTCAAGATTGTAAAGGGATGTTGGAGATCAGAGCCAGAGAAAGAGTTTCAATAAATTGGTATTTAAAATACTATTGCTTTTATAATAATTTCATTTTATAATAATAGAAATGTGTCATTTTCATTCATATTTGTGCACTATTGTCAATGTGAGTAATTTCCCTCAATAATCTGTTGTTATTTATCTATGATCTTGTGAGCTGAACTCTAACTTTTGAGTAACTATTTGCTCAGAAATAAATGTTTTAATTTTGATTTAACAAACAACAATATTTTGTGAACTATTTCCTTATATTATTGTTTAATCATTCAAGTTACTGATTTAACAATCATCATCATTTTATGAACTACTTCTAAATGTTGTTGATTAATTATCTCAGTTAATAGATATCTAAATATAATGTGTTTCGATATTCATAATATTCGTTAAGTGAACTACTTCGTTAGCTCAATATTCATTATAAGCTAGACATATTTAAATCCCAATCATTTAATTACTTTTCTCTCGGTTGGATTAGATCTATATCTTCCTAACCGAGAGAAGTTTAGGGTCTTCTTATTTTTGCTTGCATTCTAGGACTAATTTGCATCTAGATTTAATTATGCATTTCTAGAAGTCCTCTTATGAAAGAGAAAAAATTTAGTTGTGGCTTGGATGAGCCCAGATCAGCTTAAGGATCACTTTCTTGCCTGATCAGCGAGATGATTGATCTGACGTCTCTTCTTTATTAGTAGGTGAAAGTCACACTTTAAGCTAGTGGAGATAGAGAGAAGGTAGCTGGACATATGTTAACTAGTTATAACCACCATTTCAATGGAAAAGGAATTGCTCTAAGTTCCCGACTGGGTGGTCTCCCTTATAATGTTGTAGGCAGGGGATTTAGATCCTTCTACATATTTGGCACTAGAAGGAGGGCCTGAAGACTTGTTGTATATTGAATTTTTTGTATTTTAAAGTTTTATTTTAATCACTATGGTTCCTATCAAATTTCCCATTTGGAGTTGTCTCTCTGGACGTGCATTTGCTAATAGTCCACCATAAATAGTAAGACACTTGTCAAAGGTAAAGTTTAACTGTGAGAAGATTTTTTCTGCATTTAATCATGCTTTACAATTTATTCTTCAAATTCTACTTTTCATGATATTGATGAAGATATTTTATGTAGGATTTTTACTCTTACATTCTCACGAAAAGCCTGAAGTTGGTGTCAAACTCTTCTAGTTGCCTCTATTCACAGTTGGGATCAATTTATCACAATGTTCCTTTATAAATTTGATGGATATGATTATGAATAGGTATGTGATGAATTCAAATATTTATGAAGATTTGAAAATGATTCTCTCTTAGACTTTACTGTTATATTTCAATTAATTTGCTTAAGATTCAAAGTTGAAGATAAACCTTCAGGAATTGAATCGATAGATTGATTTGAATATATTCGTTCTCTTCCTCCCATTTCAAATTCATATGAAATAGTTGCAAGCATTGATGAATCTCATTTAACTTCTAGTATTATTATCAAAAACTCTAATTTAGAGGTGCATATTGACCATGATGAAGTGGCCTCAACCATGTATGATAAATTCTTAAATCTAGTACGCACTTCTTACAATGTTAATGATAATCATGTTGATAAACCATTATCACAAATCTTGCAAGAATTTGATAGTCAACCGCAAGAAGATAACAACAATAATATTGAAGGACCGTTTGCCACAAAATCTAAAAATAACTATGAATTAAATTCTGAAAATCAGATTATAATTTAATGACTACAAACAGAAATTAAAGTTTCCAATAATATGCTATATGCTATACAAATTTCTGAATTTGATCATGTTAATCAAAATACAAATTTAGGGTAGCGAAAGAGTCTTCAAGAAAGAATTAGTAGACAAATGAATGATCATAAATCCATAATTTGCAATGGAAAGAATTTACAAGAATCTGCAAAGAGATATTTTTAAATTTGTTACTCATGATTCTCATTTTCACCTCTATCCTGATATTTTTGTGGATAACAATTTATCCCTTCTTTACATTAATGTTATTTTAGAAAACAGAGAGGATGATATAAATGGTTTTCCAATCTGTTTTCATCAAGATAGAGAATCATTCATTGATCATTCTTCTGACATGAATGAACATGTGTTCCATATTCCTTCTTGTTTTGATACATCAGATGATATTGAAGGGAATTATAGAGAATGTTGTGAAGTCATTTATGATAATTACTCTAACATTGAGGATGTTGACTTGTATTCTTCTCAAGTGAATCCTCATGATCAAATTCAAATCACATGTGAAAATGAAAAACACTCTAACTCAAAAAGTTTTCCAACTCGTTCTCATTTTCAAACAATTAATCATACTCATGATTTCAACATTCAAGAACCCTGTTCCAATATATGATATTTATGATGATCGAATTATCAATCATATTCATAGTCCTAATCCTCTCTCTAATTCACAAGTTGGTATTGGAAATCATTCTAATTTTATTATTTTGGCCAATGCATGTAAAGAAGAAATTTCTTCAAGTCATTCCCAATTACACTGTAACATTAGTTTTAATAATAGTGTAAATTGTGATTTGATTTCATTGTTGTTCCATCACTTATTTTTATTTATTTATTTCAGATTTGTTTTTTGTTTTAATTTTTCTATCTCTAGATATCTTATGCTAGCATATTGAGTAATTTAGAATTGAAAACTTAATTGATGCATTGTCTGAAAGGGAAAATGAAGTTTCAAATCATAATCATGAACATCAAAAGTATTACTCTTCCAACTTCAATTGATGTTAATTTTTTATCACTTGTTACTTCCCTCTCCAAAGCAGTGCCAACAAGAGAGTGTATTTTCACAATATGACCAGCAATGTAATTAAATTGGAAAGTTTCAGATTTCCATTGAATCTATCCGATTTCCATCCATTTTTCATTGACCCATTTGAAAGGCATTTGGAAAGTTTTCCTACACAAAATATTGTTAATAATTCAACATATGTACATAAGACTTGTAATTCTATGTAGGCCATTGTATCTAAAAATGCATTTCCACAATATGCCCTATTATCTTCTCCTTCAAACATCTTCCAATCATTAATGGAAATCCATCTAGATTTCTATGATCCAATTGAAATTCAGCTGGAAGATACATTTCAAGGGAAGGTAATTGTAAACAAGCTTCTTTCTGTAAGTATGTTAGCAATAAATGTACATTCTGCATTCATATTTAGTTATGTTAGTTTAATTATATTTGTACTTTTGTTACTAATGTTTTACCTGTACATACACACAGGAATTAAAATAAGAGAATGGTTACATTGGAAGTACGACTATAACTAGTCATGCTTCCTTCCATTCACTTAGAAATAGGTATAGATTAATTTAGATTAGATTCCTTTTATATTTTCATTTATTTTATTATTTCAAATTTTTAATAAGAAAGTAATGAATCCGAGTTTTTTCTTGGCATCCCCTTTTCAATTTCTGGAAAAGTGGGTTAAAACATATTAATGTTTATATAATCAGATTATATACACTTGTGATGCACTTGATTGCAGTGCTTTTGCAGAACTTCATCACATTGTTAAAAAATGTTTTTGTGATAAAACCATGTATGAATAAATTCCAAGGAATTGCTATGGCTTGGAAATCTTTAATTCACAAGAATTTCAAAAAAGCTCATTTTCAGCACTCTCGTCATTTGATGTAAATTTGAGGTGGATGCAATTTGAAAATTCATTACTTAGAATTCTAGACTGAATAAGTAGATGATGTTGAACATATGAGAATTTTGAGAAATGCATGGGGGAGTTTGAAGATTCATGAGGTAAACTTACAATTTATATTCTTCCAAGTATGCATTTTATAGGTTCATCTTCATCTATTGTTAGTTTTTATTTTTCATAGTTTACTTCTTATTTCTATTTTGTTTCTTTTACAGGTCTTCATTAGCTTGATTTTGGAGACTTGAGATAAGCAAGAAACCAACCATTTCAAAATATGCAACATGACCATGGAAGTATTTGTTGTTTCATCAAAATTTGAGGATTCTTTTATTTTTCTTCTATTCATTAGAACCCCAATAGGCCTTTAATGCATTATCAGAATTTATTCATATCGGATCCTTAGAATATCGTAACTTTCCTCATAAAAAATTTACGATAAAATCATTCTCTGATCTAATATTTCCAATAATTAATATAATTATTAAAGAGGTTTTTATTAAAAAGTAAATTTGAGTTGGGCACTTTCTTTTGAATTAAATACTTTAAGAGTTACTGACCCCACATGATTATCACGTAGTATTATCAGATCTCTTGAATATCATAACTTTTCATATAAGCATCACTAAAAATACTCTGATATCTCGATCCTCCGATCCTTCGATATGTCTTTTTGCCCATACTCTGATATATGACATCTTTGATAATCTGATATCCTCATATCACCAATCTCCGATAATCCCAATCCTTTGATTCTTTGATAAACCTTTCCTATCCATATCAGAACTTCCATATCGAAACTTCCTATCAAATGTCATTCTTTTCAACCCCCAATATCAAATCTCTGATACAAGACCTCTGATATCCCTTCCCACTTATATTTTTAGCAATTATGTTTTAATAATAAAATCCTATTGGAAGGTAAGAATATCACATGTTTCAAAGATACAACCATAATATTTCTCCTATATATATATATATATATTTGTTGATATGCTCATGTGTGCATACCCACGTGTATTCATGTTTTTCACTAAAAAATATGAGTCAATAATCATATTCTATCTCTCATTGATGCAGTTGAAATGAAATTCTTACACTCTTTATTACTCAGATTTTCTATAAATGGAAGAAAATTCACACAAAACGCTTGCAGTGAATGATCTTATCCATGATTTTATCTATGCCGGTTCGAATATTACAATTACCAAGTTAATATGAAGCATTTCATTAAACTCATTCATATTTTTTTCCCTTTAGTGATATTCCTTTCTTCTGAAAGGATTATTAGCCTCTAATTGGTGAATTTTGGAATCCCGATCCTTTGCTTTTCATTTTTCCGAGATCTTTCCTCAGAATTTTAGATTTGCTAGCTTATTGGAATCTTGGGTTGTATATTATCGAAAGAATTTAAAAATAATTCTGAGATTTACCTCTTCGAGATTCACATTTCCTTTCCTTCACTATCATGTCCATTATACTTAGTAAAGTAAATGGCCCTATTTCACTATCTTCATTAGAATCTCGTGGTCTCCGAGTTTTGTAAGTTGATTTTGGCTTCATAAAAAAATTTCTACATCTTTGACACCTAATTTATTCTCATATTTATTAAATTTCGGACTCCTTTCCTTGGAAGCTTATTTTACAGGCAAATGAAAGTGCTCTTGCAATCATTTTTACAAAAATTCAAGTTATTTCATTATCAGAATGAAAATCATTAGAACTACTTTATAAAATCTTACGAAATTTTTAACCTCCGATACATGAATGTTTGATGTACTATAAAGGCACTCTTGAGAAACCACTATGGTAATGCAACAAATGATAGAGAATATGGAACAAGTAAAGGTAATGGACCATGGTTAATTCATGTTTGAATTCTTGTTTATTTGAATTTTTTATATATCAATCCATACTTATCAAATAAAAATTCAAGTCTTATTCCATTACATAATTTCTATACTATTTGGATTTTGAATCGATTTCAATATTTTTGGGCTGATATAAATTTAAAATGAAAAAAAAAACAGAGAGAACAATCATCATTGCAATTCATAAAGAAGCATATCTTCATTCTCTTCTCTGATGGATTTGGTTTACTTCAAATTCCTTGGTCATAAAACATTTTTTCCTTTTAGTTGACTACTTGATTTAGTTTAGATTTAATAAATGATGATTTTGGGTCAATAAGATTTTAGTCAATTCAACTTATTCATGCTTTTAATTCTAATTGAAGGAATAAGTTAGATTTTATTGGAGAAGATAATATCTCTCAGGTAAGCTTAAATGAAATTCTCCAATGGTAATTTTCTTACACCCACTTTTCATTCATTTTCTTTCTTTACTTTTGATTTTAGTTTTGTTTTTAGCTTTTGCTGACATAAAACTTTGTTTTGTAGCTCTTCATAAACTTTTCACGCCTATACCAGATCAGATTTGAAGTTCATTCTCCTTTGTTCGGTTTTCTTTTAAGTTTTTTGGAGAAGTAGTAATGGTCTCATAAAATTAGCTAAATCATGAAGTTTCAGAACCTTTAAAATCTGTTTCTTAAGCATTCCTTTTATCACAAAATGGTTGAGATGATTTTATGCAGGTTTTGATTTGGAACAAGAAAATTTGTAACAAACAAAGACTTCTCATGAGCTTATTATCTCTCATCACTGCTATTCACCCTTTTCATTTTGAGAGCCTCATCACTTCTAACTGTGCAAGATAAAATTGATCAAAATCTCAATATAAGAAGGAAATTTCACATGCTTATCTTCTTTTACTCTTTTGTTGAGACATTTATTTAGTTAATCTTGTTGGAGTTAGTTCTCTAAATTTGGATTTTCTTTTAGCTTTTACTTTCATCATTTTTACATTAATTAGACTGTGTTGATTTATTTTTACTTTAGTTTGGAGTTCGTTTCCTTTCTCTATAAATTTTGGTTTGATTTTGGAGACTCTGCTAATATTTATATAGAATGCATTTTCCTCACCAACAATGGTTGAAATACATGAGAAATCTTTTACTCTATCTATTTCAGTGAATTTCATTTATCAGTAAAGCTATATCTTTATGGAACCATAAATCCATCTTGCTTTAAATATTTTTCATGGTGGAACACATATCCTTTCTAAGTGATAGGTTTTACCTTTTCAAGGAAAAAATTGACTGGAGTTTAATTCAATGAATCCCTTCCACCCCTCCACTTTGTAAAAGCCTACGATTGATAGTTGTGGGAAAATAATGTGGAGTCAACATTATGAAAGAATTGTATCCATTAAAATAAGTCTTTATTACCCTCCCACCTCTTTCAATCAAGTACATCATAAACTAAAAGCTCAAATGCACTTATCGAAAGGGTGATTAAAAGAGGAAGTATGGGAAATACAAGTAAACACATCGAGGCTATGAATGCTCGCTAGAAATTGGGCTAGGCTTGTATGGCATAAAAGTCAATTTCGCCAGGGTGCTGTTCAGGCTCGCTGGTAGCGAAGCGATGTTAAAGGCCATTCATAACAATGGATATATGCTTTATAAATAAAACTCATGTTTGCAACTTATTCTATTTTTCATACAAGGTAATTTTAAAATATTTTTTTCCCAAAATTTGGATTCATGACTTTTACTCAAGTCTGCTTTGAGTACTTATCTTTTAAAATTCATATTGCTTAATCTATTTATGTGGGACCCATGGAAATGTTTTGTTGTTAGATGATTCAATGGACTCCATTAGTTTCAACCTTTAGGTAAATTAAAGTTCATTATCTTTAACCAGAGATAACTGGTTCTTCCTAGTGTGTCACCAATGTTGTAGGGAAAACCCAACACCCCTCATTTTTTACTTATTTACTTCAAATAATGGGGACCCTTTCTATTAATTTTTGGCTAAATCACCTTTTAATATTTTCTTTTGGTTAAGTGTCCTATAATTTTTCCATTTTTTCATTTTCATTGGATTTCTATTTTCATCACTTCATTGAGTTGGAATTTTCACTATCTTTTCATCGGTACTTGTTTCGTCTCATTTGGTTACACGGTTATATGGTGCTCATCTGAAGTTCAATATTTTTTACTGCCTAGGTTAAAAAATGTACAAAATGTATATTATTTTAATTTTTGTAATTAAATTAGTAATTCATTGTAAATATTAATCCCTAGTTCATTTTTACTAATTTCTTCAAATTTTCACTAACAGTCCTACAAAATCGCCTAGCCAAATTGTAGACCAATTAAAAAATGTGTTTTTGGGATCTCAGTAATCTATTCCAATTCCTAATTTTAAAAGAAATTACGAGACCCAAAATCTCAAAATTGCAAAGTGTCTGTAGTTCATTTTGTAGAATTTTTAATTCTACTCCAAGTGGACTCCACTTCACCTCACCTCCTCCCTTCTAACACAAATCTTCCGAAATTTAAAAGTCCCAATATAAATCTTCTGAAATTTAAAAGCTCCGATTTTATTCCTCCAGAATTCAAAAGCTTCGATATCCCGATATCAGAATATAAGTATATTAGCTTTTTTTTGTTTGTGTTTAGATTTTAAAAGTTCCGATATTAGTCGACCTCTGAACTCCGATATGGTTTTATGCAATGACTATTTTTATTTTAACTTAAAGTTTTTGTTCCCTTATGACTCTAGACCTCCATCCTCCATACGTCATGGTGATGTCCCTCACCTCCCTTATCACTCCACCTCACATACACTAACTTCCTCCTCCACCTATTTCGTATTTTTTAAAGGCCACATGAATTTGTTTACATGAATTTGTTTTTGGTTTTGAGTTTTGTATATGGTTTATATATATATATATATATATATATATATATATATATATATATATATTATTTTTATTATAATACAATTATATTATAATTTTAATATAATTTAAT
This sequence comes from Pinus tabuliformis, assembly GCA_031772625.1. Lineage (NCBI taxonomy): Eukaryota > Viridiplantae > Streptophyta > Pinopsida > Pinales > Pinaceae > Pinus > Pinus tabuliformis. The sequence continues at coordinate 316,323,881 of CM062811.1, forward strand.
TATATACTAATTAACTTTTAAATTGATTTAAGTTTTTAAATTAATTAAATTTTATTACAATTAGTTTGTAATTAATATAGTTTAACTTTATAATTACAATTAAATTAGTATTAATTAAGAAATAATTGTAATTTAATTTAAGATTATATTTTAATTAAAAATTATTAATTTTGGCCCATGTAACAAATTTTCTAGAATTATGGTAGTTTTGATTCTTCAACTTTGGAAGCTCATAAGTTGAGTTTACTTGGCCAAATGAGGTCCATGATGGCTCGTTGATAGATAAAATCATGGATAATATTTATGAAGTGGTTGCATAATTAGATTTTGATCTAGGAGGATCTAGGAGGTTTGATCCAGGAGGATCTTCAAAAGTACCAGCGGCATGGTACAAAGGCTCAAAAATTCAAAATGGTAGAATCCCTTCAAACTTAGCGTCAGATCAAAGTGCTCATCGCCTTGATTCCAATAGTGTGAATGACACTCAAATCCGAGCTTGTATGCAGAAATTAGAGCAAGTCAAAGTTCAAGTTTGACTTGGACAGGTGGTAGAGGAAATGACGTGGCAAAACTCTTCAGCGAATGGGGAATTGCCAAGTGGTAGGGTTCCATTGGCCCCACAATTCGCTGTTCGCGTAAGGCAGAGGTCTGCGGGTAAAGGAATCAGCCTCGATCAAAGGCAGAGTGTGATGCGATATCGAACATCACATGCCGTATGTGGCAAGGGACAACAATTTTAAATCAGCCACAGGAAAGAAAAGTTGCGAGATAATCACATATCACAATCATAGAGGGAAGATTTTTATGAATCTGACCTCGTAGAGTTAGGTTGTGATGTGATAATCACATATTGCAATCAGAAAGGGAATGGAATTACAAAATTGGCCCTGACAGGATTAGGTTGTGATTGCGATATCGCATATCACACATCGCACTCCACAATATCCCAATAATAGGTACCACCCTGGTCGGCCGATTGCAATTTTTGATGGGGTTTATGGATTCAAAAATTTATGTGTTTCAGTTAATAATTCCGTTAGGTCCGCCTTTATTATAGATCACTGTTTGCTTGTTGTAAAGGCTTGGGTTTGTCCGCTGGTTAAATTTGTTAATATGTCGATTGCCATGTTAAATCCATTGTTTGAAATGTTAAATGCGTAGTTAAGGAATAAAGTTGGAGATAGGTTATGGGAACTATTTTTTGGTGGCTTTTTACTATGTTTAAGCAGGATGTTACCTGTGCACTATTCAGGGACTCAGGTTATCACTTGTTGAAACCAATAGGCTAAATTTATCATTTCAGCTAAACTTGTTATTCTGTCAACCTGCCAGAATAACTTATATATTGGGCATCCGCACAACGAGAAGGGGAGGAACGACTGCAGGATTTCTCAGAATACCATTGTAGAGTAGCGGCACCTACTCCTGGCAGGTGGTTGGAGCCTTACCTCAAGTATATAAAGGTTCCGAGAAGTGAAAGAAGCCCTTTTATCAGATTTGGGCATTCAGACAAAAGTTTCTGTAGGATTTTTCGATAGGATTTCAATGATGTTGTCTGTTTCTAGAGTTGGTATCTCCATTTTTTAGCTATCTTCCATATTGGAGGTACAAGGGTGTTTACATAAAATATACTTGTACTTCTTCTCTTTTTATGCCACTTAATAAATGAAGGGCTCCCCACCATTGAGCCGAGCTCGGAGACGTAGTCCAAATTGGACGAACTCTGTAATCAAATCTTTGTGTCTTGATCTCATGTATGATTATGTATTTACTCTTAATTTATAAGCTTATGTTTCATGGTTTTTAATAATATCAATTACATGTAATTCTGATGCATCGATAAGAAAAAAATCTTGGATCAGATTTGATCAATTAATTTTGTGGAGTGTTGAGTTTAATTTTTTCTTTTGCATTCTAAATTATGTATGGAGAGCAGAGCCTGCACTATTGCATCTCTTGTTTTAACAATATAAGTTCAAGATTGTAAAGGACCATTTGAGATCAGAGCCAGAGAAACAATTTCAATAAATTGGTATTTAAAATACTGTTTTTTAATACCGATTTCATTTTGTAATAGAAAAAATGTGTCATTTTCATTCATATTTGTGCACTATTGTCAATGTGAGTAATTTGCCTCAATAATCTTTTGTTATTTATCTATGCTCTTGTGAGATGAACTCTAAATTTTGAGTAGCTATTGTATATTTTCCTGTAGATTCAACAACTCATGTAATTTTCTGAAACACAAGACACGAATCTACTCTACTTTCAACAACGAAAACCAATAGATCGATGAAAACAATAATCAACAAGAGGATGATAATCAATAACACATCACACAATATTTCTCTGGGGAAAGAAACTGCTCAAAACACCGACTATTTATATTAAATTAATCATAAATCCAAGATGAAAATACAATTCTTGTTCTCACTAGAATAATCCTTGCACAAGTATAATCAAATTTCTTCCTCACAAGCCTACTCTAGCCAACACTTAGCCAATTATGCTACATTTCAAGCTCCTATTTCCTTGATAAATTCCTAAGAGGATCAACCCATATTCAATTGGGAAGTCCTTCTTCCAAAACTGCGAAATCCAAACTTAGGTCCATAACTGATTGCATGCACGATTTGCACAGCTCGGAAAATCATGCAAATGATAGTACACTATCCTTGTACTCTAGAATCAACTGGGTCTTTATTTGAATTGACATGCATGAGTTTCTCTTGAGTGAATCTCTAGTTAGCTAGAGTAGCACTGAGGATGCACCAGTGCACCAACTCACTACTAGACCTCTACTAGTTCCGCCAACAATTAGAACTAGTTTAACTGACCATAACTCAGTCAAACTGTGTTATCTAATTACAACTCAAATAAACTCATCCTGGACCCCTAAAATTTAGGGATCACACACACATGACTACATAAATACTTCCAACTCGAAATTCCTAAGTTAATTAAGTCAATTAAACTTAATTAACTATTTACAAGTTGCTATGAGAAAAAAAATCAATTTTAATTCACAATTTAATTCAAGGACAAATTAAACTAAAATTTCTTTTTCCCATTGCTCAACACTCCCTCTCAACAAGAAATGGATTATCATCTACCCTGATCCTGCATCTCTAAAACTCGAATTTACATCTTGACAATGCATTTGCCAAAATGTCAGCATCCCACTCCTTTGTGGGAATGTACTCCAACAACATAATCCACCTCTATACACAATCTCAAAGATGATGATATCAGATATCAATATGCTTGGACTGATCATGAAAAATTGGATTTTCAGAGAGTTTGATACAACTTTGATTATCACAGTAAATCACAATTGGGTCCATCTGCTGACCAAACAAACCAACCAGAATCTTCCTCATCTAGATGGCCTAACATGCTGCTTGACTTGCAAACATGTATTCCACCTTTGTTGAACTGAGTGCAACCGATCTCTATTTCCTGTTGTACCAAGAAACAACTACTGACTCAATACTGAAGATCCCTCTTGATGTGCTCTTTCTATGCAATGGACTTCCTGCCCATTCTGCATCGGTGAAGCCTTGAAGCTTCACTCCCTCTACATATTGAGTAGTGCCTCTAAGGTATCTCAACACATGCTTGGCCTCCTTCCAATACAACTTGGTAGGCCTAACCATCACTTTACTAAGATGGTTAACTGCATATCACATGTCCAGTCACATGTTCACCACATACATGAGTGAACCCACAAGTTTCCTGTAAATGGTATCTTCCACTACTTCACTCGAAGTAGCATCCTCCTTCCTCTCGTTACCTACTAGAGGAGTCTCCATGGGTTTACTACTCTCCAAGTGGAGCCTTTTCAGTATCTCATTGGCATACTTTCCCTGAGAGAAAAAAAGTTCCCCATCACCTTGCCATACTTCCATGCCCAGAAAGTAATTCATGAGCCCCAATTCCTTCATCTCAAACTCTCTTTCAAGATCCTCCTTACAAGACTTGATCAACTTATCATCACCAGTTAGAATCAAATCATCGACATTTAAAACAAAACAATGATCAACAATTTACCTTCCAGCATAATGTGGTACATGTTCACATCTGCTTCACTTTTGGTGAAGCCCAACCCATTGAAGTAGCTATCGATCTTGGTGTACCAAGCACAAGGTGCTTGCTTTAGACCATACAATGCTTACTCGAGTCAGCACACATGCGAATCACATTAAAATGTCTCAAAACCTTTAGGCTACTCAATGTACACCTCTTCCTCAATCTTTCCATTAAGGAAGGTTGTCTTTACATCCCTTTGATGTATCTTCCAACCCATCTACACTGATAGTGCTAATATCGATTTGATCGATGACTACCTTGCAAGATGAGAAAAGGTCTCATCATAATCAATCCCCTCTACCTGTGAAAATCCACGGACCACAAACATGGCCTTATGCTTCTCCACACTACCATCCGTTGTTTGATTTACCTTTTAAATCCATCAAGAGCTCACCACTAACTTGTCTTCTAGTCTTGGGACCACATCCAAAACAATGTTATGAGAAATGGAGTCATACTCCTCCACCGTGGCATCAACCCAAACTGGTTGTTGCACTACCTCCTCAAAGGAAAATGGCTCTATCTCAACACATCCACTCATACGATCCATGCATCCAGTGTACCTCTCAGGTGACCTCCTCTACCTGTGATGTGATGTGTGTGCTCCCACATTCTCTCTTACATACTGCAATAACCTATCAACCTCTCTGGTGCATTTTCTCCCATCTCTAGAAGACTTTGCTTGAGTGGATGTCTCCACTCCTAGATCCTCTACATGTGGCTGTTCCACATAAATCTGAGGTTCCTCAACCTTAGGAGCTAAAATCTCCTCAACCGCATGTAGTCAAAGCTCCCTCTCAAGGGAACATTGCATGACCTTCTCCTCATCGAATCTGAAATCCTTGCAAACCACTATCATCCTGTTGGTTAGAAGGTACACCAGATAGTTGTGAGGTGTATCAATGTACCCCACAAATATCCCCAACTCTAATGTCAGATCAATATTATTCCGTGCATCTTTGGTCACATGGAAATATATTGATGACCCAAAAATCCTGAAGTGACCAACATTTGGTCTCTTCCCAGAGAAATCCTCCTCTGGTATACTCATCCCAAGAATCCAACGCGGGCTTCTATTCTACAAATAAATAGATGTGTTGCATGCCTCATCCCACAAGTGTAGTGGTAGGCCCTGATCATGAAAAATTCCCCGTGCTGCCCCTACAATTATTTTGTTCTTTCTTTCGGCCACCCCATTACGCTGTGGGTTATGGGGTGTCATCGAATCCCATTTAATCCCTTCTATCATACCAAAGTTCTTAAACTCATTTGAGACATATTCACCACCATTATCACTCCTCAGAGATTTAACCTTCTTTCTAGACCCTTTCTCGACCAATGATTTAAATTCACAAAAAATTGCAAAAGTTTGATCTTTCTTCTTCATGTAAGAGATCCAACATTTATGAGAAAATAATCATCGAAAAATATAATATAATACCTATGTTTGGTCATCAATGCTGTCAATAATGGTCCACATACATTTGAATGGACTCACTCTAGAAGCACCTGTGCTCAACTATCTCTGTGGTGAAAGGAAGCTTTGGATATTTTTACCAAAGTACACCCCTTGCATGTATCAACTTGCTCTAGCGTACCTTTAGGAAGACCAATAGAAATATGTTGCATGATTTTCAAAGCCCCATGATGCAAGTGACCCAATCACCAATTCCACAACTCACTGATGTCTTAGCTTTGCACCTTTTCTGCACTTGTGCTCAAGGCAACACAATCTTATACCTCCAACTTGTAGAGATTCTTCACCCGAATCCCTGTCCTCTTTACCTGTCCCGTGGCTATGTGACGAAGGAACGCCTTTCCTCCACTAAATATCACATCATAGCGTCTATCCTCCAACATGATAATGAATACCAAGTTCTTCTTCAACTCAGGAACATACATAACATCTCTCAATGTGAGAGGAGCACCTGACTACCCTTGAAAGCTAACCGTACCCAATCCAGTAGCATTATACCTTCCGTCGTCACCCATCTCAATATCCATATGGAGATCCTTCCCCTCTAGGTCATTGAAGAGCTCCTTGTTGCCATTCATGTGGAATGAAACTCTAATGTATAGGTACCATACACTACCCATCATTGATGACACCATGCATGCAATGAGGGTAAAGTCCAATTCGAATTGAGAGGCAAGAGCCTCACCCACCATTCCTCCTAAGGACTTCTTCTTGGAATTCTTAAGTGAACAATTAGTAGCAAAATGTCTCAGCTCGTGACAATGAAAGCACTTGAACTTTGAAATGTCCTTATTCTTGCCTCCATGACAAGAATCCAATTTGGAATGGGATGCCTTCCCCTTCCCTTTATTTTCCTTACCCACTAAGGCACAATCTTCCTCATCATCAGTCTTTGATGAGAAACCATCTTTGGTGTTCCTTGTAATCTCTTCCTACATCAAATCTAACCATAGTTGTTCTAAATCTGGTGGCTTCTCCCTCCCATTTACATAGTCCTGATAGTTATGCCAAGTCTTAGGGAGTCCTAGAAGAGCTAGGCTGACCATATCATCCTCAACAACGGTAATCCCAACACTTCCAAGCTCATCTCAACAATGAGTGAACTTGGTCAAGTATTTATGAATTGAGTTTCCCTTCTCCATCTTGATATTTCTGAGTTTGTCCTTCAGTGCCAACTTCCTATGGTCACTTCTATTCTGAAACAGGCCCGTCAATGTCTTCCACATTGAGTATGGAGATTCCTTACCATGGAGACCCGAGACAATGTGGTCTTGAACTCCCTCAAGAATAATCTACCTCGCCTTTTCCACACACTTTTTCCATTTAGCTAGATCATTAGAATCTGATGCTTGTGGCTTAGGAATGTCTTGATCAATGAATTCCTTGAGGCCATTGTCCTCCAACACTACTTCCATCCTGTCCTTCCATGCTATGTAATTCGAGTTTCCTTCCAAGGCATACTCGAGTCTCAACTTGTAGAAATCCATTTGCCGATCCTAAAGTATGAATTGCAAATTTGAATTTAACTTGTAAGCCCAATCTCTAAATCTCTTCTAATATACTCTCTTCAACTCCAATACCATGTAAATTTTCATGTAGTTTCAATAACTCATGTAATTTTATAAAACACAAGACAATATTATACTCTACTTTCAACAACGGAAACCAATAGATCAATGAAAACAATAATCAACAAGAGGAAAATAATCAATCACACATAACACAATATTTCTCCAGGGAAAGAAATTTCTCAAAACCCCGACTATCTATATTGCATTAATCAGAAATCCAAGATGAAAATACAATGCTTGTTCTCACTGGAACAAACCTTGCACAAGTATAATCAACTCTCTACCTCATAAGCCCGTTGTTTTCAACACTTAGCCAATTCTACTACTTGTCAAGCTCCTATTTACTTGCGTAATTCATAAGAGAATCAACCCATATTTAATTGGGAAATCCTTCTCCAAAAACTGTGCAATCCAAACTTAGGTCAATAATTGATTGCATGCATGACCTGTATAACTTGGAAAACCATACAACTGATAGTACACTGTCCCTGCACTCTAGACACAACTAGGTTTTTCTATGAATTGACATGCATGATTTTCTCTTGAGTGAATCTCTAGTTAGCTGGAGTATCACTAAGGATGTACTAGTGCACCAACTCACTACTAGACCTCTACTAGTTGCTCCGACAATTAGAACTAGTTTAATTGTCCATAACTCAGTCAAACTGAGTTATCTAATTACAACTCAAATAAACTCATCCTGGACCCCTAAAATTTAGGGATCACACATACATGACTACACAAATACTTCTAACTCGAAATTTCTAATTTAATTCAGTCAATTAAACTTAATTAAATATTTACAAGTTGGTATGAGAATAGAATTCGATTTTAATTCACAATTTAATTCAAGGACAAATTAAACTGGAATTTATTGTTTCCATTTCTCAACAACTATTTACTCAGAAATCAGTCTTTTAATTATGATTTAACAAACAATAATATTTTGTGAACTATTTCCTTATATTATTTTTTAATCATTCGAGTTACTGATTTAACAAACATCATCATTTTGTGAAATACTTCCTAAATGTTGTTGATTAATTATCTCAGTTAATAGGTCTCTGAACATAACGTGTTCCTGTATTCATAATATCAATTAATTGAACTACTTCGTTAGCTCAATATTCATTATAATCCAGACATATTTAAATCCCAATCATTTAATTACTTTTCTCTCGGTTGGGTTAGATATATATCTTCCTAATCGAGATAGGCTTAGGATCTTCTTCCTTTTGATTGCATTCTAAGATTAATTCGCATTTAGATTTAATTCTACATTTCTAGAAGTCCTCTTATCAAAGAGGCAAAACTTTAGTTGTGGCTTGGCTGAGCCCTAGATCACCTTAAGGATCACTTTCGTGCCTGAATAGTAAGAGTAGTAAGAGGGATGATCTAATTTCTATTCTCTATTGGTAGGTGAAAGTCATACTTTAATCTAGTGGTGATAGAGAAAAGGTAACTAGACCTAGTTTAACCAGTCAGAACCACCATTTCAATGGAAAAGGAGTTGATCTAAGTTCCTGACTGGGTGGTCTCCCTTATAATATTGTAGGCAGAGAATTTTGAGCCTTCAACAAGCCCCGAGGGCTTAACCAACACTTATTTAATATTTTGTGCCAATGGACACATTGCGCACACAAAACCAGGTCCCAGTGTCAAGCCTTTAACCAATGAATCTTTATTCCCAACTAAAATCAATGAAGTTCCTTTGTATTATTTTCAGGTTGATTCCCCGACATGATCTATCTTATGAGAACCCACCATGCCACTTACACTCTTTTGATTATTCCTTCATTTTTTATCCATATGCCACCTATGATATATCATGTCTCAATGCCTCATTAGCTCATAGAAACTCCATGATTCTTGCCAAAAAAAAATTCATGGTGCTTAGCCTTTTGTGGTTTTGGATGACCTGTCCTTGTGAGACCTTTCCTCGTACACCTAGACCAATCACAAAACAACCCATGTGAGTTATATTTCCACTTGTAATCCTTCGTGTCTCAAAACTATATCCCCAGGTGTTTCATCTTATGCACCCTCTCAATCTTCTAGGCTTACACTTCTAAGGTTATGTGTCTTTCTCACCTATATTCCACCTCTACAAGGATTCCACATGTCACCTATTGCATGGTGCCATGTGTCACTCATTTTTGGCCCACTTGGGTACCTTAAAATGCCAAACTTGCATGCCACATGTCACCCCCTCATTGGTTCCACATCATGCTGACATCATATTGGCATCATCATGCTACTATAGCTCCATGTCACTCCATGTGGCTAATAAAATATTTCCATGTGTCTTCTTTTGATTTGTCCATGTGGCCAAGGGTATGGAGGAAGAGTGGTTGTCAACTTGTGATTTTCAATTATTTTTTTAAACAAATATTTGGCCCATCACTCTATCCAACTCACCTTTACACCTTTCTATGCCACCTATGTGGTCATGTCCTCCTAACTCCCTATCCCACCACTTCACTTCACCACGTCCTTCTTGATCCATCATCTTCAAAACTTTACCTTGTGCATGCCATTGGATCTTTCAGGGTCAATCTTCGAAGGTGACATGTACTCAGTGGGGTCCTCCCTACATGATGGCCATTCATCCCTCACTCCATTACTATGCCAATTGGATCTCACATCCTCCCGGCTCCCCATCCCTAGATTTTTCAACATGCACTCCCTTTTGATGTTTTGAAGAACTACCTCCGGGGTGATATCTCTATGGGCTCCTCTGTGCACCAATAAATACTCATCACTCTATCACTTATTTAGCTACGTGGCTTCCAAGATTTCATTGTGCTAGTTTTATTACCGTTGTGGTCTTATTTGAAGCTCCCATGTGTGGTTTCATGGTAAAGATGGATGGGTTACCATGTGTAATATGGGACATTGATCTCCTGATTGGTGGTATGGGAAATACTACCCAACGTGGGGCTCCCCTTCCATTTAACCCTAAATTTCTCACAGGCCCTTACAATTTTCACGATGAGCAGGTAGGGATATATGGCACACGATCCACCTTTGTACTTGCCCACTATGTAGCAATTGTCCTCCACTAATTTCTCCACCAATGGCTCCACCATGTTTGTCCAAAAACCAAACTAGCACCAACTAAAAATCCATCACCAACTATAGCTCTGTAAATTTGACCCATTTTTCCCTCTAAGATTTGACCTATGACATAATCAAACTTCTATATCTTTCACAACACCTACAAAATCTATATCGTTGTTATAGAGCAGACAACCCAGGCCATTGGAGTTTGGCTACTAAATTCATTAATTCAGGATAAAATCGTAGAGCATGAACACAATAATGTATTCAAGTATCTTTTTATTAATTCAAAATGTGTTGTTATATACAAAACTTCGATTACAAAACAACTCCCTCAAAGCACTTGAAATTCCCGTGTTGTTACATAGAAAAACCACACACAACAGATATACACCTTCCTAACTCACACAACAACCAATCACATTCTTTGAAAAACGTGAAACAACCAACCAATTCTAGTAATCCAATAACCAAATGTCCAAGAGCCAAGAGGAAAAAGGAAAAGCTTAAATGCAGGAAAAGTTCCCTTTCCTTCCTTGTTCCCGGCATCTATGCTCATGCTGCTGACCTCTTCATATCCCACTGAAACAAATCGCTTCCCATGATGTTGACCTATTCATCTTCCAAAATTGAACTGAGTCACCTCCTTTCAGCATGCAAAAAAACCAAATTTGTAACTTCTAGCTGTGCATCTAGCAGGGTTTGTCATGTAGTAGTGCAACTAAACAACTTTTTATTTGGATGTGTAAAAAACTCCACACAACAAGAGTATTAGCACGTGATTTTGGGAGTGTTAGCAACTCGAGAGAATTAATCACTTTGCTAAAATGTAGCTATAAGAGTAGAAAAAATTACCATCTGGGTGTATCAAAAACTAACATAATATATGTATCTGTTAACGGGAAAAGTGTTTATTCAGAACGACCCTATCCCACTAAGGTGTGACAGTTACCTTAGAAACAAACAGAGAAAACTACTTTCGTATTCTTCTTTATGAACTATAAACGAAGAGGAATAGGATGAACCAACCTGTGTCTTGCGCTAGTCCTTTGATCCAATATCTCTCCTCTTTGACAGCTTCCAACTACCTACTCCCTTACTTGCCCAGCTTCACCAAGTTCCTATAAGATCACAGAAGAAGAAAACTACACAAATACATGGATTTATATTCATAAATAGCTTAGGATCAGATTTAAGCTAAACATACAAATGTAACAAACATCAATGGTACACAAGCATGTAGGAGAAACTCAAATAGTTTTATTGATATAACAAGAAGATCCAGGAGGAGTTACAACCGATGATTCCTGATCCAGCATCAACCTCCCAACAAAGAATCCCCTCTTCACCTCCAACAAAGCATAAATCACCCAATACTCTGATATCTATCTCAAAACCAACAGCAATTCTCTGCAATGTACAAAATTCCAGCCTCTGGATCTCTAGGATGAGGGATCCATATATAGATGTATGCAAGGAATATGAGTCAGCTTATGATTTGACTAGTGGCTTCTCTCTGTCAGTTCTTGCTTCCACTTGGAGACTGAGAGCCTCTTACTCATCCTTGGTCGAACTCAGTGAGGCAAGTGTCATTGGAGAATATTCTGGAAGCTTCCATTGTCTTTCCACCTCGCGGAATGGCACTGCCATTTATCATTTCCCGCTCAACGCACCCTGGTAGTGCATTTAGGTGCGTTGCAATGCACCTAGCTAGTGTACTTGGGTGCTATGCAACATAGCTAGCTAGTGGAGCAGCTGAAATGATCCTGATTTGACTGATTCTGAGCAGTTTCTGGTGGAGAAATTCTGGGAGAAGCTGTAATTTGTTGACCTTGTTCCTTTAGGGGTCGGAACAACACTTTTAGGGACTTAGGATCCCTTGGTTTATGGACATTTCATTCTTAGAGCTGTAAGGCACAAAAATGTCTATAACAGTTGCCCCCTAAAGTATGAGGCCGTTTATCGGGTGAAATGCTTTATTAGGAGGATCCGAAGTTCTTTCAATGCTGGGAGGAGACCTGTAATAAGATACAATACAATACATTATCTTCATACTGTTTTCATGATCTAGCTGAGGCGGGGATTCCCATGCTCAACTTTATAAATTCATTTTCATGTACATAGGACAGACAATCATCTGATGGTAGACTGATGATTCTGATAGAGCCATCATCCTTTTGGTAGGATGATTATCTGTGCTGCAATGTTGTACATTTCAATGTCTTAATTTTCCTGAATATATATCGCAACCCGGATGGATGAAACTAGATCTGGGGTCTTCAATCTCGTCTGATCTTCACTCTAAGTACAAGTCGATCCATGTGAGAAATGTTCTGAAGTCGAACATGGAAAGACATCGCTTGATTACCAGTCAATGATGTAAATTGTTAACAAGCGCGAGAGGAATCACCGATAATGATAATGACCCTCAAGGTACTATAGTAAAATTCACATGGCGTGAATAAAGGACTTGGCGTCGAACACCACACAAAACTTTCGGTCGAAGGCCATTGATGTAAACCTGTCGCCGGAAGTGAGAAACTTGCCATTACGGCATGCAAGCTTCAAAGTACTGAATGGGGTGTTCCTAGATCAACTTCTTGGATAATGAGCTGATGTCAACAAGAAGCGATCCGTCAGAGGGCCTTAATGAATCCCACATCAATGACACGGAACGGAGCAAATGATTTTGATGGAGGTGAAAACAATCTGATGATATACGGTTCAGGATGGCGGTCATGAAAGAATGAAGTATAATGTATGGTAGTGGATGGGACACAGGTGACTTCTTTGGATGACTTCTCTTGAACATGTTGGCGACACTTATGTGATGGATTGGTAGCATTTACCCCAAATGTGGATGGTATTGCGTGACCATGGTGAATTGACCGGTGAATGAAACAACCCAACCCGACTCAGGCACGGAGTGGAAGTGTCATGTTCAAGAGCGACTTGCTACCAATAAAGATTCTTCGAGTTTTCTTCCCAATTTTTCCCCAGTCATTGCTGACCAGTACCTCTTTATTTTTGTCAAGCTTGAGGAGGATAACGTATGCTTGTTCTATAATTTTCCCTTCGGGCAAACCCATCGCTATGTTTTAACGAGCCTAGCGATAGTGAAACTCGTTCTCGTCTAAAGACAAGTTTGTCGCTATTAATCTTTTTAACGAGTTTAACGACAAAGATAACTCGGTCCTTTTCATTTTTAGAGAGTCTGAAAAGGTACGTAAAGGTAACTCCAAAATTCCTCTTTCGTCATCTAATCCCTTAAGTCCGAAAAAGTGTAAAACAATACATAAGGGATGAATTTTCGATAGTTTTAACGAGCCGAACAAAACAAGCGCTCGATCTTTTTGTGCAATAATCCCTCAGGTCCAAAAAGATTAAAATCTAGAGGAGGGATAGCACTTCCTGTCGCTTTAACGAGCTGGAAGGCCAAAACTCGGCAATCTTTTCATATTTTACGAGTCAGTTGAAAAGAGCTTAAAGAAGACTCGTCTTTTGAGGAACGAGTGATAAAATGGGTAGTAGCTAATTCCAGGTAAGGTTTGGAATTTTCCAATCATGGCAGTGTCACAAGGATGGCTAGTGAAATCACTCTTCGCAGCTATTCCTCAAAATGGGTAAACAATCAAATGGAGGTGAATGATCAACCAATGGAAAAGTGGAGGTGACAGTGCAAACACGAGCAAGGCTTTAGTGGCTGATATGCTACATTCACGGTGGTTATTTACCGGGGAATAGTTCATTTTTTAACGATCTTAAACGCAGGTGGAAACATTTGCTCGGTCCGGGTTTATTTTTTAATGAGCTTGAACCTCGCGGTAAACACTGCTCGATGCAAGTTTATTTTTTAACGAGCTTGAACCTTGCGGTAACACTGCTCGATAAGTTTGCATGCCCTCAGCATAATAACTCAAATCGAGGTGCATGCCCCCCAAGCTTCATTGCATTCAACTTGGTGGTTGGAATGAAGGTTTACCTTTGAGACTTGGAAAGGGGATTTGTTTCATTTTTTAATAAGGTTGACGCAGTAAAAGAACTATCCTCATGACTCCTTGTTTCATTTTTTAACAAGGTCGACACGAGATAATAACCATCCTCGAAATCCACCGTATTTACAGTATTTGATAGAAAATCAAAAACTGATGGATGATTAAGGTTGCTGGAATAGTCTTCGTGGTAATCCAGAAGATGGGAGCGATGGTGGTAATCTTCCCATGGTGCCTCTCCTAACATTATTGACTTAATGATTCCTTTGTCTGTAGAATGTACATGCGACCAAGGATCTGAAGAGGTATCATATTCCTTAGACCTATCTATCCAAACACTCGATGAGCGTTGATTTGGGTTTGCCCCCCAAGCCAAGAAAATTGATTGCTACAATATTTCTAAAATGGCGATGATCCATGCTGACAAAATGTTTAGGAATCTTCCGAACCCATTAGATATAGAAGATTTCATATTGCAGGTTTCCACTGTGGCCACTTCCGTTAGATTATTTGGAGGCAGTAGGGCAAAAGCACCCATTAAGGTAGGGTCTTTTAGGAGACCTACTCCAATATTTTGAAGCGAATGATTGCTTCCATGGATCATTGGAATGCTTCCCGTAACTTGTGAACTGTTGGGGAGAAATGTTTGTTGGTCAACGATTGTAATTCCTCCTTGAAAGGGAAATGCAATCTTCCTGAAGTAGGTCGACCCAACTGTGGCCATGGCATATATCCAGGGCCTTCCCAGTAGGATGTTGTAATCGAGGTTTCCGTCGATTACTTCAACATCAATTTCTACTGTTTTGCCCCCGACTTCAACTTGCAAGTTACTTAGAATCCCGTATGGAGTGTATGATCGTCCATCAAATGCTTTTAACGTCGTTGACGATCTCGACAAGGGTGGTGAGCCGAAATTTTTCCAGCAACTCATCGACATAATACATGTAGATGCCCCCTCATCAATAATTGTTCGATGAACAGTTTTGTTGAGGGCTTTCACTTGAATAAGGAAAGCTAGTTGAGCTGGTAACTGAGGGTCATATCCTTTATGATCAAAGGCCACAAGATTGGAATCCATTGGGCCAATCCCACCTATTGCTGATAATAAAGCTTGCTTTTGGGAGGGGCAATTTTGTGGTACCTCAAGTGTCGACATAGTGGACGGCAATTGGGCCAGGTCCTCTACTATATTATAATTCTGTGCTACTTTGGCACGTGGATTAAATGTCGATTTGTGTAATACTCCCTTTGGCGGCTTTATCATTGGTTCAGGAATGATGGGTGGCGCAACTTCGGTCAAAGTTGTTGTCGAACTACTAGGTTGTTCATTAGCCTTGTTATTCGACAGCTGTGGATTCCCGTAATCTTTATTCCTTGCCAAAGCATCATTTTGCTGCTTTGAGATAGACAACATAAGAACTTGGGATCGGGAAGCATTTTGATTAGCAACCAGTTTGTTTCCTGGGTTTGGAAATGGATCAGTCAATACCGCTGAGGTTTTTGAACTCTTAAAGAGTTTGTTAACTTCAGCTTTATGTGGACAATCTCTCGTCCGATGATCCTCATCGCATATGTGACACCCCGTAGGGGGTTTCCTTTGCCCAGAAGGGTTTGCAGAAGGTTTTTCAGGAGATGCCTCATCCTGCTTCTTTCTTCTCCCTTTCTTTTTCTTCTTGCCCCCTGGTTGCTTCAGTTGTTTGCCCTTATCTGTCGATACGGCATTCACTTCCGAAGCAAGAAGCTCGTCTTTTGCATTTTGACCTGAAATCTTACGGGCCTTTTTGGATGTAGCCTTTGTCGATTTCGTGTCTGTCGTGCCAATCACGCCATCGCCAGCATGAGAGTCATTGTTTCATTTAGGAGGAGGAGGAATTGAGAATTCCGGTCTAGGGGCGTCAAGTATTTTGTCGTAGAGCGTGCCGGACTGAGTGTAAATCAAGTCCAGATATTGTGCACGAGCGATAACTTTCTCTTCTGTTACGACTCCCCCCTTTGCCACATCTTCCGTGATGGAAGGTAGTAATGACTTGATAAACCATTCAGCTAAGAGCTGATCGGGGACGTATGTTTTTACCATCCTACGACGACGTCACCACTCATGTATATGATCAGATATGTGAGTGGCCGTTGTCTGTTTGGAGTTGGTAAGAAGTTCTGTTCCCGTTTTGTACCTTATTGGTAATTGAAAATGGGTTAAAAAGGTTGTGGCTAAGGTACTGAAGTTGTCGAACGAAGCTCTAGGCAATTCAATGTACCATTTTGCCGCTGGACCCGTTAACGTCCTCTGAAAGAGGCGAAGTCTTATCGAATCATCATTTAGGGTGTTTGATGAACACCATAGATGAAAGGTCATTACGTGATTCGATGGATCTTCACCCGGATTTCCATTAAATTTAGGAATATCTTACGGAAGTTTATGCGGAATCGCTGGCCACCAAGGGGCATAAGCAATTGGATCATTCATCAGCCGGTTTAGATCTGGTAATTCTAGAGTCGCTACAAAGGGCAATTGTTGATTCAGGTTAGGTGAAGCATACCCAGGATAAGATGGAATCGCCTGAGCAGTAGGTATTTGCATACCAGCATAATGTATTTGATGATGGTAACTTTGACAAGGTTGATGGGCATAACCATTATAGTATGGTTGTTGATAACTGCTTTGGAAATGCAGTTGCCCATTACTTACAAAGACTTGTTGCTCAGGTCCTTGATATGATTGCTGGAATTGCGGTTGTTGAGATTGAACCAGCCCTGGTTGTTGGACCATTTGCTGTTGTCCAATACTATATGATTGACCAAGATGAGGAGTCATAGTACTTGTTTGAGCCTGAGTCGCTCCAGATAAGGAGGCACTAACCTGAGGTTGTGATTGAGTCATTGAGACAAGAGGCTGTTGTATTGCAACCTGAGAAACTTGGGGTTGACATACAACAGGTAGCGCTTGTACCTGCGACGCAGTCACCATAGTAGGTATAGTGGGAATATTTGACACAGGGTGGACTGGTTGCATTGAATATACAACCCTTGGTTGCTGAGGCAGTATTGGTACCCAACCGCTGGATGTAATTCCAGTTTGACCTGAACTTTGTTGTAAACTCCCATATGGTTGTTCTCCAGGGGGGAACAATGAAAAGGCATATTGTCCTCCATATGGTGGCAATCTAGTACTTAAAGGGTAGATTGGCCTTTGAAGACACATTGGATCAATTTGTTGAGTTTCAACATAAGAAATACCAGATGATAATCCGGATGAAGAAATAGGAACTAACCATGTCGTCGAAACAGTCCCTGATTGGACTCCGGCTTGTTGTTGACAACTTGCCGGGATAGATGGTATACCGGCGAACATCGTTGGAGTAGCAGTAGGAGGCTCTGCCGCTGCTGCGTCGGATGACACATTCCTGGATGTCGACGGTTGTTCAGACATATCTAGTCTATCCAAAATATTTTCTAGCGATTTCGATTGACTTTCTTCCACGATCGCGGATTACTCGATCAACTAAAAATGAAGGGGAAATATGTTTCCGAATTAAATGAATTTTAGACGCTTTGACACAACTTGTTTTTTCATTTTTTAAGAGTCAAGAAAAAACAAAATATGACTCTAGTCTCCTTCGATTTTTAATGAGCCTGAAGTGACAAGTGCTCAGATGGACCTTTTCCGTTAAGGAGTCTGAAAAGGAAAGAAAGGGACTGCTCTAGAGATCTAGGTAGAGGGAGTACCAAACCAATCGCAAAACTACAGAATACTTTTTACAGTACGGAAGTCAATCTTCCCGAATGCTGTGTTCGGTGCATTGCGATCAGTAGGGTGGCCGACACAGCTTCCTATGGATAAAAGGTTTTAAGCCTATAGGGGTCTCCCAATATATACTCGACGGTACGTGGGAGCACAAGTCCGTACTAGCACTTATCATCTCAAAGTGGAGGAATCACCCAACCATCAGTGAGGACAACATTTACTAGGCTTTACGACGCCGGAATACGTCTCTAGCCTAGACCTCTAAATGTTGTGCGTTAAGTTCCAAAGCGTTGTTAGATTCATTCAATTTATTTTAAGTTGATCTTTCTTATGAAGTTTGCCTTTTGGGTTCACCACGAGATGTAGATGTAATTCCTAAAATGCAATCTAAAGATGATAAGCAAACTTTTATCTCTTTTCAGCAATGAAAATCCTAGCTACTAAGGGAAAAGAAAGACACAATCTTTTCACAAAGAGCAAAGAGCACACTGTAAATGCACTTTCCTAAATCAATCCAAATAGACTGTCAATATGCAAATGCACATGTGCATGTATTTGTTTTTCACTTTCTTAATATTGATGCCTAAAAAGAAAGTTGATGTACAAATCTGAATTTGCTTTCAAGTGACAAACACAAACAAGCTTCTTTTCGAAATCAAAAGGTAGAGATGATTACGACACTTTATTATTTTGAAATAAATACTCGTTTCGACACTGGAAAGTCACAAATTCAAACCAAAGGCAAAAGTAAAAGCATAATCGACTGTCAACAACAAATAAACTTTCTCCTAGGATCAAAATCGACAGTTACGACAAATCTAAATGAAAGGATGACAGTATGACTATTCTACTTTTGCAATGGAAAACTGTAAATGATGCCACAAACACACAAAAACATCTACAATCTTTTTGTACAAAGGAGGCGGAATTACGGCAAAGAAAATGGGTTTTTAAACAGACACATACACTGATCACAGGCTGCAAAAATCAGAGACAAAACTGAAAAAAATGAAGCAAAGAACCTCAGCTGCACAGGGCTAGGCTGATCAGCGCACCTGTTACACAGAGAAACTGCATTTTAGCGCAGGTAGCCCTCTCGGGAAGTGCGTTGAAATGCAAAACCTCTTCACAGAGCCTGCGCTGGGGCAGAAAAGAGAATTCTATCTGGGTTTTGGGTCACGGTTTGCAGTTTAATCTATGGTTTTTGGCCGAGTAAAAGCAATCAGTAATGCATAATCAGAGGGTAGATTTAAAGGAGGTCTAAGAGCTATCACAAAGGGAAATCAGATCATTTGTGAATCAGCTTTTCAAATCATAAACAGATCCAGTGAATGGATTGAAGTAGCAGATGTCTACTTTGCATTTGTTAATGGCAAATGCAGTTCGATTGCTACTTCTAAGTTTATGAAACAAACAACAAGAGAAACACAAACAAACTAATTAGACACGATCCCCAGCGGAGTCACCATTTTGTTGACGGAAAAAGTGTCTATTTAGAACGACCCTATCCCACTAAGGTGTGACAGTGACCTTAGAAACAAACAGAGAAAACTACTTTCGTATTCTTCTTTACGAACTATAAATGAAGAGGAATAGGATGAACCAACCTGTGTCTTGCGCTAGTCCTTTGATCCAATCTCTCTCCTCTTTGACAGCTTCCAACTACCTGCTCCCTTACTTGCCCAGCTTCACCAAGTTCTTGTAAGATCACAAAAGAAGAAAACTACACAAAGACATGGATTTATATTCATAAATAGCTTAGGATCAGATTTAAGCTAAACATACAAATGTAATAAACATCAATGATACACAAGCATGTAGGAGAAACTCAAATAGTTTTATTGATATAACAAGAAGATCCAGGAGGAGTTACAACCAATGATTCCTGATCCAGCATCAACCTCCCAACAAAGAATCCCCTCTTCACCTCCAACAAAGCATAAATCACCCAATACTCTGATATCTATCTCAAAACCAACAGCAATTCTCTGCAATGTACAAAATTCCAACCTATGGATCTCTGGGATGAGGGATCCATATATAGATGTATGCAAGGAATATGAGTCAGCTTATGATTTGACTAGTGGCTTCTCTCTGTTAGTTCTTGCTTCTACTTGGAGACTGAGAGCCTCTTACTCATCCTTGGTCGAACTCAGTGAGGCAAGTGTCATTGGAGAAGATTCTGGAAGCTTCCATTGTCTTTCCACCTCGCGAAATGGCACTGCCATTTGTCATTTCCCGCTCAATGCACCCTGGTAGTGCATTTAGGTGCGTTACAACGCACCTAGCTAGTGTAGTTGGGTGCTATGCAACGCAGCTAGCTAGTGGAGCAGCTGAAATGATCCTGATTTGACTGATTCTGAGCAGTTTCTGGTGGAGAACTTCTGGGAGAAGCTGTAATTTGTTGACCTTGTTCCTTTAGGGGTCGGAACAACACTTTTAGGGACTTAGGATCCCTTGGTTTATGGACATTTCATGCTTAGATCTGTAAGGCACAAAAATGTCTATAACAGTATAAATAATTTTTAAATATGGGTATAACACCACTTATAACAAACTCAAAAAAACAATGTTTTTGGTTGATGAGGATTACCCGATGCCAAGGATGCTCCTGTATCAGACACCCTTGGTAAGAAAATATGAACCACCAGCTCATGTGTTATTTCCTTCATATATTGAAGTCCCCTGTAGGCATGCTAGTTCTTTCTCAGTCACCCATGACACATCTTCAGATCTCTTGTTTCTCTATTTAACCAAATACTCTAGATACTACCTACAATGAGTCTCCTTTCTAACCCTCGTGGCTAGAATTTCTTTCACTTCTCTGATTGGTTTGACTGCTAATTATTTATTCCACCTAGTGGGTGTACCTATCTCTTCACTTCTTTCACCTTCATGAAACTCATAGATCAACTACATTGAATATAAAAGAGATATCTGAGTCTCTTAGTAGCTCAAACTTGTAAACGTTTTTCTAAAAATTTTCAAAGAATTCTGCATGGGCCTATTTTCTTATATTTTACATCTTTTTAGGTACCTCTAGGAAACCTCATATGCACCATTACCAGATCTCTTTCAGTGAAATCCTTTTCTCTTCTTTTCAAATATTTTTTTCTTCTTGTACGTGTCACTACTTTGCTGCAACCTTTTCTTCACATGTTCATGTATCAACTGTATACTGTGTACAAAATCACTTGCATCAACACTCTACCTTTCCCCCAAATATGGAAAATATATCAAGTCTAGAATAGCCCTCAATGACAACCCATAAACAATATGAAATGGACTCTTACCAATGGATCTATTCACCAAGTCATTGTATGCAAATTTTTCTTTCCCCAAGACCATATCCCACTTTTTGGAATTTTCACCACTCAAAGTTATTAGAAAATTCCCAATGCTCTTATTCACTACTTCAGTATGTCCATCTGTCTCTGGATGATAGGTAAAACTGTATAATATTTTAGATCCTGTCTTCTTCTACAAATCCTCTAAAAGTGACCCAAACATGTTGTATCTGTATCTAAAGTAATGGTTCTTAGCAACCCATGAAGTCTCATTACTTCTTTGAAGAACAAAAAAACCACTTCAGTAGCACCATTTGTCCTCTTGCATGCTATGAAATGTGGCATCTTCAAAAACCTATCTACAAAAATGATAAATCAATCAAGCTTCTTCTACTTCCTTGGTAGTCCCAACACAAAGTCCATGCTCAGATCTTCCTAAGGCATTTATGGTACTAGAAATGGAGTATACAACCCTGTATTTTGAATTCTACCTTTGGCTATTTGGAAAACTCTACAACATTCAACAAAATTTATTACATGCTTGCTTATGCTAGTCCAAAAACACCTCTCCTTTACCAACATTACAGTCCTATCCATGCCAACATGTCCACCTAGGCCTCCACCATGTAGCTCCTTAATAAGATTCAATCTCATTGAACCTTTATGAATGTGTAATTACTTATTTTTAAATAAAAACCCATCATGGATATGGTAATCCAAGATCATGGTCATGTCCACTTTCTAAGGTGCTTCACAAGTTGTCCAAGCTTCTCCAAAATTGACATCTTCTGCATACAATTCCTTCGTGCTCTCCAAACCTACTACTTCCAGTGAATTTTTTTTTAGTAACAACACTCTCGTACTCAAGGCATATGGAACTTTATTTGAATTTCTAGACCTATTCTTCAAAACAAATATATAACTTTGTAATAATCTGACCCATTTAGAATGGCTTTGATTCAACTTACCTTGATTGTTGATATATTCTAATTCCTTGTGATCAGTAAATAAGACAAATCCCTTGGGCAACAAATAGTGTCTCCACTTCTTCAAGGCCTGCACAAAGGAATAAAATTCTTGATAATATAAAAAATAATTCTTCTTGCCATCATTCAACATCTCATTGTAGAATTATATTGATCTTCCCTCTTGAATTAAAACTTCTCCAGTTATTGTCCCACTTGCATCGCAATCAACTTGGAATAATTTATCAAAGTTTGGAAGTGCCAAAACAAGGTTATTTGTCACCTTGTTTTTCATATCTTAAAATGTTTTCCATGTTGCTAATATCCATTTAAAATTCCCCTTCTTCATGCACTCATAAGAGGTGCACAAATATGGATGAAATTCCTAATTAATTTCTAGTAGAAGCTTGCCAATCCATGAAAGCTCCTCACCTCAAAAGTATATTGAGGTGTTGGAAAATCCAAAATAACCTTCACCTTTTCAAAATCCATCTTCAAAACTTCCTTGGAATCAAAAATCCCAAGTACACTAACTTATCATGCTTGAATGTACATTTCTTTAAGTTCATCAACAACTTCTCTTCCTTCAATCATTGCAACACTTGCCTTACATATTCCAAGTGATCCTCTTTGTTTTTTCTGAAAATTAAAATGTCATTCAAGAACACTACAACAAATTTTCCCAAGAATGGTTTCAAGACCTCATTTATGAGCCTCAGGAATGTGCTAGTGGCATTTGTTAGCCCAAATGTCATAACCAAGCATTCAAATAATCCATCCTTCATATTGGAAGTAGTTTTCCACTCATCACCTTCCCGGATCTGGATTTGATGATAATTTCTCTTCAAGTTGATCTTGGTGAAATATGTAACCTCACTCAAATAGTCCATAATATCCTTCATCCTTGGCAAGGGAAATCAATACTTTATGGTTATCGTATTAATGGCTCTGGAATCCATGTACATCCTCCATTGACTTATCTTCTTATCCATCCTCCATCAAGTAGCTCCTATAGGTGCTTATTTACTTCCTCATTCCCTGTTGAATTCATATTGTAAGGTACCTTTTTCAATAAGCTCAATCCTAAAATAAAACCAATTTGATGATAAATACTTCTCACTAGAGGTAGTCCTTTTGGTAATTCATTAGAAAAAGTCTCCTTGAAGTCATATAACAAGGATTTTATTTTTGTTGAGATGGTTTCTAATTTCAGTTTCTCTGGCACAACCTTTAGAATCAATGTTAAACATAATTTCACCTTTCTTTCCTCATGTACAAACTCCTTAATTGAACACAACACGATCTTGTTGTTACATGTGCTAGTACTTCCACAACTTCCTATTATGTGTTCACTCTTGGTTATGTGTTCATTGTAGGTTATGTGTTCACTCTTGGTTATGTGTTCACTGTAGGTTATGTGTTCACTCTTGGTTCAGGACCTATTACACGGGCTTGCAAGAAACAAAGTGCCATTTCTCTTTCTTTAGCAGAAGCAGAGTATCGTGGAGCCATAGAAGCTAGTAAGGAAGCCCTGTGGCTTCGTCAGATCCTGTCAAAGTTTGGCTTTCAGCAGCAGCATCCTACTACACTTTGGTGTGATAATCAAAGTGCCATTCAACTATGCAAAGATCTAGTCCAACATCAGCGCAGCAAACACATTGAAATGCACATGCACTTCATGATAAAGCTCATTCATGACCATGTTCTTGAAGTGCAATATCGTTCAACAGATCAAGTTGCAAACATATTTACAAATATGACACAAATTCCACCCTTAGTGACAACTTCCTGAACTCCAACCATAAATCAAAGTTTACTAAACTTCGATTTATGGTTGGAGTTCAGGAAGTTGTCACTAAGGGGGGAAGTTGTGTCATATTTGTACATCCTTCAATCCTATCTCAAGTTGTTCTTAATGGGGTATGTTAGGATATTCTGACACATAGGAAATAGTTAAGTATAACTTGGTCTAGTGTAGAGTTAGGTAAAACGTGTTTCTTTACTTTCTACTTTTGTAACTTACAATTTGACAGTCACAATATGTTCTAGACATGAAGTGATCTGACGGTTCAATCTCTCCTTGGTATTACTGACACTTGATCCATCGCTTAACACCCAATTGGTCCATGATATCTATTTAAAGAGCATGGAGGGTCATTTGTAGAGTAACTGTTCATGAGAGAAGCTTATGTAAATTTTCATTCGTTTATTAATAAATTGCCTGAAGTGGCCACGTTGGCTCAGGCCATGGACTGTTTCCCTCTTTGAGGGTTTTAACCACGTCAAGAATATTGGTGTATTGATTTATGATCTGCTTTTGAGCGGTGTCCTTTGGTATTCTGTCTGAGGAACTTACCCTGTAAATTCCTACAGTTACAGTTGTATTTTCCAGCATTGGGGCGAGCTTGTACGTTGGCCATCCTTCCTGAACTCATATGTATTTTCTCAACAATCATGGTGAAATTTCCTTTCAAATAGCCATGACCTTCCTATAAGTATGTGGAATTCATCCATGTTAACCACATCACACAATACTTGCTCCCAAAGGCTACCAATTTGAAAATTCAGCAAGCATTGAAGTCACAACCACCTACTATCCCTTTTGTAACCATGAGAACTTGTAAGGTCCTGGAGGGACTAAAATCTTGAGTTTCAACTTATCCATGACTTTAGTGGACACTAAATTCTTTTCACTTTCACCATCTATGATTAAGTTAAATCACTTTCCATGGAACTTACATTTAGTTTTGAAAAAATTCCTTCTTTTCTCTATTTATTCCACAATTTTGTTTTGGGGCTTGAGAAATACTCTATGAAACATCAAATTCTCTCCTTGTTCTTGTTGAATCAAAGTCACATTTTCTTGAGTGATAGAAGCTTCATCAAATTGTGTAACTTGCGTTCTGCCTTCACCTCTTCTCCCTGAATTTTTTCCTTCTATGAAATCAAATTTCATATGTCCTTCAACTCCACAACAACAAAAATTAATTACATACTTCCCCTTTCCTCTTATGAGACTTCCTCTTCCACTTCGAACATTATTTCCACCTCTACCACCTTGACCATTAGTGGATATTCTTCCTTTTCACTACCTCTAGTAGTCCCTGCTTGACCACTATCTCTGGAACCTCTTCCTTTACCTTTTTGTTATGTTTTCCTATTCAACTTTTCCTGCACCTTCAAGGAAATGTGTCGAAGAAAATGTAACTAGGTTCGATATTTATACATGCAATTTTGATCTTTGTACTTGTAAAGTAAAGAAATCTTATTTTTGTAAATCATATGAATGAGTTTATTTCTCATTCCTTAGGTCTATGAAAGTCAAAGAGTCAAAAATCATGAGCTCTTATTGAGCATATTTGTAATGTATATGAAGCTACCTAGTGTCTAAGAACAACCCTCCAAGACCAACATAATCCTCCTAAAGAAAAGCAAGAAAAATGATGGAAAACTCTGTCACATTGGCTAGCAAAATAATTTAATTTGAAGTCATGTTGGCTAGCAAAAGAGACACAATAGATCACATGTCGGTTCATTATGGAGGCATGAACACTATATGTACCCACCTAGTGTCACTGAAAATGGGTAGAATAGAATCTTGCATTCTCTAAAGCAACTCAGATAAGAAAAAGGTCTGCAACTTCACATATAGTGAAGAAGTATATTCTCTCAGATGGGATAATTAGGAAGAGGACCTTGGTGATAAGGTGATGTGATACATTCTCATTCCATTCTGAGATCTCAGTTAATTTCAATATGTTGGAACTCGAATGGGTACAAGATTATGTCTCTTTGCATAAAGATCAATATTCACTGTGATTTTAGATAAGTACTATTATGATGATTACATTCTCGACATAAGACTAAAGATAAGGGTCTCAATGATAATCTCTATAGTCATAACCTTAAGAATAGTTATGATCTCAACGGTGAATCCATCTCAAGGATATAATCTCATCGAAGGGGAAACTACAGTGAAAATTGTGAAGATCTCGATGGTGCAGACACAGTGATGATTTTAGAAAAGGTGCAGTGAGATGATGATGATCTTAGTAGTATGAAGAAGATAATTACTATCTTGGTCAGAGTGGCTCAGTCAGTCAAGGGTCATAGTATTGGTGTTCGTCAATTGGAATCTCTATAAGAAGAATTCTATGTGGGGTTTACTCTCCAAGAGGGAGAGGTTTTGGCCCTGGAAGAATGCCAACTTATTGTGTTCTTGTATCTTTCTTATGGTAGATATTTAATGATTAAAGAATACATACTAGTGATTAAAAAGCTAAGAATTAATAGTTATCATGTAAAGAAGAATCTCATTAACCCCATGCCCTAGATTATTCAACATGGAATTAGAGCTATGGTTTCATTCTAAGGAAGGGCATAAAAGAGACACTTAAAAGATTAGTATTCAAACATCAAAAACAAGACAAGTCAATATCAATATTAGTTAAGGTGAAGGAGGATTTCTCTGCAACTTCATATGAAGAATAGAATTCAGATAGCATACCTCTGAAATATCTGTGGTAATCATAGTGACACCCTTGTATATATTTCAAAAATCTTGGATAAGGAATAGTAGTACAATCTCTTCAACATAAAGGTTGAGGCTTCAAATGATCATCATCACTGTAGTTTTAGATGAATGTCACTGAACTGGCTAAAGTATTGGCATAATCATCATGATAGGGGTATCAATATAATAAGGAAACACTTTGTTTTATCATACTAAACAATACTATGGAAGTCTCGGTATAGAAATTAAAACACAATCTTTGAATAACAATGATGACAAGGATATCAGGGATCCCATAGTAGCATACATGGTATCAGTATAATAAAAATGGAGAAAGTCTCATAGTAACACACTATGCAGTCTTGATCTTAAGCAGAAATATGATGATGATGGTATGATGAAACAATCATGATCGCATTGGATATAGATACAAACCTCATGAAGAATTCAGTAATATAATGAAGCCCAGGTGAGGACAGAGTATTTAGTCTCACATAGATGAAGAGGATCATTGAAGCATTGATGGTCTCGACATAAATTATAATCTTAGTTTTGATACTAAAAGTAAGTCTCGGGTTCCTTACTACCATGTTTTCAGTCAAACAAAATATTTTTGAAGAAGACAATCTCGGTAATAATATAGTCTCTCTATACACAATCCAATTACTGTCTCTGTCAATGTTATTTGATGGCAAGTTCAGGCTCACACCACAGTACCTCTCTACATACTTCGTATGTACAAGGCTCATAAGTACAATGTCATAGCTATATGCTTTTCACAATTTTGAATCTTGTCTATAAACAGAGCATGATGCTTGATGCTCAGATCAAAGTATGAATTTTTTGATGATAAATGTAATAAGGTCCACTTGTGGGATGATAGTATCATGAGAATCCCAACACTGTGTTCAAATATAGAAGGAGTCGAAATTACCAAGAAGATGAATTAGGAATCAAGATGATTTCAAAATCATAAAGTAGTTGCGGTGATGACAAGATAAAATATGTCATGGTGCTAGAAGGTCTCCAAAGAAGTCTTGGTATAAGGATACTAATAGTTCATGATGGGAAGCTCAAGCAAAGGAAGCATCAAGGTGAATATCTCCTCTTAACATGCTAAGTAATTATCTCTCATGTTTAATCAATTTTTTATTTAATGACTTTGGTTTGCAAGGGAATAGAAATGCTAGAGGATAGTCATAATCCTCATAACAAGGTCCTTGCATGAAATAAGGATGACAGTTATGATCCTCATAGATGAATGGAGTCATTGAATAAGGTATCCTTTGAGTTCATGAAGGTAGGCATTAGGGAAGCTAGTAGAGGAATCATGAATATTATTAGAAAATTCATGTCACTAAATAGGATGGAAGAAGTTGAATAAGAGGGAGTAGAAATATTTAAGTTAGTCTCTCTCTATAAGTCTCTTTTTTGGCTCCTATATCCTACATAAAATGTGACTACAATATAGGATGTGGTGTAACATCATCATAAGGGTGACTAAATATTTAGGATAGGTAAGATACCTCAGTCAACATCTTAGGGTTTCTATGAAAGAAGGAAAGTTGTAGGAAACAACTTTGCAGAAGTCAAACATGTAAATAAGGCTCATCATGCAACAAAAGGAAAACATCTGCAGGATAAGGATCTTTAAAATCCTCAAGATTCTCTAATGGAATATTCACTGATCCAGGGATGAAGAAATTGTTCAATAGAAACTCAAACCTGTGAAGTTCATGAATAATGATATGATAACATAAGAGAAGTTCAAGGTGTTGAAGATATTTCAATCAAGGAAGTTGTTGAAAGAAGCTTGGATAACCTAAAAGGTAAAATGAGGTATGTATACTTGTATTGATTTTTTATAATGACATGTCATATGGTTGTAGATCAATACTTCTATCTTAAGAAACATGATTGAAGGAAAATGATCTCCTCCTCTGAAAGGATGTAGAAAGACATAAGTCACACTAGATGAAATAAACATAATATGGCCTCATATGAAGTATGAGGCGATTAACTATAATGAAGAAACTTTGATTAAAATTTGTTGGGAATGGAATGTCCAAGGAAGGAAGAGATCGTGAAATATGCAACCATGATAAAGGCAATCAACATCAAAAATACCTAGAATATTTGAATAGGAAAACCCTCGGAAAGATATGAAGACTTTGATGAAAGTCGGAAAAATTTGAATACCCTTGACAATGGATAAATTTGGGAGATATGTCAATATGTGTGCAGGATGTTGATACCTACAGAAATATGTCATGATGAAGAGCCACCTAGTAAGGTAAGATTTGATTTAATGATATACTTGATTTCTTGAATAATATATGGATAAGTTCATGTAGGGGTACTTACAAGCACAACTAGCATTCATATGATGAATGGAGGAAGCATGATGAGAAAGAAGTAGTCATATGATGAAGGTTCCAGATATGAAGAAGGCCACTTTCCATGAAGAAAGGAATGACATGGCAAACGAAGAAGGAAAGTGATCGATAATAGTTTCCCTAAAAGAAAGAAGATCAACTAACTTTCATGACATCAAGGAGAAGAGTTGATTAGGTAGCTAAAGGACCCACAAAGAAGAAGTTACTGATGTACAAAGTGTCCCTAGCTAAGAGGGATCTCTGACAGGTCCCTGATCAAGAGGGAGCCTGGATTAGATCACCGCCAACTACAAATGAGTGACAATTGCATTTTTTCTATTTCATGCATCATGCACTAGACCAAGACTAACAACTGTAAGTCTAGGTGAATGCCATGGATGGAAATGAAGACACATGATAGACACAACATTCTTATCTTCACCCAGGAAGAAAGAATGGAGGGTTGGGTAATCATTTGGCATCCGATGCTATTTGAGGATGTGTAGGGCATCCAAGACAAGAGTAGGCAAGAGGACTGATATTCTTT
Source organism: Pinus tabuliformis (assembly GCA_031772625.1). Lineage (NCBI taxonomy): Eukaryota > Viridiplantae > Streptophyta > Pinopsida > Pinales > Pinaceae > Pinus > Pinus tabuliformis. Next base: position 316,353,499 of record CM062811.1, read on the forward strand.
GAGGGATGGGAACCCAAGATAAGAATAGTCCTAGAAGGTCATACTCAGTGAACACCCGGGTGGGTATGTACCTTGAGTGACAATGATGAAGGTGTCTATAAATTGTTGGTATCAGCAACATTGTAGCTCATGGTCTCATGGAGAGATGGAGTTGTTAGTCAAGGCCTTGCACTATGACAGTGTTGGTTGATATGATGCTATACAGATGGGATTACCAATCTGATTCTTCTTATGAGAAACTATTCATATTGAGAATGAGCAAGTACTATTGTAAACATCTCCCTATTTAAGAGGGAGTGTTGAAGAAAATGTAACTAAGTTCTATATTTATACGTGCAATTTTGATCTAGTACTTGTAAAGAAAAGAAATATTACTTTTGTAAATCATATGAATGAGTTTCTTGCTCATTCCTTAGGTCTAGGAAAGTCAAAGAGTCAAAAATCAAGAGACCTTATTGAGAATATTTGTAATGTATATGAAGCAACATAGTGTCTAAGAACAGCCCTCCGAGACCAACGTAATACTCTTGAAGACAAGAAAGCAAAATGATGGAAAATTCTGTCACTTTGGCCAACAAAATAATTTAAATTGAAGTAATGTTGGCTAGCAAAAGAGATACAATAGATCACCTAGTTATGTCGGTTCATTATGGAGGCATGACCACTATATATACCCACCTAGGGTCACCACAAATGGGTAGAATAGAATCTCGCATCCTTTGAAGCAACTCGAATAAGAAAAAGGTTTGCAACTTCGCATATATTGAAGAATTATATTCTCTCAGATGGGAAAATTAGGCACAAGATCTCGGTGATAAGATACTTTGATACCTTTGTATTCCACTATGAGATCTCAATCAAGTTAAATATGTTATAGCTCATATGGGTATAAGACTATGTCTCTTCGCATAAGGATTAGTCTTCACTGTGATTTCAGATAAGTACTATTAGGATGATTACATTCTCAACATAAGAATAAAGACAAGGGTCTTGGTGATACTCTCTGTAGTCATAACCTTAAGCATAGTTATTATCTCAATGGTGACTCTGTATCAAGGATATAATCTCATCGAAGGGGCAACTATGGTGAAAACAATGAAGATCTCGATCGTGCAGACACAGTGATGATTTCAAAAAAGGTGCAGTGAGATGATGATGATATCAGTAGTATGAAGAAGAGGATTGATGTCTTAGTCTTGGAGTGGCTCAATCAGTCAAGGTTCATGGTCTTGGTGTTCGTCAATTGGAATCTCTATAAGAAGAATTTTATGCGGGTTTTACTCTCCAAGAGGGAGAAGTTTTGGCCCTGGAAGAATGCCAACTTATTGTGTTATTGTCCCTTTGTTATGGTAGCTATTTAATGATTAAATAAGACACACTAATGATTAATAAGCTAAGCATTAATAATTATCATGTAAATAAGAATATCATTAACTTCGTGCCCCACATTCTTCAACACAATGTGATAGGCTTCACCAATATTTCAAAAATAATATGTACTCATTTATTCTTGAATCAAGTATTTCAATTCATTCACATACCTTACGACTCTTTGAAATTATAGATCCCTTATACTTGATTTAAGTGATGGTTTGAAAAACACCTCTGTGTAGTCACGAACACAGGTCTCCTTTTGTGTTATATTCTGGACTTGTCTATACAAATTTTTTTGGTAATCAAATGGTAAAAATTTCTCCTTTAATTTCTATTGTATCTTCTACAACCACCCTCCAAATTTGCCTATACTTTGATTTTAAAACCTTCCCTTCTATCCATAGGAGCTCATCTTTTACTGTCATTAAGTATTCATGTTGAAATTAAGAATTATCATTTATGTTGTGCTTGTCTTTTCTTGTTTTGATATTGATCTAATATTTTTGAGTCAGAAGCTAGCCTTGTGACTTGACCTTGCAGTAGTCCTAGGATTGCCTCCAAACACTACACAATCTTGGAAGGGAAGCCAACCTTGATGATGGAAACTGTGTAATCCATAATGGAAACTAAACCTTGAGTTTAAGAATTGCGCAGTCAAGGATGGAAGCCCAACACTAATCTCAGAAAATGAAATCCATCTCTTGTGCTAAGAAATTGTGGAATGCACTAAGCTGGGAAGTTTCCCAGTTCCTTGGAATTACACAATGTTCCTTGGAAGTGTGCATGGAAATTTTTCTAAAAAAAGAAAAAAGGAAAAAAGGAAAAAAAGCTAAAAAACATCCCTAGAAAATAGGGAGTCATTATTGGTTCCTGAAGGTGGTATATTGGCTATTTTTAGAAATTTTTGTGAAGTGTCACTTTTTCCTAGATTTTAGGCATTTGTGTCATAAACCCTAATCTGCCCAAATATATTTAATTGATTCCTCTAGAGTTTATTTTTACAATCAATCTTGGAGCTCTAGAATTCCCAATGAGATCAAGGATCCTTCAGTGGATTTTGCATCGCTTTTCTGGGTGAGTTTTGCTTTATTTGACTTTTTCTCTTTTTCTGTTGCTTTTTGTTGTTTTGCTTCTATGAGTGTTATTTTTCTTTTTTATCTTCATGGTTGCTGAAATTTTAATTATATTAGTTTGTATAAGTTTTGATTCAATTTTTCATTCACCTTTTATAAGTGTCACATCCATTTTATTGTTTTTGCACATCGATGATCATTGTTTCAGTGACTCTCCTTGCAAATTTGTTTTCCCTTCTGTTTGTTGAGTTTATGCACTTGATTCACATTAATCTATCCATACTTAGTCACATATTCACTTTAACTTTCATTATCAATTAGATATTCTTGTTTCCTACACCCTCACTAGGCAAATCTGCAATTGACTTGGCCATGTACTACCTTGCCCGGCTGGGCATTTGTTACGAATATAAATTATATAAAATAGAATGAATATAAATAAATATAAATAATAAATAATAAAAATAATTATTATTCTAAATAGTCATTAGTTAAGTAAAAATACATGTCCAATCATGAAAGGACACCTACCTAGGTATATAAGCAGGTCCTCATTATAACATTCTACATCCCTTGTACATTTCATAATATTAATAAAAATATTATTTACAAATACATTTGTGTATTTTACATTTAGAGTCAACAAGATACAATTTTGTTGCTTCAGTGGTAGCTGAGCCATGCGAGCATTTGGATGTTATTCATTGAACAATATGCCATTAGGTTTATGTCCTAAATTCATTGAGCAGTTAAGTGAAATTCAAGAATCGTTTTAGCAATAAAAAAATCATTTGTAGAATATGAAGCATGTCTAAAGGAAGAAAACATTGACA